>CM045999.1:102965488-104165488 GCA_025175895.1 Wurfbainia villosa
TAAAATTTTGTCTCGAGATTGAACGGAAATTACAATGTTTTTTTTTTGACTGGTTCCGAATTTTTTGTTTTCAGGGATAATGCTAATTGGAAGGTTTGACTTTGAACTATTTCAGTTACCAAGACTGTTTTTATTTGAACGTCCACACGACATCCGTGTCACAGTAATCTACTACTGCCTTTTTCCTTGTCAACTGATGTTGACTTTGATAAATTAGCTAGTTCTGTGTCCGTTTATCTTTATGTTTGGCTCAGTGGGATTTGATTGGTACAGATTAGCTCACCCTTCGTACTTAAAATGGTTATATTTGATGAAATTAAAGTCAGAGGTTGTCTTGCAGGAGAAATTATGGAGTAGATTACAGTCTGCTGCTAGAATTAGAGGCGCATTGAGGAGATGAATGGTGTTCCATCATGGGGGATGATTTTAGGGGTGACAGTAGGAGTGGTGATTGGGGTGCTCCTGGCTATAGGTGCTCTTCTCTGTATTAGACTCCAAAAGAAGCGTGCTCAGATAAGGATAACCAGCTCGAGGAGGGCATCCACTGTTCCCATGCGCACCGATGGATTTGATGTTTGTTCAACACAATCAGACTCTACCATGGATCAAGAGTTACCCAACCACATTGACCTTGAAGAAGGCGGTCCTGCCTTATGGGCTGAAGGAACCAAAAGGAAGAATCTGGTGTCAGTTTCTGGAGTGCCGAAATTTTCATACAAGTATGAACAAACCCACCTAATCACCTTCAAGATACCGATGAATATGCATATTTGTCCCTCTGATCTTCATTGTTTTATGTAAAAAGAAAAATCCTTCCATTTTATCTTTAAGATATTGATGAATATGCATATTTGACCATCTGATCTCGATTGTTTATTTAGACTGATGTATCTTGTATGTTAATGAATAACTTTGTAGCTGTTGATTTCATTACTAAAGCAGGCTCTTGAAAGATCTTAACAGAAACATTTATTTGTTTCTGCATGTAATTCTTTAATGCAACTATTTGTACATCCATTTTTTGTTTTGTAATATGTGAGTTTACAATATGCTGTAGATCCATGTTGTATTTTCTTTGGTAATGTAAAATAGTTTTTTATTCTATTCCCAGGGATTTGCAAAAGGCTACTAGTAACTTTAAAACATTGATTGGTCAGGGGGCATTTGGTGCTGTTTATAAAGCTCAGATGCCCACTGGTGAGACATTCGCAGTTAAAGCGCTTGCTGCGAACTCCAAGCAAGGCGAGAAGGAATTTCAAACTGAGGTAAAATCCATCATTTAGTACTAATATCTTTACTCTAGATTGGTATGGAAGAGTTCACTGTTTCATCCTTTTCAGGTACTGCTACTTGGGAGACTGCATCACCGAAATCTTGTCAATTTGGTTGGATATTGTTCCGAAAAGGGCCAGCATATGTTGATATATGTTTACATGACTAATGGAAGCCTAGCTTCTCATCTGTACAGTATGTCTGATCACTGCTCAGATACTCATTGCATTTATATATTATTTTCTTTGTTAGAACGATGAGATTCACGACATCGTATCTTTTATGCTTCTGTTACTCATCGGTTTCCTATAATCAATGAAAGTTCAAAATGAGAATATACATTCACCTCAAAGCCCATATATTTATATCAAAACAATAATACACAATGCTTTAGATATTGTATATTATTTAAGTTCTCTCTACTTCTGGTGTACCATGGTTTTCCTTTCATCATTTAAGGACATATTGAGGCTTAAGTATAAAATATGAGCAATATGATTGCAAAGCCTCAAGCCCGCCTCATCTTAGATTGGTTTGGATTACATGTGATTTTAAGCAGTAGATAACAAGGCAGATGTGTGTAGTTGCCGATGCAAATTTAGTTGCTAACAAGAACTAGATATGCCTAGGAAATACTATTTTTGATGAAATGAATAAAAACAACAGTCTCATCTTCATGCACGACATTTTGTTGTTTAGGGATATGGAAAGGGAAATTAAATAACTGTTTGTGAATCCTATGCTTGCTATATGGTTGGACTGAATTGCATCAGAATATTTATTTATCTTGTTTAACTGAATGTCTCATATGAAATATAGGCAGAATTGCTTTGAAATAATCTGACAATTATGAGATATAGTCCTTGATGATTATCTAAACTTTGATGATTTATATTACTCTTGCAACGAAATTCTCTCAACCTGGTACACTTCCACCAATGTTTTGACCTCCTCAAGGGGCATACTAAGAATTCTAGTGCACTTTAGATCCTTAACAACATTCAGTGTCAAACTGTTTCTACCTTTTTACTTGCAAGAAGTTGCTTCTAATGTATGTATCTGGTGCAGGTGAAAAGTATCAAGTATTGAACTGGGATTTGAGGGTTAATATAGCTCTAGATGTTGCAAGAGGTTTAGAGTATCTTCATGATGGTGTAAGAAAACACGTTCTATTTTGTGTGAGTTGATTAAAAAAACAAATTATATTTTTGTATAAAAAGTGAAAGCATTTTGGCTCTTCATTCTTGCAGGCAGTTCCACCTGTAACTCACCGCGACATCAAGTCTGCGAACATATTGTTAGACCACTCCATGAGAGCAAGGGTATGCCAGAGTCAAATAAGTCATGCAAATTGATTTATTTTTAGAAAACTTGTTAAATTTTACCTTCATTTGAACCCCAATCTCTTATTTACTGAAGGGACATCACTGACCTAATTAATAATATTAGGTAATTACCGATTTGTAAATAATTAAACTGTCTATTAAAGCAACAAATTGTTGGAAATGGTTAGCCAACCTAACTTTGATTCTGTTGGAGCATCCACCTATTGTCTTTGATTACTACATGCTTTGTCAAATTTACATGCAAACTGAAAGAACTCTTTGTCAACCAGGTTGCAGACTTTGGGCTATCACGAGAAGAAATGGCTAGCCGTCAGGCATCTAATATCAGAGGAACTCTCGGGTATCTTGATCCGGAGTATGTATCATCAAGATCATTCACAAAGAAGAGTGATGTTTATAGCTTTGGGGTTCTGCTATTCGAGTTGATTGCAGCGCGGAATCCTCAACAGGGCTTAATGGAATATGTTGAACTTGTGAGGATCTCTATCCTTGTCTCCACATGTTACTCAATTTAAGTGGCAAAACTTTCACATCCTTCATTTGAATTAGTTAATCCTACAAGTTGATCTTAATTTCTATGAGAATAGCACTTCAAGAAACCAAATAGCCGTTGCAAATTTTCGTAACCCCAGTGAATACTAATGATACTGAAGAAGCCAAAAAAAAAATACAAATAGGCTCTATAATTCATAAAATTGGCAAATTGAACTGATAAACCTTGATGAACTTAGGTGGTCTCTTCATGTGATCCTCTAAGAAAAGTCTACTCTTATCATAATCAAAATGCTTACTGTTTAGCTGTGGATTAGGCTGCAATAAATGCCGATGGAAAAGTCAGATGGGAGGAAATTGCCGATCCTCGGCTCGATGGTGTGTTCGACATAACAGAAGTCAATGATGTAGCAGCTCTTGCATATAAATGCATCAATCGACTCTCCAGAAAACGACCGTCCATGAGAGATGCGGTTCAAGCACTATCTCGGATCTTAAGAACAAGGCACAGAAAACACCATACAAGGAGATCTTTGCCCCTGGCCGAAGATGAAGAATCTCTGGACATTGAAGCATCAGAACATCAGAGTATTGTATCCGAACACAATAGAGTGGAGTCGATCGGCAGTGTATCAGATCTGCCAGATGTTTGATCTAGAACCAACAATGTATTTCATTCCCTTTCTTCATTTGTTAACCAATTTACGGGATTCATACTGATGTAAAATAAGTGTGGTAGACTAAACATATGATGATTCTTTTCTTTTCTTTCCTAATCTTGAGAAGTATTCAGGAATTCCCATTCCTTTGTATGATAGGGGTTGGTGCACTGAAAAGTGGTGATCAAAACGGAGGGATTTGAAGTTTTCAGTCGAATCATCTTGTAAGTACTGATTTGTAACATGTTTATGTTCCTCTTCTATATAATTTACTGAGCAATTCTCTCTCTTATTTGACTTATTATTCAACCAATCAAGAGCTTATAGTTCAGAATGATGATATAGTGTTTGAAATTTAGTTTGGCCAGTTTATAGAAATACACTTTGGGGATGTTTAATTGCTTCTTGATGATATTTAAGCAACTCACTTTGATTGAATGAAAGTAGATTCCAAACTCATTTGATTAGGAAAGATGTGAATGAATTTGTTAATAAATTGTTTTGAAACTTGTAAAATAAAATAATCATCAATAGATTACAACAAAAAGTAATACTAAAGTGATTAACAAATTATCCACCTATTAACTTGCATTTAAATAGTCATGGTTATCATTAAATAACTTAGGATGGAGATATAATTGGATTATAAATGAGATGCAAAATATAATTTTACGTTGGAAAATGATATATATAAAAAAATCTTTGTTTAAGACTAAAGTCACTACCAAAGTGGCGTAGAATTTCTAAAAAGTTAAATATTTTCTTTTATAAATAGAAGGATAAATTATAAATTTATATTAAATATTGAAATAAATGGTATAATAGTATGATTAACAACAATAACAAAGTTTTATCCTACTAGATGAGATCGACTATATGGATCATTCTACACTATTGGACTCTATCTCTTACTATATTATCATTTATATTTAAATAAATTTTATCTTATTTTATTGTTGCTAATCAAATCTTTTTTGATCTTCCTCTTCCTCGTTTGATGTGTATATTTGACATCGTTTCACATCGCTTAATTGGAGCATTTATTGATCGTCTAAGTACATGTTCGTACCACCTTAAACGTGTCTCTCGGAGCTTTTTTTCAATAGATGCAATACTAATTTTTTCTCTAATGCTCTCATTTCTTATTCTGTCAATCGCCGTATGTCCACACATCCACCTTAATATCTTTATCTCTGTAATTCTCATCTTTTGCTCATGTGCTCGAGTCATAGTCCAACATTTAACGTCATATAACATAATAGGTCTAATCGGCATTTTGTAGAATTTCCCTTTAAGTTTTAGAGGCACTTTACGATCATATAAAACACCCGAAGCTTTCCTCCATTTCAATCATCCTATTTGTATTTTATATAAAACATCTCTCTTAATCCCTCCATCATCTTGCAAAAATGATCCTAAATATTTAAAACTCTCAGTTCCAGACAACTCGTCATCTCCTATCTTAATACTTGTCTCATTGCGCCTAATATTGCTAAACTTAAATTTCATATATTCTGCCTTTACTCTACTAAGCCTAAAACTTTTCATTTTTTGTGTTTCCAGTTAAGATTTTAGTTTAGCATTTACTCTTTCACGTGTCTTATCTACCAAAACAATATCATCTGTAAATAGTATAATAGTATGATTATGAGATTTAAATTAAGAATTTAAATTTTCAAAGGGTAAAATGTGCAATTTAACTACAATTAGGGCGAAATAATTTTAGATAGAATTTAAAAGTATAAAAACTTCAAAATTAGTGTCAAATTTGAAAATTAAACTAAAAAATAAATGGCTAAGATATAATATTTCGGTGACTTGTGTGTGATATGTTGGAGAAAAATATAAATTAAAAAAATTTAAAAAAATGATATAATTTAAAATTTAAGAATAAATATAAAAACTATAAGAATAAAAATATTATTATAGTATTACGAATTATACGTATTGAAGAGAGGATTAAAATATAAAATTAGAGTACTATAATATATTTCTAGACTAATAATTAAAAATTATAAAGATGGAAATAACTTTAAACAAACCACAATTTCCATATAAATTATATTAATAATTATTACCCTACCGTTACTATTTTAAAAAAAAACAAGCATTTTTATAGAAATGATTACAACATTTTTTAAAAAAATAATAAAAAATTTCAAGGAAATTATATAGAAATTAACATTTATATTGAGAATTATAATCATATCAAACCTAATCTCTCTATTAGTTTATGTTTTTTTTTTAAATCCTTAATGAACTCTAACTTATCATATTATCTAATATCATCGTTACCCCAATAAATCTATTGGATAATTTTTATTAATATTATCGACATTAACAATTTAATATAGTAATACACAATAATTTGCTAAAACACTTTCAATCAAAAACAACTTGACTACGAGAACAAAATCCAAATTAGCTCCGCGAACATGAAAGCTAATAAGCCTATGCTTATTAGCTATAAGTATGCCAACAAGGTACGATGAAGAGAATTCGAAAATACCAATAGATGATACATTATTATTATTGTTCTAGTAGCTATAAGAAGTCAAGAATGGTCACAACACTACTCGATCAAAGTTCAAAATCGATAATTCAACGATTCAGAATTGACAATTCGATGGTTCATAAAAGATTCACTCTTAATCTTAATCGTTTAAGACGATTATAGTTCATGGTTCAGAATTGCCGATTCATAATTCAGTTTACGATTCAGAATCATCGATTCACAGTTCGAAATCATCGGTTCACAGTTCAAAATTATTATTATTTATTTAAAAAATTTAAATAATAAAAAAAAGTCTGGCACTTATTTAAGTTATCTACGTATCCTTTAGAATTTAGAGAAATCAAAGCTCACATAGTTCTCTTATTTTTTTTACTTTTTTTTTAACTTAGAAAGTAATGTTATTCACTTTGATTTCTTATTTCCGTAGTTGTAGTTCCTTCGGTGTCGAACTCCTTTGCTTCGTCTTCACAAAGCTGCATTCGTTATATTCTTTTTGTTGGTACAATCGACTCGGATCATGATTGACCAGACTCGAATAGAGTTGTGATATTTGACAATGAGTTTGACAATATATTGATCATATGACTAGTGGATGATTGAGATATCCAATGTCATATAAGGGAGATTGTCATGGAGGAGATTATTGGAGCAATCAACCTCAGGTCAAGATTGAACAAGCTCGAGTGAGACTTGGAGGGAAGTCCAAGATTGGATTCTTGATAATGGAGAAGTCCAAGTATAAATATTTGACAAGGAAAAGTCCAAGGGTGGAGTCTTAGCAATGGAAAGTTCAATTATGAATATTTGCAAAAGGAATAGTCCAAGGGTAGAGTCTTGACAAGGGAAAATCCAAATATAGATACTTGACAAAGGAAAAGTCTAAGAGTGGAGTTTCGGTAAGGGAAAATCCAAATATGGATATTTGACGAAGGAAAAAGTCCAAGGGTGTAGTGTTGATCGTGTAAGTCCAAGGGTGTAATCTTGGCAGCGAAAGTTCAAGTTTGGAGACTTGGCAATGGAAGTCTCGAAGGCAAGGATTCTTAGCAAAGGAGACCCGTTAGCATGACAAAGTCGACAGAAACACTTAAAGCTAGCACCAAGGGTGAGGAGTCGTGGATTCGAACCAAGGGCGTGAGGTTGATGAAAGTGACTTAAAGGCTTAGGTCTAAGCTAAGGATACCCGATGGCATGACGAAGTCGATGGAATCACCTGAAGGCTAACGTGAAGGGTGAAGGAGTTGTGGAGGATTCGGATGGACCTTGAGAGCATGAGGCTAATGGAGATGACTTAAAAGCTTAGGTTTAGACCTAGAGTGATTGTCAAGTATAAGGGGATCGTACTTAGGTTAAATCTTAGTTTTGAGATTCACCAATCCACTAGTGGTATTGATCAGTCGACTGATAGAGTGCACAACACTCGAGAGGCCTAGTTGACTCGGACAGTCGACTGAGATTATAGTCGACTGAGGCTCGATTGTTGAACTATGACTTTGGCAGCCGACTGGTGGCTTGCGCCAGTCGATTGACCTTAAGTGGACATGGCACATAATATCTCGTAGTCGACTGCTGGCTTATGACGGTCGACTGGTGTCTATCACAGTTGACTGTTGGATGAGGGAAGTCAACTAATAGGGATTTTCTGATGTGGATTAGTCCGTTGTGAGATAACAGATAAGTGGACAGTCGACTGCTAGGTGAAAAATTAGCCCGTGCAAAGCTTTAAAAGGAGAACGCCATAGGAGATTTCGACAGCAGTTCTTGGGGCGATTTGAAGGGGATAAGTTGATGTTTTCTAAACATTCCAAGCTAGTCCAAACTAGCTAAACATCAACAATCAAGCATTCTTTGTAAAGTGTTCATTGTATTTCATTTTTTCTTTACATTTATATTCGTTTATTTTGTTATAAGCTCATTGTAAGAGGTTTCTCCACTTCCGGAGTGTTTCCGAGAAGGAGAAGTTCATAGTAGTGGTATGCATCACTAGAGCTCGACCGCGGAGTAAGAACTAGGGTTCCAAACCACTTAAAATTCCTTGTGTTGTGTGTTTATATTTCGTTTATGATGCACTTTATTTCCGCTGTGTACTAACGATTATAGACAAGCACGACATGATCGAGATCGAAAGAAATCACAAATCTTTATTCACCCCCCCTCTAGCACACCGAATAGTCTCCAACAAGTGGTATCAGAGCGAGACCACTCTTCTACGGACTAACCACCAAGGGAGTAATAGCTAGAGGATAATGGAGTTGTCAAATGATGGATTGGAATACGACATCAACGCTCCTATTCTGTATGAATTTTATGGATAATAAGGATTTGATTAATGGAAGGCGAGGATTGAGACCTTCTTCATAATGAACATTGAGGAGTGGATTACCTTGATGGGAGGATTTGAAGCTCCTACAGATAAGAAGGGAAGAGTCATCAAGAAGAAGAAATAGACTGAAGAACAACTTCAAAAATCCGAAACAAACAATGTAACAAAAATGTTAATAAATTTAATACCTAATGATATTTTGTACAAATTAGGGGATTATAAGGATGTCAAGGAGCTAGAAGCAAATTAGTAAAATTTCATAAAAATTTCTCACTGACGCAAGATAAGAAAGAAGTTGAGGAAGAATGTTCATCGGCTCAAGAACGTGAAAATTCGGAAGTTAAGCGATGCTCAACATCCGAAGAAGAAGTCTCCATCTCTATGATTGAAGGGAAGGGTAGATCTTCAATGTTAGAGTAAGAGGAGTCATCTACCTTCGGGTATCATGAAGGACTAGACCAAACTTTCCCTACCTAGTTAGGTGACTCAAATGCATGTTCTCAAAATAAAGATCACATAATATGCTTTGAGTGTAAGGAAAAAAGACATTACAAGAGTAAGTACCTAAGGATAATTAAGAAGTAGGCTAGAGTGGTACCAAAGTCCAAGGTGAATACAAAGGAGGTCGGAACCCTAACGCACAAAAGCAAAGAGCACATAATATACTTCAAATGCAATAAAAAAGACCACTATCGAAGCCAATGTCCAAAAGGAAGAAATTCTAGAAAGAACATGAGATGAGCCTCATATGCAGGGGAGCTAAGGAAAATCCTAAGATATATTTTAATAATATTTTTTCTTTATATCATGATAAAAAATATGCTGGTAATGTATCACAATTTAATACACTTGTAATTTATCATAAAAAATATGCTAGTAGTAAGACTTTTTGTTTAGGTACTAAATCTCGTGAATTTAGGTCCAAGGACAATTCTAGAGTTATTACTATAAGAACAACCCTATCTAAGGATAATACCTAGGTAATAATCCTAAGAAATCTAGACATATGTTTAAGAAGAGGAACAATGTTCAAAGATATAATGGAAAATCAAAAATAGAGAAATTAGAAGAAGAGAATCAAGACTTGATAAATTGAAAAAGACCTTTGAAAAGATGACAAATTCAATTAAATGGTCTAATATAATAGTCAAAACCTAGGTTTTGGTAGGAAGGATATACCTAAGGATAAGAAAGATTTGGGTCACAAATCTAAGTCTAAGAAAACCACAAAATCCTACCATAATGTTCCATTTAACTATGGAACAAACCATTGGTTTAGGAATATCAAGGTCACAAGGAAAGTCATCCCTAGAGTTGATCGTGATAAGAGTTAAGTGACTAAGACTTCAAAGAAGCTAAGGAAAGTCACTAACGAGGTTACAAGGGAAGATATTCATAGGGTTAACTTCAATGAGATTACACTGACCAAGACTTCCAAATTTAGGAGGGTCATTAGGAAGATACTAAAGGAGATTATCCTGAGTAAGTATCTTGTAAACCCAAATAGCTCCAATAGATATTGAGTTTCTAAGAGTGTGATTCCTTCATGCTAGATGAGTTTAGGATGTATAAACATTGAATGGATATGTAGTTAACCTAACTTTAATCTATGATATAAAGCAAATGCAAATAAATAAATATCAAAAATATAATAAAATACTTTTCTTATTTTGCTTTCATCATTAATATATAAGATGATAAAAATTCATCATTAATATATTCATTTAAAATTAAAATTACATTACAAAAATTCATCATAATTAAATAAGAAGTAGGATAATAAACATCGAAAAATTATTCGATTGCATCATTAAATACTTTTAAATTTTCACCAATATTACTACACATATTTTAGTGATGTGAAAATAAATATATATTTGGATTAGTAACTACTTGAGAAAAAAATAAACATAATAATTTTTTATATTGAAATGAATATAGTAATAATTGATAAGTTGAATTCCAACGTATTAGTATATCATATGGAAATTTTTTAGATCTCATTCCATTGACTTTATAAAATTTACTCCATTGTTTCATTATATTAGGATGTGATCGTAAATAAAAAATTACAATTTTAATTATTTTTATTTGATTTTCTAAAATTATTAATCCATCTAAATATTTAAATTTAAAATATAACATGTTGGTGCAATAAGTCCCGAATCAATATTAACCAAACTTGAGTGGGACTCGAGTAGTGTTTTAATATTTGACAATGAGTTGACAATGAATGATTGAGATATCCAAAGTCATATGGAGGAGATTATTGAGAGAGATTGTTAGAGCAATCAACCTCAGAAGTCTAAGTTTAAATACTTGGCAAGGAAAGTCCAAATATTGATATTTGACAAGGAAAGTCCAAAGGTATAGTTTTGGCAGTATAATTTCAAGTGTGTAGTCTTAGGGCGTAAAGTCCAAGTGAACTTTGGCAATTAGAAAGTTCAATATGGAGTTGGCAAAGGAAGTCCAAGCATGGTCTTGGCATGGAAAGTTCAAGCATGGTCTTGACAATTAGAAATTCCAAGATAATTGGGATATCCAAAGTCATATGAGGGAGATTATTTGAAGGAGATTGTTGGAGCAATCAACCTCGAAAGTCTAAGTTTAGATATTTGGTAAGGAAAGTCCAAATATAAATATTTGACAAGGGAAGTTCAAAGGTATAGTCTTGATAGTATAAGTTCAAGTGTGTAATCTTGGCAGCGTAAAGTCCAAATGAACTTTGACAATTGAAAAGTCCAACATGGAATTTGCAAGGAAGTCCAAGCATGATCTTGACATAGAAAGTCCAATCATGATCTTGGCAATTGGAAAGTCAAGTCATGGGCACTTGATAATTAAAAAGTCCAAGTCATGAACACTTGGCAAAGTGTAGGTTGGCAACGTAAAGTCTAAGCATGGATTTTGACGGCGTAAGTCCAACTAAATCTTGGCAAAGAAGTCCAAGGGTGAGGTTTTGGCAGCGTAAAGTCCAAGAATTGAGTCTTAGCGACATAAGTCCAAATGAACCTTGGAAAATGACTCGGTTAGCATGACAATGGCCGATGGAAGCACCTGAAGACTAGCGCGAAGGATGAACAAATCGCGGAGGACTCGAATGGATCATGAGAGCATGAGGATGATGGAGGTGGCTAGAAGGCTAAGATCTAGGCTATAAGTGTATATCAAGTATAAGGGGATCATAACTTGGGTTAAACCTCGTGTTTGAGGTTTACCAGTTGACTAATGGCTTTGGCCAGTCGACTGACCGAGTGTTTGACACTCGACAGCCTAGTCAGCTTAGAGCAGTCGATTGAGATTATGACTAGTCGACTAATCAGTAGTCGATTAAAGGCTCGACTGTTGTTGTGTGTCACTGACAGTCGATTGCCATGTATGGGCAATCGACTAGCCTTGAGCAGTCGACTACCATCTGTTAGTAATATATGAGAGATGTCCTAAGGCAATCGCCTTATGTATGAACCATTTATATGATAAATGAAGATTCATTATTTGAGTATACATGTTTCATGTATTTGATTAGATCTTAAACTCATTTACTGAATGTCCACGATACGATTCACAGCATGAGAGAATTTGTGATTGGATCACAACTAGTGAGTATCTCTACATGTGTAATTGTGATGTATCAAAATTATCCCTAGTCGATGAATTGATGGATTTGGACACCATCATTACGCCGAGACTAGCACAGGTATACTCCTTGGTGTATCCAAGCGGTGATTCTCACTTGGCCGAGACATTGTGATGTCCGAGTTAATCGTGGATGCTAGTTATGGTAACTAGTTCATTGGAGTGACCACCGTAAGACTTCATATGGTTCTCTGCATATATAGATATGTCAACGAAGTTCTTCTTGTGGCTTAAGTGCGATGTTCCTTTGACTTGCGGTATTTAATTCATCTTGATCATGGAGACTTATGCTTTGACATCTTAAGCAAACATCTCTAAGGAGATGTGGACCCGGGATGATTGGGTATAAGTCGAAGTGATCGAAGGTGTTTGAATAACCTATAAAGGATTCACCACTCCTTGCGAGGAGATGTATACCCATGGCCTCTCGTCGGATTGTTACTAAAGTCTTTGGCCAAAGCATTACATGTTTAGAGTAAGGTACTCTTCGATACATGTGCGAACTAGAATCCGTAGACGAGGAAATGATACTTGGGCTAGGTGTGACGTAGTCGACCTAGTGGAGATCGGACACAATAGATCATGTCCTCAACCAAGTGGGTATAAGATGAGTGAAGGGAATGGGGCACGAATCATTCGAGCAAGGAGTTTGAGAAATAGTTCTGGATCAACCGTTGATCTTTTCGGTTAATTGGGGATCATGATGTACTACTAGGTGCCACTCATGATCGTTCTATAATTAATGGTTAATTATAGACGGCCAACATAAACCGAGAACCTATTTAGTCACACGCACAACGAGCGTAATCCAAAGGATTTAAAGCGCTTGAGAATGGGATTCTCGGGAGAGAAACTAGGTTTGGTTGGACCAAACATAAAGCGAGCATGAAATCGTTTCAGTCGCAATGGAAGCGTGGATGGGCCGTGTCTTATGAAGACATAATGGACGAACCAAAATGGTTTGGTTCTAATCCAATGGAGGAGAATAAACCAAAGGGTTTGGTTTATTTTAAACGAATGAACCAAAAGTTGGTTCGGTTCGTTTTAACTTAAAATAAACCATCATGGTTTGGTTTATTTTAACTTATCTTAATGGAGCGGGTTAACTGGCTATATGGGTCAGATCCATTAAACATTAAGAGAATTAGTTCTCTATAAAAAGGGCTTAATGGATAATTAAGCCTAATCCAAGCCCTAGCAAAAGTTGCGCCCAACCCCATTGAAGGAGTATTTTGGCGCCAACCCTAAGCTTGCGCCCACTCCTTGTCGCCGTCCGGCTCCTTGTCAAGGCGTCAAGCTTCAGCCGGTGAACCCTCCGGCGACCCTCCGGTGATCTTCCTAGGCCTCGGTGAAAAGGTGAGCACTTGGCTTCCTTGTTTTGGCCGGCGCCTACTCCTCCACCAAGCTGTCCAGTTTTCTGGACAGCTTCTTCTCCTCTCGGGCGTCGTTTGGGCGACGGTTAGAAAGCTCGACAGCGGATAACTTACGGGATTTGATCTCCGGTAATCCTCTGAGGTGGGGGACGAAGGATTCGTCAAACGGTTGACGAATACCTCTCCAGAGAAGCGAGTTTTGAGAACTCGTTTTAGGATCCGAATTTGGATTCGGATCGTGATCATCTCTCGATCACGTCGTCTTCAACACGAGGCTAGTAACCCGTCACGAAGACGGCTCGTGACTTAGCGAAGTCATCCCGAGGAACTCGGCGTGGATACGGATAGAGACGATTCTAGCGAGGATCGTTCCGGTTGATGTCGTTCTGCTACACGCCATACTGAAAGGTATAACGTAGATAAATTTCCTTTTATTGCAAATTTAAATTTACGGTTATGTCTACACTTGTTGTAATATGCATCGTGTGTTGTGTGTGTTGTAATAAATAGGAGTATTTATTATTTTTATTGCTTCCATGTGTTATATTTACGAAACATGATCGAACACACCTGCGTCATGATGCTTAAACCCAATGTATCAGAGCCCAGGTTGTGTATCGACATAATCGTAAAAATGGTTTTGCGATAGTCATAATGTATTTCTGGAAATTTTCTAATTTTAGAAATTTAGAAGTATTTATGGAAATTTTTCAATTTTGGAAAGTCTAGAAGTATTTATGGAAATCTTCCACTTTTGGAAAGTTGGAAGTATTTATGGAAATTGATATTTTCCATAAATAAAATATTTGATTAGATTCTGAAAATTTGTTTCCTAATTTAATCATGATTTGATTTGGGAAATCAAATCTTAAAATATTTTATTTCCATAAGTAGTTTTAATGATTTAGGAAATTGGTTTCCTAAATAGATTTTCCTTAATCAAATAATTCCATGAATAAAATATGTGATTAGATTTGGAAATTGATTTCCTAATTTAATTATGATTTGATTTGGAGAATCAAATCTTAAACATATTTTATTTCCATAAATAGTTATGACATATAAGGAAATATATACATGACATAATTGTATGTCATGTAAATGCATTAGATGCATAACATTATGTCATGCGTGTCGTGACATGTAGATGTATGTCATGTATGTCATGTCATGTAGATAATAGTTATTTGCATGCAAAGAGGATGAGACATAAAAACCCTTAACTAATATTAAAGCCTACACCTTCCATTAATATGGTTAGAACCAGAGTTCCGTTTCTTGTTTGGGTTGTTGGACTCTCTCCAAGCCCGGCTCGAACCCGAACATGTTCAAACCATGGAATAGTTTAATACTAATATGGTAAGAGTCAGAGGTCAATCGTTAGCTTTGGTTGTTGGACTCTCTCCAAGCTGGGCTAATTGGTTGAATGCGCTCTAACCATATTAAAATTATTTCCCGATTAATGGGTTGGCTTTAACCTGGAGCATCGGCTTGTTGGACTCTCTCCAAGGTCGATGTAAAGGGAGGTGAAGTTGGGTGCTATGCATATGATGCATACTTGTTAATGTGTTAACAACCCGATGTATGTGTGAACATTCAATTAGTTCATAGCACATTGTGATAGTTGCATATACGTGATATGCAATCGGTATAGTTGATACCTACCGTCGTAGTTATGAATGGCTTGTTGGACTCTCTCCAAGGTTGTTCATAACTATGATGGATATCAGCCCATTCGGAGATGGACCTACGATCTCCCGAAGTGATTTTGGGGTTTTTGAAATTCGAAAAATGAATGGGATTTATAAATGTATATTGATGCATTTTAAAATCATCTTTCTCATATATGCTCGTTTTGTATTTCTAAGATTGATCATGATGTCTTTGAATTGCGTTCCATTTTGGATTCGAATAAATTGACTGGGCCGAGCTTCATGGACTGGCTTAGAAGCTTGAGAATTGTTCTCAAGGTTGAAAAGCTTGCAAATGTCCTCGAAGCGCCTCTTCCCGCCCGTCCTAGTGATGATGCAACTCTGGACCAATTGTTGGCCTATCAGAAACATGTGAGTGATTCTGAACAAATGAGTTGCATCATGCTAGCCACGATGGAACCCAACCTACGAAAGCAGCATGAGCATATGGATGCTCATATCGTAGTCCTTCATCTTTGTGAGTTGGTTGATGAGCAAGTGAGATTCGAAAGGTTCGAAGTCTCAAAGCTCCTCTTCATCTCTGAGATGCTAGAAGGTTCATCGTAGTCTTCTCGATATCTTGGTGGAGTCTTCGAGAAGCATGAGCGAGGGGACGTCTTTATTAGTTGATTCCTCGAAGAAAGGTTCTAAGAGGAAGTCAAAGGAACAGAAGGAAAGAAAGAGAAGGGCTAAGAAGGTAGAACTAGCACAAAAGGAAACTTGCCATCATTATGTCAAGGAGAGCCATTTGAAGAAAGTGCAAGATTTATCTTGAGTTCGTGAAGAAGGATAAGGCATCGGATGCCCCATCTTCTTCGAAATCTTCTTTATTGATTGTCATTCTATTTCCTCGGACACTTGGGTATTTGATCGGTGTGGCTCACATATATGTAATGACATACATGGGCTAAGGAATGTAAGAAGACTCGTCGAGGGAGAGTCAAATTTACGTGTTGGGAATGGAGCAAAGGTTGCTGCACTCGCCATTGGAACGTATTTGTTGGAACTCCCTGTAGGACTTGTCTTAGAACTGGACAATTGCTTTTATGTTCCTTCGTTGATAAAGAACATCATTTCTATTTCTTGTTTAAATAGAAATGGGTACCATTTGACTTTTAGTAACAATTGTTGTTACATAACTTTGAATGGAGTTCTTTATGGGACTGGAACTTTAAGCAATGATGTTTATATCGTTGACGATCCAAAGGATATTTTCAATATCGAAGCGAGCAACAAGCGTGCTCGAAAGGATAATCAAATAGACTCCTATATGTGGCATTGTCGTCTTGGCCATATAAGCAAGAAACGCATGTCCGAATTACACCGATGTGAAATTTTGGAATCGTTTGAATTGGATTCATACGATACATGCGAATCATGCTTAAAAGGCAAGATGACTAAGTTACCTTTTACTGGAAAGGGTGAACGAGTGGGAGAGTTACTAGGACTAATACATACTGATGTATGTGGACCTATGTCAACTCGAGCATTAGGAGGCTATAGCTACTTCATTGCCTTCACCGATGATCACTCACGGTTTGAGTATGTGTTCTTGATGAAACACAAGTCTGAAGCCTTTGAAAGGTTCAAAGAATTCAGAAATGAAGTAGAGAAACAACATGACAAGAATATTAAAATACTTCGATCGGATCGAGGTGGTGAATACTTAAGTCAAGAGTTTCTTGATTATCTAAGAGACAATGTTATATTGTCTCAATGGACTCCGCCATATACACCACAGCATAATGGTGTATCTGAGAGGCGTAACCGGACCTTATTGGACATGGTCAGGTCAATGATGAATCATGCGACTCTTCCCAAGTCCTTTTGGGGCTATGCACTTCAGACAGCTGTTTACTTGTTAAACAGAATGCCTACCAAGGTAGTCTCAACTACTCCATATGAGATATGGAATGGTAAGAAATCTCATGTATCTTACTTGAAGATATGGGGTTGTCCTGCTTATGTGAAGCGGAATGTATCAGACAAATTGGATGCTAAGTCTGATAAATGTCTATTTATTGGATACCCTAAGGAAACAAGGGGTTACCAATTCTATCATTCTGTGGAACAAAAGGTGTTTGTTTCAAGGCATGCTGTGTTTCTAGAGAAAGAGTTTCTCTTGCAAGAAAACAGTGGGAGTGTCGTCGAGCTTGAGGAGGCTCGAGAGACTCAAATAGACATTGATGAGATACCTGGTGAAGCACAACAGTCAAAAACTCATAGTGATGAGCAATCTACTGGACTATTGTAACACCACATCTTCGTAGATCCGGTAGAACACGCATAATATTCACGAGAGATATGGATTTCTCGTAAGTGAATCGAACGACGTGTTACTCATTGATGATGAGGAGCCTACCAGTTATGAAGAAGTGCTGACAAGTTCAGAAAGGGATAAGTGGCTTGGTGCCATGAAGTCGGAAATGGATTCCATGTATGAAAACCAAGTTTGGAACTTGATTGACCCACCTGAAGGGATAAAGCCTATAGGGTGCAAGTGGGTTTTCAAGAAGAAAACCGACATGGATGGTAATGTGATTACCTATAAGGCTAGATTAGTGGCGAAAGGATATCGTCAAAAACAAGGTGTTGATTATGACGAAACCTATTCGCTCAGAGCTATGCTTAAATCCATTCGGATGCTCCTCGCCATAAAGCTCATTATGATTATGAGATATGACAGATGGATGTGAAAATAGCTTTCCTTAATGAAAACTCGCCGAGGCGTGTATATGATACTGAGGGTTTCACATCGGTTGATAAAACCAAGGTATGCAAATTGCGACGGTCCATTTATGGATTGAAGCAAGCATCCAGAGTCGAATATCCGCTTTGATGAGACAATCAAAAAGTTTGATTTCTCACAAAATCCGAACCTGTGTACAAGAAGGTTAGTGGGAGTGCGATCGTGTTCTAGTATTATATATCGATGACATATTACTTATAGAAAGCGATGTTTCAATCTTCTGATCGATTAAGGTTTGGTTATCCAAGACATTCTCCATGAAAGACACGGGAGAAGCAACCTCGTCATCCTCGAGATTAAGATCTATAGAGATAGATCGAAGCGGTTGTTTGGTCTTCGCATCATATATATAGGCCGAGTGCTAAAGGGGTTTAGCATGTCGGAATCCAAGAAAGGTTTCTGCCCATCGGGCATGGGATACACCTTCAAGTCTATGTGTTCGCATGAAGGCGAGAGGATTTGCATGAGTAAGATTCCCTATGCATCCGCAATAGGATCTATCATGTATGCTATGTTATGTCACGAGGCCCGATGTATCGTATGCTCACGAGTGTCACGGCGGATACCCGATCCGATCGAGAATGGATCATTGGGTGGCTGTCGAGCGATCCTTAAGTACTTAAGAAGAACTAAGGATGCGTTCTAATATATGGAGAAGGGTACATGGTGATACGTGGGTATACGGATGCGACTCGATGCATAAGGTAGATTCCATGTCTCGATGCAGGTATGTATTCACCTAGAATGGAGGCGCAATAAGTTGGAAAAGTTCCAAACAAAGAGATCTAGCGGATTCTACCACCGAGGCGAGAATACATTGCGGCAGCAAGGAAGGCGGTTTGGATCAAAAGTTCGTTCATGAACTTGGTGTGATTCGCCATTGTTGAAGCAAACGGCTCATCTGCGACAACAATGGAGCAATTGCACGTGAAAGAGCCAAGGTCTCATCATGATCCAAACATGTGCCGCCGCTATCATCTTATCGGAGAGATCATCGGAGGAAGCGAAATACAAATCGAGAAAATTCCCCTTTGAAAGGAACTTAGCGGATCCTTTGACTAAGGCATTACCTCAAAGTAAGTTTGAGGGTCATGTTAGAGCTTATGGTATTGGATACCAGTGGCGATTGGCATTAGGCCAAGTGGGAGTCTGTTAGTAATATATGAGAGATGTCCTAAGGCAATCGCCTTATGTATGAACCATTTATATGATAAATGAAGATTCACTATTTGAGTATACATGTTTCATGTATTTGATTGGATCTTAAACTCATTTATCAATGTCCATGATATGATTCACAATGAGAGAATTTGTGATTGGATCACAACTAGTGAGTATCTCTACATGTGTAATTGTGATGTATCAGAATTATATCTAGTCGATGAATTGATGGATTTGGACACCATCGATTCTGTCGAGACTAGTACGAGGTATACTCCTTGGTGTATCCAAGCAGCTGATTCTCACTGGCTGGAGACATTGTGATGTCCGGAGTTAATCGTGGATGCTCGTTATGGTAACTAGTTCATTGGAGTGACCAGCCGTAAGACTTCATATGGTTCTCTGCATATATAGATATGTCAATGAAGTTCTTACAGTGGCTTAAGTGCGATGTTCCTTTGACTTGCGGTATTCAAGTCATCTTGATCATGGAGACTTATGCTTTGACATCTTAAGCAAACATCTCTAAGGAGATGTGGACCCTGGATGATTGGGTATAAGTCGAAGTGATCGAAGGTGTTTGAATAGCCTATAAAGGATTCACCACTCCTTGCGAGGAGATGTATACCCATTGCCTATCGTCTGTTTGTTACTAAAGTCTTTGGCCAAAGCATTACATGTTTAGAGTAAAGTACTCTTCGATACATGTGCAAGAACTAGAATCGTAGGACGAGGAAATGATACTTGGGCGCTAGGTGTGGCGTGAGTCACTAGTGGGGACACAATAGACCATGTCGAACCAAGTGGGTATAAGATGAGTGAAGGGAATGGGGCACGAATCATTCTCTTTGAAGGGTTTGAAATAGTTCGATCAACCGTTGATCTTTTCGGTTAATTGGGGATCATGATGTACTACTAGGTGCCACTCATGATCGTTCTATAATTAATGGTTAATTATAGACGGCCAACATAAACCGAGAACCTATTTGGTCACATGCACAACGAGCGTAATCCAAAGGATTTAAAACGAGCTTGAGAATGGGATTCTCAGACCGAGAGAAACTAGGTTTGGTTGGACCAAACATAAAGCGAGCATGAAATCGTTTCAGTCGCAATGGAAGCGTGGATGGGCCGTGTCTTATGAAGACATAATGGACGAACCAAAATGGTTTGGTTCTAATCCAATGGAGGAGAATAAACCAAAGGGTTTGGTTTATTTTAAACGAATGAACCAAAAGTTGGTTCGGTTCGTTTTAACTTAAAATAAACCATCATGGTTTGGTTTATTTTAACTTATCTTAATGGAGTGGGTTAACGGGCCTAATGGTTATGATCCAATAACCATTAAGAGAATTAGTTCTCTATAAAAGAGGGCTTAATGGATAATTAAGCCCTAATCCAAGCCCTAGCAAAAGTTGCCGCCCAACCCCATTGAAGGAGTATTTTCGGCGCCAACCCTAAGCTTGCCGCCCAGCTCCTTGTGCCGCCGTCCAGCTCCTTGTCGGCGTCCAAGCTTCAGCCGGTGAACCCTCCGGCGACCCTCCGGTGATCTTCCTAGGCCTCGGTGAAAAGGTGAGCACTTGGCTTCCTTGTTTTGGCCGACGCCTACTCCTCCACCAAGCTGTCCAGTTTTCTGGACAGCTTCTTCTCCTCTCGTCGGAGCGTCGTTTGGACGACGGTTAGAGCTCCGACAGTGAATAACTTACCAGGGATTCGATCTCCGGTAATCCTATGAGGTGGAGGACGAAGGATTCGTCAATTGGTTGACGAATACCTCTCTGGAGAAGCGAGTTTTGAGAACTCGTATTAGGATCCGAATTTGGATTCGGATCGTGATCATCTCTCGATCACGTCGTCTTCAACACGAGGCTAGTAACCCGTACGAAGACGAAGCTCGTGACTTAGCGAAGTCATCCCGAGGAACTCGGCGTGGATACGGATAGAGACGATTCTAGCGAGGATCGTTCCGGTTGATGTCGTTCCCGCTACACGTCATACGAAAGGTATAACGTAGATAAGTTTCCTTTTATTGCAAATTTAAATTTATGGTTATGTCTACACTTGTTGTAATATGCATGCGTGTGTTGTGTGTGTTGTAATAAATAGGAGTATTTATTATTTTTATTGCTTCCGCTGTGTTCATGTTTACGAAACATGATCGAACACACACACGCCGCAGTGCCGGAAACCCAATACCATCCATGACAGTCGATTGGAATTTATCGACATGAGCATAGAAAGGTATGTAGTCGACTACTATGTAAGGGTAGTCAACTGACGACTATGGACAGCTGATTGATGGGTTAGAGCAATTGACTAATGTGCCCTAATCTGATGTGGATTAGTCCGTTGGAGACAATGACTAAGTGACCAATTGATTGCTGGGTAAAAACAATCAATTGGAAGGTGAAAAATCAGCCTGAGCTGAGTTATAAAAGGAGCTCAATGGGAGGATTTGGAATAGTCAATTCTTGAGCATTTGGGAGAAGGTTTGCTGTTGCATTCCAAATCTTTCAAGGTGTTCAAAGTAACCAATAAACAAGTGATCAAAAGCAAGTTTCTTGTAAAATGTTCAATGCATTTATTGTATTTGCTTTTGTATATTATTGTATTTGGTCGTTTCCTTGTTTATTGTTGTAAACATTCATATTGTACGAGATTTCTTCACCTCCGGATTATATTCCGAGAAGGAGATGAAGTTTAGTGGAGTAGACATTAAAACCTGGTCATGGAGTAGGAATCTTAGTTCTGAACTATATAAAATCTTGTCTTGTGCTTGTATTGTTTTCGTTTATGTTATTTTGTATATTCCGCTCCGTTAACGAATTGTAGACAAACACGAATGCGATCGAAGCGAAGAAATCGCAAAAGACGCTATTCACCTCCCTCTAGCACGGTCGATGATTCCAAGGGCGAATCCAAATTTTTATATTGGGGGGTCGCATACTAAAAATATAATAACATTAATTAAAAAAAAGGAAATAAATAAAAATTTGGTATTATAGTATTATAGTGAAAAATAATAATCATTTAAAATTAGGGGGTCATGATCCCCCCTAAATAGGCCTAGATCCGCCTCCGACTGATTCCTCTACATAACATACACAACGAATATAAAAAAATATACTACCAATAATACGTTGACAAATTAATTTAAATTCATCTATACTTGTGTATTAGAACTAGCATTATCAAATGAAATTAAAAATAGTTTATTAGTTAATTCATATTCTTCTAAACTTAAACATAATAATTGAGAAATATTATAAGCAATATATGATTCGTCAAAAACTCGATATGCTAATAAATATTTTAGGATTATCTAGGAGTTGTTGATCTAACAGAAAGTCACATCTATATATGAATAAGTTTGCAAATTTAATCGCTCAAAATATCTGAACATAAAGATATTTTATTATTTAATTTATTAAATTCTTAAAAAAAAAATTTCATGTTTAACTAATTTTTTTAATTGTACGAGTAAGTGTAATTCTAGGAACACATTTAACGAATGGATTAAGAAATTTTTAATAAAAATCTTTAAATGTGCATTTAGACTCAAAACTAAATAAAAAATATTTTAAAAAACAAATCTAATTAATTCTCTTAATTTAATATCAAAATTTTTAAATAAAATTATATTCGTACCTTTGGTGGATAATTTTTTTTTGAAAAGTTGCATTTGGAAATGGTTGATCTCAAATTTCATTTGATGCTTTGTTTCAATATATCACTTTAACGTCCCATAATCGTCGCCTGATTGAAATTTATACGAGGCATTACAATATTTATATTTTGCTCATATTTCTTCGAAGGGAATAATAATTTTTTTCAAAATATTTAGTAAAAATTGATGATTTTAAAGGTAAAGGATCTAACATCTTAAAAGTTACGATACTTCCTTGTGTATCGGTTGTTGGAAATAGATCTAGTTTATTATCAGTTAATTAAATCTCCTCGAATTTGAAATCAACATTTGGAATGAAGATCTCCTTATCCCTCTGACATCGAGATGAATCACCTTTCATTGAAATCGGAGTCGGAAAATAAAAACCGATTGAAATCGAAAAAAATAAAAGTGCTTGAAATGATAAAATTTAGAGAGAAGAGTAGAGAAAATGTGATGAAAATAATAAAATGTGCTTTCTTGGGACAAAAGGTAATGCGCTCATCCCAAACACTCCTCATCATCGGTCTCATAGTTATATGAAGAGGGGTAAATTATAAAGGACATTTTTTGGCCAACTAAGAACTAGTACAGCGGGAGAGTAGATACTCCGAAAAACTTTGCAGCTCCCGGAGATTGACTGCTGCTCTTTGAGATAATTCTACCATCTGTACTAGCCACTTGGTCCTTTTATGGGGAATATAAAATGTGCTTTATTTGTGCAAGGTTGGAACCGTTAATCTAGCGGCCCCTACCAGCCCGCCTCCGGGCCATCGTAAGGGAGGTAAATCACGGTGGGTCTTTGACCCTTGAGACTAGTAATCAACGCATGGAGGGACGGAACTCGCTTTTGCGAGGAATTGACCCGTTGTCCATTTGTACAACTTTCTGCATGCGCTAACCACTAGCTCCTTCCCGCGGGGGCAAAATGTGCTTTATATATAGAGTTTGAAGCATAACAGATATTAAATCGTAATCATTGATCAAAAATGATCAAATGATCTTGATCGCAAAAAAAAAAAGACTCATTTTACCTGTCAAAATCAATGATTCCGTTGGAATAGTAGTTCCAATGACAAAATTATATTACCCTTGCTGAATCGCCGATTCAACAGTTCTGGATCGATCGAATTGGAATCGACTTAACACGTCGATTCCGATTTTGATTCGGTAACCCAAGTCAATGGATAATTGACTCATTGACTTGTTACGAACTCGAGTCAGATCCAAATCAAATCTACGCGACACCCAACTAGAGATGAATGATAAGAAATAACAATGGCAATAAGAAAGATAATATCGATTAATCAAATAATTCTTAATTATATTCATTTATTTAGGCGCGCATGGCGCGGACTAGTATGGAGTCCAAATTTAACATTTTCTTAATTAAGCAAACTCGTTAAAGCCACACCCCCATCTGGCCTCAGGTTGGTCAAAGTGCAACGGTAACTTACAGGCCAATCTCCGTGCGACAGCTGGAGAATTCCAGCTCCTCGATGTCCGTGCTCAGGTCAGATAGACGCCTTGCAAGAAAAACGCTCGGCATGACGTTGCAGCGAATCCCCGCTCAATGATTCCATCACCTCCGCACGTCCTCGGTTCGCCCGTTCCAACGCCGGCGGATAGAAATTCAAACGTTAATTTCAAAAAGTTCCCAGATTTTCGCCTCCTCTTCCTCCTCCGCATCCCCGTCGCCCCCGGAGCACCAAACCCTAGGTCCATCGGATTCTCCATCTCCTTCTTCCCGCTGCCAGCATCCCGACCAGGTCGCATCGGCACGAAGAGGAAGGCGGAACGAATCTGCGCTTCTTTTTTTGTTGTTGCCTTTCTTCTTCTTCTTCTTCTTCTTCTCTCGATGTTTTCCGGGATTTTTGGCGCTGCGAGAGCTTGCTCGAATGATTTCGATTTGCATCCCGGAGGTGGATGAAATCGTCTGTCCTCGTCCTCATTGGATGACACGGGGTGGAATTTCATGGTTGTTTTTGTTGTTGGGAGCTGATTTGATGCGGAGGTCGAGCTTCAGATGCAATGAAATCGAAGGACTGTGGGCGCAAGATTGATCCGCGGGACGATGGATGTGAAGAACTTTGCGATTTTTATCGTTTGCCTAAGTTTGGTCCTTACTTTGCCGATGCGCGGATCTGGTGCGAGGACAGGGGCGGGGAACTTGTCATTCAGATTGGGAAATTCTAAGCTGATAGACTCTTCTCCGCTGGATGAGTGCACGGTATGGGATTCTTTACATTCTTCCGTTGAGTTTTCTTTTCAAGTTTGTCTTACAACCGCAAGCATCTGTGAGTAGACTCGTTTAATTTCTTTGTTCAAGTTTCAGGATAAATGAACTATTTGATCCGGCTTCATAGAAAGTGTTTGTTTTGCAACTTGGTTAAGGAAACCAACTAATGGAAGACATCAAAATAATCATTATTGATATATGAATTCGATACTCCATATGTTGTTTGCTTTAATTCCTGCCAAATAATTTCATTCGTGAAGAATTTAGGTTTCTAATTTATGAATGCTATTTGGTAGGAGAGGAAAATGATGCATTTGACATTTACATACCATTGATAATAAATGGAAAAAAAATAAAATAAACATGATTTTCTTTTCATTCTGTAGTTAATAAACATTGTTATTTCTAATTGAGACTATTGTGAGGATACTTATACTGTTTATTAAAATGTAAGGATTGTATCCGTCATAAATACATGAATGGTTAGTATTTTTCTTCTATTGCATATGCAAGGATTATGAGGCTAAATCCTTGTTGAATGTTGATTATAATTAGTGCCTACTTCCTAGTACATAATAATAGATAACAACGCATGCATGTTTGCCAATACATTTTGGAGGTTTTCTTTTGAAGAAACAAAGATTACTTTAAAACGGTTAAAAGTGGTTCTTAAAATTTGAAGGTCCTACTGATTGACTGTACCTTCATTTGTTTTAAACTTCTTCATGCAAAAGATTGTATGACTTAGTTTATAGGCTGTTTAACAAATCTTGAGCCATGAGATCAACCATTTTTTATCCTCCATTTTTCTATTAGGGAGGCAATTTAGCTTAACTGCAAAAGGAAAAAATAAAAAGTTAGAGGATTTAATAAGTGACAGACTTGCAATTTCGAAGACTTAAATAGATAGTTTCCATGTCTATTGGTCTTGTGATGCCAAACTATGATAATTCACACAAAACATGAAGGTAGCCTGATCTGAACTGGGGGTGGAGTCAAGATATCCTTCTGTTGAAATCAATGCAGCACCACTCAATCGAGGTCTATCTTTTGACAATCAGATCTCTTGCGCCAAGCTGTTTACCAGGTCGGCCTTGTAAGGGGTCAAGTCATACCGGGTTGGCTTGAAGTCGATTGGAGATGACTTGTCAGTTCGAAGACAGAAAGTAACTTCCTATCTTCGAATTTTAGATTATCTCTAGGCCTATCAGTGGATCCAAAATATCAGGTCACATTTGACCTACAAAGTATCAAGGGTGACTACAGTGAGCCATCCACCAGGTCGGCCCATCGCCGTTTAGTAGGTCGTCCCAAAACGAGTTATCCAGTCGGCCCACTGCCTTTTATCAGGTCGGTCCACGATATCTTGCCTTCTCCACTTGCTCCCTATCATAGCCCTTTCTTCTGACTTATGAACCACCAGTGTTGTTGTGTTCCAGATGATTGATTTACTTTCCACAAATTTACTTAATTATTAAATTTCAATCTATAGTTAATTTCAAGAAGTTCTTTTTTATGTTTTCTACACTGTGCAGGTTAGGATGTATGGTCATGAAGTTGTGATGTCTCTCTTCCCAGAAATAAAGGATGCAATTACTGAATGTCTCGTTAGGAAAGGATTTCATGTGCATCTTTCTAAAGATGATTATAGAAGTAATACCATCTGCACGGAGTGCCTAGAATTGGCAATTAATTGGCATCATGTTCAAAGAAGACATTTAGCAAATAAATCTCCAAGTCCTGCACCAACCTTCTTCCCAGATGTTGGTCGATCTGCTCCAACTGCATCGTCTAATTCTAAACGTGAACGACAAGCACCACCTGTTCAGATCCCGCTGAACTCTCGTAAACACCAAGCAACAAACTCTACAACAAAACCTACATCACATAAAAGTGCTGCCAAGACTCCACCCTCACACGAGGAAGGGGACACAACGAGATTAATTATTGATGCTGTAATTCTATCGTCAATTGGGACATCTCTTCTCCTCCTATGTATATTGTGTTGTTACTGGAAGTTTTGCAGAAAACGTCGCTACTCAGTGAGCGGGAGAGATGAAAGGCCCCTATTGCATCTAAGCTTAAGTAATGCTTCTGGTATGAAATTCTTCCACTTTCTCATGAACATAATTAACCAGACTGAGATACACTGCTAATTTTGAGAATTATAAATCATGTATTTCCAGAATCATCAGATGCGTCGTTTGGTCATGTTGGTTCAAGTAATCATACAGATAAGCTTGTAGGCCTGCAAAACAGTGGAATTAACCAAAATTGTCATGTTTTCTCTGGAGATGTCGACCACAGGGCTACTTCATCAACTGATATAGTGTCAAATCCTCCATCTTTGGGGCTCAGTGATGGCTCCGACGCAAGAATATTACTTCCTCTCCCTCCTGGTAGGTCACCTATACCTTCTATTGCCCCTCCTAATCCATCTCCTGTTGCCCCCCGTCCTATGTCTGCTGCTGTTCCTTCTACTCCATCTGCTGGTGTGCCACGTCCTATGCCTGCTGCGGTTCCTTATACTCCGTCTTCTGTTGTCCCACGCCCTATGCCTGCTGCTGTTCCTTCTATTCCATCTGCTGTTATTCCTTCTCCACCTGCAGTTGTTCCTTCTCCACCTGCTGTGGCTCCTCCTCCTCCTCCTCCTCCCCCAGTTAAACCCCCTATTAATAAAGCTGCACCTCCACCTCCACCTGCCCCACGGCCACCAATACCAAACCAAAAACCTGGTGCCAAGATGCCTCCACCTCCACCAAAGGCTGCTATTCCTCCTCGTCAACCTCATGGACATTCAAGAACTAAGAAACCGCCAAATCTTGTAACAAGTCCTCCCCAACATCCTGATGTTGATGGTGACAGTAATGGTCCTAAAACAAAGTTGAAGCCATTCTTTTGGGATAAAGTTCAAGCAAATTCTCAATCCAATGTTTGGTCTCAGATTAGATCAGGATCATTCCAGTAAGTCATTTATTCTGACTCTGCGCTTTGATCATCTGAATAATAGCTGGCCTTGTATGATAATTTAGTTTTATTACAGGTTCGATGAAGATATGATTGAATCATTATTTGGGTACAATAATGCTGCTGGTAAAAACCTTGGTGAAAAAAAGAAAGAGTCACAAGGTGGTGATGCTCCACCTCGGCTTATTCAGCTTCTTGAGCCAAAGAAATCACAGAATTTAGCAATATCATTAAAGGCTTTGAGCGTGAAAAGCCAGGAAGTTCGTGAAGCACTCATGGAAGGTAAGTTTGGATATTTAACCACAGAGACCTAACATTGAACTGGTTTTGGTTTCATTCACAAACATATAAGATAGTCGACGGAACTGTTTTCCCATTCAAATTTCCCGTTTTATTTCATTCCTATTCATGCATATAAATTGTGATTATCTATTTGTATAATGCCCTTCAGTTAGTTTTCCTTACTATACATACATGCATAAAACTTTCAAACTATAAAAGCCTCTTCAACAACAATTATTGGAGCACTATTCAATCTTTGTAACATTTTGGCCCTTTGCCGATCTTCCTGCAACAGGGAATGAACTTCCTACTGCTCTTCTTCAAGCATTGCTGAGAATGCAACCTACCACTGATGAAGAGCTGAAGCTTCGACTGTATACTGGTGATTTATCCATACTAGCACCAGCAGAACAATTTCTCAAAGAGTTGATTGATATTCCTTGTACTTATAAAAGGATGGATGCCTTGCTATTCATGTCTTCTCTACATGAGGATGTCGCACTCGTAAAAGAATCTTTTGCAACATTGGAGGCAAGTCTTGGAATTTTGTGACCTTTGTCTAGATGTTTCTTTAACAATATGCTAGATATCGTATTGCATATAATCTTTCTCCTCGTTCCTCTGCCTCAGCCTGTTTGGTAACCATAGTTGACTGGCCATTTCAACTCGACAACCATTAGCAAAAGAACTCTAAAGATTCAGTATGGCTTTGCCTGTTCTTGTTTTCTCGCGTCCTCTATTGGAATTAACTTCATATTCGACCAGTGTTTTGTTATTTTCTTCTCCTTGGTGTCTCTGTTGCAAGCAACTCAAATTCTTTTCTTTGCTTATGCTTTTGTTTGTTTTATGTGAAACCTAAACATCAAGATGGAAATCCTACTTCAGTGCTTAGTTTATCCTACTAGAACTATCAGCATCACAAACCTCAGTCGTTTTTTTCTTGTTTGTACATCAGTTTACTTATCATTATGCTGCTCTCTACAAACTGAAAGTTTTCCCTTTTACATTATCCACACTTCTTGTCGATATGTTCCTCTGGATGAATCTCTAGCTCGTTATTTGCAACTGACAGTGAACATTCTTTTATTCTAGGCATCTTGCACTGAACTCAGAGGCAATCGTCTCTTTTTGAAACTCTTGGAAGCCGTTCTCAAAACTGGCAACCGGATGAACGACGGCACTTACCGCGGATGCGCTCAGGCCTTCAAGCTCGACACCTTGTTGAAGTTGGCCGACGTGAAGGGTGCCGATGGGAAAACCACTTTGTTGCACTTCGTCGTCAAAGAGACTATTCGTTCCGAAGGCAGGCGAGCTGCACGTCTGGCAAGAGAAAGCGGAAGCATAACCTTCACGAACAATTTCAGCTTCGGCTCCGATGATTTGTCCGAAGACATGCTAGCAGACACCGAAGACAGTCTCCAGGCCGAAGGCCTTAAAATTGTTTCAGCTCTACCAAGCGAGCTCGAGAATGTCAAGAAAGCAGCAGGGATCGATATCGATGCCACGACCACCACAGTCGCTAACTACGGTCGCAAGCTGATAGAGACTAAGGAATTTCTAAACACAGACATGAAAAGCCTGAACGAGGACAGCGGCTTCCACATTTCCCTCAAATGCTTCGTAGAGCACGCAGAAGCTGCTATTACTTTCTTATTAGGAGAAGAAAGAAGGATAAGGACCTTGGTACAGAGCACAACAGATTATTTTCATGGCAGCGCTACGAAAGACGAAGGTTTACGGTTATTCGTTACGGTTCGTGATTTTCTCGGCATGGTAGATAAGATCTGCAAGGAAGTAAAGGAGTCGTCAGCAAAGAAAGTCTCGAAGCCACCCGTAACCAAAGATCGCCCACCGGCAACAAGCCCGACCCCTGATCCACGGCAACTACTGTTTCCAGTCATCAGGGACCGAAGGGTCGAAAGTTCCAGTTCCGACGAAGAGGATGACTGATGAAATGCGAGCAAGAAAGGGTAAAAAGAAAAGATACTCCGATTGTACATATCCTTTAGGAACCATTTGAAGTTGTACACACACAGAGGCTGTTTACTTTCCGTGGGAGATTCACGCTGAGAGTCCGTGCGTGCAGACGAAGAACGGGCATTAGACAGCATCGAGATATTGTAAAGCCTGACAATTTTTATCGATAAAAATCCCTCTATCACGCTTGATCTTAGACAATTCCAGATGATACAGTCCTAAAAGCTACAGAGTCAAGGAGATTACAAGGCCGTGCTAATTCAAGAGCCGAAAAGCTTTCGTCTTTTAGTCTTCATCGCCGGCGGCCGCCTTGGAAGATCCAGTCTTTTTGGGGAGGAGGAGATTGTGGATGTTAGGCATCACACCGCCGCTCGCGATGGTGACTTCTCCCAACAGCTTCGAGAGCTCCTCGTCGTTCCTCACAGCTAGCTGAATGTGCCTGGGCACGATCCTGGTTTTCTTGTTGTCTCTTGCTGCATTCCCAGCGAGCTCCAGGACCTGATCGCGAAGGAGAGAGGAAGAGATTTGTCAAACACTTAGAACGCGGGTACAGAAGTGCAATTTCTTCCGAACACGGATCGAAAAGAATACTCGCGATCCAGATAAGAAAACATACGCAAAGAAAGAAAGAAAGAAAGAAAGAAAATTGAAATTCGAAAGGGAAAAGGGCGGATACACACCTCGGCGGCGAGGTACTCGAGAACGGCAGCTAGGTAAACGGGGGCGCCCGCACCGACGCGCTCGGCGTATTTACCAGCCTTGAGGAATCGAGCGATTCTCCCGACGGGGAACTGGAGCCCTGCCTTGCTGCTCCTGGATGTGGCCTTCTTCGCCGTGGCGGAGCCGATCGCCTTCCCTCTTCCGGCCATAGCGACGGCGATGGTGGAGATTAGGGCTTCGAATTCGCGGAGGTACCTGCTGAATTCGAGAACGAGGGGGGTCGTCTGGCTCCCGTCGCTTAATTTCGTTGTTACTCTCGATTCGGCTTTGCTTCGCTTCGTTATTTATAGGCTAGCGAAAGGACGGAGTCGACCAACGGAATACAAGCACACGGATCGTGATATTTTGCCGTCGGATCGTTAATAGTTTGGACGGTCAGATCGTCGAATCATGTCCGTTATCTACTGGTCGAAGAGGGACTATAAAACATTAACCGAACGACACGTATCGTATCGTCGTGTTGAATATGTAGCGTTACGGTTTTTGTCGGAGGGTTTATGATATTGCGGAAATTGATCATTTTCTTGGTTAAGTCTCATAGTTTTCAATATTTTCTAAAATAACACCCTTTGCAGGCTCAAGAAATTTACAATTCTTGCGGTTATGAAGACGAGGGCTAATTGCTAAGGTAGCATTTGATTTACAAAAAAATTTCATTTTCGATTTTTATTTTTTAAAAAAATATTGTTTTATTGATATTTTCCATTTTCATTTTTAAAAAATGAAACTTTAATTTGATTGGAAAATAGAAAATGCTAAAAATTCATTTTTTGTTTTCTAGAAAACAGAAAAATACACGAAGATAAAAAATGGAATAATGCAAACTAAACGCGGCTTAAAGATCTTTAGAATGTCATAATCCATGAGAGATCAAATCTCACTATGAAGATGAGGGATGATCTCACAAGATCAAAAAGGAGCGTGTCGAAAAAATAGTGTGAATACTATGATAATCATCTTCTAAGATACAACAATCTCCTTCTATAAACTATCAAACAGTTCACATCATAAAACTCACTAAGAGAGAGAGGAGTGAAGACCATTTATAGGGGTACAAGGCAACTAAAGAACCACAAAGTAAAGCTTGTTTCTATTTGATTGGGATTCAAACTTTGAGAGATGCAATCCAAATTGAAAACCTCTCTCTCAACCTCTATCTAGGTGACTCCAAACAATGAGCTTCCAATCCATAAAATTTGAACTGGTTGCTAATCCTTTTAAGAGTTGCATTGTCAATCCAAAGCCCTGTTAGCCTAATTTATTTTGTAACAAATCATCATTCAAGCATTCTCAAGTTAACACTCACTCATTTCTGTGGACTACGCTCATATATAAGATTGTATATACACTTGTTTATCCACTTGAAAAAATTAAGTTTAAGAACAAAATCTCTACTTGGAAGAGGTATGTTACGTCAATGAATGATCATGTAATAAAAACTAAAGATGACAATAAAAATAAGAGAAGATTAACTTGCGTATGTGTTACATTCCATTAGTATATCTTATGCCAAAGAATCACCAATTATCCATAATAATATAACTCTCATCTTAGAAGTCTCTCTTCTTGTTTATGTTCAAGGTTTGTAATGTCAATGAACTATGAACAAACAAAATAAGAAAGAAAGATCAACTGATCATTCATACATAGTGTGTATCGTATTAGAATGTTTCAAGTTAAAATGCTAGGATATGTGTTGAGTGTGCCATGAGAGAAGAGAGATCGATAGACTGTTCAGGAGAGGGAGAGAAAGAAAGAATAGCACTAGCCATGAGATAGATAAAGGATGGGAGAAACAGAAGAAGATTCAGAACGATAAGTTAGTTTATGATTGAGATCATGGTGAGGAATAAGATGAAAAAGTCAACTTTAGTGGACCAAGCGTAGAGAATATGATTAAGCAATCTTGAGTATTTGTACTTGCTTTTATTAGATATGCTGCATCAAAAAGATTTTTTAAAAAAACATGTGATACAACAACATAAAAAACATGGTACGCAAGGCAGAAGGTGAAGTGTTTCGAGCATGCAAACTTTACAGCAAACGACTACAACTTAGAGGACAAAAGAGACTTTTAAATACAGTAAGTGAAATCTAAACAACCGCAATTCTCGAAAAGTGGAATTCATTAGCAAGGAGAATTGCTATCCTTCTACATCAGTAATATGTCGATATACTAACATTATTTAGGGCTATAGTTGGAAAAGAATTGAATGGTAAAGCTTATTAAGCACAAATTTTAACTTTCCTCTTCAGTTCAACTCTTCAAACATTTTTATAACTGCCTAGGTTCCAGATATACTACCTATTTTGTAAGACAAAGTATAGTTACCAGTAATCACCGCAGGAACAATTACCACATCTGAAATGGTGAAATCGGCTTGAATCTCGTACGACAATCTCCCTTTTTGTAAGCAAGGTAAACAGCTTGATCACGGTATGACAATCGTTGCAGATTCTATGACCTTGAACAATTTGCAGGGGAGTAAAATTTGTTGTGCTTATAAGCCCAAAAGCAATTGCAAGCTTCTCACTGTGGTAAGTGAGCATTCTTTGTTCATCCTCTGTAACATCAGGAAGCAAAGTTTTTTCATCAGGAATGTAACCTAATTCCACTATCTCATCCATCAGGGCATTTAGTTTCTCATAGATTTGGACCTTCTGCGGATGCAGTTTATCGCCGAAAAGGAATTTGTGCTGCTGTTTCTTTATCTCAATCCAACTGCAAGCTTCACGAAGTCTAATGCCCTTGCTTTTCAAGGCATCAAGGACATTAGCAACCTCCTCCGTCCTCCCAGAACTATTGTATATGTTGAGAAGAACAATGTAATTACTCAATTTTTCAGGTTCCAAGCCAAAAAGTTTTTCTACTGCAAATTTGCCCAGTTCCAAGTTCTTGTGTACTCGACAAGCTGTCAACAATGCCGCCCACATGTTCCTTGTGGGGCTAAATGGAGCATTTTTTATCAAAGCAAAAGCTTCATCTAGTAATCCTTCTCGACCAAATAACTCAATCATACGAGCATAATGCATTGCTCGCGGGCTTCTCTTTGGGTCTTGACACATTGCCTCAAAAATCTCTCTCCCCTTCTGAAACAAACCAGAATGGCTACATGCACCTAAGACAGCAAGATAGGTTACATGGTCTGGGATCATCCCATCCTTCAACATTCTCTCGTACATCTTAACTGCCTCATCTCCCATGCCATGGTTCCCATATCCACCTATGAGTGCATTCCAAGATATAAGGTTCTTCTGTGGCATTTTATCGAAAACATTCCTAGCATCTTCCATCCTGCCCCATTTACAGTACATATCGACCAAAGAAGTACTCGCCACTGTATCTGACCGGAAACCATTGCGGATGAGACCTGCATGAGCTTGCTTTGCCAGTTCTACCGAGCCCAACCGAGCACATACTCTAAAGAGGATCGAATAGGTAAATCGGTCCATCTTAACATTGGCATCTTGCATCTCATAGTACATATCCAAAGCCTCCTCACTGTATCCATGAAGAGCATAGCCTGCTATAATTGCGTTCCATGCAACAATTGTCTTCTCGGGCAACTCATCAAATACGCACTGAGCTTCTTCGATGCATCCGCATTTGCTATACATGTCGATGAGAGAACAGGCAACGAAGATATTGTCTGTAACTCCCAATTTGACAACACATGAATGCAACTGCATACCTGTAAGAGTGAAGCCCAGTCCAGCGGCTGCCCTTATGATGGTTGAAAAAATTCGTGGACTGGCATCCGATTCCTCTTCCCACAGCAATAAGAAGAGGTCGAATGCCTGGCCATAGGAACCCTCATCCACAAGGCCGGATATCATGATGCTCCACGAGACAATGTTCCTCTCATACATTTCGTCAAACAGTCTTCGTGCATCCGTCATCATGCCGCATTTCACATGCATAACGAGCAAACGGTTCAACATATACTGATCCATTTCAAAACCAACATCGATCATATGCCGAAACACGGACTTCAATGCTCTGGTCGATTTCAGAACGATACAGGCACTGATGAGAGCATCGTAGGTGCTGGCTTCAGCTGCGACGATCCTGCGCTTCGATCTATAGATCTCAAACAATTCCAGAGCTTCACCATACATCTTGAGGAACGCCAGCTTCTCGATTTGACTGCACAATCCAGAAGCATCGGTATTCAAGGAGCCGGCCTCCGCAGATTTCGACCCAGGGGCGACATCCTCAACCACAGGCTTCTTCGCCCTCGGTCGAGGCTTCGGCCTCAGGCAATTCTCCTGAGAGGTCGAACACCTGACGACGGCACGAGATCGGATCTTCCCTCCGGAACAAACACCCAGACCGCCAAAAGGCTCGAGAATTCCGCGTTTAGCAGTCGACGAGCAGGAAAACCTCGCCGCGGCGTGGTTTTGGATTCTGGGGTCCGAGGTGGTCAGGTTGCAGACGACAGGGAGGTTAATTTCCATGGCCGGCGACAAACGGAGGCAGAAGAAACTGCTAGCGACGAAGGACGAAGAGAGGGGAACGCATAGTTGCTTCTTCTCATTTGATGCTTCGTCGCTGATGAAATCGAGCGATGGCGAAGTGTTCGACGAGCATAGAGATGTCCGCCTTCTTTCGCTCGCAGATCCGAGGGTCTTCAACTGCTCTGGCCTGGCTTCGCCTAAAAGTAGCTCAAGGCTCAAGCGTCAACTGCTCTAAAACGTTATGTCGAAAGTAACACTAAAAATAACAGACGCTATTCGACTGTTACCGATGTTTCACCGAATATGTAAAAGAACTAATTTTCAGAAAAGTAGTTATTTATAATTTTCATAAATTCCCTCGTACAATTAGAAATAATGTATATATATATATATATATTCCTAAATTCCTGTTGGACCCATCTAATAATTTTGAAATCCCACTTTTGACCGGCACTTTTACTGCTCGCATGGAGGCAAATAGTCCTGAATGATATGTGAGTTGGGAGTTTATTTGTTCAGACGAAATAAACTTCGGATTTATCTTACAAGAATAATACAATCGTTTAGTCGAATTTATCTGCTGAGCTGTGAGTATTTTCTAATTTATTTTGATAGTCGATAGAGATCTCGACTAAAATCAGAGTCAGTCCTAAGTGTTCAAGTGTTTTGAGTGAAAAATTAAATTTGGATTTTGTTACATAAGACAAATTATTTTTTTAGATAAAAAAAAAGATCCCTCTTCCTGTAAAATTTTGAAAAAAGGTTTCGGGCTTCAGCGAGGGCCCTAATTGTCCTGGCTCAGAGTCGACTCTTACTAAAACTTACTTATTGCTCTGTTAAAAATTCATACGATAGAATTAATCATCTTCAAAATTAATTGAGCGGAAGGTTAGCACACTTAGGTGGTATTTGATTGATGGGTTCGGAATCAAAGAATGAGAATGAAAATTATATATATTATCCCCGCGGAAAGGGCTTAGTGGCTAGCATATGCAGACGTTGCACAAGAGGGCAACGGATCAATCCCTCGCAAATGCGAGGTGTCGTCCCTCCATGCGCTAGTTACTAGTCTCAATAGTCAAAGACCTACTATGATTTACCTCCCTTACGATGGTTCGGAGGCGGACTGATAGGGGTCATTAGGTTGTCAGATTTCAACCTTTTGCATAATAGAATGAAAATTATATAGAGAGTTTGATAATTGAGTTTGAAAATAAAATTTGAAAATCATTTCTAATTAATTGATAATCAACAAAACTCGTCCCAAGGGATGAGTTTGGATTTCATTCTCATTGATTCGTCACTGTCCGATGTCGTCCGTTGCCGTCGTCCATCGCTCGCTGCCCGTTGATCGACGTCCACTCCATTCCTAATTTATAAACCAAATAATATTATTAAAATGACTAAACTCATTTCCATTTCAATCTATTATCAAATTCATTTTCATTCTTATTTTCTTACTAAATCAAACGATAGCTGAATTCAATATAAATAAATAAATATGGTCTAAAAAATTCATATTTTCTTTTTTTATCATTTTTTTATTTTTCAAAATAAAACTTCTGATAGCACGAGTATATTTACATAGTCTTTAATGATTCGTCTAAGTGAAATGATTTCTAGATGTTAAAATGGTAAAATGAAAGCGCAAGGGCACGAATTGTTCTTTGAGAGTCTCTAATGTTCTTAAATTATATTTTAATCTCTATTTTTTCATCGAGATGAAGATTTCTTTAATAGGTTTAAAAAAAACAAATCGGTTTTTGTTTATTAATAAGTAAAGACTTGAATGATTTTGAATAGGATCTTTTATAGCAATCCAATGTAAAATCTTGCATGAATCAAGAGATATTGTCATTATTATTGAATTATTATCGTCGAAAGAATTTGAAGATCGAGGAGGAACGAGACGCGATTCTTTTTTAGCAGATTGATCCCAGCCCTTTATATATCTTAGGTGCATTTAGTTTAAGATTAGGGTTATCCATATGAGATTATTCATACTAATCTTCTTTGATTCAAAGAATCAATGATTTTCGATAATGAAACATGTCTGCTACGTCAATAGAACATACAATTTAGAATTATCCTTCAAATTTTATCCATTTAAATTAAAATATCCTTAAAATTTTATCAAATCTCAATTTCGTCTAAATATAATCAAAATTCTATTTGATTGCTTGTAGTCGTTGTCGTCATCGTTGATCGCCTTTGTCGTCGATCGTCGTCGTCATCGATCATCACCATCGATCGTCATCACCGATCGTCGTTGTCATCGTCGCCATCGATTGTCGGTACAATTGTCATAGTTGTCGATGGACGTCTGTTGTCATTTCATTGAGCCACAATGATGACTGTTTCGATCGACATGATCATAAATAAATATTTTATTTTATTTTATTTTTCTTTCTCTTATTTTTTTTCTCCCTTATTTTATTTGCTAAAAAAATCCTTTTGAATTTTTTTTTCCATTTTCCGTCTCTTTCTAAGGGATTTTTTTTTTAAATTATTTTTTTCCCATGAATAAATGAGATCTTAGAATTGAAGTAATATAGTAAACTGGTAAATTAGATTATGCTAAATAAACAAAATTTTATTATATTATTAAATTATATTTTATTCTTCCTAAATAAACAAAATCTCTAAATGGGATGATAGGCCTAAGAAAATTGAGTTGTTAGATTGTCCACAGTGAACACTTTCTGATTTATTACGACGGTTAATGAAAAATTTCTATAGAATTAAATTGATCGCTCTCAAAATTAATCGGATTAAAGATCTGCATACACACTTAAGATTTAAGATGAGTTTAATACGTTTCCATAAAAAATGAATTGTTTTTCCTGTATGACTCCGTAAAGACTTGAATAATTTTAGATCGGATCTTATCGTGTATATTATTCACGAAACAATTGTAATCTAATCAAATAAAACGAAGAACGACTGTAAAATCTAACATGAATCGTCAAGAGGTATTGCCATTTGTCGTTGAATTATTATCGCTTGAGCAATTTGAAGATCACTGAAAAAAGAACTTTTTCCGACAAATTGATCTTCCAAAGGAGCAAGGCGACCACAAACAATTGTAATCTTCTTCTAAATGATATGAAAGAAATTCTGTTACCTTAATTTCTTCGAGGACTCTAGTTCTTTAGGTGCAACAGTAAAAGATGATTATATTCGTTTTCAATATTTTTTAACGTCAATCTTTCAATGATAATAATAAAAAAATAAATCACGAAAAATTATACTCCTTAATCTATTTGAGTCTTAAGTGAAATCCTTTATATACTACTTTAGGACTGTCTAGATAATCAATAGAGTCAGTCCTTGAAAATTTTAATAGCCCACAGTGAAACAATAAAAAACGATCCTTTTAATAATAAAATTTTTATTTTTATAAAAATTGGACCGCTTACATATATTTTTTTAAGATTAAATCTTAAACCCTCGACGAGGGCCAATAACTCGCCTCCAAGGCTCTGATTATCAACCAATCACTGATTTAAAAAAAAAGGATTATAAACTTCTACGCACAAAATCTATATTCCTTAATTCAACCCTCGATTAAAACACTAATTAGATTACCATATTGAGTTATGTGTGTTATAACTTTAATACGTAAGCTAAGCAATAATAATAATAATAAATTTTTATATTCTTTATTTACATTTTTTTCATAATTTAATTATTCAAGTTTGATAGTCTGACTGTACTAAAAATTCCTGACTTGAAGGAGTAACCTTCAAAATAAATTTAAAAAGTATAATTGAATTTCGACGAATAGTCTAATATCATGAGTGATTCAAATGCTATTGACGTAAATATATACAATATAAAAAATTGAACTCTCATTATATGAAAGTCATCGTCTCATCATTATCAGTGCATCGTGCCCCAAGAGTAGACTCAACCACGGGTCAGTTCAGGCTCGAGCCTCTAATTGGGTTAATGGGTCGATTATCCATTGACTTGGATTATCAGGACAAAATCGAAACCAACCTATCAAGGGTCAGGTCGGTTTCAATTCTATAAGCTCAAAATCGTTGAACTGATTGTTCAAACTGTCGATTCAGTGGGATTTTTTAGATTTTATCAGCGGTATTGGTGCAATCGGCCCAGGTCACAATTGACCGGATTCAAGTGAGACTCGAGTAGTATTTTGATGTTTAACAAATAGATTGACAATGTGATTGTCATGGGACTTGACAATAAAAGTCTAAGAATGATCTTGACATGAAAGTCCAACATGAAGTCGGTAAGGAAAGTCAAAATATGAATATTTGGCAAAAGAAGTCTAAAGGTGTAATCTTGGCAGCATAAGTCAAAGTATATAGGCATGATGGCGTAAAGTCCAAGTGAATTTTGGTAATTGGAAAGTCCAAGTCATGAGTACTTAACAATTGGAACTTCAAATCATAGATACTTGACAATTGAAAGTCTAAATCATGGAAACTTGACAAAAAGAAAGTCTAAGGGTAGGTTTGGCGGCGTAAAGTCCAAACATAGGTCTTAGCGGTGTAAGTCCAAATGGATCTTGGCAATGTAGAAGTTCAAGGGTGAGGGTTTGGCGGTGTAAAGTTCAAGTATGGGTCTTGGTGGCATAAGTTCAAATGAATCTTGGCAAAAGACCCAATTAGTATGACATAGCCAATGGAAGCACTTGAAAGCTAACGCGAATGAAGAAGAGTCGTAGACTAGAGGGATCTGAGAGGCGTGAGACTGATGGAGGTGGCTAGTAAGCTTATGTCTAGACTAAGGGGGATCAATCAAGTATGAGGGGATCATACTTGGATTAAATCTCATGTTGAGGTTTACCAGTGATCGAGGTATTGGACCAATCGACTGACCAAGCGTTTGACACTCGGAAACCTAGTTGACTCGAAGCAGTTGACTAAGATTATGCCCCAGTCAACTGGTCAAGTAGTCGACTGAGGCTTGACTACTGATCTATGGCTCTGGCTCCACAACAATCGACTACTATGGTAGAGCAGTCGACTGGAATTAAGTGGCTAGGGCACAGAATGTTAAGTAGTCAACTGTTAGCCCATCACAGTTAACTGGTGACTATGAAATGTAGGGGATTTGAGACCGCTAGAGGGGGGTAGCGTGTGATCGTACGATGATGGAATTCGTTCGTGTTGCTTGTCTACAATCTTGTTTGTACGCAGCGGAATAAATAATAACAAATACAAACACAAGATATAATTACAACACGCACGATATAACGTGGTTCAAAACCGAAATGGTTCCTACTCCACGGATTAGGTTCGTACGAACCCTAGCGATGCCACAAATACCACTAAGCAATAAACTCCTTCTCGACAACAAGTCGGAGGTGGAGAAACCTCGTACAATGAATTACAACAAGTAATACAAAGTAAACAAGCAAATACAAGTGAAAATATAAAGAACACTTTACAAACTAGGGTTTTGAGCGCTTGCTTGTCGGTTGCTTGGATGAGCTTGAAGGGCCCTGAAATGCACCTGCAAATCGCCTTCAAATCGCCTCACCAAAGCTCCCAAAGAACTGATGATGAAATCCTCCACGAGCTCCCCTTTTTATCTTGCGTCGGGCTGGATTTCGCCTTTGCGATCATAAGTCCCCATCGATCGCTAACATCAGAAGTGAGACAACAATAATCCACGTTGGACAAGTTCCAACGGGACTCTCACCACCGATCGCCAATATTGGTCGATCACAAGACCGTGATCGCCGACCGGCTCTGAGCATTCTCAGGCTCGCAACTCACTGACAATGATCGTTGTCCCTTACCATTCGATCGTTGCCGACATCACGATCGCTCGATGAGCAATCGGACTGCAGAGCAATTTCAGCTCTTAAACGACAGTCGAACTCAAGTCGACTCACGGCAGTCGAACCGGCCATAATGTCAGTCGACTGCCAATCTCAAAGATGAGGTTTTAACCCAAGTATGGTGTCCCTATACTCGCTAGACCACCCTTAGCCTAGACCTAAGCCTTCTAGCCACCTCCATCAGCCTTGCGCTTCTCGGATCCCTCCAAGTCATCCATGACTTGTTCATCCATCGTGCTAGCCTTCAGGTGCTTCCATCGGCTATGTCATGCTAACGGTGTTTACACCGCCAAGACACATTGGACTTACGCCGTCAAGACTCCGCTTGGACTTTATGCCGCCAATATCAAATCCCTTGGACTTCTCAAATGCCAAGACTCAAGCTTGGACTTTCCCTTGTCAACCCATGTTGGATTTTCCATGCCAAGACCCATGCTTGGACTTTCCCTTGCCAACCCATGTTGGACTTTTCCATGCCAAGACCCATGCTTGGACTTTCCCTGGCCAACCCATGTTGGATTTTCCATGCCAAGACCCATGCTTGGACTTTCCTTGTGCCAAGTACTCAAGACTTGGACTTTCCCAAATGCCAAGTGTCCCACTTGGACTTTCCATGCTAAGTACCCATGACTTGGACTTTCCCATAATCACATGGTCAATCCCTAGTCAATCGTCAAAGACTCTCTCGAGTCAAACTCGAGTCTGGTCAATTATAACCTGGGTCGATTGCTCCAACAATCTCCCCAAACATTAACCGACATCAATGTCAAGCATACTATGTCAAATATCAAAACATCACTCGAGTCAAACTCGAGTATGGTCAATCATGACCTTGGCCGATTGCACCAACAATCTCTCCCTTTTTGATGTTTGACAAAACAAACCTTGAGTTAGGCCCCTAACTCAAATTTCCTTACCAATTATCCCAAATTGGTAATCCCAAACATTCTCTAAAACTTCTCCCCCAAACATTCTCCCCCTTTTTGACTAACATCAAAAAGGTTATCTCTCCAAGGAGGTAAATGTCTCATGTCCCAATGAGATCTTACAATCCCTCCTTTGATCCAAACATACCTAGGATACCTACACTCTTCCTAGTGATAAGTCTCATATTACTCAAGAGAGGCAATCCTATACTCTCTCATAATTTCCAAATTGGGTTTCTCAAAAACTCATCAATTTTCCCAATTGATGATACTCTCCCAATAACTTCTTCCCCTTCAAGAAGAGAAATACATCCATCATCCCAAGATGGATAACTCCCCCTAAAGGCTTGCTCCCCCTTGACCATTGCACCAACAATGTCCTTAGGAAGTCACTAAGCCAATAGAAACTTTAAACCATCAAAATTAAAGTTCTAAGTTCAAACTTGAACTTTTCACACCCTAAATTTGATACTTTGACCTAACACCTCTCTTAATCCATATCCAATGGATTTTCACCTTTTATAATGCTTCCCGAAGCATATCCTAGGATTAGGAGTGGTTAAGGACTTTTACAATGGCTGAAATTAGGCTAAACAAATCTTGTTAACCCGAAATCAGACTTGACAATGACTCTAACGTAATCAATCATCACTCACATCACGATCGGCCACCAAGCGATGGCTGATAAATAAATTTCCAAATTTTAATTTATCGTAGTAATTTCAAAAATTCATAAATAATTATACGTATATCGAAAAAACATGAAATTTGGTACGTATAATACATATGACCAATACAATGGGTGAAAAATATTGAAAAATTATTTTACCCATAAAATAGTGAGTTTGATACAACACTCAAAACCATTGAAATTTTCAATGTTTTGGCCCTATCTTGGATCAACTCCATCAATGATGATTGCTATCAAAAGATAGACTTCACCAAGGTTTTTCAAAATGATTTTAAAACGTTTTCAAAACTTTATTTTGGATCATATTCCTTAGGCTCTAAGTACATGACTTGTACACAAGCTTTCCCAAAGATCCACCATTGAAATTAGATGAGTTTTAGTTCATCTAGATGCAAAAACTATGCACCTTGAACTCAACTCATATCCTAGCATCTCACATGTATCTAGGGTGTATAAAATACACATACATGTCAATGTAATGTGAGATGTGAGTTTTGTTCTCCCTAAACTAGGGTTTCATGCATTTTTCTAAGGCAATTCTACTTGATTCCCTTATAAATGAGACTCCAAGTCCATGTCATTGTCCTTAAATCAATTTTAAATGCATGGAATGATCATGGCATAATAATAGCAAAAATAAATCATGGCCAATAATCATGATGTCATGACATATGATATAAAAATAAAGCACATAACATTTATCCTAACCCTAAGCATGCTCATGACATATAAAAGATTAAAGATAAGTATGATGTCATGACATGGAATATGACAAATCAAGGCATGACAAATAAAAAGTATAGGTATAATAATACCTAAATTATAATATTAATTGCCTTTTGAGATAATTAAGTATATTTTTGTCATATTCCTATTAATCTCCCAAGTGTGCCAAAAACCTAAAAAAACACACTACAACTCTAAACCCTAAGTTGTGCCAATTTGATTGATTTATCAAACTTCATAATTAATATTGGCACATCCTAAAAACCTTTAGGATTTATAATCAAATCTATTTCCAAGATATTCATAACCTTGGAAATGACATAAAATGTCAACTTTGCTATGATTGAGTTAACTACCTATCCAATCAAGGTTGACACGACCTAACTCATCTAGCGTGAGTCAATCACGCCCTAAGGAACCCAAAATTTATTTGAGCTCATTGGGTTAATTAGGTATTTCTTAGGGATGACCTCCCTAGATACTTTCCTAATGACCCTCCTAGACTTGGTAGCCTTGGTCATTTTGGTCTTACCTAGGTTGACTCTAGGGGTAACTCCCCTTGCAACCTTCTTAGTGGCTTCCCTAGGTTTCCTTGAAACCCTAGCCACTAGGCGCACACCTTGGTCAACTCTAGGGATGACTTCCCTATTGACCTTGGTCTTCCTAGACCTAGTTTGTGTTTCATAATCAAATGAAACACTATGATAAGCCACCTTAGGCTTAGGTTTGTGACCTAAACCTTGCTTGCCCTTGGTTGACTTTTGACTCTTAGGTCATAGGTGTTGACTTTGACTTTTGGACCCTTGACTTAGACCACTAGACCCTTGAACTTGATTTTGTATATTCCTAAGGGTCTTTTCTAGTTTTTCAAGCCTTGACCTTAAGGCTTGATTTTCCAACTCTAATTTCCCAATTTTTGATTTCTCATTTGATCCTTGGGCATTACCATTTTCTCTAGGCATATGCCTAGTTCATTTAGGATTAAGACCTAGGTGTTCTCCTATTTTCTTGATAGATTCCCTAGGTAAAATATTTTTAGGGACATTAGTCCCAAATTTCTCCTTAGTGTTGGTGCAGTGGGCACCAAAGTCGAACCGGTATTTTGATTATGGCAAAAGGCTCAATAGTTAAGGGTATATTTGTTATCTTACGAGCTCAATTAAGTGTGCAGAAATGCTAAAGTTGAGCGGAAGGTCTGCGACACCCGGTGGGAACCGAGGTGGTCGGGCAACGCCAGAGGGATTTCGGAGGAAGCCGAGGTACTCGGGTGAAGACCGGAAGCGAGGCTACAAGGTAAGCTCGTGTGAAAGCGAAGCAAGGACGTTAAGCGTAGATCCGACCCAATACCTCCAATGGAAGGTCTAGGTCGAGATCAGTTGGTTAGAACCATCGTACTTTATATTTTAAGCTAACTTGTATCGCAGTCAAAACCCTTTGACCTGTCTACTACTCGAATTTCAAGGGGGTGAATTTGGACTTGACTCGTGTTTTGGTACAAAGGGTGATGTGGCATCAAGGTGGACATCCAAAACCATCATCAAGTTGGACGCCCAAAATGAGGTGAGTTGGCACAAGATGGTTGGCAAACCACCATCAAGCTTGGACGCCCAAAATGAGGAGAGTTGGCACAAGATGGTTGGCTCCCATGATGTGGCACAAGTTGGATGGCTCCAACAAGTTGGCGTGAAGGCCTCCTTGAGGTGGCACAAGGTGGTTGGATGAGCACCTCATCCTTGAGTTGTGGCACAAGGTGGTTGGATGAAGCACCTCATCCTTGAGTTGGCGCAAAGGATGTGGATGAGCAAGACTTGGGGATAAGAACCTCACCTTGGACACTACCTATGTCTAAATTCATAGATCAATATCCATAAATAGACATGTTCACGCCAAGCAAAAAATAGAAGAAATCAAGAGCTCTCAACACGCCGTCGTAACGCCGCTACTACTACTCACATTTGCTACGACGAAGTGCCGCCGACAACGAAAGCTACATCTTCTACTTATAAGAGTTGTCGGTATATTTATTTAAGTTCTACTTCTTTAAATTGTCTTTGTGCTTTAATCGTAACAAGGAAAGGGGGAGTGTCCCTTTGCCTTGATTTCTTTTTGTGATCGCTGCTCCTACTTCCAACGAGGAGGAGTGGTTTTAGTGAATTGCCCTCCGTACGTGATCAAGGATCACTAGGGCCATGGATTAGCAATCGAAAGATTGTGAACCACGTAAAAATATCTTGTCTACTTTATATTTCCGCTGTGCACTCTCTACTTGCTTTTTACTTATTGCAAAAGTTTTTAACGACACCGTATCGCTATTCACCCCCCCCTCTACCGACACTTTCGATCCAACAATTGGTATCCGAGCCGGGGGCGCTAAGATTCCGTGAAACCACCAAGCTAGCTTTGTTTTTCTTTTTCACAGATTTTTATTTATTTATTTCTGTTTTCGTATAATTATTTCACTTGCTTATCTTCTCCTACATAAAGAATTGCATTAGAGGCTTTAGGAAACGGATAATGATGTCCTTCGGCTTAGATCCCGAGTAAGGTTGTCCTCCGGAACTTCAAAGACATTCGCATTTGAGTGTTTATTTCTTTTTGAAAGTTACATTTTATATATTTTTTTTTTACTTCCTGCTCTACTAATCAAATACGAAATTCTTGGAATATTCTTTACTTGAGTGTTTTGCAAGATTCATTTCTAAGTACTTCTTATTGTTTTTAAATGGCCCATCTCGAAGGGTTTAGCACTTGCCACCCGTTTTACAACGGTAATGACTTTAGTTATTGGAAGGGTCGGATGGAATGATTTCTTAAAACCCAAATCTAGATGTGGATCGTAATCCAAACCGGTTTCACACTTCCTATTAATGAAGATGTTGAATCTTTGGGTTACGATCAATGGTCAAATTCCATGAAAACAAGTAGAAGCCGATGCCAAGGCAACTCAAATCTTGCAATGTGGGTTGTCCAAGGAAGAGCTCAACCGCGTCGGCCCCTTCATTAGTGCAAAGGACTTATGGACCAAGCTAGTGGAACTACACCAAGGCACCGACGACACGAAGGTATGTAAAAGAGATTTACTTTTAAATAAATTGTATAACTTGAAAATGCAGGAAAACGAGACCGCAACTCAACTACATGCTCGTATCCAAGACATCGTCAACCAACTCCATGCCATCGGACAAAAGGTCGAGAATCGCGACCTTATCAGGTATTCTCTTAACTCGTTTCCTAGGACCACCTTGTGGGCATCCATGGTCGATGCCTACAAGGTCTCCAAGGACCTTTCTAAAATTAGGTTAGGCTTATTTTGAACTTGAATTACATGAGCAAACTAACGTGGTCTGTGCCGAGAAGAGTATTGCATTAGTTGCGAGTTCCAAGAAGAAGAAGCCCGCAAGCAAGCCACCCCAGAAGGAAGAAGACGAGTCCGAATCGGAAGTAGACTACGAAATAGAATCCGAACTAGTCAATCTAGTTAGTAAGATGATCAAGAGAAGAAATCGACCAACAACTCATGTTAAGCCTAAACATAATTCAAATACTTCTAATTTTAGATGCTATGAGTGCAGCGAGTTCGGTCACATCAAGTCCGAGTGCCCAAAGCTAAAGAATAACGCATCAAAGACCAAGAAAGCGCTAAACGCTACTTGGGAGGAGTTGTCGGAGGAAGAAGGCGATATCCAAGCTCTAATGGCCAAGCCGACCGAGCACGACTCGAAACCAAGAAGAGTCCGAGTCCGAATCCGATGATGAGCTTCCATTCAAGACAAGCCACGGATTCGTATCCGGTTCAAAAGAATCATTAAGGGTAAGTCGGTCGTTACTTAATACTTTGTATGGTGCAATTAAATTTTTAAATAAGAAACTAGCTAAGTCCGAGTCCAAGGTCGAGACCCTAATTGAGGAGGTTAACCTCCTCAAACATGAGGTCTCCCTAACCTCTTCGACTACTTGTATTCAAGAGGAGGACTCAACTCAAGTTGAAAAGCTTGAAGTTGAGAACTCGCTTTTGAAAACACAAGTCGAAGACCTTAGGAACACGTTGGAAAGGTTCACTTTGGGATCCAAGGGACTTGACCTCTTACTTGGATCACAAAGGGCCGTGTACAACAAGGCCGGACTCGGATTTAACTCAAATACAACCAATAAGTCATATATGTCTATAGTAAACCAACATAAGAAAAATGTCCAAGCATGGGTCCCTAAGATCACTTTGATTTCAACTTTAGGATCTAACATGTATTGGGTTCCCAAGGACCAAATTCACTATGTGAATAGACCCACTCGATTCAATGGTCCAGGAGGAGCCAATACAAAATGTATTTTTGTTAAGTCTTAGAAATTGCATGCTTAGTTTTTCCTTTATTTTTAGAATGGTTAGATAGGACTCATAATCAACTAAAATCCTACGAAAAGATTGAGCCTCGGGGAGCCTCTTTTCAAAAATAACTAGTTAGACCAAGATGTAGTCTCAAGTAAGTCGAGTTATCAATTTCTTGAAATTAGCTTTGTCTAAGGAAGTGGTCGTTGTTCCGATCAAAGAAGGCCTCTGTGCCTCGCCACGACTGAAGCTAATCTCTTGAAAAGATTACTTGATGAGCTTAGACTAAATCGAATCTAACCTAATGTTGGTTAATTTAAATTCATTAAAATTAATCAAGTAAATTGAAAGTCATCTCACAATAACACATAGGAATAACATGTTTTGATCATGTAGATATTGGTGAGATGATTTAGGTTTAAAACTTACAAACAACCCTTTAGTAATTCCAATATCCGATCCAACTACCTTATATGTAGGATCAATGGATGTTGATGGTTGCTCGAGCACATGACCGGGATCAACTCAAATTTTCGGTTACGATTCAAAACGACAAGGATCGGTAGCCTTGAAATAACGGCAAGCTCAAAATCATCGGATCGTGATATTGAGCTCAACTCTAACTTTACAATTCAAAATGTCTTATTAGTAGAAAACTTTCAATATAATTTACTTAGTGTAAGCCAATTATGTGATAACAATTATAAGGTCATATTTCTAGAAAATGAATGCGTAATCAAGATAAATGCAACATCTAAAATAATACTTAAAGGAACTAGGAATAGCAACATCTACACAATAAATTTACCCAACTCCTCAACCAAGTGTCTTATGACACAAAGAAGAGGAATCTTGGTTATGGCACCAAGACTCGGACACTCGCACCCAAGACTCGTCACAAGATGAGTCGAGTGGCTTGGTTATAGGTTTGCCTAAACTAAACAACTTGGATAATAAAATATGTAATGCTTGTCAACAAGGTAAACAATCTAGGACACAACATCAATTAACTAATCAAGAACAACCAAAAGTGTTCTTGAGCTCCTACACATGGATCTATTTGATTCACATGGAGCTAAGTCACTCAATGGTAGTCAATTTTGCTTAGTCATAATTGTGACTATTCTAGATTTACTTGGGTTAGGTTTATCAAACATAAAAATGATACCTAGACCAACTAATCAATCTTTGTAGGTTAATCGAAAATCAAAAGAACCTTAAGATTAAAAAGACTTAGAAGCGATCATGGTGGTGAATTGAAAACCACAGTTTACGATTTACGTAACCTAAACGGATACCACCATGAGTTTTCATGTCCTAGAACCCCACAACAAAATGGGTTAGTCGAGCGGAAAAATAGAACCCTACAAGAAGCCGCTAGGACAATGTTAAACGAGTATAACCTACGATAGATTTTGGACAGAGGCGTTAGTACTTACTTGCTATGTCCAAAATAGGATCCTTATGGTAAAGAGGCACCAAAAGTCCTCGTACGAGATTTATCACGATAAAATACCGAACATCAAATACTTTAGGGTATTTGGATGCAAGGTACATATCTTAAACACTAAGGATTACCTAGGGAAATTCAAATCCAAAACCTCTACTGGAACCTTTCTAGGATACTCAACCACCAGTAGAGCTTATAGGGTATACAATCACGACACTCTTAGAGTCGAAGAAACCATTAATATAGTTTTCGACGAAGGACACGAACCCGTTCAATCCTTAACAAAACCAACTAGCAAATCAACTTATAGCAAACCCGACTCTGATCTTGAACTTGAATCTCGTCCTAACCCAAGTCATCCTATCGACCAAGTGATAGATGACCCTAACCCAAGTCATCCTATCAATCAAGTTATAGGTGATCCAAATTTAGGGGTTCGAACTAGAGCTTCATATCGAAACATTAGTCAAATCTCGTTAATTTCCAAAATCGAACCCAAAACTATTGAACAAGCACTTCTTGATCCCGACTGGATTATTGCTATGCAAGAAGAGCTAGCTCAATTCACTAGAAATGAAGTCTGGGAATTAGTACCACCACCTAAAGAAAAATCAATTATTGGAACAAGGTGGGTATTTCGAAATAAACTTGATGATAAAGGTGAAGTAGTTAGAAATAAAGCTAGGTTAGTCGCAAAAGGGTTTAGTCAAGTCGAAGGTTTAGATTACGATGAGACCTACGCCCCCGTAGCCAGACTAGAGTCCATCCGAATGTTGTTAGCATATGCTGCACATCGAGGTTTTAAATTGTTTCAAATGGATGTCAAGTCAGCATTTTTGAATGGATACATTAAGGAAGAAGTTTACGCTACCAACCTCCGGATTCAAAATCTAGATAAACGACCATGTCCTTAGACTTAAGAAAGCCCTATATGGACTCAAACAAGCCCCAAGAGCTTGATACGAAGGCTTTCGATCTATCTTAAGTCCAAAGGATTCAACCAAGGTTTAGTCGACCCAACCTTATTCGTAAAACCGTAGGAAAAGAAATCTTTATAGCCCAAATCTATGTAGATGATATAATTTTGGAACTACCAACTCGATCCTGCTAAACGAATTCATCTCACTTATGGAAAGTGAATTTGAAATGAATTTAGTAGGAGAGTTAAGTTTCTTCTTAGGTTTACAAATTAAACAAACTAAAGATGGAATATATTTACATCAACAAAAATATACTAAGGACTTAATAAATCGATTTGGAATGCAAGATGCTAAAATAATTAATACACCTATAGCAACTAATGTTAATATAAACGAAGATGTAGAAGGAAAACCCGTTGACCTAAAATACTATAGAGGCTAATAGTAAGTCTCCTATACTTAACCGCGAGCCGACCCGACATTTTATTCGCGGTAAGTATGTGCGCAAGGTTACAAACCTGTGCCAAGGAGTCTCACCTAACCCTAGTCAAGCGTATCCTTAGATATCTAAAGGGCACGCTAAACGTAGGTATTTGGTACCCTAGATCTACCGAGTTTAATCTAATCGGCTACTCCGACTCCGACTATGCCGGTAGTAAACTCGATAGAAAGAGCACGAGTGGTTGTTGTCAAATCCTCGGCTCGAGTCTAGTGAGTTGGTGCAGTAGGAAGCAGCATTGCGTTGCCTTATCTACCACCGAAGCCGAATACGTTGCGATGGGTGAGTGTGTCTCTCAGCTCCTGTGGATGAAGCACACTCTCCAAGACTTTAGCTTAATCTTTAACAACATTAAAACCTACATAGATAACATCAGTTCAATTAACTTAACTAAAAATCCAATATGTCATTCTAGGACAAAACATATAGAAGTTAAACACCACTTCATTAGGGAACATGTAACTAATGGAACTATACAACTAGAGTATGTTGAGTCCAAATCAAACCTAGCGGACATCTTCACCAAACCACTACCCGAAGCCGAATTTAGTTTATTAAGACGAAAGTTAGGTATGTGCGTAATAGAGTAGGATTTAAATTTCTCTATATATGTACTCTATTTTTGCTTCTTTTTATGAAATTAGCCTAAGTCTTACCTTAGAAATCATATACCTATAGATTTAAGGAGCCAACACATCTCACAACACATAGGACTAATGTGTTTGTGTACTTAGCCACGTGAGCAGGCGTGAGATGTTAGGACCTTACTCACGGTTCCAGATGTAGATTCAAGGTGCATCGATATGAACCATGGAGTATAATTATTTAAATTAATCAACTCCTTCAAGACTTATTGATCATTCTATATCAATCAAGTCCAACCGAGTCAGACATTTTAGATGAACATATTTTCAAGCTTATTATTTAAAAAATATATATATATATATATATATATATATATATATATATATATATATATTGGGAACTGGCTTGGACTTACAAACCCTAAAATATATTTACAAACTTTTTGAGTTAAGGCAAAAGGGGGAGAAAGTCACAAAAGTAAGGAAGAAAGTAAACAAAATTATTACCTTTTATATTAAGTAATTCCGTTTACTTAAGCAACTATTAAGGGGAGTAAAAATTATTTTTCAAGAACTCACCTTCTACAAGGGGAGGTTACCTCAAAGGGGAGAACTTGAAACAATAATATTTCTCATTCATATTTAATCATTATGCTAGCTCATTCATGCTTAATCATTATGCTAGCTTAATTTTCCTTAACTTTATATGTCGGTTTGCCATGAATCAAAAGGGAGATTGTTGGTGCAAAGGCACCAAAGTCGAACCGTATTTTGATTATGGCAAAAGGCTCAATAGTTAAGGGTATATTTGTTATCTTACGAGCTCGATTAAGTGTGCGAAATGCTAAAGTTGAGCGGAAGGTCTCATGCGACACCCTGGGAACCGAGGTGGTCGCAACGCCAGAGGGATTTCGGAGGAAGCCGAGGTACTCGGTGAAGACCTAAGCGAGGCTACAAGGTAAGCTCGTGTGAAAGCGAAGCAAGGCGTTAAGCGTAGATCCACCCAATACCTCCAATGGAAGGTCTAGGTCGAGATCAGGTTGGTTAGAACCATCGTACTTTATATTTTAAGCTAACTTGCTGCGGTCAAAACCCTTTGACTACCGTACTACATCAACTCGTCTAGTTCGACTCGAGAAGAGCTCGAATTTCAAGGGTGAATTTGGACTTGACTCGTGTTTTTGGTACAAAGGGTGATGTGGCATCAAGGTGGACATCCAAAACCATCATCAAGTTGACGCCCAAAATGAGGTGAGTTGGCACAAGATGGTTGGCAAACCACCATCAAGCTTGACGCCCAAAATGAGGAGAGTTGGCACAAGATGGTTGGCTCCCATGATGTGGCACAAGTTGGATGGCTCCAACAAGTTGGCGTGAAGGCCTCCTTGAGGTGGCACAAGGTGGTTGGATGAGCACCTCATCCTTGAGTTGTGGCACAAGGTGGTTGGATGAAGCACCTCATCCTTGAGTTGGCAAAGGATGTGGATGAGCAAGACTTGGGGATAAGAACCTCACCTTGGACACTACCTATGTCTAAATTCATAGATCAATATCCATAAATAGACATGTTCACGCCAAGCAAAAAATAGAAGAAATCAAGAGCTCTCAACACGCCGTCGTAACGCCGCTACTACTACTCACATTTGCTACGACGAAGTGCCGCCGACAACGAAAGCTACATCTTCTACTTATAAGAGTTGTCGGTATATTTATTTAAGTTCTACTTCTTTAAATTGTCTTTGTGCTTTAATCGTAACAAGGAAAGGGGGAGTGTCCCTTTGCCTTGATTTCTTTTTGTGATCGTTGCTCCTACTTCCAACGAGGAGGAGTGGTTTTAGTGAATTGCCCTCCGTACGTGATCAAGGATCACTAGGGCCGTGGATTAGCAATCGAAAGATTGTGAACCACGTAAAAATATCTTGTCTACTTTATATTTCCGCTGTGCACTCTCTACTTGCTTTTTACTTATTGCAAAAGTTTTTTTTTAACGACACTGTATCGCTATTCACCCCCCCCCCCCCCTCTAGCGACACTTTCGATCCAACACTTAGTTTCAAAGTGGACACTCTTAGCTCCTAAACAATAATATTTATTGTTCCTAGCATGCTTTTCATGATGAATTGCAAGAGAATTAAAAGCATGTTTTTTAACATTAAACCTAGAAGAATGAGCATTATTGAAATGATATACCTTAGGGTTAGCCTTAGCTCCCCCTACTTGTGATGCTCCTTCTTGGGTCTTTTGGCTCCCCCTAGGACATTGATTTCTATAATGTCCTTTTGAATTGCACTTGAAGCATATGATATGCTCCTTGCCTTTAGGTGTTGGAAAACCGGCGTCCTTGACTTTTGGTGCCGGTGGAGCTTTCCTAATCTTCTTTGGGCACTTGCTTTTGTAGTGCCCGGTTTCCCTACACTCAAAAAATATTATATGCATTTTATTATTAACACATATGCTTGAGTTACCTTGGGTGGTTGTGGTGATTGGAGTGGATTCTTCATTCCTCCCGGAGGTTGAGGCTTCTTCTTTATTTTGTTTCGGCTCCGGTGTGGATGGTCTCTCCCCCTCAATCATAGAAGTGGATGCTTCTTCCACCTCTTCTACTTCCTTCTCCGATCCGGAAGTTGACTCCTCACTTTCTTGTGAGGATGATGAAGCTTCCTCTTCGATCTCCTCTTCTTCCAAATCTTCTTGGACCGATTCGGGATTGTCGTAGAACTTGACCAACTTGTTCCACAACTCCTTGGCATCCCTATAGCTTCCTAATCTAGACAAAATGTCGTTAGGTATCAAATTAACCAACATTTTTGTTACCTTAATGGTTGTCTTGAATTTTTCCTGTTGCTCCTCGGTCCATCGCTTCTTTTTGAGGATTTCTCCGTTCTCTCCTCTCGGAGCATCAAAACTTATAATCACGGCAAACTAATTTTCTATATTCGACATTAGAAAATATTCCATCCTACCTTTCCAATACGCGAAATCTTCGCAGTCAAAAGCGGGTGGAGTCGCTATGTCATCGCCCAATCTTTCTTGAAGATCCATCGTCTTCCCTCTAGCTTCTTTTCTCCCGGTTGTTAATCCATTGAAGAGCCACCAGGCTCTGATACCAATTGTAGGGGATTTGAGGCTGCTAGAGGGGGGTGAATAGCGTGTGACCGTACGATGAAGGAATTCGTTCGCGTTGCTTGTCTACAATCTTGTTAGTACGCAGCGGAATAAACAATAACAAATACAAACACAATATACAATCACAACACGCACGATATAACGTGGTTCGGAACCGAAACAGTTCCTACTCCACGGATTGAGTTCGTACGAACCCTAGTGATGCCACAAACACCACTAAGCAATAAACTCCTTCTCGACAACAAGTCGGAGGTGGAGAAACCTCGTACAATGAATTACAACAAGTAATACAAAGTAACCAAGCAAATACAAGTGAAAATGTAAAGAACACTTTACAAACTAGGGCTTTGAGCGCTTGCTTGTCGGCTGCTTGGATGAGCTTGAAGGGCCCTGAAATGCACCTGCAAATCACCTTCAAATCGCCTCACCAAAGCTCCCAAAGAACTGATGATGAAATCCTCCAGGAGCTCCCCTTTTTATCTTGCGTCGGCCGATTTTACCGGCAAATCAAATCATAAGTCCCCTCGACTACCTAACATCAGAGGTGAGACAACGGCTCAATCCACGCTTGGACAAGTTCCAACGGACTCTCCACACCGATCGCAATACCGAGTGCCGACGCCTACCACCACGCGAACATTCTCGTGCTCGCAACTCACGCGGCGATCGTCGCCCTTCGCCGATCGCTGCCATTATCACCGATCGCTTCCGAATGAGCAAGATCGCCGTTTTAACCCAAGTATAGTGTCCCTATACTCGCTAGACCACCCTTAGCCTAGACCTAAGCCTTCTAGCCACCTCCATCAGTCTTGCGCTTCTCGGATCCCTCCAAGTCATCCATGACTTGTTCATCCATCGTGCTAGCCTTCAGGTGCTTCCATCGGCTATGTCATGCTAACGGTGTCTACACCGCCAAGGCACATTGGACTTACGCCGTCAAGACTCCGCTTGGACTTTACGCCGCCAATATCAAACCCCTTGGACTTCTCAAATGCCAAGACTCAAGCTTGAACTTTCCCTTGCCAATCCATGTTGGACTTTCCATGCCAAGACCCATGCTTGGACTTTCCCTTGTCAACCCATGTTGGACTTTTCCATGCCAAGACTCATGCTTGGACTTTCCCTGGCCAACCCATGTTGGATTTTCCATGTCAAGACCCATGCTTGGACTTTTCTTGTGCCAAGTACTCAAGACTTGGACTTTCCCAAATGTCAAGTGTCCCACTTGGACTTTCCATACCAAGTACCCATGACTTGGACTTTACCTTGCCAAAACCCATGCTTGGACTTTCCCATAATCACATGGTCAATCCCTAGTCAATCATCAAAGACTCTCTCGAGTCAAACTCGAGTTTGGTCAATTATAACCTGGGTCGATTGCTCCAACAATCTCCCCAAAACATTAACCGACATCAATGTCAAACATCAATGTCAAGCATACTATGTCAAACATCAAAACATCACTCAAGTTAAACTCGAGTCTGGTCAATCGTGACCTGGACCGATTGCACCAACATGAAAGTCGACTAATGGATAACTTTTTCACGTGGATTAGTCCGTTATGAGGGAACAACGGTAAGCATTCATTCGACTGCTAGGTAAAAGTAGTTGACTAGAAGGTAGAAAATCAACCCGACGGAGGATTTAAATGGAGCTGAAAGGGAGGCTTTCCATCAGTGATTTTTTGGATCTTTTGGAGATAAATTGTTGTTGCATTCCAGATCTTCAAGAATCTTTCAAAGTAACCAATAAGGAAGCAATCACAAGTTCTTTTTGTAAAGTTATCTTTACTTATATTTGATTATTGCTTAATATACTTGTTGTATTTGGTTGTATTTCTTTCTTAGTGTTGTAAAAATCTTATAAGAGATTTCTCCACCTCCGATGTCATATCGAGAAGAAGAAGTTTGATAGTGGTGGTATGCATCACTAAAGCTTGACCCGTGAAGTAGGAACTCTAGTTCTGAACCACGTTATATCTTTGTATTTGTGTGTGATTTTGTGTTTGTATTTGTGCTTTTATTTTACCGCTGCACACTAACCCTTTTATAGAGACAATCACACACGTAATCGATCGAAGAAAAATCAAAACCGTTATTCACTCCCCTCTAATGCAACCATATCGGTCAATAATTCCTCTACTGTTGGAACCGTCAGTTTTAATAGGTGATTTTTTTTCGACAATCAAGATCATTTGATTATTTGTTGATCAATAACTGTGATTTAGTGTTTGTTATGCTTCAAACTCTATATATATGAGGCTAATTTCATCATTTTCATGATATTTTTTCTACTCTTTTATTTCAATTTTGCTATTTTAAGCGCTTTCAATTATTCAATTTTAATCAGCTTTCATTTTCCTACTCCAATTTCAATGGAAGGCGATTCATTTCGATCTCGAAGGGGCAAGGAAGTCTTCATCCCGAATATTGATCCCGAGTTTGAGGAGTTTAAATTCACCGATGATGAACCATATCAATTTTCGACAACCAACACATAAAAAAGTATTGGAACTTCCAAGATGTGAGATGCTTTACCTTTAAAATGATCAATTTTTATTAAATATTTTGAGAAAGTCATTTTTTCCTTCGGAGAAATATAAGTAAAATGTAAATATTACAACGTCTTGTATAAATTTTAATCAAGTAGCGATTATGGGTCATTAAAGGGACACGTCGAACAAAACACTCGACTGAATTTAGGATCGATCATTTTTAAACAAAATTTCTAAATTTTCTTCATTTACAAAAAGTACAAAAACAACTTTATTTAAATAGTCTAATATTAAATTAAGGAAATCATTAATTAGATTTGTTTTTGTAAAACGTCTTTCATTTAGTTTTGGATCTAAATACACATTTGAAGATTTTTGTCAATAATCTTTTAATCCATGCGCTAAATGTATTCCTAGAACTACACTTACTCATACAATTAAAAAATTAGTTAAGTATGGAAAAAATTAATTGAAGAATTTAGTAAATTAAATAACAAAGTATCTTTATATTCAGATATTTAGAGTGATCATTCATATATGGATGTCACTTGTCATTAGATCTACAGTTCTTGAACGACCCAAAAATATTTATTATTAGCATATCGAGTTTTTTTTTACGAATCACATAATACTTATAATATTTTTCAATTATTATGTTTAATTTTAAACTAATATAGATTAATTAATAAAAATATTTTCAATTTTATTTAATAATACTAATTCTAATACCACAAGTATATATATGAACTTAAATTAATTTGTCAACTTATTATTAGTGGTATATTTTTTTATATTCATTGTGTATAGTATATTTTAATTTATGTGTTAAAGATGGATTAAAAGTTTTAAAAAATCAAATAAAATTAGTTAAAATTATAATTTCTTATTTATGGTCACATCCTAATATAATGAAATAATCGGATAAATTTTGTAAAATTAATCGATTTAGATTAAAAAATGTATTAACAAATTGGAATTCAACTTATTAATTACTACAAGATTAATTTCAACCAACATAATTATTATATTTTTTTCTCAAGTAATTATTAATCCTAATATATATTTATTTTCATATCAATGAAATATATGTAATAGTATTTATACAATTTTAAAAGTTTTTAATGATGCAACCGAAAAACTTTTCGATGTTTATTATCTTACTTCCCATTTAATTATGATGATTTTTTATAACATAGTTTTAATTTTAAATGAATATATTAACGATGAATTTTTATTTTCTTATATATTAACAATGAAAGAAAAATGAGAGAAATATTTTTATTATAATTCTGATATTTATTTAGTTGTATTTGTTTTAGACTCTAAATTAAAGTTAGATGTTTTATATGAAATATTAGTTATATATTATGATACTTTAATTCCAATTAAAGATTTTTCTTCTTTTGATCTTGCTATTATAATACAAAATACGAGAAATAATTTATATGAAATTTATAAATAATATAGTTTAAAATATAGATTAGAAAGTAATGTATCGAAACTTCAAAATATTAATATTAGTAATGTAAATTTATAAAAGTATAATTTTTACTAAAAGAACGGACAAAATATCCATAAAGATCAAGTTTCAAACAAAAATTTGAGAATTATTAATGACTTTTTTTAGTTTTAGTGATATAGCTAGTGAAGTAAATTTCGATATTTTACAATGGTGGTCACAAATGACTTAAAGTGTTTCTATTCTCTCCATCATCACAAAAGAAATCAAAGTTTATTCAGTGTCAATCGTCATTGTAGAACAAATGTTTAGTTTTGAAGGGAACATATTGGATGAATGACATTATATTTTGTCTCTCAATTTTTTAGAAGCACAAATATTATTTGATGATTGGACAATAACTGAAAAAAATACAAAAATATAACTTTCTAAAGATGAAGCAGAAAAGTTCAACATCGAAGGAACTACAACTATGAAAATAAGAAATGAAAATGGGTAACAATATCACTTCTTAAGATAAAAAAGGTAAAAAGATAAGAGACGACTTATATCCTAAAGAGATACGTAAATAACTTAAATAAATACAAACCCTTATTTATTATTTAAAATTTTTAAATAAATAATAATAACTTTGAACTGTGAATGTACAAAACTCATGAACCAACGTTTCTGAATTATGAATCATAACCTCGTAACCATCTTATATGGTTAATGTTAATAATCAACTTTTTATGGACCGTCGATTTCGAATCGTTGATTCTGAACCTTGATCAATCTATCCGAGGGTCTTTATCTACTTATATGGTGCGTTAGAATCTGTCAATCTAGCAGCCTTTATTAATCTACCCTCATTTTAAAGGAGATAAATCACGATAGGTCTTTGACCTTTAAGACTAATAATCAGCGCATGAAAGGACGAGACCTCACCTTAAGCCTTAAATAAGTACAAATCATTTTTTATTATTTAAATTTTTTAAATAAATAATAATATTTTTGAACCGTGAATCTACAGTTCTGAATCGTGAACCAACATTTTTAATCATGAATCATAATCTCGTAATCATCTTATATGGTTAAGGTTATAAATCAACCTTTTATGAACCGTCGATTTCGAATTGTCGATTCTGAGCCTTAATCAGATCTATCCAAGAGTCTTTATCTACTTCTATGGTGCAAAGGTTGAGATCTACCAACTTAACGATCCCTATCAGTCGACCCTCGGACAATTACAAGGGAGGTAAATCATGATAGACTTGTGACTTTTGAGATTAGTAATCAACTCAGAAAGGAGGACACCCTCGCATTTGAGAAAGATTGATCCATTGTCATATGATACAGCGTCTGTATATATTAGTCATTTTTTGATGAAAATTTTTTTATCTGTAAAAAATTAGAATCATCAATCTAACGATCTTTATCGATCTATCTCAAAATCGTTATGAAAAGAATGAATCACAGAGGACATAACGAGCCTCTTTATCTGCTTTTAAACCATCACGAGTTATGATTTATTTTGTGTTAACTTATCGTTCACATTATTTAAGGCATGTGATGCGCGAGGTGGGACCAGAAATCTCACGGGATAAACTTTATCGCGCCACGTCATCCTTTCTCATCAAAACATGAACCCTAAAAGAATTCCCCTTGATAATTTTCGCCGGTCACAACCTCAAAGACGACGACGACGACCACGAGGGGGCGTGGACCAGATCTTAACGAGAGGAGACGAGGCAATTGCCCCTGCTCGGCCTTGTTGTCGGAATCCTTCAGCAGGAATCTGGGTTTGGGCAGCGAATAGGAGGATGGGCTCCTCCGGTAACGCTAATTGGTTCCTCGATTGCTCGCTGATCGACGATATCCCTGACGCCGGGGGCGATTTCGCGGCTGACAATGGAGGGTTTTATTGGGCTCCTCAGGGCCTCGACCCTGTTTCCAATATCAGGTATTCGAGTCGACGGCTTGGGGTTTCGATCTCTTGGTAGTAGGGCAAGGAATAGCAGCTTTGTTTTTTTTATTGTTTTTGCATTCTTGCAGCATTACTTGAATAATTTGGTCCATTTATTAAACCGGGTTAACTTTGATTGGCAACTGCGGCGATTCTTAGTGAAGTGCTATTCAAATCGAAGGCTTGGGGTTTCATTCTCTTGGTAATAGTGCAAGGAAAAAGAGCTATGCTTCTTTTATTCGAAAATTTGGATTTTTATATTCTTGCTTGAATAAGAGGGTTTTTTTTTTTCAACAGTTGCTGCTGTTTTTGCTAATGTTGAGCCTGGTTATCTTTGATTGACAACTGTGGCGATCCTTTTCTAAACTTTGTCTCCAATAATTTCATTAGTGCATGATTTTAGACTTCGTGGCTATCCGTTCTTTTCCTACATAGTTTAAGAGAAAATGGAAAACATGATTGTTAAATCAGACGTGGTTGCCTGTTAGATTTTTTTGTGGCTTGAAGAATATTAGAATGCATTATATTATTCAATAGTCAATGGTCCTATCTCCTAACCCACTTGGATTTTTTATGCCCAACACTTCTGTACCACTTGAACTAATTCATATTTATATCTTGGATTTCAAGATGAATTTTAAAATATTATTATAAAGGTTTTCTTGCAAATGAATCCTTGGTTATTCTATTGGCCAGTTTTAGATCCATCTTGTCTTTTAAATCCTGATGTTGTTTTTTTGTGTGTGTTAACTTCTGCTCAGTTTTTTTATTTCTTGTTTACTTGCACAAAAGTTTTTTTACTATCATCAAGCTATGCATGAAAACTGGTTCTTTGGCTGATTGTTCTTTCACCTTAGCTGTCTGTCAAGATATGGAGTACTAAAATTTGTCATTCTTGATCCAACAGACCATGTGTCCCAACTCTCAATTATTTACAGTCTGCTGAATATCCATGACCTAGTCCTGATTATTTAGAGTTTACTAAATATCCATGACCTTGTCCTGATATTATTATCTGTTAAACCAGTGCTCAAGCACAATGCTAGGTGAAAATCTATAATAAAATATAGAACAGATTGTTATCATGATGATTACCAATTTAGATTTACACTATTGATGATCAAACATGTCATTTCTTCTCTTTCCCTAAATTCCAATAATCCTGAATTCCCCTTCTTTCTTTGCCCTCTTCGCCTACTTCCCCTTTTCTCTTCTTTTGCTTTCTTCTTTCCTTTCCCTATTTTTTTTCACTCTTTCATTCACTGTTCTGTTTTGCAAATCTCACAGACCTCTTCTTTTTCCTCACTTTCTTAATCTTATGCTTCTCTTCTTCTTCCCTCTTCTCCTTTTTCTTCTTTTCCGTTTATTCTTTTTTCTACTGCTCTGTTATGCAAACCTCACAGTCCTCTCTTCTCTCTTTCCCTTCTTTTTCTTCTTTCCTTTCTTCTTCTTTCTTTTCTTCCTTTATCCTTCTTTTTTCTCATATGTATCCGACCTCCAGGACCAATTTTTATATGAAGAGGAAAGTCCTCTTTGAAATGGGTCAAAATTATGGACTGGGTGTCACGGTTATATCCTTTTACTAACAATTTGGTCTCTTCTTAATCTCTACATTAAATTTTGCTTCTGTAATTTTTTGACAATTATTTTTCTTTTGCAGTGTGGATATCAACAGTTCCCTTTTAAATTCTGGTGGTCTTAAGGAACCTGGCTCTGCAAAACGGTTTGGGGTCCTTCATCCTGAGTTTATAGATCATGTTTTAGTCTGCTTATTACATAAAGTACATTATATCTGTGTTGGTTTTGTAATTGCAAAGTATTTTATGAGTTGCAGTATGAGATCAGAGTCCTCTAGTCAACCTTCCTCCAAAGCCTGTAGGGAGAAGATGAGAAGGGAAAGGCTGAATGATAGGTTAGTTTTGTCGATAATTCACGATTGTTTCTTGTCTGGATTCACGATCCTTTTTAGACATGCGTCCAAATTTTGAGATTTTTCTCAATTTAAGGTTCTTGGAATTAAGCTCGGTTCTTGATCCGGGGAATCCACCAAAGACGGACAAAGCTGCTATTTTAAGTGATGCTGCTCAATTGGTGACTCAACTACGCAACGAAGCACAGAAGCTGAAAGATTCAAATGAAAGCCTCCAGGAAAAGATAAAAGAATTGAAGGTTTGTTCTCTTTATGTGCTTCTTATCTCTATTTGTCTCTGTGGTATTGATAATTTCATGAATCCGAATAGGGGATTTATTCTATGATTAGTTTTCCTGACATTTTTTTGGTTCTATCACATGCATGCGTGTTATAATAATAAAGAAATTAGGTATGATCTTCTTCTACTTGGTTAATTTTCATTAAAAGGAATTTGTGCCCTCTCATATAAGTCAATAAAGACATCAGTTTTGCCGCTCGACTCGAAGACCCTTAATATTATTTCGGCTCATCGGCTGTTAGACATCATCATTATGTTCATGACAAGCAGGATGAGAAGAATGAGCTTCGCAATGAGAAGCAGAGGCTAAAGGCAGAGAAGGAAAGTGTTGAGCAGCAAGTAAAGCTTATGAATACAATTCCGAGCTATGTGCCTCAACCACCCTTGGTGCCCAGTCCCTTTGCAGCCCAAGGACAAGCGCCGCCAGGACACAAGCTTATGGTTCCTGTCATCGGTTTCCCTGGCTTCCCGATGTGGCAATACATGCCACCTTCTGATGTCGATACATCACAGGATGCCGATAACTGCCCGCCTGTTGCTTAATCAGCAGGTGGTTGGTTCGAGGTCAAGAAAAAATTGTTGTAGCTTCTTCCTCATTGGGCTAACAAGGTTAGTTTCCAATTGTAGTTTTGATGAATCTGCTACTTATGTATGTATGCTTCTTGATTTGAGTTTTGGTTAATTGGTTAGGAAGCTCTCAATCAGAGTAAGTTCTGATTGTAGCTTCTACCATCTGTATGTGGAGAATCCTTCATTTTAATATAATATATTGATGGATATTTCTTAGGGAGATGATCTGCTAAATAAACAAGTTTGCTAGGCAAAATTAGATAATTTCTCTCAGTCTGAAAGCAGGTAATCCTGTTTTATCTTGGAGTTAATCCTTCCTGCTATCATTTTGGTTTTCTTAATGATAAAAATACATGTGAGCCTTGTGATGACAATCTGAGTGTCATACAAATAAAACCACTAAATTGAGTTTAGGCTGTTTTGGTAGGGGGGTAATTAGTCTTGATGGATTATTTTGTTTGGTATAATTTTAAAATTGTAATGTAATATAATCTGAATTATAAAAGATAATGAAATATTGTAATATGGAGTATAAGGTAAAATCAATGTAATTCGGTTATATTACGAGGTCAAAAATTTAAATGTTAAATATTTCTATATTTTTAGCTCTCGTTCTTTCGATCAAATTAGCGATCGATGATTGATAATCATTGGTGATTGACGGTCGTTGGCAATTGGCGATCGACGATTGATAATCATTGGCGACTAACGGTCGTTGGCAATTGGCAATTGGCGATCGACAATCGATGACGATCGATGATCGACGACGATCGACGATCGATGGCAATCGACAATCGACGGTCAATGGCAATCGATGACTAAAGATCGATAGCGATTGAGGATCGACGATCGATGGTGATTGACAGGCGTCGACGATCGACGGTTGTCGACGACCGACGATTGTCAACGATCGACGATCGTCGATGATCGACTACCGATGGTCGTCGACGATCAATGATCGTCAGTTGTCGGCGATCGATTATCGATGGTTATCGACATCGACGATCGACGATTGTCGACGATCGATGGTCGAGGGCTATTGTCAACGATCAACGGTCATTATCGACGATCACAATCGTCGGATCGACTTAAATGATTGATAGTCGATTAGGATTTTGATTATAATTGAATGAAATTATAAAAATATTTTTATCATTTTATAATAATATAAATTAAATTGTTTATAAAAGTAATTAATATCAAATAAAAAAATTAATAATCAACACATCACAATCGTCGATCAAATACAATAATATAATATAAATTATATTACATATATTATATTATAAGCTTGGTTATATTATCCGTATCCAGCATCGCTATGTGCTGATTGTTGCCAATATTTGACATAATTATACACCTAGAAATTAATTAGTGTAGTTTGGTTTATGATGGATACATTCCACACACTCAAATTGGTTTATTATAAGGCTTTATTTATCTCATTGATTCAGCGATGATGATGATAGCACTCTCAAACGAACTTCATTTGTCAGCTATATTAATCTCTTTTTTTGTTTGTCAAGGGATTTCCATATGTTGTTAATTTTAATTTATTATAATTTTTAAAAAGTAGAGTATCGGTGCAACGGTAATATAATAAATCTATGTATGCCTTTTAAAATAATTTATCTTAGCTTTTTTTGGTCTCTCATGTTTTTTAAATGGTGTTAAAATTTAATCTCCATTCACATTCACGTGTTGGGGTTCATAAGTACACATGAAAAAGAATAAAATATTTTTTTTATACAATTTAAAAAGAATTAAATATATATTTTTTAAAATCTTTTAAGATTTGGATAAATTTAAAAAAAAATCATAAAAGTTTAGGTATGTTTCTGTATTAATTAACTCAATCGATTAAAATAATTAACTTTTTTTTTTCAAAATAAATTTCCAATTCAAACGAAGTTATAAATCTACCGGGAAAACAAGGATCAATGTTCATAGTTGGATGGAAATATCAATTGATATTGAAACCTATTTAAGGTTAACATTAGATGGCGATGGAAATATCAATTGATATTGAAACCTATTTAAGGTTAACATTAGATGGTGTTTGATTGATGAATTTAAAATGAAAATTTGAAAATTATTTTTAATTAGTTAGGAATCAACAAAATCCACTTCGAAGAGTGAATTTGGATTTCATTCTCATTGATTCGTCATTGCCTATTGTCATCCATCATCGCTCGTTAGCTATCGTCGATCGATATCCGTCGATCGTCGATTGTCGTCCGTCGTCCATCATCTGTCATCTGTCGCTCGCCACCTGCGGGTCACATGACTATTGCCCATCGGCTACAACTCGTCAATCGCATCTGTCGCTCGCCTCTCGCCAGACGACCGACGATGGTCGTCAACCGACGACGATTGTCGGTCATCGACGGTTGCCGTTGATCGTTGATCGTTAGCCATCGACTGTCGACGGTGATTGTGCCATCGATGGTATTGTCGACGGCGACGGTGTTGTCGACGGTGACGGTGTTGTCTACGGCAACGGTGTCGTCGACGATCGACGATACCGTTGTCCGTTGACGACGACACTCGTATCGTCTTGGTCTCCATTCTTAATTTATAAATCAAATAATATTATTGAAATGACTAAATTTATTTTCATTCTAATTTACTATCAAATTAATTCACATCCTTATTCTCATATTCAAACCAAGCACCACCTATTATTTTTTTTACCACGCGAGACTACAAATCTACTGGCACCACAAATACCCAATGTAAATCCAAAGCGCCGGTATAAGCAATTGAAGCACCAGGAGCGTCTATCCAATCTCGGCCTGATAGTGGCACCCGGCCGTCGGAGACGCCGACGGTGACAACGAGAAGAAAGGCGGAAGGAACGGAAATGACGGCGTCGAGCAGGCGGGTGAGTCAGGTGGAAAGTCCGGCGATGGGGCAGGCAGAAGTACCGAGGGTGCACCAAAATCGATGAGATTTAAATAATAAACGGTGATTTATCAACGTGAAATTTAGAATTGTCCAAATAACGTTCTATACTTTTATATTTATCAAATAATATATTTAATTTTCTTTTTACCTCTCCCGTCAAACAGACTTGTACCATTATGATACTACAATTATAAATTTTAACACTACAATGATAGTGCTGAAATTGCAACACTACAATAATGTTGAAATTTGAATTCTCAGTATTACATTTGGATTGTCCAAAATTTTCATTATGATGTAAGTCTATTTGACGGAAGAGATAAAAAGGAAATTAAATACGCTATTTGATGAATATAAAAATATAAGATGTTTGTACAATTCTAAATTTTAAATACCGTAGGGCATAGCGCAATAGCAAATGCCACGCAGGTTCGATCCTCCGGTCGCTTCTGAAATTTGATTTTTCTAAGAATTCCGAACCATTTGCTGTTAAGTTCTTAGACGAAATTAAAATAAAATATGCAGCATAAATAATATGAATTTCAATTGGTCATTCATTCAAAAAGTTATTTCTAGATGTATAAATCTTTTGTTGATCTGAAAAGATTGAGTCGATCTAAATCTGTATGGTGTACACACGAGCCCTGTGGATGTTCATCTCACGAAAATAATTAAAGAATAATATTATCCACGTCATAATACTAATTATTATTTAAAGAGATATCAAAAATATAATTTTTTTAGTTGACACAATCTCATATAATTTTACTTGACCACTAAATTATTTCTCATATGATTTTTTTTTATTTTATAAAACATGAATATAATCGGTGATTTTATTTGAAAAATTTAAATTATTAATCCAATAAATTTGAATCCAATTATATTAATTGGATAACCTTATAAATTTTAGGATCGGATTAAATTAATCTATTTATTTAAAGATTCAATTAAATTAACTGATTAATTTTAACTTGGACTAAGATGAGACTTTTAGGTGACGTTTTGATTTAAAGGTGGAAATAAAAATGGAAATGAATTTGATAGTAGACTGAAATGAAAATGAGTTTTGTCATTCCAATAATATTGTTTGATTTATAAATTAGGAATGGGAGCGATCGACGACGGTCGACAGTCGACGGCCGACGATCAATCGACGACGATGGTCGGTCGCCGACGGCGGCCGACCGGCGACTGGAGGCCAACGACCGACGGCCGATCGACGACTGACGACCGACAACCGATCGACGACTGACGACACCTGACCGACAGTGATCGGTCGGCGATCAGCGGTCGACGGCACTCGACCGGCGATGATCGATCGGCGACCGATGGCGACTGATGACAGTCGACGATCGACAACCGACGGCTGGCGACCAATGACCGACGACCGACGACACCCGACCGACGATGACCGATTGGCGGCCGACGATCGACGACGATCAACGATCGTCGAGCGAGCGACGGACGACGACGAACGAGAATGAAACCCAAACCCACCATGTGAGATGAATTTTATTGATTCCTAATTATTTAAAATTAATTCTCAAATCCTCTTTCCTAAAACCATTAATCAAACACTTTATATGATTCTAATTCTCCTTCCCTCATTTCAAATCCACCGACCAAATGCCACCTTAATCTCAACACTTGCGTCGCTGAGTTACAAATCAAGATTCGTCTGTGAGTAGTCAGATTAAAAATCTAAACACATATCCAAAAAAAAAAATTTGTACATTAGAAAAAATTTAAAAAAGAATGAAATAAAATGACATACTTCTAGTTTTTGTTTTATTTATAATGGAATAGAAAAGAGAAAAAACAATACTATTCATTTTTTCGATTTTATAATGAATTTGACCGAAATGAAATTTACACTTCTCATAAACCAAATTAGATTTTCCTCTTTTCTCAAGATGAATGGCAGAGACAAAACGAGACAATGCAAATAACTTCATTTCATCTCTTTTTTTTTTCCCTACACAAATTAATTAATTCATTTCTCTTGCATATTCTCTTCTCCTCCAATATGTCAAATAACTAATTAAGCACGAAATCAAACTATTACCGATCATGTATTTGTCATTTATTAATTAATCAAGAACAAATTAAGAGCGATCAGTCAGAGATAAAACTATATGCTGTTGGAAGTCTAGACATCAATGCCACGGCAACCTCAACCGTCTAAGCCGCACCTACCAGAGCTCTCAGCATGACTGCCATTGATCACCAAAGCTTTCAACCGGTCTTTCGGAACATTTGCCTTTCCGTCCCATTAGCGTTCGATTGGTCACAAAGGAGACTGGTTGAGAGCACGACTGCCATATTCATCGAGCGCTAACAGAATGGAACGCTAACGAGGATGGACAGAGCATGGATGTTATTAATGCAGATATGAGGATGTTAAAATGAATGTGTAGACATACGAGAATAGACACAATAAGAAATAAAAGTATTAAAAAGAAAATCGAAATTACATCTATTGAGAAAAAATTCCAAGAGATACGTTTAAAATGGTACGAATATATATTTAGACGATCAATAAATGTTTGAATTAGATGATGTGAAACGATAATAAATACACATATCAAAAGAAGAAGAGGAAAACAAAAAAAATTTAGTCAGCAATAATGAAATACGATAATATTTATTTAAAAATAAATGATGATATAACAGGGAATAAAGCCCAATGACATATAAAGATTCATCTAATGGAATAAGATTTGATTATTATCGTTGTACAATACAAATATGGTAGAGAGAGAAGTCAAGGCATTTCCATGCAATATAAGCTACAAATAAACTTCTAGCGACAAACTAAAAGAAACTGAATAATAATAAAACTTGTAGATTCATCATTGTTTGGGTGGTCAAAATTGCAATAAGCACATACCGGAAGAGTGAAGTAACTGTGTAGGATTGTTGTCGTCTGTTCTGTGACGCTGAAACTTGACATAAAGAACCATATGCAAAACAAGGCAAATAGAAGTGGACATTCTTAATGAGTAAATATGATAATCGAATGCTTTACAATGATTTTAAGAAGATTGGAGCTTATGAAAGGTAAAAAAAAAACAGCATAATGCATTATTAAATTTTGCACCTTCAACAAAATTGGGTATAGTGTCCTTGCAAGTTGCAATGAGAGAGGTGGGCTTCAATGAAGCTCCAAATAAAAGAAAAAGAAACAAAATTTTTACTTCCTTTTTCTCAGTACCAAAAAAGGGAGACAGATCGACACTACAAATGCATAGGCACCAAAGTTTTGGAAAGCTAAAAGACAATTGTTAAAATAAAGCTATATATATATACATATATATAAAATAAGATCTTCACATAGATAGTATTTACATGATATTGAACAGAGTGATTTACCAATTGCTGCATCATTAAAGTGAAAATCACACGAAAACCTGATGAAGCAGTCATCACATTAGGGAACTTGATATTTCTGAAGAATGCCAAGGGCGCACTCAGCAGTATTTCAGAAGAAAAGAATTAAGATGACAATAGATGCATGCCCTGTGTATAGAATGAAATGTGCACTTTCAGATCTTATTGTCACAAATTACAATTTGACTTTTTACGTATCCATCTAGCAAATAAGTGCACTTGCGGCTTAGAAGACTCAAACAATAACTAGTATAATAAAATTTAAATGGCAGGTAAAAACTATCCTACAAAGTGATCATTCCTTTTATGTAGGTTTGCCTCTCAAAGATTCAAATTGTAATATCCTTTTGTGGAAATGACCATAAGAGGATGATACAAAGTTAGAATACTGAATTGAGGAACAATATTGAAAGAATGGAATGTGTCACATAATGCACAAAAGTGTGAAAACTTTGGGTGTTTGAACAAACAGAAGTAGAATAAACTTTACGACTAAAGTAACTAAAACTTAAATCATAGAAAATTGTTACAATTCAACTCTGCAGTGTTTCGAATTTAAACTTCTCGTGCACTTCCATGTAAATATGCACCAAGTCATTTCATTAGCCAATGTGTTTTGGATTACAAAATCATAAGTAAAGAAGACATCTATCACTAGTTTTTCAATAGCTAGATCTATTAAAAAGAGCTCTAACCTTCTCGAGATTGCTCAGCGATCCATCGTCTTATTACTCGCTCTTCCACAATGAATTCCTCTAAACAACTCATTGAACTCTTATTGCTATTGCAACCACCCATAATATAAAGAACTAATAATGTCTTGGCAACTGACCCACTTAATCGTAGAGGGCAACAAAGGCCAGGCCATGAGCTTAAGCAATCAATTTTTGCATTGCTATCTTTCTCAGCTATAACAAGCACCGCATATTCAGCATGGACAAGTGCAGGATGATGCCTATAAGCCACGAAATCTACACCATAATTAGTTCCTGAGCGAACCACCCAATTTTTGAATCTTAAATGAGAATATGCCTTGTATAATTCAGGGAACCTTTTCCTTTCATAAGTGAAAATTTTCCATAATTCTAATTCCTCCAAGGGAGTTTCATCATCTCGCACAATCTTGATGCATTTTAGAGCATGATACAGATAGAAAGACTCTTCTAGACTGAATTGAAAATGTTGTTTGTCATCTTGAGAGGTGAAGATTTTGCCAAATGAAGCTTGCTCAAGCAACTCACCTGCCTCTGGTTCTACTTTCACAAAAACAATGCAGCCTGATAAAGTTGCATTAATTTTTGATTGTTTTAGAGAAGTTTGTAGTTGAAAAATAATTTTTGACATTGGATTTGCACGAGCAGTGTCAACAAAACTTTTGCTCTTCCATCTTGGCCCACTTAACTTCATCATCTAATGTACAAAGGAAAGGTTAACTGGTAAATGAAAAAAGAAAATCAAATCATAACTGTAATGGAGCAAAAATAGGATATCATCTTTGAATAAAAATGAACATATCAAAGTTATAGTGGCATTGTTGAAGAAACAGATATAGATCTAATTTAACTAAATCAAACCTAAATTTTATTGTTCCTAGAACTAAATTTAATAAAGGTGAGAAATATTTGAATTAGTTTTTATTCTATCAGACTTTGATTTATCTATCTATCATCATTTATTTTTCTTGATGATATCATATGCTAAAATGAGTTATCATCACTCAACATACCTAAAAATTAAAAGTAAAATTTCAATTACAGATTTGTGAGTTTTATTTTAAAATTTAATCTATTTCCGAACTTTAATATAGTTTTCATAAATTGCCAAAAAAGGAAAAAAAATTCTTCTTGTAGTCTCACTTCCAAATCATTTAGATGGTTGTTGATATATTCTAATAGTTGCTTCTCCTACTAAATTTGTAAATTATTTTATCATTCAATTATCTTCTTTGTCAGCCCCAAAGAGAAATCAGGAGCCAAAAATTGTTCACTAAATTCAACTTCCAAAAAAGATAATAGTATATTCTTTAATAAGCCATGTAATCCTAACCTACAAGAGCATGAGCTTAACAGATGAACAGCAGCTACTCTAACATATTTTCTATCAAGTACATAATAATATTTATGTCAAGATGCAACTAGAAGCAATGTAGACCTTCTGAAAACTAAAATCAACCCAGACAATAGTCAAGTTTCAATATTAATTAAGTACTTAGACCTTATAGATCCACTAACATACAACAAATCAAGCAGGAAAAGGGCTCCAATCAAACCTTAGCAGAAGTAGACACCTCATCTTTTGATTTTACCTCTTGATTTCCATTTTCTATATTATCTCCAGCAGTTGATGATGCTTCACCATTGACCTTCTCAATAACACCTTTTTGAAGATACAGTTTTTCCATCAGGTTAAAGCCTCAATTGTGTCTTCGCGTTCTTTCGTATTATTTTCCAAGTAATTGTTCAGTGTATTTAGTAGTCTAAATAAACTTCTTGTGATCTAAGATAACAACACCCATGAAAATGTGTCACCATGACAAACAATTTTTTGTATTAAATGCAGTATATCATGCTTTCTGAAAGAACTATTTAATATTATAGCATAGTGAAATTCACTCATTAATTTTTTTTTCTACCACTCATAAAGACAGTTCCTTGCTTTAACCTCCTAAGCCAGTTATAGTACTAAAAAAGTAGAACTCGTTATAGATTTTTTTTCTTTTGGAACAACTATATCTTAATCTACAGTTCAAAAGAATTAAGCAAGTAAACATAGAATTTCTAGGTGTTTATTTCTTCTATTCAGTATAACAAAAAATTTCACCTTCACCCTTTGAAATGTTAGGACCAAACTATACCTTTTTAGACAAGCTAAACTGATCATAGATGCTGATATTAAATATGGAACTTATAACCATTTAATCTTAATTACAATTATCCCTTTTTGCAAACAATAAAGCATAGTCTGAGGCTTGTAAACAAAATCTGGAATGCAAGAAACAACCTGTAAACATAATTGATGTGGAAAGAAATACTCCCGGCCAAGTGGCCAAGTCAAGTCAATGGTCCAGCTGAGGTGGCTATGATGTGGAAAGAAATACTTCCGGTCAGGTGGCCGAGTCAAGTCAATGGTCCAACTGAGGTGGAACTAGGAGGTCGAACCCGGTCGAAGGCAACACAAGTCGACTTAAGTCTGTCAGAAGATCGCAGTAGCTCAGATCGACAGTAGCTCAAATCTATAGCAGCTCAGCCAAGCAGATGCCCGAGCTTAGAAAAGGTCCTTAATCCAAGCCGATAAGGAAATGGATATGTCCCTTCATAGGAGTCATGTCCTATTGTCCCTACTGTGGGCCCACGATCTTCATTGATGTATCACCTCTCCTTATTAATGAGCCCTACTGTGGGCCCACAATCTCTACTGATGTATCACCTCTCCTTATTAACGAGGTCATGTCTCCCAAGATTCCAAGGTCGTACAAATACATCCTCTTATTAATGAGGCAATGTCTCCCAAGATTCCAAGGTCATACAAATACATCCTCTTATTAATAAGGCAATGCCTCCCAAGATCCCATGGTCGTACAAACACATCCTCTTGTTAATGAGACTATGTCTTCTAAGATCCTCTTTGTACCATCATATTTTCAAAAGGTCATGCCTCCCATGATTCCCTCTAGAGATCCACGCCATCAGGTTTACTTATATAAAGGTAAAAGGAGGAGTGAAAAGGGGGTGTCTCCTCCTCTAAATCTTTCTTGACCTTTAGTTCTTTGCGATTGTTAACTTTTTCTCCATTTTCTGCACATTTTGACTTGAACGTCGAAGGGGCTTGGCCGAGGTCCCCCTCAGTCCCCTTTCTCACTCATCTACGAGTCTTTCAAGTTTCGGCGACGAATCTATTCCACTTCTTGTGCCTAACCCGATGAACCTCAGAAGGAAGCTAACTCAACCATCTAACTTGTGCTTCGCCTAGGTGATCGACTTCTACTAGTGCTCAACAAACCCCCTTTCACCTCGATCGTGGGCACACTTGCTGGGTCATCCCATCTCTCCGCCTCAGCCCGCAACACAATTGGCGTCGTTTGTGGAAAATCCTGAGTTGAGATGAGAGATCGCAAAGAAGACTCAGAAAACCAAGGTTCATTAGAGAGAAAGGCTTTGACGAAGGAGAACATAACTACGCTCGTCACCACCATGATGGAAGGAGAACATAACTACGCTCGTCAATTATGTTCTCCTTCGTCAAAGCCTCTCTTTCTGGTGAACCTTGGTTTTCTGAGTCTTCTCTGCGATCTCTCATCTCTACATCTCAGCTTAGGATTTCCCAAAGACGATGCTAATTATGTTGCGGGCAGAGACGGAGAGATGGGATGACCCAGCAAGTGTGCCCACGGGCGAGGTGAAAGGAGGTCGGCTGAGCACCAGTAGGAGTCGACCGCCCAGCGGCGCAAGTTAGATGGTCGAAGTCCGCCTTCCGAGGTTCATCGGTTAGTACACGTGGAATACATTCGCCGTCAACAAAGACTGCATGAGTGAGAATGGGGGAGATCTCGACTCAAAGCCTCCAACGCTCAAGTCAGAATGTGCAGAAAATGGAGAAAAAGTTAACAATCGCAATGAACTAGAGGTCAAGAAAGATTCAGAGGAGGAGACACCCCCTTTCCACTCCTCCTTTTACCTTTATATAAGTAAACCTGGTGGCATGGATCTCTAGAGGGAATCATGGGAGGCATGACCTTCTGAAGATGTGATGGTATGGAGAGAATCTTGGGAGACACGGTCTCATTAACAAGAGGATGTGTTTGTATGACCTTAGGATCTTGGGAGGCATGACCTCATTAATAAAAGGATGTGTTTGTACGACTTTGGAATCTTGGGAGGCATGACCTCATTAATAAGAAGAGGTGATACATCAGTGGAGATCGTGGACCCACAGTAGGGACAATAGGACATGACTCCCATGAAGGGACATATCCATTTCCTTGTCGGCTTGGATTAAGGACCTTTTCTGAGCTCGGGCATTTGCTAGGCCAAGTTGAGCTACTGCAGATCTGAGCTACTGCGATCTTCTAACAGACTTAAGACGACTTGTGTTACCTTCGATCGGGTTCGACCTCCTAGTTCCACCTCAGCTGGACCATTGGCTTGACTCGGCCACCTGGCCGAGACTATTTCTTTCCACATCATAGCCACCTCAACTGGACTATTGACTTGACTTGGCCACCTGGCCAGGAGTATTTCTTTCCACATCAATTTTGTTTACAGGTTGTTTCTTGCATTCCAGATTTTATTTACAGGCCTCAGACTATTCTTTATTGTTTGCAAAATGGGATAATTGTAATTAAGATTAAATGGTTATAAGTTCCATATTTAATATCAACATCTAAGATCAGTTTAGCTTGTCTAAAAAGGTACAGTTTTGTCCTAACATTTCAAAGGGTCAAGGTGGAACTTTCTGTTATACTGAATAGAAGAAATAAACACCTAGAAATTCTACATTTACTTGCTTAATTCTTTCGAACTGTAGATTAAGATAAAGTTGCTCCAAAAGAAAAAAAATCTATAACGAGTTCTACTTTTTTAGTACTATAACTGGCTTAGGAGGTTAAAGCAAGGAACTGTCTTTATGAGTGGTAGAAAAAAAAAATCAATACAAAAAATTGTTAATGAGTGGTTAAAGCAAGGAACTATCTTTATGAGTGAATTTCACTATGTTATAACATTAAATAGTTCTTTCAGAAAGCATGATATACTGCATTTAATACAAAAAATTGTTGGTGTTGTTATCTTAGATCACAAGAAGTTTATTTAGACTACTAAATACATTGATCAATTACTTCGAAAATAATACGAAAGAAAGCGAAGACACAATCGAGGGCTTTAACCTGATGGAAAAACTATGTCTTCAAAAAGGTGCTATTGAAAAGGTCAATGGTGAAACATCATCAACTGTTGGAGATAATATAGAAAATGGAAATCAAGAGGTAAAATCAAAAGATGAGGTGTCTACTTCTGCTAAGGTTTGATTGGAGTCCTTTTTCTGCTTGATTTATTGTATGTTAGTGGATCTATAAGGTCTAAGTACTTAATTAATATTGAAACTTAACTATTGTCTGTGTTGATTTCAGTTTTTAGAAGGTCTACATTGCTTCTAGTTGCATCTTGACATAAATATTATTATGTACTTGATAAAAAATATGTTGAGTAGCTGTTGTTCATCTGTTAAGCCCATGCTCTTGTAGGTTAGGATTACATGGCTTATTAAAGAATATACCATTATCTTTTTTGGAAGTTGAATTTAGTGAACAATTGTTGGCTCCTGATTTCTCTTTGGGGCCGACAAAGAAGATAATTGAATGATAGAACAATTTACAAATTTAGTAGGAGAAGCAACTATTAGAATATATCAACAACCATCTAAATGATTTGGAATTGAGACTACAAGAAGAAAATATTTTTTTCCTTTTTTTGCAATTTATGAAAACTATGTTAAAGTTCAGAAAATAGATTAAATTTTAAAATAAAACTCACAAATCTGCAATTGAAAATTTACTTTTAATTTTTAGATATGTTGACTTGTTGAGTGATGATAACTCATCTTAGCATATGATATCATCAAGAAAAATAAATGTATATTAAAAGAAATGATGATAGATAGATAGATCAAAGTCTGATAGAATAAAAACTAATTCAAATATTTCTCACCTTTATTAAATTTAGTTCTAGGAATAATAAATTTTAGGTTTGATTTAGTTAAATTAGATCTACATTTGTTTCTTCAACAATGCTACCATAACTTTGATATGTTCATTTTTATTCAAAGATGATATCCTATTTTTGCCCCCATTACAATTATGATTTATTTTTCTTTTTTTCATTTACCAGTTGGCCTTTCCTTTGTATATTAGATGATGAAGTTAAGTGGGCCAAGATGGAAGAGAAAAAGTTTTGTAGACACTGCTCGTGCAAATCCAATGTCAAAAATTGTTTTTCAACAGCAATCTTCTCTAAAACAATCAAAAATTAATGCAACTTTATCAGGCTGCATTGTTTTTGTGAAAGTAGAACCAAAGGTAGGTGAGTTGCTTGAGCAAGCCTCGTTTGGCAAAATCTTCACCTCTCAAGATGACAAACAACATTTTCAATTCAATCTAGAAGAATCTTTCTATCTGTATTATGCTCTAAAATGCATCAAGATTGCCAGATGATGAAACTCCCTTGGAGGAATTAGAATTATGGAAAATTTTCACTTCTAAAAGAAAAAGGTTCCCTAAATTATACAAAGCATATTCTCATTTAAAATCAAAAAATTGGGTGGTTCGCTCAGGAACTAATTATGGTGTAGATTTCGTGGCTTATAGACATCATCCTGCACTTGTCCATGTTGAATATGCGGTGCTTGTTATAGCTGAGAAAGATAGCAATGCAAAAATTGATTGCTTAAGCGCATGGCCTAGCCTTTGTTGCCCTCTACGATTAAGTGGGTCAATTGCCAAGACATTCTTAGTTCTCTATATTATGGGTGAGTGCAATAGCAATAAGAGTTCAATGAGTTGTATGGAGGAATTCACTGTGAAAGAGCGAGTAATAAGACGATGGATCGCTAAGCAATCTCGAGAAGGTTAGAGCTCTTTTTAATAGATTTAGCTATTGAAAAAGAAAAACTAGTGATTGATGTCTTCTTTACTTGTGATTTTGTAATCCAAAACACATTGGCTAATGAAATGACTTGGTGCATATTTATATGGAAGTGTACGAGAAGTTTAAATTCGAAACACTATAGAGTTGAATTGTAACAATTTTTTTTTATTAAATGCAGTATATCATATTTTCTGAAAGAACTATTTAATGTTATAGCATAGTGAAATTCACTCACTAGTTTTCTTTTCTACCACTCATAAAGACAGTTCCTTGCTTTAACCTCCTAAGCCAATTATAGTACTTAAAAAAGTAGAACTCACTTCAGATTTTTTTTCTTTTGGAGCAACTATATCTTAATCTACAGTTCGAAGGAATTAAGCAAGTAAATATAGAATTTCTAGGTGTTTATTTCGTATAACAGAGAAAGTTTCACCTTAACCTTTTGAAATGTTAGGACCAAACTGTAACTTTTTAGACAAGCTAAACTGATCTTAGATGATGATATTAAATATCAAACTTATAACCATTTAATCTTTTGAATCTTAATTACAATTATCCCTTTTTGCAAACGATAAAGAATAGTAAGAGGCCTGTAAACAAAATCTGGAATGCAAGAAACAGAAGAAACAACCTGTAAACAGAATATAGGATATTAATTAAGGACTTGGGCATTGATTTCTAATCTATTTTTGATGAAATATCGATTATGATCACTTTGAAAAATATTTATAACAAGCTCCAGTAGGATTCTCATAGGGTTATCTTTATTAGGAAACTAAAACTTACTGAATTTAAGAAAATTTGATAAGATCAATGACATGAAATTCGAGACAAAACCAAAAAAAAAAATGAAAACCAATTGCATGAAGTCTAAAAAAGTAGATTGGAAGACGGTAACCTTTTTTAAGGGCTCTGCTCGTCGAAGATATCAAGATCCTTTTTCATCATTGAACAGATCAGCGTGGCTCTTCCTATCGCCGAAGAGATCAAGCAAAACACATAAACGATAGCTGCAGGGATCCTTAATGAATCTCTTTAGGCAAGGAAGCCAACCTTTTTCTCCCCGAAGGGCTCTTCTCCTCATATAGATCAGCAGGAGGTTATGCATTTCAATGAAAATTCCACCTCCATCGTATCTCGGCGCGATCCGTGCTTCCTGGAAGAGGGCGGACAGGTCGCTGCGAAGCGAAGAGATTGCTCAAACGGCGCTCCGCCCGCTGCGAAGCGAAGAGACCAGACGAGGGCTCGTTCCGAAGGAAGGGCCGAAGGCTCAGAAAGAGAGGACGATCAAACCCGATAAAGATTCTACCCGATCCGTATATTTTCTCCTAGGTTCGCTCCTTTCTGCATCCCCACGTCGATATCCTCTTGTAGCCGTTCGATTAAGGTGTGGATTCTTCGTGTTCGTTTGATGTTGTCCAAGGACATCAGCTGTTCGACCTCCTCGCGTTCCGCATCGATAAAGATAACGGCACGGTATTTTAGTGGCGGAATTATAACGTTTTCAATGCGATGACGTCGGCGAAGTCAATGCCCCCGTCATCGTCGATCAATTGCGTTCAGGTTCCCTTCCTCCATTGCTTCCTCGTCGTCGCCTGCATCACCCTCCCTTGAGAGTCAATCTCCTCCGCTGCATATTACAATCCTTCGATTCTTGTTGTCCTCACCGATTCCTAGGTCGTTGCAGTGCCGATCTAAAGATGTTTAAAGTCGGCGAAGAACTCAAAGTAGAAACTTTGTCGCTGCGCTCTTATAGGCACACTTAGACTGCGTTTGATATGTGATAAAAAATATTAAAATTTTATAATCTGGATTATAAAACAATACCTATGTAATCCAGATTATATTATAAGTCATAATTTGAAAAGTGTTGGATGTTCAACAATCGAAGTCGATCGTTGTCGTCCATTGTCGCCACCGATCACCGATCGATCGCCGTCTGCCGTCGGCACCGCCCGACAATCGATCTGGCCGCCGACAAGCGATGACGGCGATGACTGGCCGCAGTCGATCGGTCGGCCGTGGTCGGCCAACGGTCGGCCGTTTGGCCACCGCTAACCGCCTGCTGGTCCGCTTCGTTGTCGGCTTGTCGTCGGTCACCGATCGACCGTCGTCGTTATATCCGTCATCGTCGTCGATCCATTCCTATCGTCTTTGTAATGGATACCAAACAAAAGAATGTAATGACCTTTGTAATCCAAGATTACATACAATTTTTATTCAAACATAGTAATGTAATCAAGATCACATTGCATTCCATTACAACTTAGATTACATTACGTCCTACCAAACGCAGCCTTATGAGCTTTTTAGCCTTAGGAGATCCTCCCCAAAAGATTAGAATTCGTCAACCTAGAGATCTTCACTGGTCTATCCCGTGGCGCCCATCGATCTGTCCTATGGCCATCAACACACTTATGAGCTTCTTAGCCTTATGAGATTCTCCGCAAAAAATTAGAATTCGTCAACTTAGCGATCTCCACCGATCTGTTCCGTGGCCTCCACCAATCTATTCCACGATCATTGTAAAAGAGATAAATCACGGAGAGTCCTATGGATTTTTCCATGATGACCAAGACACGTGAGGGTCATCTGAATCCAGAAAAATACTTTAGACCTTCTTCAAAATCGACCCTTATCTTATTCGCAAGTTCCGTCGTATCTTAACTACCGTATCATCCCCGTGGGACAACCTTAAGAGATCCTCGTAGTATGAAGTTAAGATATCATACCCAATATTTGTTTGTTCTATTTCCCAATGATCCATCGCCTTTCCTTTTTTTTTTAATCTAAATTAAATCATGGTACAAATCTCATTTGGAACTTTGCAATAGATACCCACAAAAATTTCCATTCAGATACAGGCATGGGCTAAAACTTGGATCTATGAAGAATTGATGATTGATTACGATTTAGAACATATAATATAGAATGCTCACTGATAAAATAATGAAAGTAATATATACTATGATAAAAAAAAGAATTAATATTCTGTATTTTCAAAAAACAAAATGCATAAAAGAGAAGACAAAGATGATAGAAAATTCAAATTTTAAATTATCATACATAGGAATAAGTATAACACGAAATGAAGTAGTTATTGTTATAGATAGTTCATTAAATGTTAAAATAGTAGAAGTAATTAAAAAAATGATAGAATTATAACTCTCAAGATAGTAATAGCCAAAGAAAATTATTACTATAATTAGCATATATGCACATCAAGTATGATTAAAGGAAGCCAATAAAATTAAACTTTAGGAAGACTTAGATGAGGTATTATAAAGAATTTCATCAAACGAAATAATTTTAATAGGAGGGGATCTAAAGGACTAGAAGTAAACAAATATAGAATATAATAGCGTGCATGAGATTTATGAGTTTGGTATTAGTGCAATTAGTCTCGGGTCAAGGTTGACCAAGCTCGAGTTAGGCTCGAGTTGTGTTTCGATGTTTGACAATATGATAATAGGTTGATAATGAGTGAAGAATGCTATGAGACATTCGAAGGTTGTGTGATGAAGAAGGAGATAGTTAGTATAATCATCATTGAATCAGATTGATCGGTGAAGTCAAGTAGATCAAGGTTGAGTGTAAAGTTAAGTAGGTTCAAGTTGACTGGATACTTGACAAGTTGTGAAGGTCAAGTGGGTCAAGGTTTTTTTTTTTTATTTACATCAGGTATCAGGTACGATTTCTCTTCCCTACTAATCCTGATGGCTGACCGGCCCTGCCCCACGGCCTTCGACTAGAGTCCCCACCGGTCAACGAGGATAAATCAGGGTGACGCGTGGCCCGACATGTTAGGACTCGTGCCCAGGTGGCCGACCACGCTGGGACGAGGGGGCAGCGTGCACCTCCACTCGTCCCTAAGTGGGTCAAGGTTTTATTGGACACTTGGTGGTCGAAAATCTAATAGGGAGTTGACAAGTGAGAAGACCAAGTGGATCACGATTGACCAAACACTTAGTTAGAGATGTCAAACAGGTCGACCCATGGCAAGGTGGGCCAACCCATCGTAAACCCAACATTTAGAGCGGAGGAGCGGGTTAAGAAATCACCAACCCAAGTAAGTCCTCGCAGGTCGCGGGACGACTGTGCTTAGCAAGCGAAGACCCAGCTGATCTAGGAGATCGAGCTTGGCAAGAGAAATCCTAGCAGGTCACGATTGACTGGAGGTTAGGCAAGCGAGAAAAGTCCAAGTATAGAGCAAAGGGAAAGTTCAAGGATGGAGTCTTGGCAATGGAAGTCCTAGAGGATGTGTTAAGGATCGATTATCATACTAGAGGGGGTGAATAGCGATTTTCGATTTCGCTAGTTTTCGTTAGTGTGTTCATGTCTCTACAAGTTTGTTAGCACAGTGAAATGCAAAATATGAATAACAATAAACACAAGAGAACACAACACATGTATTTTATGTGATTCGGAATCTATGGTTCTACTCCATGATCAAGCTCTAGTTAAGCTCTAGTGATGCACACACCACCATCAATTTCTCCTTCTCGGAAATAATCCGGAGGTGGAGAAATCTCGTACAATAAGTTTATACAAAAATACAACAAGAAGAAGCAATAAAAATAAGATAAAAATGAATACAAATGCAAAAACACTTTACAAAGATGAACTTTAGATTGCTTGCTTATTTAGTTGCTTTGAACATCTTTGAAGGTCTGGAAAGCAATGATGTTTCCCCTTCAAAAGCTTCAAGAACCGACATTCATCTCCTCCCTCTCGAACTCCTTATAAAACTGCAACTCAGATTGATTTCCACCTTCCAGTCAATTGTTCTTACTTAGCAATCGATTGGATATTGTACCGTTGCCTGACAACGACTTAATCCACGTCAGATTAATGCCATCAATCGACTGTCCTGACCATCATCGACTGCTAGAGGCCATCAGTCGACTGCTCTGAGCTAGCAATCGACTGTCAAATCTTCTGTGCCCTGACCACTTAATTTCAATCGACTAATCAACCCTATCAGTCGATTGTTTAGTGTTCAGTCAACAGCTAAACCCTAACAGTTGACTATCATAGTCACAGCCGAGCAGTTAAGCTTCAGTCTAACTGGTCATAATCCCAGTTGACTGCTCAAGTCAAACTACACTCCCAAGTGTCATACACTTAACTAGTCGATTGGTTCATAATTCAATTGGCTGGTAAACATTAAACATTAGGTTTAACCCAAGTATGATCCCCTCATACTTGATCGATCACTCTTAGTCTAGACCTAAGCCTTCTAGCTATCTTCATCGGTCTCACACCCTCAAGGTTCATCCGAGTCCTCCACGACTCCTTCACCTTTCGTGTTGGTCTTTGTTGGTGCAATCGGCCCAGGTCACGATTGACCAGGACTCGAGTTTGACTCGAGTGATGTTTTGATGTTTGACAAAGTATGTTAGACATAGGATTGACATTGATGTTTGACATTAATGTCGGTTAATATGTTGGGGAGATTGTTTATACAATCGACCCAGGTTATAATTGACCAGACTCGAGTTTGACTCGAGGGAGACTTTGGTGGTTGACTAGGGTTGACCATGTGTTTATGGGAAAGTCCAAGTCATGGGTACTTGGCATGGAAAGTCCAAGTGGGACACTTGGCATTTGGTAAAGTCCAAGTCTTGAGCACTTGGCATGAGAAGTCCAAGCATGGGTCTTGGCAAATGAGAAGTCCAAGCATGGGTCTTGGCAAATGGAAAGTCCAAGCATGGGTCTTGGCATGGAAAGTCCAACATGGGTTGGCAAGGAAAAGTCCAAGCTTGAGTCTTGGCATTTGAGAAGTCCAAGGGGATTGATATTGGCGGCGTAAAGTCCAAGCAGAGTCTTGGCGGCGTAAGTCCAATGTGCCTTGGCGGTGTAGACACCGTTAGCATGACATAGCCGATGGAAGCACCTGAAGGCTAGCGCGATGGATGAACAAGTCATGAATGACTTGGAGGGATCCGAGAGGCGTGAGGCTGATGGAGGTGGCTAGAAGGTTTAGGTCTAGGCTAAGGGTGTCCGCAAGTACATGGGGCACCATACTTGGGTTAAAACCTCATTCTTGAGGTTGGCAGTCGGCTGGCATTTTGGCTGGGTCGACTGCCGGGAGTCGCCTTGAGTTTGACTGGCGTTGGAGTGCGTTGAGGGCTCGGCGATCGCTCATGGGAGCAATGATCGATGTCGATGGCGACCGCCCGCGAGTGTCGAGCGCATGTAACGCCCGTGCCGCGATCGGGCCGACCACGGGCGTTAGCGATCGATCGGTGAGAGTCCCGTTGGAACTTGTCCAACGTAGATTGAGCCGTTGTCTCACATCTACGCTGTTGGCGATCGGAGGACTCATGATCAGAAGGCTCAATCATCGCTTCTTGGGAGCTTTCTTGAGGCGATTTGAAGGCGATTTGCAGGTGCATTTCAGGGCCCTTCAACCTCATCCAAGCAACCAACAAGCAAAGCGCTCAAACCCTAGTTTTGTAAAGTGTTCTTTACATTTCCTTTGTATTTGCTTGTATTTCTTTAGATTATTGTTGTAATCTTGTGTACGAGGTTTCTCCACCTCCGACTTGTTGTCGAGAAGGAGTTTATTGATTAGTGATTGCATTGGCATCGCTAGAGCTCGTTAGAGCTCAATCCGTGGAGTAGGAACCGTGTGGTTCCGAACCACGTTATATGATCGTGTTGTGATTGTGTGTCTTGTTATATTAATTTGTTATTACTATTCCGCTGTGCTAACAAGATTGTAGACGATCGAACGCGAAAGCATTCCATCTACGTACGGTTACACGCTATTCACCCCCCCTCTAGCGGCGTCAAATATCCAACAAGTGGTATCAGAGCCTGGTGGCTCTTCAACGGATTAACAACCGGGAGCAATACGCTAGAGGGTAAAGATGGAAGTCCAAGATCAATTAGGATGGGACATCAACACACCGGTCCCTTATTCATTCTATGGACGAGAAGGATTCAATTCTTGGAAGGCGAGAATTGAAGAGTTTTTGATGATGAGAGACCTTGAGGAATGGTCCACCTTGATGGAAGGATTTGAGTATCCTAAGGGACCAAAGGGAGGGTTTCTCAAGAAGAAGAAATGGAGTGAGGAGCAACTCCGGCAATTCGAGAAAAATAAGAAGGTAATCAAATTTATATTTGATCTAATTCCAAATGAATTTTTGTGTAGCTTAGGTGAATGCATGGATGCTAAGGAGCTATGGAGCGATTTGGCAAAGCTTCATGAAAGCCCATCAATGGTCCAAGAGGAAGAGACCGAAGAGGCTAATGCATCATCCTCGCAAGGAAGTGAGGATTTGGAGGTTGATAGGGAATCAACTTCCGGATCGGTAGAAGAGGTGGAAGAAGTGAAGAAGTATCCACTTCTAGAATTGAGGAGGAGAGACCATCCTCAACACCGAGCAATACTAAGAAGCTTCGACATCCGACAAGATGAAGAAGCCCAAAATTTAACTCCGGCACCTATCACCGAACTAGGTAACTCAAACACATCAATCTCAAATAAAAATAAAATTATGTGTTTTGAGTGTAGGGAATTTGGGCATTACAAGAGCAAATGCCCAAAGAAGATTAGGAAAGCTCCACCGGCTCCAAAAGTTAAGGATCTTTGGTTCCCAAGTATCAAGAGCAAGGAGCACATCATATGCTTCAAATGTAATGCAAAGGACATTATCAATGTCCTAGGGGAAGAAGAAGGAACAAGTTGAAGCATCACAAGTAGGGGGAGCCTCTAGGCAAACCCTAAGGTATATTTAAACAATGCTCATTACTTAAATTTTGAAAGCATGCTAGAAATAATTTTAGCAATCTTGCTATTTATCACAAAGAGCATGTTAGACATAAGGAATTTTGTCTAGGAGCTAAAAGTATTCACTTAGATAATAGGAAGAAATTTGGGACTAATGTCCCTAAAAACAATTTATCTAAGGACAAACCTAGGCCAAATGTCCCTAGAAAAACCATACCTAGGGAATCAATTAGGAAAATACAAGATCATCTAGGTTTTAACCCTAAATGGACTAGACATATGCCTAGGAAGTCCAATGCCCATAATCTAAATCAAAACTCTAAAATTGGGCAATTAGAAAAGGAAAATCAAGTCTTGAGGTCAAGGCTTGAAAAATTAGAAAAGACCCTCAACATTATGCAAAATCAATTTAAAGGGTCTAATGATCAAAGTCAAAGGTCCAAGAGTCAAAGTCAACACCAAGGACCTAAGAGTCAAAAGTCAACCAAAGGCAAGCAAGGTTTGGGTCACAAACCTAAGCCCAAGGTGGCTTATCATAGTGTCCCATTAGATTATGGAACACTAACTAGGTCTAGGAAGACCAAGGTCAATAGGGAAGTCATCCCTAGAGTTGACCAAAGGATATGCCTAGTGGCTAGGGTTTCTAGGAAACCTAAGGTGGCCACTAAGAAGGTTGCAAGGGGAGTTACCCCTAGAGTCAACCTAGGTGAGACCCAAATGACCAAGGCTAATAAACCTAGGAGGGTCATTAGGAAGGTATCTAGGGAGGTTATCCCTAGGGAATACCTAATTAACCCTAGGAGCTCAAATAGGTTTTGGGTTCCTAAGAGCGTGATTGATTCACGCTAAATGGGTTTAGGGTGTGTCAACCTTGATTGGATGGGTAGTTAACCTAACCATGGCAAAGGTGGCACTTTAGGATATTTTCAAGGTTATGGTTACCTTGGAAATAGTTTTTGATTTTAATCCTAACAGACTTTAGGATGTGCCAATATTAATTATGAAGTTTGATAAAATGATCATTTTGGCACAATTTAGGTTTAGAGGTTAGTGTGCCATTTTGGGTTTTTGACACACTAGGGAGATTAGGTTAATATGACAAAATATGTTTAATCCCAACAAATGACAATTAATATTAAAATTTAGGTGTTATTATACCTATATATTTTATATGCCATGATTTGTTTGTCATATGCCATGACATGACATCATGTTTACTTTTATCATCTAAATGTCATGATCATGCTTAGGATTAAGGTATTAAATGTCATGTGTTTTTAGATTTCATCATATGCCATGACATCATGATCATTGGCCATGATTTATTTTTCTATCATTATGCCATGATCATTTTCATGCATCTAAATTGATTAAAATTGATTTAAGGACTATGACATGACTTGGAGTCCCATTTATAAGGGAATCAAGTAGAGTTGCCTTAGAAAAATGCATGAAACCCTAGGTTAAGAGAACAAAACCCACATCTCACATCCAATTGACATGTATGTGTATTTATACACCCTAGATACATGTGAGATGCTAGGATATGAGTTGAGTTCAAGGTGCATAGTTTTTGCATCTAGTTGAACCAAAACTCATCTAATTTTATTGGTGGATCATTGGGAAAGCTTGTGTACAAGTCATGTACATAGAGCCCAAGGAATATGATCCAAAATAAGGTTTTGAAAACATTTTAAAATCATTTTGAAAAACCTTGGTGAAGTCTATCTTTGATAGCAATCACCATTGATGAGATTTAGACTTTAAAGTTTTTAGTCACTTTTGGATTTTGTATCAATTTCTCTATTTTATGGGTAAAATATTTTTAAAACATTTTTCCCCCATTGTTTTGGTCATAGTTAATTATACGTATCAAATTTCATGATTTTTCATATCGTATAATTATTTATGAATTTTAATTTGTTACGATAAATTTGAAATTGAATTTATTACTACCGATCAGCCACTTGGTGGCGATCATTGATAAATGACGATCGATAATCATCAAGTCGATTGCAGTCTGATTTCGGGTTAACAAGGTTTGTTTAGCCCGTGTTCAACTATGGTAGGTTCCTAATCACTCCTAACCCTAGGATATGCTTTGGGAAGCATTATGAAGGGTGAAAATCCATTGGATATGGATTAGGAGTTATGTTAGGTCAAAGTATCAAACTTAGGGTGAGTAAAAGTTCTATGTTGAACTTAGAACCTTAATTTTGATGGTTTAGAGTTCCTATTGGCTTAGGGGCTTTCCAAGGACATTGTTGGTGCAATGGTCAAGGGGGAGCAAACCTTTAGGGGGAGGTATCCATCTTGGGATGATGGATGTTTTTTTTTTGGGAGAATGTTATCAATTGAAAATTGATGGGTGTTTGATACCCAATTTGGAAATTGGGAGAGTGAGATAGGAGTGCCTCTCTTGAGTGATATGGGACTTATCACTAGGAAGATGGTAGGCATCCTAAGTATTTTTGATCAAGGGGGAGATTGTAAGATCTCATTGGGACATGAGACATTGACCTCCTTGGAGAAAACCTTTGATGTTAGTCAAGGGAGAATGTTGGGGAGAACATTTGATTTACTTTTCACTTGAATGTTTGGGGGAGAACATTTGGTGAGTGTTTACCAATTTGGGATAATTGGTAAGGGATTTGAGTTAGTGTTCTAACTCATGGTTTTATTTGGTTTTTGTCAAACATCAAAAAGGGGGAGATTGTTGGTGCAATCGGCCCAGGTCACGATTGACCAGGACTCGAGTTTGACTCGAGTGATGTTTTGATGTTTGACAAAGTATGTTAGACATAGGATTGACATTGATGTTTGACATTAATGTCGGTTAATATGTTGGGGAGATTGTTTATACAATCGACCCAGGTTATAATTGACCAGACTAGAGTTTGAATCGAGGGAGACTTTGGTGTTTGACTAGGGTTGACCATGTGATTATGGGAAAGTCCAAGCATGGGTCTTGGCATGGAAAGTCCAAGTGGGACAGTTGGCTATTGGGAAAGTCATATTCTTGAGCACTTGGCATTAGAAGTCCAAGCATGGGTCTTGGCAAATGAGAAGTCCAAGCATGGGTCTTGGCAAATGGAAAGTCCAAGCATGGGTCTTGGCATGGAAAGTCCAACATGGGTTGGCAAGGGAAAGTCCAAGCTTGAGTCTTGGCATTTGGGACGTCCAAGGGGATTGATATTGGCGGCGTAAAGTCCAAGCGGAGTCTTGGCGGCGTAAGTCCAATGTGCCTTGGCGGTGTAGACACCGTTAGCATGACATAGCCGATGGAAGCACCTGAAGGCTAGCGCGAGGGATGAACAAGTCATGAATGACTTGGAGGGATCCGAGAGGCGTGAGGCTGATGGAGGTGGCTAGAAGGCTTAGGTCTAGGCTAAGGGTGGTCTAGCAAGTATGGGGGCACCATACTTGGGTTAAAACCTCATTCTTGAGGTTGGCTGACCGTATTATGGCGGTTCGACCGCCGGAGTCGACGAGTTCGACCGCCGCTTGAGAGCTTTGAGGAGCTCGCGGATCGCTCATGGGAGCAATGATCGATGTCGATGGCGCGATCACAGTGTCGAGCATTGACGCTCCGTAGCCGACCGGGCGACGGCGCGTTAGCGATCGCCAATGTTGGCAGTCGACTGGTGAGAGTCCCGTTGGAACTTGTCCAACGTGGATTGAGCCGTTGTCTCACATCTGATGTTAGCGGCAATGATCGGGACTCATGGCGATCACAAAGCGGAAATCCACGAGGAGGATAAAAGCATTGCTCGTGGAAGGCTCAATCATCGCTTCTTGGGAGCTTTCTTGAGGCGATTTGAAGGCGATTTGCAGGTGCATTTCAGGGCCCTTCAACCTCATCCAAGCAACCAACAAGCAAAGCGCTCAAATCCTAGTTTTGTAAAGTGTTCTTTACATTTCCTTTGTATTTGCTTGTATTTCTTTAGATTATTGTTGTAATCTTGTGTACGAGGTTTCTCCACCTCCGACTTGTTGTCGAGAAGGAGTTTATTGATTAGTGATTGCATTGGCATCGCTAGAGCTCGTTAGAGCTCAATCCGTGGAGTAGGAACCGTGTGGTTCCGAACCACGTTATATGATCGTGTTGTGATTGTGTGTCTTGTTATATTAATTTGTTATTACTATTCCGCTGTGCTAACAAGATTGTAGACGATCGAACGCGAAAGCATTCCATCTACGTACGGTTACACGCTATTCACCCCCCCCTCTAGCGGCGTCAAATATCCAACAGTCTTCAGGTATTTCCATCAGCTATGTCATGCTAACAGGATCCTTTATCAAGGTTCATTTTGACTTATGACGCCAAAACTCCATGCTTGGACTTTACGCTGCCAAAACCTAACTCTTGGACTTCCTTAGCAAGATCGGTTTGAACTTTATATTGTCAAGACTACATGTTTGGACTTATATTGCCAAGACCTTACCCTTGGACTTCCTTGCCAAGATCCATTTGGACTTATGCCGCCAAGACTATATGCTTGGACTTTACGTTGCCAAAACGACATCCTTGAACTTTTCCATTGTCAAGCCTCAATACTTAGACTTTCACCGCCAAGATTATACACTTGGACTTACATGGCCAAAACCATTCTTGGACTTTCCAATTGCCAAGCATTCATACTTGGACTTTCCATTGTCTAGACCATTCTTGGATATTTCATGTCAAGTATTCAAACTTGAACTTTCATGCCAAGTATCCAAACTTGAACTTCTTCTCGAGTCTCACTCGAGTATAGTCAATCTTGATCTAAGGTTTGATTGCTCCAGCAATCTCCCTCAAATAATCTCCCTCATATGACTGGATATTCTAATCATCCAATTATCATATGGTCAAACTCATATTGTCTAACAATGGTCAAACCTATTGTCAAACATCAAAATTCCACTCAAGTTTCACTCGAGTCTAGTCAATTATGACATAGGTCGATTACACCAACAGAGTGGCGCTTGACAATGGAAGTCTCCGAGGCATGACCTCTTGGCAATGGAAGTCCCGGAGACGCAACCTCTTGGCAAAGGTAGACCTAAGAGCATGACAATAGCCGATGAAAGTACTTGAACACTAACGTAAGGATGAACAAGTCGTGGAGGACTCGGATGGGTCATAGAGGCATGAGGCTGATGGAAGTAGTTAGAAGGTTTAAGTATAGGCTAAGGATATCCAATAGCATGACATAGCGATGGAAGCACTTGAAGCCTAGCGTGAAGGGTGAATAAGTCATGGGGAATTCGGATGGACCCTGAGGGCATAAGGTTGATGGAAGTGGCTAGAAGGTTTAGGTCTAAGCTAAGGGTGAGTGGCAAGTATGAAGGAATCATACTTGATGTGTTAAACCTCGGTTTTGAGATTTAATAGTCGATTGGAGGTTTTTCCCCAGTCGATTGGGCCAGTGAAGGCCAACTCCCGCTGTGGGGATCAGTTTTCAGACTGAGTGCTTGACACTATGAGACTCGATTTTCAGATAGGATGCTCGGCAGTCTACTTGTGAGGAAGAGTAGTCGACTAACTGAGTAGGTGCTCGATACTGTGCGGCTCCTGAATGAGCACGGTGCTCAGGAGAGCAAACCAGAGCAGTCGACTGTCGTTGTGGGCAATCAACTGACCAAGCAAAGGTCGGGTGATGGGAAGCCTGACTCAGCACTATATGCTCGGGAAATGACTACAATGCTCGACAATCAACTGCTGAGAAAGAGCAGTCGACTAGTCGTAGGTAGTCGGGAAGTCTGAAGGGTGATCGGGCGATATGAGAAGCAGTAACTTCGACAAGCAGTCGACTATTATGGTAGAGCAGTCGATTGAAGGCTTGATAGCGGTAAGTCAAAAGCAATGCGCACTCAACCAACGCCTCGACTATAGCTCAATCGAAGTGTCACCTCGACTGGCGAAACTACCGTTAAGCAATAACGGTCGGAAATCAATCCGACGGGAAGCCTATAAGAGAAGAAGCTCATGGAGGATTCATACTGCGATTCTTAGATATTTGGAAGGGGAATTGATGTTGTGTTTCAGACTTTTCAAGACATCTCAAAGCAATCAACAAGTAAGCAAAGCGATCAAAAGCTCTTTGTTGTAAAGTTTTCTTTGCATTTTATATTTCACTTTATACTTGTATTTCAATTGTTGTATTTATTATAAACACTTGTAAGAGATATCTCCACCTCTGGTGTCATATCGAGAAAGAGAAGTTTGTTAGTGGTGGTATGCATCACTAGAGCTCGACCATGGAGTAGGTGTTTGAGTATTGGAAATACAATCAAAGTCTCATATTGGTAAGACATGGAAAAGATCATATGCTTATAAGATGAAAAAATATCTCCATTGGTGTAAGGCCTTTTGGGTAAAGCTCAAAAATAAAACCACGAGGGCTTGGGCCCAAAGTGGATAATATCATTTCATTGTGGAGATATGTGGATCTTATAGGCACAAACATTTGGTATCAAAGTCATGGCCCATGTCAAGCCATGAACCTCGAACAAAGAAAGTTGAGCTCCCATGTCCGGATCAAGAAAACTAGACACCAGACAGGAAGTCCAGTTGGGTCGGAAGGACTGAATAACTGGCAGAAAGTCCAACTGGATCAGGAGAACCAGACAGTTGGCAGGAAGTCCTCGTGTATTGAGGATCGGACATCAAACAGAGGATGTCCTTCGAGGACGGATAGACTTGAGGGGGGTCAATGTGGTCCTTTGTTTGAGGGGGAGATTGTTGGAGTATTGGGAATACAATCAAAGTCCTACATTGGTAAGACATGGAAAAGATCATATGCTTATAAGATGAAAATATATCTTCATTGGTGTGAGGCCTTTTGGGTAAAGCCCACAAATAAAATCACGAGGGCTTGGGCCCAAAGTGGACAATATCATGCTATTGTAGAGATATGTGAATCTTATAAGCACTAACAGTAGGAATTAAGATTCTAAACCACGTTAAATCGATATTGTATTTGTGTGTGCTTGTTTTGTGTTTTGCTTTATATTTATATTTCCGTTGCGCTAACACTATTGTAGACAAGCATGCAAACGATGCAATCAAAAGAATCACTATTAACTCCCCCCCCCCTCTCTAGTGCACCAACAGTCTCAACATCAAGGAGGCTAGGCACGACCGTGCCATTTGGCACAACCAGGGCGTGTCTGCCTCTGTTTTGCTCCGTTTTCGTGTGTTCTTGCAAGAAAAACTCATAATCGCAGTTATTTGAACTAAAAAGATAAAAAGAAAGGTAAATGCAAGATTTTATGCATGATATGTGAATAAAATACTAGAAAAATATGGTAAATAAATCATAAAATATATGTATGATTCACACTCATTAGCACCTCGCGTGTGTATGGAAATCCCGAGCACATCACACGTGGGTGTCTCGAGCACCTCCGTGGGCCCAAGCACCTCACGCACACTAGCCCAAGTATTGCATTCAATTCTGCACGCCTGAGCACCATGTCTCGAACACGTCTTCGTGCTCGAGAACCGTGCATCGTGGTCGAGCATTGTGTCTTGAGCACCTCACTGCACTCGAGATCCGCGAGCAGCACCATGTCCTGAGCTCCTATGCGCTCGAGAATGTTGTGAACACGAGCATTACGCGCCCGGGTCCAGAGCACCGCTGGCGCTCGAGCTCTACTATGCCCGAGCACCACTCATCCCAGATCCCAAGCACCACTCGTCCAGGGTCCCGAGCACAGTCGCGCATCCAAAACACCTCCATACGCCCGAGCACCTTACATGTGCGACCTGAGCACCTCTTGCTTGCGGTCGTCCCGAACACCTCTACACAGCCGAGCACTTCACACGCGCCCGAGCACCTTCGCGCGCCCGAGTGAGAATTGCGAGCATCGAGTGAGAATTGCGAGCGCCCGAGCACCTTGTCCCGAGTCAAGTTGCGGGACCGAGTATGCGGACGAGTGCCACATCCCCCGATCGATCTTAACACTTGGTAGTCATTCTTAAGTACTAATTCAAGAATTGTTGAACGCAAAACTCATTTGCATCCAACCTAACTCTGAAACCAATGTCGGTATACATCAAAAGATAAATTTTATAGAATAACAAATGTATACCTCAGATTATAGATGTAGAATCCTCTGACACTACAGATTGTGATCGCGAACAACACTTATAGTCGGATGATAATCACGAAGATCAAACTATCACTGCTAAATCACGTCACAACTTACAACCCAATGATATTAAGATGAAAGGTATCTTGTTCTCCTCAACAAGATGAGAACTCTCCAAGTTCTTTTCCCTTCTTCTACACCTCTCTTTTTCTTTTCTTCTACACTTCTTTTATACTTCACACAAGAAGTATATTTATATAGGAGAAGATGAAATAGGAGGTTCCCGCAAAAGTTGAGAATCTGCCCAACTAGCAGCCCCCTGTCACCCGTCCTAGGGCACTGGCGAGACGGAGGTAAATCGCGGGGGGACAAAGTCCCTTGACACGGTAGCAAGGTAGGGAGGAGTCCATCTGAAATCAAGGGGAATTTTAGACCCCTCATCCGGCATCGAACCTTGTCCAATCCGCAAGCAACACCCTGCCTTACCATCGCGTTATCCCAGTGGGGACAAAATATATTTATATAGGAGAAGATGAAATAGGAGGTTACCAACATATATTTATGTTAGTGGAGTCATGAAAAGGGAAGTTATAAACATTCAATTATCACAATGGAATGCCCCAATGTCATCCATTATCTCATTTTGAATGAATGCCCCATAGTGGGCATACGCAAGTTAATCTGCTCATATTTCATGAATATAAGTAAATATTTTATTTCCGAATGCAACCAAGTCTTTTATTTTTATTGTCATCTTTAGTTTTTATTACATAATCTTTCATTGACTTAACATGCATCCTCCAAGTAGATATTTTGTTCGTAAACTTAATTTTTCAAGTGGATAAATAATTGATATCTTTATATATATGTTGGGTTGAGACCCGAAGGGGCAAAGTTTCGCAGTAGCAAAGATGATCTAGGTGAACTTCTCTAACTTGGATGAAGATTACTGATTCAAATGAAGACTGCTACTTCGGATTAAGATTGATTCAGATGGATTGTTGATTCAAAAGACTATTGATTCAGATGGAGGATGATTCAAACAACATGAAGAGGCTTTGGCCATGCAAAGACAATTGCTCCCGTTGGCCTTTCACTCGTCAGCTGGAAACACCCCACATAAAAGATTACCGCAGTAGCGAGGGGAACCTGAGAAATAAGCACGAGTCAAGGGGGAATGCCGAGAGGGATCTCAGCGATGCCCCTCCGATGCTCAAGTCAGGAGTGTCTAGAAAAAGATGAAAGTATTAAGAGAGGAGTAGAGAGCGCACCCACAGACTTCTTCTGGCTACCTTTATATAAGCTGGGAGATCGGCACAAACTCCCATGGATTTGTACGGAGGTGTGAGCTCTTTAATACGATGATATGATATGTCAAGGAATGATGGAGAATGATAAGGGACACTACCTCATTAAATGTAGCAGACGTATGAGGCATAATTAATATAGCCAGCGTGGTTGATGAGAGACAAGACTCCATTATTGTGAAGGATGTGTCCTCTCACTATAGGCGTGCAGGGATGTCTACCTGTCACATGACGTTCCCTCAACAGTCTTGACATGACTTGCATATGTCGGCTACGACAAGCATACTGGCTGCAGCGCGTATCCGCCGAGAAATGTGTGAGGATACTCCTGCCAAGACACATGTCTCCCAAAACATGCCTCACATCTGCCAAGACACATGTCTGTCGAGACATGTCTTACATATGTTGAGACATGAGTGAGGATACTCCTGTCATCCTCCATTTCATGGACTATGCCCAAGGGTATTATGTCTGTATCTTTACTGAAGGATGTCTCGGTCCGAGACATGAGGAAATATGATGCGCCGAATGACAGCTTTGCTGAGGGATGCCTCGGTTCGAGATACGAGGGAATATGATGTGCCGAATGACGACTTTGTTAAGGGACGCTTCAGTCTGAAATACGAGGGAATATGATGCACCAAATGGTGGCTTTTCTGATGTTAGAATGATTACCCTTCATTGCTTCAGGGAAAAATACAATATTCTCATGACAAATTATACATGATAAGACCGCAGGTGAAAAGCGTTCCGCGACCGAGTGAGCTCCCTTCCCTTGTTATCTTGCAGGTAATAGACTCCCGAGCTAAGTTTTTTGATGATCTTGAAGAGGCCTTCCCATCGAGGCGATAACTTCTGAACCTCCTTCGCAAGTTGGATTTTCTTCCATACAAAGTCCTCGTGTTAAAAGGATGAGGTACAATCTTCTTGTTGTAAGTCTAAGCTATCTTCCATCGATATATCCCCATATGCAAGGCAACATTTTCTCAAGTTTTACTCGCCAAGTCCAACTCCATTAATCTTTTTCCAATATTATCACTGCCATCTGAATTATAAGTGGAAATCCGGGGGAACTCTATGCCAATTTCTACAAGGACTATAGCCTTTGACCCATAAACCAGATGAAAAGGAGTGAGTCCCGTGCTATCTTTAGGTGTCATTCAATATGCCCAGAGAATACCTGACAACTCCTCGACCCAACTTCCTGTAGTATGATCAAGCTTGGTCTTGAGTCCCCAAATTAATTCCCTGTTGGTTACTTTAGCTTGTCCATTGCCCTGTGCATATTCTACTAAGGTAAACGTCTGTTGGATCTCCAAGTAATGACACCATTCCTTAACCTTTATGCCTTGAAATTGTCGGTCGTTGTCCGAAACAATCCTTCGCAGGATGCCAAACCTATAGACAATATTTTTCCAAAGAAACTTGAGCACGACATCTTCAGTTATTTTGGCTAGTGGCTCGATCTCCACCCACTTGGAGAAATAATCCACTGTCACGAGCAAGAATTTCTTCTGACTCGGCCCTGTTGGCATCGCCCCCGCAATATCCATTCCACATTGGTCAAAGGGACATGAGATCATCGAGGACTTCAATAACTCTGCTGGCTATTGAGCGAAATTCTAGTGCTTCTGACAACTAAGACAAACATAGATACAATGGGTAGTGTCCTTCTGCAGAGTTGGCAAAATAACTGGCTAATATGATCTTCCGAGCTAAGGTCTTTCCCCCTGGGTGATTTCTACAGCAACCCTCGTGTACCTCCCTCATGGCGTAGTCTGCTTCCTCCGATCCTAGGCACTTGAGTAAGAGGCGAGCAAAGACACGCTTATATAGGGTATCCCTAATTAAAACAAATCTGAAACTCCTCTTTCTTACGAGTCGTGCCTCCTCCCTATTATCCGGTAATGTTCCTCCTTTCAAGGAGGCCCGTAAAGGATCTCTGGGTTGCTCTGATCTATCTGGACGATGAGTCGAGTTTCGGTAAACGAATTATCCGAAGCCCACATATTTAGTGCGTTGGTCATACGAGTTAGCTCATCAGCCTTCTAATTTTCTCTCCGGGGAATTTTGTGGAGGACAATCTCTTGAAACTCGACCACTAATTTCTCATAGGTGCTGACATACAGTCGGAGTCAATCATTGTTAGTGTCGAACGATCCCTTGATTTACTCTACAGCCAGCTGAGAATCTGAATGTAGGATGACTCAAGAGGCACCCACGTGCCAAGTAACTCAAAGACCAATTAACAAGGTTTCATACTCGACTTCATTATTTAAGGCACGAAAATTGAGCTACAAGACCATCTGAATCACATCTCCTTGCGGGGACGCCAAGAGAATCCCTATGGCGCTACCTTGTTTACCGGTTGATCCATCAACATACATTTTCTATATTTCATGTTTCTCAAGCCCTGAAGCTTCAACTAAGAAATCCGTCAACACTTGCCCTTTAATGGTTGTCCGAGGTTGGTATTGGATGTCGCACGCTGCTAATTCGGTAGTCCAATTGATCAGATAGCCAGAGGCTTCAGGATTACTCAAGACTCTTCCCAGACCACTATTGGTTAAAATTGTGAGTGGATGAGACAGGAAGTAGGGGCATAGTTTCGCAGTAGCAAAGATGATCTAGGTGGACTTCTCTGACTCGGATGAAGACTGCTGATTCAGACAAAGACTGCTAATTCGGATGAAGATTGATTCAGATGGATTGTTGATTCAGAAGACTATTGATTCTGATGGAGGATGATTCGGACAACATGAAGAGCCTTCGACTAGGCAAAGACACTTGCTCCCGTTGATATTCCGCTCATCAGCTAGAAACGCCTGACAGAAAAGATTACTACAGTGACAGAGGGAACCTAAGAAATAAGCACGAGTCAAGGGGGAATGCACAAGAGGGATCTCAGCGATGCCCCTCCGACGCTCAAGTCAGGATTGTCTAGAGAAAGATGAAAGTACTAAGAGAGAAGTAGAGAGTGCACTCGTAGATTTCATCTAGCTACCTTTATATAAGCTGGGAGATCGGTACAAACTCCCATGAATTTGTACGGGGGTGTGGGCTCTTTAATACGACGGTCTAACATGTCAGAAAATGATGGAGAATGATATGGGACACTACCTCATTAAATGTTGCAGACGTATGAGGCTTAATTAATATAGTTTGCGTGGTTGATAAGAGACAAGACTCCATTATTACGAAGGATGTGTCTCCTCGCTGTAGCGGTGTGGGGATGTCTATCTGTCACATGACGTTCCCTCAACGGTCTTGACATTATTTGCATATGTTGGCTACGATAAACATACTAGTTGCAATGCATATCAACGAGACACATGTCTATCGAGACATGTGTTAGGATACTCATGCCGAGACGCATGTCTCCCGAGACATGTCTCGCATCTGTCGAGACATGTCTTATATCTGTCGAGATATGAGTGAGGATATTTCTGTTGAGATATGTGTGAGGATGATCCCATTAATTTCATGCACTATAGCCAGAGATATTATGTCCGCATAAACTTGTGCTCTTTTTAGAATTTAAAAAGGGTACAAGTTTATGCATGAGTGTAGTCTACAAAATTAAATGAGCGTTGTTTTAATGCTTAAATGATGATTTGTATTTGAAAAGGGAATTTGACCCTGAAAAAAAAAAAAAAAATTATGCAACTCATAAAAGGATCAGCAGTCAGCCCCCGTCCTCGTAACTAGGATTGTAAATGAACCAAACGTTCATGAACAAGTTTGGTGTTCGACTCAATAAGAATTCGTTTACGTTCGTTCAATATACATCAAAGTCAATTAATAAACAAGCTTGAACACGTATGTGTTCGACTTATTAATGTTCGTGAACGGTGTTCGTGAACGATGTTCGTGAACGGTGTTCGTGAATAGTGTTTGTGAACGGCGTTCTTGAATAGTATTCGTGAATATTAAGAAGTTGATTTATAATTATACTTTTTTAAAAATTATTTTTTAAATTTATTTATACATATTTTTAAATCAGGATTAAATTAGTATAATTCTAAATAAATAAATAAGTTTGACTGAAAAGATGATAATATTTAAATAAATCAAATTTAAATAAGTTTGTATCAAGTTTGATTAGAAACTTGATACCCATTAAACAAGTCAGGCTCAATTCAAGCTCAAGCCAAGCTCAAGTTAAAAAAAAATATCAAATCAAATTTGAATAGATTTTTTAATAGTTTAGTTAATTTTCGACTCGACTCGATTATTTATCAAATAAATCCGAACCATACATGGCTGCGACGACCCGACGGCAAATATCACGATTCATGTGCTCGTATTCCGTTGGTCGACTCGAAGTCAGTTGTCCTTCAGCCCCTTCAGCGATTTCGAAGCCCTAATCTCCGCCATTGTCGTCGCTATTGCCGGAAGAGGGAAGGCAATCGGCTCCGCCACGGCGAAAAAGACCACATCCAGATGCAGCAAGGCCGGGCTCCAGTTCCCCGTCGGGAGAATCGTTCGATTCCTCAAGGCTGGTAAATACGCTGAGCGCGTCGGTGCGGGCGCCCCCGTTTACCTAGCTGCGGTCCTCGAGTACCTCGGCGCCGAGGTGTGTATCCGCCCTTTTCCCTTTCAATTTTTTTCTTCTCATTCTTTGCGTCTGTCTTCTTATCTGGATCGCGATTATTTTTTATCCGTGTTCGGATGAAATATTCGATTGATGTTTTCTTAGGCCGTCAGCTGTTTGCCCCTACTCGCCTTTCTCGTCGAGAAAGATAACGTCACGATACTTTAGTCCGGAATTCATAACTGTTTCAATTTGATGTCGTCGGCGAAGCGGATGCTTTCTTCATCGTTGATTAGCTGTGTTTTGCTTCTCTTCCTCCACTGCTTCTTCGTCGCCGCCTGCGTTGCCCTCCCTCGGGAGTCAGTCTCTTCTGTTGCATATTATAATCCTTCGGTTCTCGTTGTTCTCACCGGTTCCTAAATCATTGCAGTGTCGATCTAAAGACACTTAAAGTGGGCGAAGAACTCAAAGAAGAAACCTTGCCGCTCCATTCCGGACGACGCACTTATGAGCTTCTTGGCCTCAGGAGATCCTCATCGTATGAAATCAAGATATCGTACCCAGCATCTGTTTGTCCTATTTACTTAATGATTCATTGTTTTCCCCTTTTTTTAATCTAAATTAAATTCATGATTTGAATCTCATTTGAAACTTTGCAATAGATACCTGCGAAATTTTTCATTCAGTTACAGAGGTCTGGGCTAGAACTTGGCTCCGCAAAGAATCGAAAATTGCTTGATACAGAGAAACTGATTTTCAAGGCTGATCAAGAGGAATCTGTAACTAGTCATGCTTCTTGGACAAACCTCTTAATTTTCAGTTCTATTTTTTTTTTAAATGTGAAATGAGAGAATTTAATTATGCAGGTTTTTGTTAATTTGAGTGTTGAAAATAGAGGTGTAATTGCCAAGAAAAGTGTGCCAAAGCGAGAACTGATCATCTATAACATAGGTATAATTCAGTAGTTTTTTCCTTTCGTTAGTTTTGCAGTTTAATATGATTTGCAGTTTAGAGGGAGAATAATAACGAGCAAGTATAGTCTTTGATCTAAAAGTTCTTATTACTATTTATTATTTAAATTTAACTGTTGAAACAATGTCATCAAATTTTTGAATTTTTGGTCTTATGAATATTATCCTATTTGATGATATTTTCAATTTAATTTTGTTTTTATTTTTATATGTTTCTTACATTAAGTTTCAAAGTATATGTATTAAGTAATTCCCTTTATGTATTTATTCATTTTATATATTGTGGTCAACTTACATGAAAAAATCTCAACTATGTACTCTAATGAGTTCTATCATCATTGTTATGTTTAAACTCAATTCTGGCAGTTTCCCTTTTCTGCTTCCCTAGAGGATAACATCCACTAAATAGTTTTCAAGTGTTTATCTTGTAATATGGAATTGTTTAATCATTCCCTTTGATAATTTTTTTTCCTAAATTGTAACATTCCTCCATTGATAAAAAATTTCAGTCTTTTAGAAGTTTCATGAGCTTTCAATAACGAGGGTTTCAATTAATTCACATAAATGATGCTAATGCATTTTGATCCTACCAATTGATTCTGAAGCTATTAATTTGGAAAACTCAAGTGGGAACTATCAGTTATGATACTCCACTTATACCAATTGTTTACTATTTGCATATTTCCTCAACTTATTTCGTTCTTTTTCCCCCTTCATTAGGGTGGAAACATATGAGTTTAACCACTATTCTTTACTATTTGCATATTCCCTTGACTCATCCCATTTTTCCCTTTCATTACGTTGGTGCATATAAATATAATCCAAATCTATATCTTACCATAAAATAAATATTTGTATTGCTGCACTGGTCATTAAACTAAGGCAAGATTTTGATATATCTCCAATTACAGATCCATATTAGCAGAATAGACTAAATAAGCAAAACACATTAGAAGACAATCCTCTCTACTGCTCATTGTTATCAATCAAAGTACTAGTTTGGTGGGTTACAATACAATCTCACCTTATTATGGTGCTTTTGTATCATGACTCTTGGTTATCATGACTTTTGTCAAGGAAGATAGGTAACAAAAAGATTTCAATCGCTACCTAAAATTGAACTTGCTTAACTCACTCTTAATTCAAGTCCTAACTATTCTCCTCCTCGTGGTGTTTGCAAGGACCACTCCTACCTTGGCATTCTCTGCTGACCTAAGCCTCCACCCTTCACCACTTTCAATTTCTGCACCCTAAGAGATCCGATGAGTCAACTATCTCCCTATGATCGTGAGCATCCTTCAACTTTCCTCTTCCTTGCAATTTCAAATTCACTATAATATAAGGCAGTCACATTCAGTATACTGTCAAAAAATGGTGAAGAGTTTATCAGCACGGTTGTATCATGTTGGCTCCCTACATATTTCCCCTCTTTAATATCTCATTTGCAAGAGAATAAGGAATCATCAGAACCAAAAAAAAGTCCATAGTCTTCCTCTTCGCAATGTTTCTCCTCTACAAGGAGTGGCAATGAGTCATGAAGGGAGATTATAAGTTTCACCCTTATGAAGAGAGATTTCACTTTTACAGTGAATTTGTCTTACTTGCCATTATAGCCACTTTTATTGATGTGAGATTATAAGGGTTGGGGTTGAGGCCTGAGGGCGTCTGGGTGGAAAACTATAATTAAGGAGGAAGTAACCCTGTATTATATTTTTCAATTATACACTTGTTATTTGATCCGAAAAATTTATTGGCCTCCATGCTTATTCTTCTTTGTGTATATTTGTTGTCTACTACTGATAATTGTAGTAAAAATACGAAATTGTGCATGCTCGTTAAATTGAATAAAATATATAAGTCTTTTATTGTATCAATGTGAAATTTTGGATGCGTATAGAATATATCTAGTGCAATTGTGTTAGTGCTTCTATGTGATAATGAGTTTCAAATATGTTTACATTTTGTTGTTATATAGTTAACTTGTTATATGAGTTAAGCGTTTGTCATAACATTAAAATAAATTTAAAATTGAGTCGTGATAATAAATAAAGTGAAGAGAAGTATAACTATGTTGTATATAACATCATATAAACCTCTTCAACTCTTTCAATTGAATTAAGAGTGGGTTGAGCGGGTTCAGTTTCAGGTAGCAATTGAATAAGTATAGAATTTAATAAAACAGGATTTCATCTAGTAAAGAGAAAGTGAAGTTCTTGGTTTTAGAAGAAATGAGGCTCTACTTCCAATAGCAATAGGCCCTACTATGTCTGCATGAGATTGCTGTGCTGTACGGAGTGCTTAGAATGGTTGTGAACTTTTCAAGTCTTCAGCAATTTTATGTGATTCTGTTTAGGATTATTCTACCTTTTAGCAACAACCTTCTTGGACTCCAGCAGGAATGAACTTCATGCCCGAAGTAGGGTTAATGCTGTTATTTTGCTAATAATGTAAGAATACTTAAAGTTAATTCTGTAAGCTAATAATTATAGATTAGAAATATCAGGTAGTAGGTAATATGTGTAATCATGCAGTTATTTTCAAGGTAAATTTGAAGGGTTGATGTAATGAGTAATTGAGTACTATTATTTAGGTATAATAAATAGTAAGTAATGTCATATTGGCAATCTTTTTGTTACCTATCGTCCTTGACAATATGTTAACCTAGAGTCATGATACAAAAGCACCATAATAAGGTGAGATTGTATTGTAACCCACCAAACAAGTACTGTGATTGACTACAATGAACACTAGAGAGGGTTTGTCTTCTAATGTGCTTTGCTTATTGGAGATATAGCAAAATCCTGCCTTAGTTTAATGACCAGTGCAGCAATACACAAGATTTAGATTTGGATTAAATTTATATGGTGCCAGCGCAATTAAAGGGAAAAAAACGGAATAATAGTAAAGAATAGTGGTTAAACTCATATGGTGCCACCCTAATGAAGGGGAAAAAAGAATTGTAAACAACTGGTATAAGTGGAGTATCATAACTGATAGCTACCACTTGAGTTTTCCAATGTAAAAAAAATCGTGACAAATCAAAATGAAGTTAGCAAATACATTCTATATGTCTTCTTCAGCATACTGCTTAACATCTTGTATATTCTTTGGTAATAGATGATACATGATCTAATCTTCTTCCTTTGGGATTGTTGGGTTCGGTGTCATGATATGAACCTTCTACACATCATTACATTACTATTATAATTTTACACCACTCATTTTTCTTACTATTTGAAAGCTCTTAAACCAAAAAGCTGTCTTCTAACCATTTATCATAAAGTTTCTAAATGTGTATACCTTCACAATACCTTTAATTTCAAGAACAAAGCCAGATGCACTGCCTTCCAGAAGGATCAAATATCAAGCCAGAACATAACAATCTTTTGCACTAAATGCTTAATGCGTTGCATTTTGCTATTCCACTCAATCTAGTTTCGATCATGGTAATTGGTAAATAATAGCATTGACTTCAGATTACATAATTTAGGTGTGGTAGATTGATTGTTGTGGACTAGTATTTCCTGTATGGGATGGAGAGACATTCCACTTATTTTGAGTTTCAAAGCTTTGTTTGTCTTGCTAAGAGCCATTTTCATTCCAGCAGCAGCACAAGACCCTTCTGGAACATGTTGTCTAGATTGATATTGATATTGATATTGATGGCTAGAAAATCATTATACTTGTACTTGATTTCTGACCATACATCCTCAATGCAGTATTTCTCACTTTGTCCCCACGGGGATGGCGCATTGGCAAGGGCAGTGTGGCAATTGCAGAATGAATACGGGTCGATTCCGGAGGAAAGTTTAAAATCTTTTCTTGGGCTCAGATGACCTCCACTGTCTTTGGCCAACGCGTCAAGGTCCAAAAGGCCCCCTGTGATTTACCTCTCTCGTAATGGCCATGAGACAAGCCAGTGGAGGCTGCTAGATTACGGTTCAAACCTTTTATAGAGAGAGAGAGTATTTTTAACTTTAATTTAGTCCCAGCTTTGCAAAAATGTGACTCCTACATTGTTTTGTCTTCTTTTTTTTTTTCAAATCTTGTTAAGGTTTACTTGTCTTTCCAGTTTGTGATGAGTTGACGTTAGGGATTCCGCACGATGCTTGGCGAGTCGGGATGGCAGCTCTTCTCTGTTTGCTGCTCGGTGTGGTCTTATCCAGGTTCCTTCCACTGCTAATAAACAAAGGCATAGAAGCAGAAGATGCAGGAGTGATGGCTAAGGATTCATGACCAATTTGAAGCCAAAAGAACCGAGAAAATTCAAATAGAACCAAACTCAATTGAGCAAATCCTTCATCATATGAGCTTCTTACCATCCAGAGAACCTCATCTTCATCTTTGCAACTCATCTCTTTGTTAAAACAAACTTTATATTTAAATCTTTTCTTGTCAGTGGGATGTTAGTGCATCATTTTCTTTTCAAATTGTTCCTCTTACACTCCGATAGGCATAGATTTATAAGAACTTATCATTTCTGTAGAATTTATTGAATTGTAGTATGATGAATATAAATGGGATATTCTTTTGGTTAAATAATCAACCATATGATTTTTGGTTAAAAGTTCTCAGAACTTAAGTATTTCTGTATACTTATTTATAATTTTATTTCTTACGGTGAATTATCTGAAACCAAGATATATTTTCCCCTTTTTTCAGATCTTTTTTAATGTGATATCGATCCTTTGATAAATACTTGAACTATTCCGGATCTATTTCTCATTCTAAAGGCACATGATTTAAATCTACAAAAAGCAACTTGAGTTATGGAATTCTTACAAGCAGTGTTAGAATGATCTTTGGTCAGTTCTCTTGGAATAATTGATTGATATTGTTACAAGTTAGTATGAATTGAATTTCAATATGAAATTTAAAAATTTTATTCAGATTCAAAATCCTTCATTGTTTTTTTGTCAACATATCAAAGAGCATAGTTTTTTCATGATTTATTTCTCTTTATTATTACGGAATGATCGAGGTGGCGATCAATTTCTCCGCGCTCCTCGACAACCCGTATCCCACCGCCGTCATCGCACCATCGGCCGTCGGACGGATCGACGACCACTCACCGGGCCGGGTGAGTTTTCCGGCGATTAAGCGGCCAAATCCGATCTCGCCGGCTCAGAATCGATCGGACCGGATAACGCGATGAGTAACTCCGTCGCGATCGGGACGCGGCGATCAATCGATGCAGCGATCAAAATTCTACAAACATAAAACCATGGTTCATTTTAATAAATTCAACAATATAACATGAAAATGCTTTCCTAAAAGAAAATTCTTCATTTCTAAAACAATGTGATAATCTTTCATGCAATTCCAGTGAAATGAACTATAATTGTCATGATCCACGGCTATCAATTGAAAAATCATCATAAAAATTTCTCAATGAGGGTTTAGCTGATAGAACCAACCGAAAAGGGAAAACAAAAAAGCCGGCATGAAGGGGACAAAATTAGAACAACAGAAATCATTATCCTCAACATCATCTAAACTAGAGCAACAAGAACAATCATTTTGAACAATCCACATTTAGAAACAAACTAGTTGGTAGCTGGAAATTTAAAGCACACAAAGTCTCATAGAATATTCAATTTTGAAAAAAAAAAAAAAAATACAATTAAGGAATTCTAACTTATTGTTGCCTCTAAATTCCAATGGCTCAATCATATGCCAAATTTATGTCAGCATTGTACAATAGCTAGGAAATGCTCCTAATGAAAATAACAAGAACATGGGACCAGGAACCCCATTGCTACAACTACTAAACTGTTAAACGGTACAACATTTCGATATTACCCGTGCTTGCACATACACGGAAAAGCTCAGCGACAAATCAGACACTTGTCGTCGTTGGTTATCTGCCCTATCCAGGTGGTGGTGGTGGTCTAATTGGTGGCAGCAACCTCCAATTCGAGTGTTAATTATCCGCCATATCCAGGTGGTGGTGGCGGTGCTGACCTCCAATTTGAACCTCTATCCAGTGCAGCATACCTATTATTGGCTTGCTGGTGTTGGCCATATGATCTCCCTCCATGGTATTGAGTTGCTGCTGGTGCCCTATCAGCACCATAATGTCGATCCCTCTGCTGACCTCTATCGTCATAGTAACCTCTGTAGTTAGCATTGTATGATGATTGGGAATGCGAATAACCTACATGTGTTGCCGGTGGAAGAGCTGAAATGTCATTAACAGAAGGGTATGGATATCCTTGCCTCTGCGGGTGGTACACTGGCACGTTGCTGCGGGCATCAACCTGGCTGTTTCCATTATAGGGGTAATGTGATCTATTGTAATGATCTCTTTCATAATGAGATGGAGGCGGCCTGTCATAGTAATGCGACGACGTAGCAGAAGCATGCCAGTGACCAGGACCATAATACTGTGAATGGCCAATCCGGTGTTCTTCCCTTGCTGCTGTTCTCGGATCCACATCATATCTGCTGTTGGAATATTGTGTACTCACTGCACTGGCATTGTATGGAAATGGGGCAGGCCTAGAAGTTGAATGATGGTTGTCTCGACTTATCTGTAAGCTGTTAACGACGAGCCGATGCGCAGCATCTCCCAGTTGTTTTCCAGAAATTGATTCAGCTGGATTATGCCTGAGAAAGTACATGCCCAAGAGTAAAAAATTCAGTAAACATCACAAGTGTTAAAAAAACAGACAAAAAAAGTGGATGTGTCATTAGGTTGCCTTCATAACTTTGTTAAGTGCAAAATATAATTTATAAAACAGGAAGAAGAAAAAAAATACGGTCGGATGATAACTAGTACGACCTTCCACTTTCATATGGCCTCCTGCCAGAGTCATCATATGGCCGCCTGCCATTTTCGTATGGCCTCCTGCCAGTGTCTTCATGCCACAAAACTGGCGGTGGCTTTAAATCACTAGAAGTTACAGTCTACAGCAAGGAGACCGTATCAAAATAAATGGAAAATACAAGAGAATTTATGGGAATTTAAAAACTTTGAACAAAATATAAGAAAAGCATCATAGAGTCTATAAAATCATAAATTACAATCAACAGTTAATCATATAAACAAAGAATACAGACATAGTCAACAATATGGCTATTGCCCAATTAAACTCAAAAATATTATCCATCCTAAAAACAGTGCAATTACTCTGGCCAAAAAGAGATGGAGATTAAATAAGTTTATGCAATTATATCATATTTAAAGTGTGGTTTTGAGCAATTTCAGGCAACTTGCGGTGGACCTCTGATTGAAACTAGGCAGTTTTTCTATTGTCATGTGATTTCCACTGCTCTTTGTTTCGCCAATGTAATCCTGTGTTATTTTTTTTTTCCATTGTCTATCTACAATCAACATCGAGTGCTTGGGTGCATAGGTGACATGAACTGGAGTTGCTGCTTTTGTTATTTCCACCTCTACCAAAACCGAGAAAGAATTTTAAAATCGAGTGCTTGTGTGACCTCATTCCACAACAGCAAGATGGTGCTCATGGTCTCCAATCACCACTGACAGGAAACTTTTATTCCTTTAAAAATTCCTTCAAATTTTAAAATCAACAAAATACTCCTAAATTTTAAAGAGAATATCACTATTATGTTAGATAAAGTAACAGATAATAATGCCTATACGACAATCTGATATAATTTTAAAGTCAGGAATTTTTATTTTACAAGAGAATTTAACTTAGTTTCTCAAAGTCTTGTTTTCTAATATCTCTGGCAAAGTTAGAGAATTATATTTTACCCTTTAGCAGTTGCAAAAATCATACCAATGATACACTGAAGACCACACTTACCATCTGTCAGAGTTAATTTCTACTCCATATGATAACTGACAACGCCATCGCTCCATGCGATCATCTCTCTCACACCCTAACCTATTGGCTGCCCCTTTCACTCTCCAATGTTTTAACCTGAACTGATGGGCACCGTTGCCTTGGCCTTTTTAATCTTGACACTGATTAAGGTAGATAAACAACCCCCTGTTGACTGAGATCCACTCACTGACAGAATTTTCTTCTCTCACTTTCCATGTGTCTTTTTTATCTTTAAAGCTTCCAATTACTCATCCAACACCCACCTATGTCTCAAAATTGAACGACCCCTTGAATCTATATACATATATATATATATATATATATATATATATATATATATATATATAATTTTTTTATTTTTCATGCTATGGATGCAATCCACCACCTATAGTCGTTTTAAATGGCGACCATCAGAGTCAAATCTTTGTTACAAAGTAGAGACAATTGACGAAAAAAAATATTAGAGGTATCAGTAAATGCCATGTATTTCTACAAGTGTCAATATGAAAATTTTGGCATATGAAATGGTTAAGATGAATGTTTGAAGTGTCATGTTAATGTCAGGAAGAACAAGATACCTACATTTCATTGACAATGGGTATAAGCCAACCCAGATCATTTTCTAGTATAAAGAAAAACAGTATGGTTTGATTAGACAAGATGAATCAATTAGAAGCAGTGGGGTAAAAAAGCTTGAAAGTGACTTCAACTAGTCCCATATGTAGTCGATCAAATTAAACCACACACATGAACAAAGGTCAACCAAGAAATGAGTTGTTGAATTGTGAGATGTCCCCACTAGAATGGAGATAAATTGTCATTCATCATGCACCAATGAGTAGTTGGAAAAGAGATGTTTCACCAAAAATAAAACTTGATGTCAATTAGGATAAGCCAGGTAACAAAGATACTAAGTAAATCACATCACTAACAGATATAACTAGCACCACAATTAACAGGTAAACAGATTTATACCTTTCTTGGGAAAATAACACCTGCAGGGGGTTGAGTGATATGCTTATGTGCATCTGGAAGTTTGTAAATTGAACATCTGGAGAAAGAAATGGTTACACTCTTTCTTTGAAGCAAATACCAAATAGGCAGAGAATTGGAGCTTACACGACTTGATTATCCATTATATCTTCCTTTCCTTTAACTGGAGACTTGAAAATCGGAGGACATGGATCTCCACCACAAAGACATAGATACCCATTCATTCCACCACTGCACAGATAACAAATGTCATAAGAGATCAAACAGTTAAAATGCTCTTCTTAAGGTGATTGAATTTTTGTTAAAACAGCAGGCCACAAGTCCCAACAATTTGGGATTAGCCATATATATTAAATTTCACCATTGAACTATGTGTAAGCTATATTATTAGTAACATTACAATTTTAAATCACTTTTAATGATATCAAATAGAATTATTTTCTCCCATTTCTTGAAGATTTTTCTGTATCTATTTCTTCCAAATACGCTTTCTCAGATTCTCCATTTATTTGACACTAAGGTAGCGTTTGGTTGGTAGAAAATTTTCTATTTTCTATTTTCATTTTTTAAGAAAATGAAAAAATAACGTTTGATTGGCGTTTTCCATTTTCATTTTCTGAGAGAGAATTTTTTGGAAAACTGAAAAACAGAAAAAAACTGTTTTCTGTTTTCCAAAAAACAGAAAATGAAAAGGCTGCCACACAGCGCCTAAGTTTTTGTAATTTCATTAAATTTCTTTATCATTTAACACATTAACCAAAATGGCTAGCCAACCATTCGATATTACTAAAAAACATTGGAACAAAAACAACTAGAGACGGCTACAACTTGCTAGCAGACTTTATAATACAAAAACTCTAAAAGAAATTTTGTAGCTTAGTTTTCCAAAATCACTATTTAACAAGTTCACACTACCACTATTCTTTAAGTGAAAAATAACTTAAGGATATTTGCCCAATCAAATAAAAGTAGAACATTATTTCTCAATTGTTTCTCGCTCAGCAGAGGCATACACGCAGATATATACCTGGCCATAGGATCAATTTTCTCTTTTGCTTCAGCCTTCTTGTCAAGCAAATGTGAGAATGTGTTTATCAAAGAGAAAATGTCTGGGGAAAGAGTGTGGGAAATATTCACAAAAAGCATGTCTGACATAATACTGTTCCGGTGGACTTCCTCCTCCTATCAAAATATAACCACACATAGTGAACCTATTTTCATATTCAGAAGAGAACATGATTCTGATTTGAATGCAACCACTAATACCGTTAAAGTATGTTCCACTTTTCTAATCTCTGAAAGTAAGCGAGTTTCATCGATGAATGGTAGCTTAGCAATTCCCTGAGAAGAAAAGCATTGATACCATCAAATATTGTAATGTTGAAAAGTATAATCAAAGGAATTTTCATAATACACAGTTAAATTGTTTTTATTGTCTAACCTGCCACGCATATCTCTTTCCATTCATATCCACTTCAAAATCTGAATAAAGATGATTAAAAAAATATTAGAAATGCAAACAGAGGATAGGCTTCATCAAGTTTCAGTTACCAGTTGGATAGAAGTCGAGTATCTGAGATGTTGGATCAGTCATCAATTGTCTATACTGTAAAGGAAGTGCATGGGCACTGTAACAGTAGAAAATATCAGCCAAAATAATTAATAAAATGATATAAAATATAATTATTGATATTAATTGAATCACCTTGCAGCTGGAAAGACCCCCATTAATTGATCAAATGGTTTAAAAGGTGAACCGAGAGTAAAGCTTATGTTAAAGCTGCCTAAATCTTTCATATCAGAGGCAAAAGGAGCATAATGGTAAGGGTAGAACCTGGTCACAGAAGAAAATATTGTAGAATGGACATACGTGTACATACTATACATAAAACAGAAAAGATAATTATGAGATCTAATTTAAACATAAGTAATGCACTGCTGAAGGCAGTTTTGTGGATCAATATTAAAAGCTAAAGGCTACAAATGCCAATTGCTTATACCTTATTCACTAAAACTATTTCTCCAAAAAATTATAGCTAAAATGAAACATTCAAACTTCAAAAAAAAAAAAAAAAAAAAAAACTCAGTTCCTTTTTCCCATTTTTTCGACAAAGAAATAAATTACAAGAATGTTAGCGTATCAGTTTAACAAATGAAATAAAGGAAAAGCACCAGCTAGATGAAAAGGCCAGGAAGTTCTTCGCATCACACTGCCTTAAAGTTGGAACCAATATTCACATTGACCAATAGGACAACACAGGCCTCTTATTCATTCTTGTCCAAAAAGGAGCGGATTATTCTCATCCAAACAGGACAGGATGTACCGTATATCAAAATAAGAACTGATGAAAGCCAAATGAGCATTCAAAAAGCTTAGTTAAAGTATGGTTAATTAATAAATCTACTGCTAACTTTTAAATTTTTAACAAATCATCACAAACTCTGTTTTACAAATATATAACAATTTCAATTTTGTAAAACATCTATCATGACAAAAACTAGCCAACAACAACAATAATCAAGTCTTATCCCCTAGATAGGATCAACTATATGGATCCTTCTATATCATTCTACTATATTATCATCTATATTTAAATAAATTTTAACTTGTTTTATCGTTACTAACAAAATCATCTATGATCTTCTTCTTCCTCGTTTGATGTGTCTATTTGTCATAGTTTCACATTGACTAACTGGAATATTTGTTGATCGTCTAAGTGCATATTTGTATCATCTTAAATGTGCCTCTCAACCTTTTCAATTAGTTGCTAGAGAAGATGTAGAGTTTCAATTGTCAACCTTCTAGGCATTAATCCAAATTGATTCAGTCACCTTGATCTCCTTCCTTTTTTTTTCTATTACTTTTTTCCAAAATTAAATAGTATCACTCATTAGTTGAATCCTTATAATTTGTACAATATTATATATCACTTTTGTTTTTATATAAGGAAACCAAAGTACTTATCCTTTATGGATCGGACTTTTTTTATTTTCAATACTTTGTAATAATTCCTTGCTTCCCTCCATACTTCTATTGGAATATCATCTAATACAATTACTTTTCCATTTTACATTCCATTTAAAGTCTGTTCTACTTCTAAAGTTCGAATTTTACGATAAAATTTTAAATTTTTATACTCCTCTAGCATACTTAAATTACTTAAATTAAGTTGGTCATCTAAACTTTCATTAAAAAGTTTATGAAAATACCTCTTCTATAGCTCTTTTATTTCCTAATCATTCAATAGTACCCTATTGCATTCATTTTGAATGCATCTTATTTGGATCTCTTATCTTCCTCTCTCTCTCGCTTTAGCTATTCAATAAATATTTCTTTTTTCCTTCTTTTTCTATTCAACTATCGATAAGCATTTAAAAGTTTCATTTTTTCTTGGCCATTGTATACTTTTTAAAAAATTTCTCATTCTTACAAGCCCACAATACCTTATAGGATGTCTTTTTTTCTTCACTTTCTCCTATTATTTCTCATTCTGTCATCAAAATTATTTACTTGGTGGTGCATATCCTTTTGATTGACCGAGTACACTCTTGGCTATCATTTTCAACTTTAATGTCATCTTATCCTGCATCGTAATCAAGTTGTCATATATTTCTCCTAATACTTGTACTCTTACTCTCTCCTTAAATATATTTTGTTTCCCTTCCTTTAACTTTCACTATTTAATTCAAGAAGTCATGCATGTTTTCCTTCGATTGATACTATGCTTGAGGTGTATATCCAACACTACTAACCTACATGAGGTAGTTAAATTTTCTTTAGAAATGACCTTATAATCTTTGCAAATCTTTATATTCTTCAACCTAACCATCAGAAAGTCAATTTGCAACTTATTATTCTCACTTTTGAACATAACCAAGTATTCTCTTTTCTTGAAAAATATATTAGCCAATATAAGTTCATGTGTTATCGCAAAATCTAATATAATTTTTCCTTCTTCATTTCTTATTCCAAACCCATAAATCTCAATCGTATTACTCATTTTTCACTCTTACATATTTGTTTAGATCTATTAAAATTATTTCATTTGACAAAATTTTTTGTATTACTTCATCTAGGTTTTCCCAAAATCTAGATTTAATGTCTTCATCTAATCTAGATTTAATGCTAATTACATTAATAATTTCTTTCGCTGCCATTATCTAAAGAGTTATAATTCTATCTCCCTTTCTAACTACTCCACTACTTCATCCTTTAGCGAATTATCTACAATAATATCTACTTCATTCCTTATTTTACTCCTTCCTATGTACCATAGCTTAAAACTCAGGTTCTCTATCATTTTTGCCTTCTTTCCTGTCCATTTTATCTCTTGTAAACACAAGATATTAATTCTTCTCCTAATCATTGTATCTATTATCTCCATTGCTCTAAATCTTATGTTTCATGCTTCAAATCTTAAACAATCATTTTTCCTATAATATTTATTCTTACTCAACTTATGGTGCGAAAACTCTTTCATATTTAACACTACACCCATGTCTTCATGGAAATATAGCGGTCCTTGCCGAAACTTTATAGCTGAACCCTGCAATGCATTCCTTTCAAAGAAGGACCTAACATTAGTACAGTGAATTGATAAGTTCATTCATTGAATATTTGTCTAAATTCAACGTTGGTTGGCAGCCTAATGCAACCCTTTCCCTTTTTTCATCCAAGTTTGAGAAACCAACCAAGAGATTTTTAATTAATTTTTAGAGAATTATTTTACATAACATTCTATGTCATTTTGTGACCTCGTTAGATTTTTTAATGACCAAATGGGTCATATATTAATACTTTTATCAATTAAACATTATTTTAACTATAGCAAATTTTACATTTTCTAAAAATTGTATTTGAAATTCTTAAACCAATATATGGCGTGAAGTAATAATATTCATGAAGAAAAAGCGTCATTTGATGTTCTATGTAAAGAATGTGTAAGATTTATCACGAATTTAATAGTATGTGATGTACTTATGATAGATTTGTTACAACCCAAAAAGTTCAGGATACATTTAATGGTCAACCCTATAGATCAAATAATATTCAATGAAGTTTGTTAACAAAAAAAATGCAAACCATAGAATAAAGCTGTCAAATAAAACAATATTCAAAAAGATCAGGAAACTAACTCATTGTTGACAACAGCCAGGATATAATATCAAAGGAATAGAAATAGCATGTAAATCAGTAAGTTAGAGATTTGGATTTCAAAGAGCATTGGTAGAAATGGTTATCAAGAAGACAGAGTGTGATCATGATTAAACCAAAGTTTGAAACTTTGAGTCCTGCCGAAGTTTCATTCTTTGACCAAACTAACATGATTTTGGTATCGTGCCATATGGTGCTAGTGGCAAATTAGAGATAGCAGGAAAAGCAAGATGAAGAAGAAGAAAAGACAGCTATACCTAAGAGCAAGAGCAAGGTTTTTACGGTCAGGCCCATATATTGTGTCAATTTAAATATTTAACAACAAAATAGAGAAAAAACAACTTGCAAATTCAAGCGTATAAAATTGTAAATCTTACCATTGCCATGAGCAAACTCCTTCATAGTAATATTGCATGACCCAGCACAGGCCTTCAGTGTACCTCAATACCTAACAAAAACAGAAAGCAAAAAGACTAGGTAGTTGACACAATTCTTTGAACTTACGGTAACCTTTTAAAGTTGGATCGTGTTAGATTAGTGTCTACAAGGCACAATATTCATCCTCCAGATAGAAACTAATGGATATTTTTCAAAATATAAAAAAAAAAGGATAAGCTGATAACAGAACTCCTTCATGGTCTTGCCTATGACGACACATATGATAGCAATGCAATTACAATTGATAGAACCCAAGGTGTTGGTTCATTCAAATGTGCATCTGTTACAAATCAAGTCTATGGCAAACCGACTTCCTCACACCACATGAAGATATGCATTTGCAAAGTTAGTGAAATCCATCAATTGCAATATCATTCCTAGGTCCTTAATTAACCAAATCCAATCCAATTTCTTTGTACTGCAAAATTTTACCTGAATAAATCAAATAGAAGGAACCAACAAAGTTCTTGATAACCAATACAAAAGTCGTCATGATGGGACCTAGAGATGCATGAGAAATAACACAAGGCTCCCAACCCCTTTTACCCAAGTCAATTTCCCATTGCTTAAAAGCTGACTCACGCACACATACCCACAGTTGAAGAGGAAATGCTGGACCAGTAGACCAAAGAGTCTGATAATGCAACCTTCTAGGAATATAGACTTTCAAAAATGAACAATTTGGTCTGGTTTGGACTTTTGATGCCCATGCAAATGGCCATGACTGTGCATCATAGAACCATTGTGAGAAGAAAATCATACAGCCAAGAAGAATGATATATTTTTATATTGTCATCAAATCTATTGTGAGAACTGAGAAGAAACACATGGCTAAGCAGAAGTATGATTTCGTTGCATTTACTATTACAAAGTTTCTTTCTTGTTAGATAACAAGAACTTACTGCTATCAACCTACAGCAGATAAACAGTGCAACCAGCCATTTGCTAAAAGTAATATGAGAGATGTCGTGGAAAATGTTTAGGATTTTCTGATGCAAATAAAACTACCAGACCACTTTAAACTATATCAATAGAATACAGTAAATAAATCCATGGTCTAATAAGCGGAGAGAAGAAGACATTTGTTTGCAAGAAAAACAAGGAAGATGATCTCATTAGCATCAGTCTATCATGGGCGTTGATTGGCAACAGAACAAATACCACCTCTAGCAATCTAGCACAAAATAATTTTTTAAACAGTGTTTAAGGTCACATAAGATATGAAGGTTAAATCGACCTAACTAGCTTGTTAAATTTCAAATCATGTCTAAATTAATGTTTTATTTGTGGGGTCCCAGAGAAGGGTCTATTGTACACAGACTTATCCTATTTTACCAGATGTTGTTTTCAAAACTCGAACCCATGATCTCTATGTCACAAGACAGCAATTTTACTATTGCGTCAAGGCTCCCCTTAGCATATTCCATGTAGTGTTTAAAATTTAAATTGAAATATAAATATCTTTTGTATGTATCTTAGTTTGTGAATGCCCATTTTTATATGTTTGAGTTTGTATGATATTTTTTAGATTGACATGAAAATATTCATGAAGAATTGTAGATTGCTTAGTAATCATTAATTTATGCTAGGTGATATCTATAAGCTATGTTACCTGGACTCTGATACGGGCATTCAACATGAGTGTGAATTCAACATGGCTATATCTAAAAAAAAGTAGTGATCAATAGAGATAGCAAGCGTCCACTGGGAGTGTGGATGCCTAACTGCTCACGTTGATACAGAGGGACAGATGAAAAAACCAAGTATTAAAGTACCAAGTATTGTCTATATTGATTGCTTAAAATGTTAATTTGACATTTTATATAGTAGATGTAAGTTAAAATTTTGACACGTGAGGTTATACATTGTTCTTGATTAAACTAACAGTATTTTGAAAATATGTACTGTATATGCAAAATGTACAGTATACCAATTAAGATGTTTTAAAAGTTTGATAAATTATAAAGGTTTCAACAGATTAAACTAATCACTTACAACATCTCTTCGAATTGCCTCAATTTCTTCTGGAGATCGCACAGAGAACTTTTCTTGATAATATCTTTCTTTCCATCCAGGATCTCCTAGTTTCACCTGTCACATTAAACAAGAATAACTGGTCAACTAATGTCTAGCACCAGATACTTAAATTAAATGAAAACAAAAAACTCAGTATCCATGGGTCAGTCCCAAGCCCGTTGCATAATCACATTAGTAGTGTAAATGTCACTTATTGGTCAACTATTTCCAACAACTAAAATCTACTCTACTGACAGAATGAGCAGAACTTTGTGATAAACCAAATTTTCATGGATTTAAGTATTATTAAATACTGTTTCTCTTGACAATAGAATGTTAAACATAACTTTTCAAAGAGATATCCCTGTTCTACAATAGGTATAGAACAGGAATATAAATCCAGTTTAAATCAGACAAAAAGTGAATAAATTTCAGACCACGTTCTCCAAGGGCATGGTTGTAGACAGGAGAGAAAAAATGTGCATACCATCCTCATATTCAACAGAGGTACAGAAATGTTCTTATATAACAGATAACAGGACCAAAGAGATAATAGAATCAAATAAAACGCCAAAAAAAATCAAGAGTTACAGACATAAACCTTGTCCTCTTCTGGATTTTCAGAGTTAAAAAGATCAGATTTCTCCCGCAGCAATTCCTTAAGCTTTGTCTTCAACTCCTCTTTATTTTCCTGTATCTAAAAATTGAAAACAAAATTTTAAAATTGACAACAAAAAATTTAGTACTGTCTCCATGAATATGTAATTGAAGATTATCTTACTTCTACTTCAAGACTATTCTCGGCCTCAACAATTGCTGCACCTATTGTTGCTCCTTCAGAAGACAAACGAGCAACTTTTTGGGCTCGGAAACTAGCCCCTTTACTATCACAGTCTTTGGATTGGTTAGCCTAGATGTTAAGTGTCCTAGGTTAGTAGTTTGCGCTATCTGATTTTCATTTCTCATAGTTATTATTCTTTCAGAGTCTGAGGAAGCACTAACTTGTTGATATGGGGAAGGCAAAGCACCCGATGCAAGTCGTGAGCCTTGAAAACGAGTGACAGGAACTATGGAATCAGGTCTCACTTGAGGGTCAATATCATCTCCTCGCTTCATTTGTGTCTTTTCCCGCTTAATTCTTTCTGCTTGGCGCTGACAAAAATAAAACCAGTAACGAATATCACCAAAATTGTGATGATAATGTCACATCAAATGACAGAATGGAATTCTATGCAGTTATATCACTAATAATAACTGTATTGGTTTAATAGCCTGCAATTATTTTAATTGAATTTTGTAATCATCATTGAGCTTAACTGTCATCTTTGAATATGCTCATACCAGCTTGGCATACCTTTTCTCATGTTATCATATCTGTGTTTAAAATATCTTTTATCATGTTTTCATCAACTGAAGCTCCGATTAATTGCTTCAAGATAATGAAAATTTATTTATTTTCTTTTTAAAGTATCCTTTACATCCATAAAGTATCACATGGAATTATATGGAGCTTCCTAATATATATTTTAACAAACAATAAAGCTGATTCTGAAATAAATAAAAAATTGTAAATATATCCGCTGCAAACAAGCAATCTTCTGGAACTATAAGGGGCAATAAAGTTTAGTAAATCGTGTATTGCAAAAATTATATGTTATATAAACTTGTAAGGAAACATGTGAAATGGCATGAAACATGTGGACCTTGATGCAGATTATGCATATATAACTAATCAAATCATACAGATGCTTCTAAAATAAATAGCAAATTTGGAACTGACTTGATGCAAACGAGCCCTCTTCTGGAATATTTTGTCTTCGTATGACCCAATAGCCTGAATGAAATGTTCCACTCTGCTCAAGTTGGGCTGGCAGGAACAAAAAGAGTTTGGTTACCCAGATGTAAATTTGAACAATAAAAAAGGTGAGAAAATTCAAATCTTGTATACCTTGCTTGAGTCAGTTAAATAGCCACCCATTACTTGAAATTCCTTCTTGTACACAGCCATTAACAAATTTATGGCACCCTGCCACCATGAAGATTAAAACAACATTAAAAGCTAGTGAAAAATCAAGAAAAAGGGTAAAAGATGACGTGGAATGAATAAATTTCCAAATCACAACCATTAACAAAAAGGAGCAAAGACCTCAGATAACAAACCTCTCGAATTTCTAATGTTGGCATATGAGGAAGGAAGTCATTCCCAACAAAGAAGCACATGAAGATGAAATCATCAACTATGCGTTCAAAGTCAACTTCAAAAGGAGGATTAGGGATTCTGAATTCATAGTCTAAATACTCGCGTAGAGTCCAAATGTTAAGAAACTGCATTTTCATTCAATCACGGTAATGTTTACCATTTTTAATTAAAAAATGTAAAAAGACTAAGGATGTACAAGCAAAATCAGACCTGGTAAGGTTTTTTGGCAATAGATGTGTCTTCACTCTTTTCATCAAATTCGCCAGATTTTCTTTTTGCATTCCCTTGGCAATCTGCTGCTAAATGGCCCATCTGACCGCACAAGAAGCATTTGTCCTGCTGCCCGGGCGTGAAAACGATCTAACATGCCAAAAACAGAGATTACACATGAAAATATTCCATCTCATGAAAGAAACTACCAAATATATGACTGAACATAAGTTAATTTATTAAGAAGATGGTCAATCAAACCAATCAATATTTTGGAAACTGAAAAGAAATGTATTTACATTATTGTTCACCAAATACAATACTTGAACATACAGAACTTTATCCAAAGTTCATGAACAGAACATGCAAAGTGAATCATATTTCTAGCATCAGCAGGAAATAGGATTAAGCACTAACCTCTCTCAAGATTGAGAAGTGCACCTCATGCGTGGCCAAAGCCAACATGATCAAGTCAGCATCCTGAAAAGAAAATGATCATGAAGCTCTAATATAAGAACACAAATTCCCACAAAATAGACAATGCTAAGGGAATGCATGAAAGCTAGTGAAGTATTGATGGCATGTGGTGGAATAATCGGTATGTGTGGTGAATCTAAAAAAGCAAAAATTAAAAACCAGAGTGCAGATGACATGTTGACATGAACTCATGTGTCATGAAAAACATAACTACTCTGTGACAATAAAATATGTAAAACTATCACCCACTCATACAGCTAAAACATAACATACCAAGCCATATAGACAGTGTCGAGTGTTTGGATCATAACCAGGCAGATTCCGTTGGAGACGGATGTACGACATAATTTTGTGTTCCCCTTCACCAGGAACATTAGCATCAGAAAGAATAACCTACAAGGAATTGCATCATAACCAAAACAAAAATGTTTGTATTTTGTTGTCAACATTGTACATCTAATTGACACATTAAGTATAATGAATATAAAGGAACAATTTGTTGTTTCCGTGACAGAAAAAGATTGAACTTTGAAGCACAAAAAAAATAACTTGCATACTTTTATTCGTTTCCAACCAGGGTCATAATTTAGTCGGAGATGTATATAGTACTGCAGTGCAATTGATAAAACGGCCATAAATTCAGTTCCAGGAGTAATAACATTTGAATCAAAAAGTTGTGACTCCTTTTTAGGAGGAAGCTTTCTGCCTTCCATTTCGAATTCTTGGCGTAGCTTCTCTTCTTCAGCTGCCTGCAACAGGAGCAACTGAATTATAATATGCCACTGTAACTTAATATTGCATGTGGTTACTAATCATAAAGTCTAGGTGGCACATTTCTACATGAATAATATTGTTCTGTGGAAAATATACAGTACAGAAATAAAGTTATAGGCATGCCCACCGCGTCAGCTGCATCTTTAGCTGCTCTAAATCTTCTAGAACGCTGTTGGTTCATCTTAGCTCTCGGTGCAACTCCATCTAAAGACGGTATAATTATTAATGTGCTTTCAGAAGTAAGAGGGAAATAATCACACATGGATCCAAGTTCCAACTACTAGAGAAATCAATAATGAAAACAAGAAATAACTCATAGAATAAAGCCATAAACTTAAACATGGAACATTAAAGAGATCAAAAAGGGGAAAAAGTGGAATATTGTCATTCTAATATCAATGAAAACAAATATTACTAACAGAACTCACCAATAGCCATATATAGCAGCTTCCGAGGACGCACCATGACGAAGAGTCTATCAATGTAATCAAAAATGCACTGAAAGACCTCATCGAAGGTCATGGGAGCAGGCTGTTGAAAACGTGGAGATGAATCAGAAAAAAAAAAAAAATCTTTCAATTTGCATGCATTGTTTATTGTGCAAAAGAATCTCATGAAATGCAAATGCATGCAATGTGCAGCAACTATAGCATAAGTGCAAAAATGCAGCAAGCAAAGTTCCAACAGCAACAAAGAATGAATTAAAAGAATACGAAATCCACAATATATCACTGAGAATAATTCACCTCGCAGAAAGAGAAACATATTCTTAATTGAAAGATTATCGAATACAAGGGATCATAACCCTTTTTCTAGCAAGGCAATGAGGCCACTTTATAAAAATAACCTAAAACTATAACAAATTCTCAATTAAATTTAAACAAATGTCCAAACAAATTGGGATCCTGACCTCTCTTATCTTTATAGTTCAGTAACAAGAACATTTTAACAACAATAACCAAGCCTTTATTCCACTGCATAGGATCGGCTATATAAATCCTCATACATCATTGGGCGCAATCCCCTATTACATCATCATTCATATTTAAATGAATTTTATCCTCTTTTATCATTGCTAATCAAGTCATTTTTTGTCTCCCTCTTCTTCTATTCATGTGTGTATTTGCCATAACCACCCGCTGTCTAACTGGGATATTTATTAAACACCTAAATACGTGTTCATGTCATCTTAAATGTGTCTCTCAAAATTTTTCCTCAATATACGCACTTCTGACATCCACCTTAATATCCTCATCTCTATAACCCTCATTTTTTGCTTGTGTACTCACTTTATAGCTCAACATTCAGCTCCATATAATATAGAAAATCTAAAAACTTGCCTTTAAACTTTAAAGGTACCTTACAATAACAAAGAATATTTGATATCATCCTCCATTTCAACCATCCTACTTATATCTTATGTAAAACAAGTCCATCATCCTCTCCATTCTTTTGCAAAAATAATCCTAAATACTTAAAATTCTCAATTATAAGGAGCCCATATCTTCTATCTTAATATTTGCGTTGTTATATCTAATACTACTAAACTTAAATTTTATACATTATCTTTACTTTACTAAAGCTAAAAAGTATTACTTTGAATGTTTCCCACCGAGATTTAAGCTTAACATTTACTATTTCACATGTTTCATCGACCAAAATAATATTATCTACAAACAACATGTCTCATGGTAATGTATTTTGGATGTGTCTAGTAAATTCATCCATGACCAGTGTAAAAAGATATGGACTTAGAGTTGATCTTTGATGTATCTTTATCTTTATAGTAAATAAGGACAATCCGATGCATGATGCTCCCTTCAATGCGAGATCCCGGAGAAGGATCTATTGCACACAGCCTTACCCTGCTTTGCAAGAGGTTATTTTCTTGACTCGAACTTGTGACCTCTAGGTCACACGACGACAACTTTATCATTGTGTCAAAGCTTCCCTTCTATCTTTATAAGAAATATTTCGATTAATTCACCTGGAATTTGCACTCTTTTTATTACATCCTCATACATATCCTTAATTGTTTTCAATATACATTGTGCTAATACCTTTTTTCCAAAATTCTCTATATAATTTCCCTCAGAACTCTGTTATAACTTTTTCTAGATTAATGAATACTATGTGTAAATCTTTCTTTTTTTCTCGCTACTTTTCAATCAGTTGTCTAAGAAAATGCATCTTTTATTGTCCTCCTTTCAAGCATGAATCAAAATTGATGTTCAATCGCCTAGGTCACCTTAATATTTTTTCTATCATTCTTTCCTAAAATTTTATTGTATGGCTCCTTAGCCTAATGTCCCTATCGGCAACAAGAACACTTCTTTATAAAATTAACCAAAAGCTAGAAGAAAATCCCAAATAATTCTAAACCTTTTTAAAATTTAAAATATCATGATTACTTATGTCATTCTTCCCTATTAAAAAGACTAGACTTCATCGAGTGGGAGCCCTGTGAAGTCTTACAATGCTTGCATAAGTGCAAAAATGGACAAATATGGCATCAACAGAAAATGGTTTAGTTGCTTCTTCGATCTCTGTAAATAACTTTATACAACATATCTTATGATGTTTCCATGGGAAGGTAGCATAGCTCGTGTATCAATAACCGTGTCAATCATATGGGATGGTTGCAATGAGGGAAAAATAGTTAAGAGTTGGAATGGGAGGAGTACGACTTGTGGACAAATCAACAAAACAAACAAAGAAGAGGGCTCAAATGTCCCTTGATAAGATATTAGATCCTCTATATTGAAAGTTAATTAATGTTCAATTCATGTGGTAAGTCAATAATGTAAGCATTCGAGGATATTTTCTCATAATGCATAAAGGACCAGAGGAGCATAATTAATTCTTTATTTCAAAATAAGTATTAACAACCATGAGGTACAAAATTAAAACTCATATTATTCTCTTCATTACTTTTCCTAAATCTAGAATCCATATGTATTATCTTTGTAGTCCCTTAGAGTCTTCCTATGTGACAATTTAAATCGCCTCCAAGTATATGTTTTCAGGCATATGTATGACATGAAGTATTTATCTAGGTTTTTTTTTAATATATTTTGTTTCGTGTAAACATCTTATGACTGGTTTTCCTCATAATCAATGTCTTTGTTATTTCTAGTCGTTTCCAAGTATTCATATATTCCGATTTGCTAGTCTAATCCCATAATCATGGGCAACCACGTTTACCTACATTGGTATATGGCAATGCAAGAACTTTTGCCTATTTGGCATCGCACTTTGATGTTGATTGAGGAGTCTCTTTTGGATGACCTCTTAGCCCATCCTTTGCATATCAAGGTAGCCAAGTGTGAAAAACCTTACTATCACATACAAATAATGAGCTACCTAATAACAAATAAGATTAAGATTTCAAAGGCGTAGATGATGTTGATGAGGGCTGCCCAGATTATTAACTCTCATATTTTTATCCGGGCTTACCACTTATCACAGAACAATCCACAAAAAAGCAAAAAGTAGCAAGATTTGCATTATATGATGTGAAAATTTCTATCCTCATCTAAACAGTATTGAAAAAAAGATCCCAAAGCTCAAACAGGTAATCCTACGTCATTCCAGTTGGACGTATATAGTTTTTGACCAAAGGATAACTCGTTGAGGGATGGTAAAAAATAAGCCACGACGTTCAGACGGCCAGAAAGAAAACAAACTGCATGTAGATTGTGATATGGTACAATTGACTCTCATGCTGGCGAATTAATGCAACCTATAGGGGAAAAAATAGCATTTTGCCTACAATTGAAACAAAAAGGAACAAATAAAAAAGAAAATAGAAGGGGAAGCATACCCGATCCTCCGGGTGGAAGCAGGGGTGGATGATCCCGTTCATGTCAAGGTAGAGATTATCGTACTCGAGGTCATTAGGGTTGGGCTTGGAGGTATCGACAGGGATCTTCACGCCATCAATCTCGACCTCCTCCTCCTCCACCACATCCACCACCACCATGGGATATTTCTCAGCCAGCCAGCGGTAGAACGCAGGGACTCCCATTGCGCCGCCCCTCTCAAGCTCTCTCCGCGATCTACGGAAACCCTAACCCAGGGATCGAAGGCGAGAGTGATAGAAGGAGGCGAGGCTGCAACCCTAGGTGTTGACGAGACGAGAGAGCGTGCGGTGCGATGATGGAACTCGCGCGAACGAAATGGGGGAAATAGATATAAATAAATAAATAAATAAAAAGGTAGGATTTTTTTTAATAAGGAAACTAATTAAATTTTAGTTTTTATTCTCAAAAGAATACTTTATTAATATTATTAATTATATCTAATAAGCCATTCTAAAATATTAATATTTTTAAAAAATAATTTTTTATAATAATAAATTTAATGACTTTTTTTAATTAGCACAAACATGTCCGAACTTTCCGTCTCGATTAATCTATATAGGTGGTCTCTTCAATAATTGAGTCGTAAAAAATCAAAGTCTCTATAAATCTACACCAATCATTTGAGTATATCAAAGAATATTCGCAGTTTGACAGTTCAATACAGACTCTACAGTTATATCATTCCTAAAAAACTATCTAATATCGAAATTTTATCGTTTCATCGTGCCTCTATTTAATGACTTATTTTGATATTTTGAATAAGTGATTTAGATATATTTATTTAACGATTGTATCTATCTGTTAGAAAAGTATATTTTCAATGTTAATTTTTTTTTCCTTCTGATGACTTAACATGAAATGTTTTTTTAACTGTGGATGTGGTGTTTTATGTTATTTTTTCTTCGAGTGTTTACGATATTTTTTTTTAAACAAGTGAATTTTATATATATCATCTCGAATAAATGAATTACTCATAATCTTAATTATTTCTCCATTATCTCCTTAATTATGGTGCAAGTGACATTATTAATCATATTTGATTTGACTTGATAGTTTTTTTTCTTCTAATAGATATAAACAAATAAGTAAAAAAAAATTCAAATATTTCATAATTGTGTGGTTCGAGTTATTGACAACTCGAGTGTTAGGATGGTAGTTGAGATGATCGTGTAGGATTATAATCTAAGAATAATTAGTGGTGGTAAAAAATCTCACTATAATACTAAATCCTATTTTATGAGAAAATAAAGAAAGAAATTGATAAGATGATGTTTTTAGGATCCATCTCTAATAATCATTCTTTTTTTTTCTATTTGCATTTGAATGCAACATGATATATTATCAACATAAGAATTATTATACCCTCGTGGGAAGGGATTAGTGGCTAGCGTATGTAGAATATTATATAAATAGGCAACGGGTAAATCCCTCGCAAAAGCGAGGTTTCATCCCTCCATGCGCTAATTACTAGTCTCAAAGGCTCACCGTGATTTACCTCCCTTATAATGCTGGTAGGAATCGCTAGGTTGACGGTTCCAACTTTTTTTAGAAATATAAGAATTATTATTATTACTAAATCTGATAATTTATTTTTAAAAAAAAGTCATACTATAATTTGAATTCATCTATTCGAGAATTATATGGGAAAAGAAAATAGAATAGAGCAATCATTTTTTTAATAAATAAATATTTTATATCAGTAAAAAAAAATGTACAATGTTCATCTTAAACATTCTAACAGATTTCGAGAATGTGAATAAATATTCAAAATTCTATATACATATATTTAAATTTTCTTATAACCCCTCATATTCATTCTTGCCCTTTAAAAATATATAGCTTTTATTTATAATTTTTGTCTGTCGAGACGGGGGTGGTGAGGTGTCTCGGTAATGAAGGCGACAAGGACCGACAACTCGAACGAGCGAGACTGACGTGGAGGGAGAGGGGTGACAGCCGAAACATCGTCACGGTAGTGGACTGAACCGAATGAAGCGGATCGAGCCGAACGGAGAGTCCTGCAATACAGCAAGCAGTTAAGGGCGTCGAGAGAGATCTCGGCAAGACCCCTCCGACGCTCAAGGCAGAAATTTAACAGAAAGATGGAGAAGAGAACGGACAAGCGAAGTTGAGAATGCGCGAACTTCTTTTCTCCTCCTCTAGGAGGTTATATATAGAAGAGAAATCCTCCTATCAAATGGTACTATCGGTATGGGCGGTATGGCTTCATGTCGTGTTTATGTCTGTTCCAAAAAGTAATAGAGGTCATTACATTCATAAATGTTGTAGGCGTGTGGGTTGTAATTAATACTCGTCGTATGGTTAATAGGAGACAACTCCTCATTAATGTGGTAGATATTCCTCTAAAAAGTAGTATGAGCGTCTATTTCTTGGTCGGAGAGAAATACTGACAAGGACTGTCTGGTGAGCCCCCTGAACAGGAAATATCTGTCACATCCTCTGACTAAATAAGATAAATTATATATTGAGAAGTCATACATTTGAGATAATGTGTCTTTGCCGAGATATGAGATGATGACCGAGATGTGGGGCGCCTAATATAAGATATGACCAAGCCGAGATGCGGGACGTCTGACATAATTGATGATCGAGGCGAGACACGGGGCATCTGGCATAATAGATGACCGAGCAGAGACGCGGGGCGTCTGACATAATAGACGACGTGGTGTTAATAGTTATGTGCCTAATCATACGCCTAGTCATATGTTAGTTTTTCCTGATATCACAAGCATCCCCCTCAAGTCTAGTCGAAGGATAGACATAGCTTGACTGACTAGACTGATCTTATTGTGTTATGATTTTTCTCTTTCATTTTAATGAGGCATGGGAGGTGGCACTTAATATGTGCTCCTCGGGAACAGAGAAGATCTCACTTTTGGAGATGACTCATTAATGCATATTAATGCAGGAATATTATTATGATTGTCTCGCTTATCTAGGGTTTCTCTCGTTATGTCGCGTGTCTCGAAAAGAAGTCCTCGAAAGGAGAATCGACGCAGCTTATCTATAAGTGTCCCTTCGCCACTTGATTCTCGCTATTTCACACGCCCCGCCTTCTCAAATCTTTCTATTCGGCGATTCCTTCCTTCTTCTTCGGCGACGTTTCTCTTGTAAGTTCTCTGCCCTTCGTTCTCCTTTTCCTTTCACAATGGGCTCAAATACCGACATCTGGTATATGAGAGTTTGCAGTACCGTCGACCCGGAGGTTCACACCGAGGTCAGGTCTGCTTTCCACATCCCTAACTCCTATAGGCTTAGGTCTCCTTAACGGGACCAGCGACCTCACGAGCCCCCTCCCGAATTCACGACCTTCTTTCTCGACCAATTGGTCGCTGGTCTTCGCTTCCCCTTGCATTCTTTCTTTGCTGAGCTATCCTCTTACTTTCTTATTCCTTTGAATCAATTCACCCCTAATGCTTTTAGCATTATTAACGACTTTATTATTATTTTTCTTTTCTACCATCTTCCTCTTTCGGCCGTCGCCTTTCATTCTTGTTTTATCCCAAAAAGAAAGAGGCGGGTGTCTTCTTCTTCTCGGCTTGGCAAGAAGTGAAATTCTTGTCGAACCTCGCCACTTCACACAAACACTAGAAGGGCAAGTACTTGTTTGTTAAGCCCGAATCCCCTTTTACTTGGCCAACTGGGTGGCAGCTCGAGCTGCCACCTTCTCCTTCTATTCGTAGCTACAAAAAATCTCCCGCCTACCGAGAGATTTTCGGAGTCCTCGTCGGCTTAAGCTTTGACGTCAACGTCTTGCTGGAGGAAGGACTTCTATACCACTTTGGTATAAGTCCCATAGAGGTCAAGCTGAGTGGCTCCGTAGGTAAAAAAAAACTTCCTCTTGTTATATTTATCTGTTTTATTTCTATCTACTAACCTCCTTATTTGTGTCAGTTGAAGTCATGTTTCACGCTTCCCTTAACAAAAATTTGATGTGGAAGAGGGCGCAGATGATCTCTCCAGCAGATGCTCTGGCTGAGACACCTGAAGAAACCGGATCAGATGTACCTCCACCACCTCAGCCTTCCATGGTGGGCGAGGTGATAAGTTCCGGGGACTTGGAGGAGCAGCAACGACGACGCAAGAGGAGTCGGATGGTGCTTTCTTCCGCAAAGAAGAGCCCCTCTCAGCAATCCTCCCCCCACACAAGTTCTCGGTATTCGACCGGGATGAGTGGTGAGGGGTCGAGTGGCGAGGGGCCAAGTGCCACGGGGCCAGACATCCCGGCGCCTCTGTTGGAGGAGTATCCGAGGGCTCCTCCTCCTCCTGACGAGCCGTCGTCCTCTCATCAACGCAATCCAAATCCCCTCCCGAAAGTTTCGAGCCGTCCTCGACCGGGCCAAGAGCGGCTGGCTAGAGGATTTCTCCGCGATATTTGGGACACCATAGGGGAGTTAGCCAAGGGAAAATCCATCCCAACGCTTAGCGACGAGATGAATACCCACCTGGCCAAGGTAAGTTTCTATTTGGTTTTGCCGTTTCGTTTTTGTCACCAAGTTTTACTACCTCGACTAACTTAATTGATTCTGCTCTTTTTGTAGTTCTAGGGCTACTATTTGAAGTTAATGTCCCGCCTGCCTCCCTTGACCGCAACCTTCCAGCAGATGCGGGCCCAGGTGGTAGGCCTCTCAACTCAACTCTAGGACAAGGAAGCGAAGCTCAGCTTAGCTCAGTCCGAGGCAATCATATCCCAATCCAAGGTCCTCCACTACGAGGACGATCTCCTGAGCCAGGCGCAGGAGCTAGAGCGTCTAAAGGTCCAGGCTGCCGAGATGGAGGAGCTGCGGGCCAGAGCTGCAGAGGCAGATGAGCTCAAGGCCTGAGCCAAAGAAGCCGAGGCCAAACTGCTGCAGGCTAAGCAGATCAAAGATGCTCAAGCATAGTTTGAAGCCAAGCGACGGGACAAGCTAGCCGACCAAGCTGAGAAAGTTAAGGCTGGACTAGTTTCGTACCATGTGGGTGAGGAAGGTCGATGGGAGAATCACAAGAAAGTCTTCCTCACCTCTGAGGAGTTTTCGGACATCCTAGGAGGTCACACTATTGACCTCCTAGAGATAGGATATGAGGGGGTCATCTGACACTTCAAAGAAGTCAGATACTCGCCTGAAGGGATCTCTACCGAGTTCCTGGACCTGCAACGTCTTATTAACGTGACCCTGAACTCAGTGCTTGGTGGCCTTCCCCAATAGCTTAGTCTTAAATTTCTAGTTAATAGTACATTTTGTAGTCGTGACGACATTCCTGTATTTGTAATACGTACCTTGGACCTTAATGCAAACTCTTTGAACTAAGTCTTGTCATTCGGCTCCTTAGGAGTTTAACGCTACTGACTATGCTAATAGCGAATAATAACAAGCGACTCGAAGTACCTTCACCGTGGTTCAATAATAGAAGACTTGGCCGAGGAGAGATACTCGAAGAAGAAAACCGAAGGCCAAATAGCAATCACTTGGAATTAGCTATGATAAATGATATCCAGAGAAGAGCCGAATCAAAGATACTTGGAGCCACGATTGTGATAAGTGATACCCAAGGGGGATAACCGAATAGATAATACTTAGGACCAGCTATGATAAGCAATACCCAAGGAGAAAACCGAATGGTTGTACTTGGGACTAGCTGTGATAAGCGATACCCAAGGGGAAAACTGAATAGATAATACTTGGGACCAACTGTGATAAGAGATACCCAAGGGGAAAACCGAATGGATAATACTTGGGACCAGCTGTGATAAGTGATATCCAAGGGGAAAATCGAATGGTTGTACTTGGGACCAGCTGTGATAAGTGATATTAAAGGGGGAAACTGAATAGATAATAGTTTGGACCAGCTGTGATAAGCGATACCCAAGGGAGAAATCGAATGATTGTACTTGGGACCAGCTGTGATAAGCGATACCCAAGGAAAATAGCCAAATAGATAATATTTAGGACCAACTGTGATAAGTGATACCCAAGAGAAAAATTGAATGGTTGTACTTGGGACTAGCTGTGATAAGCGATACCCAAGAGGAATAGCCGAATATATAATACTTGGGACCAGCTGTGATAAGCGATACCCAAGGGGAAAATCGAATGGTTGTACTTGGGACCAGCTGTGATAAACGATACCCAAGGGGAATAGTCGAATAGATAATACTTAGGACCAACTGTGATAAGCAATACCCAAGGGAAAAACTGAATGGTTATACTTGAGACCAGTTGTGATAAGCGATACCCAAGAGAAAAATCGAATAGATAATACTTGGGACCAACTGTGATAAGCAATATCTAAGGGGAAAATCGAATGGTTGTACTTGGGACCAACTGTGATAAGCGATACCCAAGGGGAATAGCCGAATAGATAATACTTAGAACCAACCGTGATAAGTGATACCCAAGGGAAAAACCGAATGGTTGTACTTGGGACCAGCTGTGATAAGCGATATCCAAGGGGAATAGTCGAATAGATAATAGTTGTATAGAAAAGCCTATCTAGGCCATGAAGAAGAATTTTCATTATAAGGAGACTTCATTACATATTACCGGACTCCTTAAACATGATAAAATCGTAAATGGAAAGTATTCCAGGGTCGAGTAAGCTCCTTTTCGTCGTCATTCTGAAGGTAGTAGGCGTCATAGCTGAGCTTCTTTATTACTTTGTATGAGTCTTCCCATCGGGGTACCAATTTGCGAACTTCCCCCGTCGATTGAATTTTCTTCCATACAAAATCGCCTGGCTAAAAGGACCGGAGTACCACTTTCTTGTTGTAAGCTTGGGCGATTTTTCTACGGAAGGCATTCATCCGACTGACCGCTTGGTCTCGGGTCTCCGATACTAAATCTAGCTCAGCCAATCTTCTTTCCTTATTGGTATCATCGTCGGGAGTGTAAGCAGAAACTCAGGGTGATCCCATGTCAATCTCCACGGGGATGAGGACTTCAGCACCGTAGACCAGATGGAATGGGGTGAGGCTCGTGCTATCTTTAGGGGTAGTTCAGTATGCCCATAAGATACTAGGTAATTCTTCGACCCAGCTTCCCCCCGTGTGATCTAACTTGATTTTAATTCCCCGAATTAGCTTTCGGTTAGTGACTTCGGCTTGCTCATTGCTTTGAGGATAAGTCACTGAGGTGAAGACTTGCTGAATCTCCAACTGCTGACACCATTCTTTCACTTTGTACCCTTAAAATTGTCGCCCGTTATCCGAGACTAGCTTCCTTGGAATGCCGAATCGACACACTATATTTTTCCAGAGGAATTTTAAAACGGTCTCTTCAGTTATCTTGGCCAGTGACTCGGCTTCTACCCACTTTGAAAAATAATCCACTGCGACTAGCAGAAACTTCCTCTGATTCGGCCCCATTGGCAGTGGTCCAACTATGTTCATTCCCCACTGATCAAAAGGGCAAGATATTACTGAGGCTTTCAGTAGCTCAGCTGGTTGTTGAGAAAAATTCTGATGCTTTTGACAACTAAGGCATACCCGCACACAGTGGGAGGCATCTCGCTGGAGTGTAGGCCAAAAATATTTGGCTAATAAGATTTTTTGAGTGAGGGATGCTCCTCCAGAATAATTTCCGCAACAGCCCTCGTGTACTTCGCGCATAACATAATCTGCTTCTTTCGGGTCGAGACATTTGAGTAGGAGTCGGACGAAAGCTTGCTTATATAGTGTGTCGCCTATTAGGACGGAGCGAGTGCTTCTTTTCTTGGCTGCTTGTGCCTCGACTCGGTCATTCGACAATACTCCTTTCTTGAGGTAATCAGTTAGAGGAGTCCTCCAGTCCGGTGGGTCGTGAGACACCATTGGCTTTTGATCTATGTTAGAGATGAGTTGTGTCTCAGCTATTGAGTCATCTAAACTCCAAATAGTGAGTGCACTAGTCATGCGAGCCAGCTCGTCGGCTTTTTAATTGTTTGCTCGAGGAATCTTGTGAAGAGTGACCTCTTGAAATTCCGAGGATAATTTTCGATAAGCTTACATATAACGCCGCAACCTTTGATTGTTGATGTCGAATGACCCTTTAAGTTGTTCCACGACCAATTGTGAGTCTGAATATAGAGAAATCCGAGTGGCTCCAATGTGATGGGTTGCCCGCATTCCCACCAGCAAGGCTTCATACTCTACTTCGTTATTGTAAGCTCAGAAATTGAGTTGTACAGCTATCCGGATTGTATCTCATTGGGGGGATATCAATAATACTCCTACCCCACTTCCCTGCTTAGTTGCCGAGCCATCCACATATACTTTCCATTCCTCATTTTTCTCGAGCCCTGGCGTCTCGGCTAAGAAGTCTGCCAATACTTGCACCTTAAGGGTCATATGGGGCTGATACTGGATGTCATACTCGACTAGCTCAGTGATCCACTTGATTAAGCGGGTAGATGCTTTCGGATTGTTTAATATTCTTCCGATACCACTGTTAGTTAGGACCATGACCGGATGAGATAAGAAATAAGGTTTGAGCTTCTGGGATGTTATAAGTAGAGCTAGGGTCAACTTTTCCAGCGTCGTGTACCTGCTCTCGGCAGTTTTTAATAAATGACTGACGAAATAAATAGGTAATTGTTTACCTTCTTCCTGCCGGAGTAGTACTAATGCAACGACCTCCTCAGAGGAGGCCAGATACAGCTGTAAATTTTTCCCCGGTACCGGTTTAGCAAGTGTGGGCAGCTCGGTTATATACTGCTTTAGTTCAGAAAAAGCTTGTTCACACTTTTCATCCCATGAAAATCGAGCTGACTTACGGAGTACCTTAAAGAAAGGGGGACTCCGCTCAGCCGACTTAGGGATGAATCGAGAGAGTGTCGTTACTCGGCCCAATAACTTTTGTACTTCTCTGACATTTCAGGGAGAAGTCATGTTCTGTAAAGCCTGAGCCTTCTCGGGTGTAGGTCGAGGAGCCCTTCTGGCCGGATTGCGCTGAATATGACCCCGTGGTTCATGCCTTATATCTCGGGGTGGAGCATTGAAGTTCTGTTACTGCTCCCTCATTACTTGCCTGATTTCATCAGCTAATGTACGATACTCTCAAGTTGAGTGACCGTACATCTGATGAAAGGCGCAGAAGGGGTCGCACTGGTGGGGCTGCATGGACGGTTGGGGGGCTTCCTGCACGGCATAAATTGCTTTGTCTTTCACCAACTGAGGAAGGTAAACAGGAGGGGTCTTGGGGGGTCGGTTGTATACTAGGGGAGGAGCCTTCTGACTCGGCTTTTGAGGAGGCTTGGGTCGATCGGTCCTTTGCTGCTCATCTGCTGCTTTCTCGGCCTCCTCCAAATTGATGTATGCTTCGCTCTAGCCAGCAAAGCCTCAAAGTGAGGAAGGGGTCTCTTCATCAATGACTTTGAGAAATCCCCCCTTATCAGACCATTAGAAAAGGCGTTGACCACTGCCTTTGGCGAGACATCCGAGACGTCGACAGCTACTCGGTTGAACCGATGTATGTAGTCCCTCAGGGATTCATTACTCTTCTGCTTCATGGTCATAAGGTACTGAGCAGTTCGACGGTATCTCTTACTGCTGGCAAAACGCTGAAGGAACAACACTGACAACTCCTGAAATGAGTTAATGGATCCAGTCGGGAGTCGGTCGAACTGCCTTTGGGCAGAGCCAATTAAATTGAGAGAGAAAACCTTACATTTGTCTCCGTCCGAATAGTTGTGTATTAGGGTGGCCTTCTTGAATCTTCCGAGATATTCCTCTGGGTCAGCTGAGCTATTGTATTCTCCTATAGAGATTTGCTTGAAAGACTTGGATATTTTGTCAACTATGATGCTAGGGGCAAGAGGAGATTCTGTGCTGCTTAACGGATCTTTGCCCTTTTTGGGATCTCTTTTAGCCGGTGTATAGGAAGGCACTTCCTCTGAGGATTGTTGCACTGATGCAGTTGATGACGATTTTGTCGGTATTGAGGTCGCAGGAGTTGTCCCCGTGGCAGTCGGAGTGGAGGGGACAGGAATCGACACGTGACCCTGAATCGGACTGGGAGAAGCCTACACTGGGGCAGTTCCTCGGGGCAGAAGGTCGCGCAGAACATCTTCCATGATGGTCTTGACAAAGGCTATGATGCTTTCCCTAGTCAGATCCCCTCCGGTGGAGTTGTGGTTGCCGGAGTTCGCTCCTTGATTTTCCATCTTTGTCTCAGGCGTTATTTGTTTTGTTTCTCATAGACGGCGCTAATTATATTGTCTGTCAAGACGGGGGTGGTGCGGTGTCCCGGTGGCGAAGGCGACAAGGACAAGCGGGACTGACGCAGAGGGAGAGGGGTGACAGTCGAAACGTCGTCTCGGCAGTGGGATGAGCCGAATGAAGCGGGTCGAGTCGAACGGAGAGTCCTGCAAGATAGCAAGCGGTTAAGGGCGCCGAGAGAGATCTCGGTAAGACCCCTCTGATGCTCAAGGCAGGAAATTAGCCGGAAGATAGAGAAGAGAACGGACAAACGAAGTTAAGAATGCGTGAACCTCTTTTCTCCTCTTCTGGGGAGACTATATATAGAAGAGAAATCCTCCTGCCAAATGGTACTGTCGGTATAGATGGTATGACTTCATACTGTATTTACGCCTGCTGCAAGAAGTAATAGGGGTCATTACCCTCATAAATATTGCAGGCGCGTGGGCTGTAATTAATACTCGTCGTGTGGTTGATAGGAGACAACTCCTCATTAATGTGGTAGACATTCCTCTGAAAATCAGTATGGGCATCTGTTTCTTGGTCGGAGATAAATGCTGACAATGACTGCCTAGTGGGCTTCCTGAACAAGAAATATCCTCCACATCCTCTGATTAAATAAGATAAATTATGTGTTGAGAAGTCATACATATGAGATAATGTGTCTTTGTTGAGATATAAGATGATGACCAAAACGCGGGGCGCCTGATATAAGATATGACCAAGCCGAGACGTGGGGCGTCTAGCATAATAGATGACCGGGCCGAGACGCGGGGCGTCTAGCATAATAGATGACCGAGCCGAGACGCGGAGCGTCTGATATAATAGATGACCGAGCCGAGACGCGGGGCGTCTGGCATAATAGATGACGTGGTGTTGATAGTTATGCACCTAATCATATATTAGTTTTTCCTGGTATCAATAATTATTCATATATAATCTGTAAAAAGTTGGAATCGTCAATCTAATATTCTCACCAACCTGTCCTACGGTCATTGTAAAAGAGGTAAATTACGGAGGATCCTATGAGCATTGATGTGGTGGTCAAGACACGTAGGAGTCATCTGAATCTAGAAAAAAAAATTAAATCTCTTTCAGAATCGACTCATGTCACTTCTACAAGTACCATCGTATCTTAGTCACCACGTCATCTCCGTGAAAACTAATTGTTTGTGGTTCAATAGAATTTATAGCAGAGCAAATATCCAAAATGACTCCTATTTCAAAATTCGGCTCCCCCGTGAATAGTTTCTGAACCTCTATGATTAAGGAATAATAATAATGGTTTTTGAATAGTTTGCAGGAATATCTACATCCATTCAAGAATTGATCAGCTTAAAATAAACGAGAATAAATATTTGTTGGCTATTGCAAATTAAATTAAAATTTAAATAAAAAATAATAATGAATAATAAAATAAAAACGCGAAGTTTATGGGTTCGGAAATCATAAATTTACAAAACAATTCTATCGTTTTAATTCTTTCAAATTGTAATAATTCAATCAATCATATCTAATGATTGATTTGTTCAGGATAAAATGTAGAATTATTTTGAACGAACTATATATTAATTAACATTTCTTATATAAATAACAAGGCACTCCTTAATGTTCGTCACACTGCTATCACATTAATTTTTCTTTCAAGCTCTCGACTATCTCGTCTCCTCCTGCTTCTTCTTCTTCTCTTTAGTCATGGAGTCTTCCGTCTCGATGGTCGATCCAGCCGGCGGCGTTATCACAATGGAGGTTCTTGGGTGGGACGCCGACGACGCAAGTGGGAATATCCTTAGCATGGGGGCGACAGTGACGACGCGACGTTCGCGGGACTTGTGCGCGGCCACCACAGCTGATCTTGTACTTTTGCCGCCGGACGATTTCTACTTCCACCCACGCCGTCGAGCGAGCCCTCTTCGTCGTCCACCAGCCCTACGAGAACATCATCCGTCAGGCGTCAGGCTCTCCCACGTAGCGACGGGCCACGTACGTGCCCACCGCAGATCTTGCCCTTCTTGTATTAGCTTTCCGCAGATCATACACTAGAACGGTGCTCCATCATTTTCCGATCATGGAATTATCCACGATGGAGTTCCTCTCCGTAATTGAGATTCCTCCTGCAGTTCCTTCCATTTCTTCCAGCGGCCTTCGCTACTTTGTGTCCCTGGAAACACATCGATTTTCCTTCGGAGCCGACGGCGACGACATCGAGCCCATCGGAGGGCCTACACTGGCACCTACAACAATGGCGGGGGGACTCCGAATGAAGATTGCAGAGGAGCCCGACGTATGCTCGATCTGTCTAGACGTACGACTTCGACGTCCCGATTGAGGTTTTGGAGATGCCGTACGTGCGGTCATATATTCCACGATAAGTGTACGAGAGAATGGCTAGCTCGAAGCAATATCTGTCCTCTCTGCAGCAGGTTCACGCTCCTTCCTGAAGCACACTAGATGTTGTCGATTATTCGATACTATATATATATATATATATATACATACATTCATTATGTATATTATTATCTCTTGATTTGATGCCAACAGTGAATCTGTAAATATTAATTAATAAGATTTTTTATACATTTTTTAATTGATTTGTTATTTGAATATTAATATGTCGTTGAGATTTCGATACATTGTTTAATTGGTTTGCTATTTCACTGTGTTCTATATATACCACGACGGATCAATCTTCTTCCTGCTTTGGAAGGATTAATGCGAGGTGCAGAGCCGTCAAATGGTGAAAATATTCATAATTCTGGATGAAATAATAAAAAAAAAATCTCTTTTAATTAATAGTAAAAATTTATATTTTTATAAAATTTAAACTATTTTTTTTTATAGAAGATTAAATTTTAAGTCCGAGAGCCCCAACAGTCCTCCAGGGTTGGCTCTGGCTCTATACATTTTGGGTCATCTTAACTTCAATTCCAATATTGTTTCTGCATCGCTTTATTAGGAACTTATATAAAATAGTTATGGTACCCCAAAAACGATCGACTCGGAGGAGAAGGACGAGAAAATGGAAATAATTTAGGAGGATAAGCAAAAGCATGCAGTACTGTTCTCCATCTGTATTATTAATAAAAATCATCATTAATTCCTTCTTATCCCTTCAGAATCCCAGTAACATTCAGTGTGTTAATACCTAATTTGAAAGCTACATTCTTTATTATCCCTATAATAAACAAGCTGAGTATGAAATTCAGAAACTAATAATTAAAAATGGCCAATATGAATTATTCGATTAGTTCACGAAATTACTTCTCTATGTAACGTGCGTCTTTCTCAATATAGTCATTGGTAACAGAGTGGATAACTAGATATGAATTTAATCCTCCACGAGGGAGCTTTTTTTAGTGATTTCAGTATCAAAATGTTGTCCTTGTATACAGATGGCGTAGTGGTTAATGTACGATGGAGCTTACGGATAAGATAAAAGTCGATTTCGAAGAAGATTTAAAATCTTTTTTCTGGATTCAGATGATCTCCATGTATCTTAGTCTCCACATTAAAGTCCATAGGAACTTCCGTAATTTATCTTCCTCATAATAGCTGTTGGATAGATCGATAGAAATCGTTAGATTGACAATTCTAATCTTTTTACGAAATATAAAAATGTCAACGAAAAAAAAAATGATAGACCTCCAGATATCTTGGCCACAATGTCAAGATCCATAGAATCCTCCGTGATTTATCTCTCTCACAATGACTATAAAATAGATCGATGAAGACTACTGATTGACATTTCCAACCTTTGCAATAGAACTCGTATCATCAAATTGCTCCAAAAGAACTTCTATGGTGATATTTTTCCCCAATAAACTCGATATTTCAATTCTTTTTCTTCAAATGAAGGTTTGTAACTTGAGAGGGTTGTTGATGTTGCATGCTGAGCATTTATATATTTACGTGTCACATGCATTTTCTCCATTCTTTTTGGGAAATTATTAATTTGTATTTATAAATTTTAAAAAATAGATATTAAGATCGACATGAATTGACTAAATAATTAAATAGAAATGTTAAGATGAATAATAATAATTTTATTAATAAATAGATATAAGATTTATTATTTATCAATAAGTATAGCATAAAAAATAATTATCTAGGTTATATATAGTTTAGTCATATTAAAATAGAATCTCCATAATTTTAGTAATAAGAGATGCCAAACACATATAAATAAAAAATAACTTCGAGACCTAAAAAGATAGCTAAAAAATACAAGGCCTTTCATTTCAAATATTTTACATGGAATTTCTCGGAGATTTTTAAATTATACAGCGATTTACCAAACAACGCTCCTGAAATTTGGAATTATCCAAAAAATACCTCATACTTTCATATTTATCAAATAACGCACTTAATTTCTTTTTTATCCTTCAGAAATAACGCATTTATTTTTCGAACGTGGTGTTAGAAATTCAAATCTCATCGCTATTGTGGTGCTGAGATTTGAATTCTCAGCACTACAGTGTTGATGCAATCTCAACGCCACTATGATGTTGGAATTGCAAATCTCAGCACCACTATGGTGTTGAAATTTAAATTTTCAGCGTCACAGTGATCGTGCAATTCCAGCACCACTGTGGTGCTGAGATTTGAATTTCCAACATCACATTTGAAAATTAAGTGTGTTATTTCTGAAGGGTAAAAAGAAAATTAAGTGCGCTATTTGATAAATATGAAAATATATGATGTTTTTTTTGGACCATTCCAAACTTCAAAAAGGTTCTCTGATAAATTACCGTAAATTATAAGAGAAACATAACAAACCATGTTCATAACACACTTGTTTAAGGCCATAAAATATTTCATATTCTTTAATAAAGCATCATTTGAAAATGCATTCTTTGCTTCTGTTTATAATAAAAAAAGACCATTTACGAGCTATTCCTATAGCAATTAGAGTTTTGATAATGGTTAGTCATGCAAATAAGTCAAATGCCCCCTTAATTATAGTCGATTTCATTTCATATTCTCTCTTAAAACCTTTAACACGAGACGAACTTTATAATGTTTAATATTTTCACCATAGTAAAATAATTCAATCGCATATCCACTTACATCCATTTTAGGAGGCAAATCAATTAGATCATCATAATCATCCTTTGTGTCTTTATTATTAAGTTTAATGGAATTTATATATTTCTACGATTATATGACATTGTTCATTTTGAATCTATATTCTCATAGATTTATTTTTAAACTTTACTCAAAAAACTTCACACTAATTGATATATTTTGTCCATCTTAGAAACTCGTGATATTTTTGTATATTTTATCAATGTAAAACTTTGATTTTACTTCTAACAATCTCTCCTCAACCAAAAGTCATATGTCCTTGAATGATTTCCTCTACTTGATATCCAATCCTTAACCCACCAGATATTCATGTCAGCTATCCAATACACACGATTCAACTGAACTTCTTGTTTGGTATCTCACCGAGAATTTCTTGTCAATAGTTCGATCTTCCTAATCTAACTGGATTTCCATTCTAGTGTCCCACTAAGTTTTTTTTTTGTCAGTTGTTTGATATTTCTGACTCGATTGAATTTTCTGTTTAGTATTTGATTATCTTGATTTGAAAATGAGAGTCCTTACTTCCTTTGTTCGAGACTCATAGCTTGACTTAGAGTATTGACTCTGATATCACTTGTTGGATAGAATAAAATTCATATATATTTTTATAATAATATGATAATGTCCACTTTTTGGACGTAAAACGTTTATGGATTTATTTTTGAATTTTACAAAAAAATTCTTACCAATAGAGATATCATTTTCATATTATAAGTCTATGATATTTTTTATATTTTATCAATATAAAACTTTAATTATACCCTCAACAATCTCGACATTTGTAATTTTTATATCATAAAAAGTTAAATATAATACAACAAGAGCACAATAACAAAAGCATTTAAAGTTTATACAGAATTTTGCAAATTTTTATTGACGATGAGTAATAAACTAGCTAGGTATATATCATATATATACAAAGCATTGAAGGTTCAATGAGATTACTTGTATCACATGGAAATAAACTGACGACTCACGATGCTTTATGGATTATGATCCTGATCAACTTCATAGAGTATAAATCATTTTAGCATCAAATTGTCCCCCATGGGAGGGTCAGGTGGTTAGTGCACAGATTTATTACATTAAAAAATGGTTGATCCTTGGGGATTGTACAAAGTCTTTCAGAGATGTTTACTCTTTCTCACCACTAGTGATGGATAGGAACATTTAAGATGAATATATCACTCTTTGCTATAATATTATGGTCGAATTTCTTGGGAAAGAGATGGACAAATTCGTTATAAATGTCCGTGAAGAAAGGATGTTCTTTACATTAAATTGAAAATATTAGAGAATATATTATTTTATAGACTAATGACATGCCTTTAAATATGAAAATGCTTCATTCGTTAATCTAATAATAATGATATTCTTTATATTTAATGTCATATTAAAAGGGCATACACATCCAAAAAGTTTGAGAATGGAAAGGTATCCAAAGACTTTATGGCGACGAACATTAATATTTTATAATTTATTTATTTTTTAAAAAACTATTTTTGGAAAAAAAAAAAAGAAGAAATTTGAAATGTTTTTCATTAATTTTAACAAATTCAGTGTACGGTACCTAATTTTCATAATTTAATACCGTACGTTAAATTAGGCGTACGGTACTCACGAGCGACTTAACCAATTCATTACCATCTCTCGATTAAATTAGTATTTTTTTTATAATAACAAAAAGTTTTTTTAATATAAAAAAAATAAAATATTGATCCAAATTCATGTGCAATAAAATACTTCGATCTAACTTCAACAACAGGTACAGTGACAGAGGCTCGTGTATTTTTTTCAGATATTTTCGACGGTGTATTATAGGATTTTTTTTTTCAATGGAATAAAACGTTTACTGTGAGTATTTTTTTATTTATTTATTTTGATAATCAATATAAAATTTTCGTATAGTCTAATTGATCACTCTCAAATAATTAGATACATTGTAAAGGTTGGAATTCGTCAATCTAGCGATCTCCATCGATCTATCTCGTGGTCATTGTGAGAAAGATAAATCACTATTACAAAAAAAAACATAAATTAACGACGAAATTTTTATTCTATCCTAATTACTGACTTTAGCGACCAAAATTTAATTTCGTCATAAAAAAACGACGAAATTTTAATTCCGTCGCTAAATAGCGACGGAATATAATTTCGGTCGCTAATTAGCGACCGAACTTATCAATGGTTGCTAAATTAATGATGCAAATTTTAATCGGTTGCTACATTAGCGATCGATGTTTAAACCGACTGAATTAAAGTTCGATCGCTAAATTAGCGACAGATTAAAATTTCAGTCGCTAAATTAGCGACCGAGTCTATTCGGTCGTTAATTAGCGACTAAAATAGAAAAAACGATCGCTAATTAGCAATAATACTCTACTTGTTCACTACAGATCTTTGCAGCTTGCGACGGAATTTATTTTCTGACGGAATTATCGACGAGGTTTTTAAATCCGTCGTTACATAGCGACGGAATATTAATTCCGTTGCTATTTAATGACGGAATACTAATTCCGTTACTATTTAGCGACGGAATTAATATTCTGTCCCTATTTAGCGGGAATTTTAATCTATCGACGAAAAAATATTGTCGTCGACAGATTTTTGACCATCAGTCGACTATCTATTTCAATCAGTCGACTGTTGTTTGATCAGTCAATTAAAAAATATTTTGTGCTCGACTATAGTAAAAACAGTCGACTAGAAGCTTCCATCAGTCGACTGGAATCTTTCACCAGTCGATTGATACTTAATTTGTTCGATAAAGATCCTTGCAGCTTCCTTCGATTATTTATCGCTAATTAGAGATGAAATCTTAAATCCGTCGTTAATTAACGACGAAACTTTTTAAACCATCGCTAATTAAAAATATTTGCGACGGATATTTGTAATCCGTCGCTAAATACCGACGGATTAAAAAAGACGTCGCTAAATATTAATTAGCAACTGAATTTACTTTTTGTCGCTGATTAGCGACGGAGGAAAAAAAATTGATTGTTTTGAATCCGTCACTAATCAGCGACATATTTTTAAATTTGTGGCTAATTCCAATTACTTTTTCGATCCCCCTTCTCATTTTTTCCTCCCGAACTCGACCCAAAACCCTAACTCGCGCGAGTTCCACTACTCTCGTTGCTTCTCTTACTCCCGAGCGAGACGGCTTCCACTACTCCCGTTTCTTCTCGTAAGAGGTAATTTATTCCTCTCTTCTCCATTCGCAACTCTTCCATCTTGCCTAGAACAGCGAGCAATTATTCTAATGCACATGCTAGCTTTTACCTAAATATGTCCAGAAACGATGAGCATGTACAAATTCACGGTCGAAATACCAGTACAGTTAAGTTAGTTTGTTTTACCTAAACAACTCCCTACATTGTTTCCCAATTCATTCAGGAATGGCAGACCATTTTGATGGTCCATACTTTGCTACAATTAAGTTAGTATGTTTTACCTAAGTTAGTCTATTTAATTTTTTGATCTAAAGCCACAACATATTAGAAGATGATACTATATCTTGAGTCCAAGGAAGTTCAGGATTTAGAACCTTTTTGCTATCGATAGAGACACTAATTAAGCTGGGGCCTGAACTCAATAACACCTGGGCTATTTTGTCGATTATTATTAATTAAATTTAGAAAAATTTTAAATTAATTGTCTATTTATGACTATTATATTTTATAATTTATTTTGATAATTCTATTTTATATTTTATATGTGCAGATATATTTCTTCATTTTAGTTGGCAAGACTATTGAACATTAAGGCAGAACACCATGTCTTAGAATGTTGTTATGATAATATTTGTCAGTTGATGTCAGAGTTACTCCCTGTTGATAACATAATGACTGATAGTTTCTACAGTACAAAGAAATTAATTAAGGGATTAGATTTGTCGATGGAAAACATAGATTGTTGCATGATCTTTTGGAATGACGATGCTGAACTTACTGAATGCAAAATGTGTGATCATCCTCGATATAGGCACCATAGTCGCATATTAAGGAAAAAGAAGAACATAACATGGAAAGTTATGTATTACTTCCCATCAACCCCTAGATTTCAACGCTTGTATGCATCTGCTGCAACAGCAAGCCACATGAGGTGACATCATGAGCATGTACACGAGCGAGATATAATGATAGCTACTTTTATCAGGTGAAGGATCGACGATCAAATGTGCATGATCAAATGATAAAGGATCTTGCAACAGGACCTCTGCACAATATAAGAGTCTACTCTAATTACTATGTTAATCATTCAAATTTCATGTGGTACACCGTGATTCAAATGTCATAACGTATAATTCAGGTGTTTGCATAAAAAGATATAACAATAACACTAGTACTCAATTTGATTATTATGATATACTTGATGAAATAATTGAGGTGGAATATCCTGCTTTACACATAAAAAGATTAGTGATATTCAAATGTTTATGGTATGATCCGATACCAAGAACTGGAACTAGAGTACATTCTAACTATAATTTAGTTGAAGTTAATGCAACAAAAAAATTCAAGAAGTTTGAACCTTTTATTTTTGCGGTACAAGCAAGTCAGATTTTTTATACTGCATACCCGACGAAGAGAAGATCTAATGAGTGACTAGCAGTTTGTCAAATAAAATCTCAATCTGCCATAGAAATGCCTAACACTATAAAGAGTACTCAAAATCATGAAGCATTTCAAAATGAGGTGGCGGCAAGACATTCAATTGATTCACAAATTCAATTAATACCTCAGTTACTTGTAGATGTAAATCTTACTTATAAGGAACTAAATGATGGATATATTTTCAGCAGCGAGGAGCTTGAGTTTAGTGATTCTAACTTGGACACTATTAATATTATTGACTCAGATGATGATGATGATTAAATTGTAAGATTTAAACCTTTAGCACGACTATTTGTTATTAAATACAAGGAATTATCATAGTTAATTGTTGATTATATTTGAACCTTATATATATAATATTCTATAGATATTTTTATGACAGATCAGACGACGATACAGGATGACCATAGTATGCTCAGATGTATTGGTGATAAGTAAGCATTTATATTATATTTATTTAAATGATTGATGTTGATATTAATTCTTTTATTCAGGATATCTTTCTATGTTATCGTGAAAACTTTCAATAAGCAGATATATATATCTATTTCTCTTAACTCATCTCTAAAGTTTGGCCTCCTAGTATTTGTTGCATTTGACATTCAGTTGATTTTCTCATAATGATTGTATAGTATTTTTCATTTGATATTTCCTTGATGAAATAAATTCGCTCTCCACTCTATAAATATTGCAATATCAGGAAAACTGTTTTTAATTTTTTCATTCTTTCATCTCCACACAGACCACCTAATAATTTTGTTCTTTTTTTATCTATATATTAAAAAAAATTGAATTTTGTTATACAAAAGTGGCAAGTTTCATCTCAAACTTTTCTCTGTGAATATTGTGATATTAGTTTATCACATATTCAAGGTATTACTATCTGTCTATATTTTTTTTGAATAACTATAATACTTATTCAAAATCTAATATTAATACTTCTTAGAATTTTTATTTTGTTTAGTCACGGGAACTTTGAATAATTTTATTCATTTGATGTTATTGTAATTTTGTGATATATTTATCTTTTGTTCATGAGGGTAAATTGAATTATAGTATTTGTTAATTTTTTAAACATTCAAATGCTCATTTTTTTTTGAATATGTCATTGATTTACAATTATATATTTTTTGTTTTATATGTATTATATTTGTCTTTGCAGGAGATAGTTATTATTTTTCTAAAGAATTATGGAACTTAGAAAAACATCAAATGTCAAGCAAAAGATTTACTTTCTATGGTTAATTGATTAGGCTTCTTGAGCAAGCAATTTCTCCATACGAAATTTTGGAAACATGAGTGTATTTTTTATTAGTTTACATTGTATTTTATTTTTATATTTTGTATTAAGTAATTTGTATTGTGGAATCTAAAATATGGATGTAATTATTTTTGATATTTTAATAGTGTATTAAATTTGTTGGTGTTGATATATATTATTAATTGGTTACATGTTTATTTAATTAAAAATTTAATTGTAATTATATTTGAAAATATAGTTTTTAGCCATCGAATTCTAATTCGATCGTTAATTATTTATTTTTTCAATTGTAATGATTAATTAAAAAAATAAATTTAGCGACTGAATACTTATTCGGTTGCTAATTATTATTTTTTCGATTGTAATGCCTAATTAAAAAACTAAACTTAGTGACCGAAGTGGTATTTCGTCGCTAAGTTTAGCGACCGCAGGACTAATTCGGTCGCTAAACTTAGCAATCAGGTTTTTAGCGACTAAATTTATCGGTCGTTAAATCATATTAGCGATCGAAAATTAGGTCGTTAATTTTATGTTATTCTTGTAATGCACGGAGGGTTCTATGAATTTTGACGCAGTGACTAAAATATGTGGAGGTCATTTGAATCCAAAAAAGGATTTTAGACCTCCTTCGGAAACGACCACCGCTTTATCCGTAAGCTTCATCCTATCTTAGTTACTATGTTATCTCCGTGAAGACTAATTAGATGAAATTCACTTGTCTTTTTGATATTATTCATTTTAAATTTAAACCCTTATAAATTTATGTTTACATTTTATTCAAAAAGTTCATAATTTTGTTTATATATTTCCAATGTACATTGATATATATATATATATTCATAGCAATTCTAAACCACATAGACTTTGCTTCGATATCATGGCCAAAAGTTGGACACTAGCTTAGTTGCGACTAGTTTAGCCACGAGTATTATTAATATTCCATAAAAGATTAGAATCGTCAATCTAACAACCTCCATCGATATGTCTCACGACCATTGTGAGGGAGGTAAATCACGGGGTCCTATGTGTCTTAACGTGGTGGTCAAGATACGTATGAGTCATTTGAATCCAAAAAAGAACTTTAAACCTTATTCGGAATTGACTCTTATCTTATCCGCAAGTTCTGTTGTGCCTTAACTACTACGCCATTTCGTGGAGACAATTGATCTTCGGTACTACAAAAATAAAAGAAAATAAATACTTTCCATCGAACCAATCAAATAAAAGAATAATAATACATTTAATACATTTTAATTTAGGCACATCATTTAGACTAATTAAGTCAAACAATATCTAATCTTGATTGAGGTGGGTTGTTCCCATAGAAATGATGTGTTGATTAAGTTAGGATGATACTTGTAAAATGAACACGGATCAATTTCGAATGAGTCAGATCAATCTAAAATTTTTCCTTAGACTCAAATGCCCCTCCTCTGTACTGACCAATCATGTCAAGGTCAAAGACTCCCGCGATTTACTTTCCTCGTAATGGTCGTGAGACAGACCAATAAGAGTTACTAGATTGACGATTTTAATTTTTTAGACAATGCGGAATTGATTAAGATGGGTTGACATTATCAACGTGTTCTCTCCCACCATTTCTCGACTTGGTCACACTTGAAAAATTAATTATATTTAAATATCAATGTAACCCCTGCTTAATTAATTGTTTTGAAATATTTAAAAAAGAGTTAATTTATCGTACTTCCACAAAGATTGGAACGGTCAACCTAGCAGTTTTTATCGATCTATCTCATAATTATTGTGAGGAAGATAAATTACAGAAGAACCTATGAATCTTAACGTAGTCGTCAAAACATATGAGAGTCATCTGAATCTTAAAAAAAAAAAATTAAATCTCTTTTAAAATCAATCCATATTTTATTCGTAAATATCGTCATATCTTAATCACCATGTCATTCCGTGGAGATTAATTGTGTGATACTTAAAATTGCCTTGAGCAGTGCATGAGATCCCTAATAAACTAATTAATTTCCCTCTTATTTTAAATTTAAAAAAATAAACTACAAATTTTGCAGAAATATTATCATTATTATTATTTGTACGAAGTGGACCTATATGTCATTATATGAATGAAGCTATATTATTATGATTTCGTGTTGAGTCGGTCCTCCTTCGTTTTAAAAAGATAGCGTTCTAATTTAGTTATTATTTAGGATTACGTTCACTCTTAATATTTCTCACAGTCGATTTTTTAATAATGATAAAAAAAATAAATCAAGAGGGATTATACCTTTTAATCCGTTGATCAAAAACAACGAAGAATTTTTGAGTCGGATGAAAATTTTAGAGAGCATTTGACTTATGGAGAATTTTTTATTTTTTATTTTCTATTTTTCTTTTCCAGAGAATTAGAAAATGATTTTTTTTTTATATTTTTTAATTTTCCAGAAAATACTTCTTTATTTTTTGAAAAACGAAGATGGAAAACGTCAACCGTATCTTCTCGTTTTCTCAAAAAAAATGAAAACAGAAAATAAAAAAAAATTCGCCTATCAAACGTCCTTTTATATTTCACATTGAAAATTAATTTATGTTCATTCTAACAATATATGTACTGTTCTATCGAACAGACCATCTCAAAAGGACAAAACAGAAGTTATCGTTGACCTAGTAAATATATCATAATTAATATTTTTTTTTATTTACATCATTTATAATTAATAAATTTTGAGTAGGATGGCGATGTGATTTGCCAAGTTCGATCTCAAACTCATTTTGATAAATTATTTTAAGGACTCAGTCCAATATCTTCAAGTACTCAAGTCCAACTGTCCAACTCGTGTTTGAATGTCCAACTTAATGAGTTGAAATTATCGAATGAAATGGTCATGCCATGAGAATTTTATGCTATTTACATAAAGAGAAGAAAAAAAGAAGAAGAGAAAATAGCGTAAGAAATTTATCATTAAAAAAAATAAAAAGAAGATTTAATTACATTATTATATCCAAACATAAAATTCATCTGCCTAATGGAAATTAGATTTTGTCACCCGCAATTTATATTCCTTTAAAAATATTTTTTTTCCCATTAAATCACTTTAATTTGTTCGACGATAGAAGATAAATTTAATAATTTTTTTTCTTACCCACTAAATTTTTTTCTTCATTTACTTGGTCGTTTATTTTCGTCAATATGGTGAATGAAATAATAAAATTATAATAATTGTCTTCTTCTCGATTTATTTTAATTTATTCGTTTGGTCAAAATTTTCTCTCCTATTGTTTGGTAAGGAGGACCAAATCCAAAATGACTTCTAGACTATTTCCTAATTCCTCAAAAAAAAAAAATCATTTATTTATAAATTTTAGCAAAACAGAAATTTAATAAATGCACTTACATTAATTTTTATAACTGATTAATTGAATACATATATGAAAATTTATTTTGTAAATTGATTCTTAAGTTCGTGACTATGAATTAGTTGTGACAATTATATTCCATATATATAATTAAATTATGGATTCGACAAGGAGCTCATCACTACTATACGATCTTGAAGCATGTTGTATCAACGACGACAATGAAGAAATTCTAACAATAAAATGAAAAAAAATATAGAAGAAGCTACAAAGTGACTCTTATGCAAATAAACATATTCGAATGTCTATCTCCAGGGGCATGACGCAGCGGTTAATCACGAGGCTTCCTTCTGTGTTTTCAAGGGTCGATGTCCTCCGTCTCAGTGTGGTCGATCTCCTGGTGTAGTACAGATTTCCAACGTATGTTGACCTTGCATTACTTTGATTCAACCTCGTCAATCGATAATGCTTGTCATGGGACAGGGTCAACTGATTATTAAGATTAGTAAAGAAGAGAAATCGTACCAGGTATGATATATAATGTAAATAAAAAAAACATTCAAATGCCTGATAAGAAATTTTTGTACTGTAGATTTGTATGTATCAACATATATAAACATAAATCTTATATATTTTTTTAATAATAATAATAATAATAATAATAAATTCCAACAACTTTGGGAGTCATTTAATGGGAACGTTAGGAGGAAAGTCTCAATATGTTTGGACCAAACGTTGACACGCAAACTGCAAACATAAAATAAAGCGAAACAAATGGTCGAATGGATTAATGTTATTCAATGTAACATTTAGTTATTTTTTAAAAAAAAAAAATAATTTAGATGTGTAAATTTTGTTCGATTAATCTAGACTATTTTTTTCTCTCATTCGTCTGCTAAATAAATTTTAAGCATAATTTATATACACTCACAAATTTGATATTTAGAATATTAATCTCATTTGAGATTTAAATTATGATCTTGCTTCTACGATCAGTGATTTGCAATTGACTTTAATCAAATATATTATGTTGAATTTCATCAAAACACATACTTGATTTTAGCTATTTAAAAACTTATCAAACTAAAAAAAAATAATCACTTGTATTTTGTGTGTCTCACGCTTGAGTACGATGAAATTTATACATCTTGATAATTGTATAATATTATCCATTTTGAGCATAAATTTTTATGGATTTATTTTTGAATTTCATCCAAAATGTCTTATATTAATAGAGATATTTTTTCATCTTATAAGCTCATAAATTTTTTATATATTTTTTCGATGTGAAACTTTAATTGTATTCTCAACGATTCTCTTTCAAAAGAATTGGTATTCAGTTCTCTAGACTCAAATGAGCTTTTTGTCTGGTATATGATTTTCTTGATCCGGACATAGAAATCTCTACTTTCTTCGTTCGAGGTTATTATTCCAATCACATAGCTCGACTTTGGACCATGACTCTGATATCAACTTGTTGGATCCGATGAAATTCATATATATCCATAATTGTATGATATTGTATATTTTGAGCCTAAACCTTCGTAGATTTATTTTTGGACTTTATTTACAAAAGACCTCATCATATTAATAAAAATATTTTTTCATCTTATAAGTTTACGATATTTTTTTATGTATTTTCAACATGGGACTTTGATTATACTCTAACATCCACCACCATAGGAGGCCAATATTTAGTTGATTTTAATCAAATATATTATGTTGAATTTTCGTCAAAATACATACTTAATTTTAGCGTTTTAAAAACTTATCAAACTCAAAAACGTTAATCACTTGCATTGTGTGCCTTATGCACCTATATATTGTATGGTTTGTTTTCATCGTGAAAAAAAAAATTGTTTTGCAAATAAATTAATTAAAAAATAATAATAAAAAGTTCCAAAAAAATTGTTTTGGAACTTTTGACTATCCTCTTCTTTTCTTTTTTTTTTTTTCACTATTTTTAATTCGTGATTTGATTTAGATATCGGAGGGACCTCATTGGATATTGCTCGGCTAGCCTTTTTGACTCGTATTAATTTGTACATATACAATTGTTTCGTGCATGGAGATGAATATCTTAGACAAGTTTAACAATTTCAAATGACACAATAAATTTCTTTTCACATCGAGTAAAAAATTCATTTACCATGTCAGTTACTAATCTAAATTTATCATCATGAATATTTTAGTTCATATTATTATTATTATTATTATTATTATTACCACCGTGAGTGTTTAAAATATACATAATTTAATTATCTCATTACTTTTTATAAATATCCACTTAAATATTGATATATTGATTTCAAGAGAATATATTTAATTGCATATTATTATATTAGTGGTTTTGCGACGATTAAGTTGTGCTCGAGGGAGATCTCCTGATTTTGGTCTCTAATTAAAGATCGACTTCCTGATTTTGATCTCTAATTAAAGATCGATTGTAAATCGATCTCTAATTCGATCTCTATTTGAAGGTTTTTTTGTAATCTAGATTAAGGAAAACGAAGAGAAGTAATGGATGTAAATCAATTAATAATATACGGAAGAATAGAATATCACGATCAAGAAACTTGTGGGTGATTTATGAACGTAATCTAAATTAGTTTTTTAAAAAAATGCTTTAATAATTTAATAAAGGAGTGAATAATATATAATTAAGTGTTGTATATTATACGTACTCTCTAATTTATACTAATATTATATTTTTCTTGGCGAGGAAAGTTCTAGTTTTACTGTCGAAGAGAAAGTGATATAATTAAAGGCTGGAATAATTTATATAAAGATATTAATTATATAATCATCTTTTATTATAAAACTATATACTTTTTTAGAAATTCCTATTTTTTTAATCAACCTACGTATATAGTCATTTTATGGATTCACCGATTAATTATTAAACTGCAGTGATTAAATTTATAGCCAAGCACATGTTAAATTTAAAATTAAATTATTTTATGAAGGAATTAATATAAGAAGTTAGTCAAACTAAAAGAAATTTTTAAATCACATTATTTATTAATTACTCCAACCATGCACACCGATCAAATTTTCAATTGTATAGATAATTAATTAAAGACAAGGAATAAATTAAATTGATTAATAATTAATAAAAGGCTTAATTATATATTTTAATAATAAGTTTATATTTTTGTGGAAAATATAAGAAAACAATGAAGGGAATGAATGGAGAGGACATTCATTCGCTAAGTTCTAAATGCTTCTTCAATTCAAGGTGATTTTCCTTAATAACTTTCCGCACGATCGATCGATCTACTTCTCATCGTGGCAAAGGTAGTAACGTTTGTCGATGTTAAAGTTCCAAAAATGGTGTGGGCAAAATCATGTCAAATAAACTAATTAATCATTGGAGGTTCAAAGGAGTCTAGTTTCATTATCTAAAGGGATGATTTTCAAGTGATCGAGATCGATAGAGGTTCAAAGGAGTTTTTGAACTTAATTATCGAAAAGAAGATATTAATCAAGACTCTTATTTTTTTTTCTCTACTCAATTCGATCCACAACATGCTTCGTGGAAGGATATATATATAGGCACAGTACAGCGACAAAAGCGAAAAAGCATCTCATATGAGAACGTAGTTCAATCATCTGATGAGATAACGTTCGACGATAAATTTTGAAAAAATCTATGGCGGTGACTTGTGCAGGAGTTTATCCGACGGATAGAGTAAGGCTTCGGCGTTAGATAATCTTTTGGAGATTGCGTGACTACAAAATCCAGGCTGGACCGCTAAGCTACAAGGGCTCCCGGCCCTAATGTACTCAGGTGGTTAGTGGATCCTCAAGAGCTTCGTCCTCTTTTGACTCAGCTATCGAAGAGACATCCTCGTAAAACCGTGAGACCGAATTGACCACTTTCAGGGATTAGTAGGATCGAAGGCTCGAACACTTGATGTCAACCAAAAAAAATTAGAAGGATAATATATAATGCAATTGAGGGATTAAGAAAAAAAAATATGGAACCACCATATTAACGACCCCCTCTGACTGTCCTTATCGGTGGAGGAGGTAAATCAGGATCTCAGATCATGACAAGTTCAAAAGAGGAGGTCAGTCGATAACTCAGGGCGATGAAACTCTCAAGAATTAATCCCTGTCCACTTAAAAATTACTCCTTTACACTTATCAATTGAGACAACCCTGGGAGCTGTAATTGAGGGATTAAGGATATGACATGAGGTGAACCGAGAGCAATAAAGAGTATAAACAAAGTTGAAGATTTGAAAGTACACGAGTGGTGTTAGATTATGAAAGAATGTAATCTTGGAGCTCTTGATTTGGGATAGCAACATCGAAGATGATGTTTATAACTCCATAGATATCAGATTATGTAATGGTTTGTAGGAAAACTTTGACTAAGGCACAACCAGTTTTATGTCATAGTTGACGACTCATCTTCATGTAAGCTCACAAAGTGAGTCGAATGAATAAAGGATCTTCGAGATGATTTAATTGAATAGAGGTTAGTCTCAATTGAGTGAATATTAGAGGGTTCAATCGATCGACTTCTAATCCGATTGGAGAGTCGAGTTGACTCCTAAAAGCTCATGCATCAATCGAAACTAGAAAGAATAGTTTGCACACTACAATAAATTTGAATATCCACAACACGCAATATTATTCTATCCGCAACGTGCATCGCATGTTGTACAATGTCAGACTATTGAAAGTCATAAGACACGACAACGCGTAGTCGCGCCTGCGGTTAAGTGCATTCACAGCGTGCAGCAACATGCGACCGCACGATGCAATTAAATGCATTTGCAGCCCATGACTGTGCGTAGCGATTAAGTGCATTCGCATCGTGCGAGTGCACATTGCAGTTAAGTGCATTCGCAATGCGTGGACACGTGCTGTGGTTAAATGCATTCACAATGCACAAGGACGCGCTGTGGTTAAGTGCATTCGCAGCGCACAACCGCACATTGTAGTTAAGTGCAATCTCGAGATACAATATATATACATATACTCCGCATAATTATAATACCAAATACAAATAATTATAATGTAATACATAAATATCACACAAAATTATAAGATCACGCAATTATGAAACCAAAACTAAAACAATTATAATATATACTAGAGATAACCATCAACATTGCACTTAAATAAAATAATAATTAACTTAGTCAAGAAAAATAATGCAAACTAGTAACATAAATTCACTTATACGATTTCTTTACTACAAAAAAAGTATATGATAAAAGTAATAGAATCTATATCAGTCATACAAAACTACAAATTTCGATAACCAAGCGATTATGCTTCTATTACATCCTCAGGAAAAAACATTTCTTCATTTGGTCAAATTAGGTCCACCTTCTCCACAAAAACTCTATCAATCCAAAGTTTCCAACAATATCCACCAAGAGGAACGTGATGCGAAGACTTTTGCTTTTGGATATGTGGATGCAATTCGACCTTCTGCAACAACTCCATCAATAGACCAATGAAGCAGCTTACATTTAACATTATCAATGATATCTTTATAACTCATATTCTTTAATTTTGACCGTATAACAACAAATAATTATTAATGATACCAAATATATTTGAATAACAAAGCATGCTATTTGTAATAAGAGAAAGTAAAACATAAGATTTGATTTTTATATGACTATGTACATATTCACATTGATTTTATTATATTAAAATTAAATATACATCGTCACAACATTATTCAATGGAAATTTGATGTTGGTTACTAGAGTTGTAATATTAGAAACTCACTGTGTCAAGATAGTTACCTGAGCTGTAATATTGCTATTTTTTCTTTCATCATTCACATTGCTATTGCCGCTAATATAATTTCCAATATCACTATCAATGTCATCACTAGCAACTTAATTTTACAAATAAATTAATTGTTGGTTGGTTAGGATATGCATGCAACTCAATCATTCAACGGGCTAATACAAAAGAACATAATATTAAGAAAGGTTTTCAAAGTAATGCTCATATTCAGTAATGCACATAAACAATGAAAATGAGAGTGTAGTGTACAAATGAAATGTTAGATAATGAAAATTAAACTAATAACTCCTCCCTAAGAATGTTGCAAGGCCTCATTTGTTGCCTTTGTAACTCTCGATTGCCATAATTATAAGATAAGTGGTTATGAAGATAATGCAGTCTTATAAATTACAATGATTAGAATAAATTGAGAGGTATATTGTTGCCTAATGACATACTGACCAATTATAGATATTTTCATACAGAAAAGTTGTATGCACGAATATATCCACAAATTAATTACAATAATAAAATGAAGTTGCTCTAATCATGACAAAATAAACTTAGATAGAATATTACTTTTATAACCTATATATATGAAAATTAATTAGCAATTTTATGTACAAATATTCTTTTCATCAAATTACTAACCTGTTATTTTTCATTTTATAGCCTTATATTTTGAAGAAACATGAACCTCATATCTTGCATTTCTTGTTGAAAGTTATGCACTATACTTTCGAGATGTTTAATAGTTTCATTTTTTTTCTATAGAAGCTCCAACTGTTGATGGTTTAACTCCAAAGTCCATGTCACACATTCTACCTCGAGATTCCTTACTAAATACAAGGCTAATTACATCATCAACAAGGTTAATTGTATTTAAAGATTCGGGTGGTCATTCTTCTATTTCTTTCTACAAATAACAAAATATAACTTTTGTAAAATAATAAATTTAAGTAACTAGTGGTGACATAGGTATGAAATAATGACAAAAGATGGTCTTATTACTATTTGATCTTATATATATATATATACACACACATAATTCTTCCGTAAGCATCCGTGAGCATATCCATTATCCAACGTCTGATATATATTACTAGATAATCACATTACTAAGATTATAGGGAATGAAACATTACCAAATATTATTTTGTTCAATCCGAAATAATGCAACCAAAACTTGTTTGTTTGGAGGTTTTAAAGTATCACATAATTTAATATTTTACTATATTATTCATTCGATGGTTTGACGGCGGCCGATCAACAGTGTGTCACCGGCCATCGGTCGCCCGCCGACTATCGGTCGGATCCCGATCGCCGATCGGGCATCGACCGTCGGCTGCCGGCCGCCGACCACAGATCGACCGTTGGGCTACCATCAACTATCGATTGATTGTTGGCCACCAGTCGAACATTGCCGGTGACGATCGACGACGACAGATGACCGATGACGGGCATTCAACGGCGATGACCGACCGGCGACCGATGGCAACGGCGACGACTGACGATCGATGGTGATGGAGAGGTCGACAACAATGATTGGCGATGGTGGCCGATCAAGGCGGACGACGATGCATGATCGACCAAGAATCGAGCTACTGGCCGTGAAGTTTGTTATTTGATAAATTGAATCAGAGGATTTTTTTTTTTGGGAAAAAATCTATAACCAAGGGAATCAAGAAAAATCAAGTTTCTTGAAGGTTTTTCAATTCCCCCATGCATAACCCTTTTACTGACGTGGTATGATGTGTCGGACATCCATCATGACCTAATAATCATTCAAATCCTAAACCAAATAAAATTTTTATTGATAACCTTGGATGAATAACCAAGGTAATGGAGAATAACCCCGAACCAAACGTTTAGGGTTCTCATATTATAATTTGGAGATTATTAACTTCTCATATAAGTATTTACAGTTTGGATTTTCTATCACACCACAACTTAGTCAGTTTTTGAAAAATTAATACTGGTCAAGTATCAACTTCTCATATAAGCTACTTAACATGTATTTGACAACAAACTGCGAGTGGAGGCGCGACCGACAATGGTTGAGCGGTTGTTTGCGGTGGAGTGCGGCGACGCTTGGGAGAGGGGAGGCGGCAATCTACTCGGGAGTGAAAGAGAAGCAACGTAGTGCAGCGACACTTGGGAGAGGGGAGGCAGCATCTGCTCGCAAGTTTGAGAGATCAAGCAACAGAAGGAGAAAACACAAGATTGAGATGGGTATAAGAATCGGGAAAGGAATATTATGCGTTGCAAATAGTATACTTTTAACAACGTATAGTATTACGTACTGCGAATAATAGATTTTTAACAATATACATTAATGCACACTGCAAATAGTAGACTTTTAACAACATACATTAATGCACGATGTGAATAGTGAATAATAGACTTTTAATAGTATATATTAACGTGCATTGCGAATAATAGATTTTTAATAGCATACCTTTTAATGTGCGCTGTTATTTGTAAAAATAAATTATTATCTGCATCGCATTTGATTAGGTGCATTGTATAAACTATTATTAACAGTATGTTATATATATATATATGCATCGTTGATGACGCATTACAGAAAGTCAAATTTGTTACGGTGTTTGGAACTTTTAGTAGCTAAAAGGCATAAATTTACTTTAACAATATTGAATGGACAAATTATTTAAATTGATGAATGTTTATACAATCCTAGCAAGTAATATAACACATAAACATGCTGTATGGATATGGTGCAATGACAAAATACTCAAAAAATAAACTAAATGTTAAGTTCGATGAAATTCACATATCCATAATGATATAATATTATTTACTTTAGATTTAAATCCTCGTAGATTTCTTTTTGGATTTTATATAAAAGATGATCATATCAATAGAGATATTTTATCTTATAAGTCTGATTTTTTCAATGTCTTTTCAATGTGAGACGTTGATTGCATTCTCAATATATAATTCTATTTTAAATGAAGGACCACATCGGGTCCTCCTCAAGTCCATCTGTCCTCGAAGAACTTTTTTCGTTTAATGTCCGATCCTCATATATATCTTTCTAATGTTAGACTTTTATTGTACTCTCAACAATTCCCTTTTAAATGAATGACCACATACGCGGGTCCCCTCAAGTCCATATGTACTTGAAGAATTTTATTTGTTTAATAGTCGATTGTCAACTCACCAAGTCTTCTTGTCGATTTTCTTGATCTAATTGAACTTTTTGAATGATGTTTGATTCTCTTGATCCGAGTATGAGAGCCTCCACTTCCTTCGTTCCACATGACTCGACTTAGACCAGACTTCGATATCAATTATTAGGTCAGATAAAATTCATATATCTTTATAATGGTATAATATTGTTCACTTTGAATCTAAATCATTATAATTTTTTTTTAGACTTTATTCAAAAGGTGTCGTTATACTAATGAAGATATATTTTCATCTTATAAGTTTATATTTTTTTCGTATCTTTTCAATATAGAACTTTGATTTATAGTCCTAACACTAGAAGATAAGAATTTGAATTTCTCTAGGAGTGATTAAATACGAAGATTGACCTTAATTTGTTTTACTCGATATATATATATATACAGGGATGTTCTGCTGGGGACTTATGCTGCGCGATTGTCCATGTGGCAGCTCCGTCGGTGCAAAATAACCTTCGTCGCATTTCTCAACAGTGGATGCGTTTATTTTCCCCTAATTCTCTCCTCTCCGTCTCATAGCCCTAGGTTTTCTCTTCTCCATCATGCAGTATTGACGCGTCTCTCCTCTCCGTCTCACGCCATCCCCGCCGTGATCCACTTTCGGCAACAGAGCTCCCGTCTCTCTTCTCCGTCTCGTGCCCTGTTCTCTCCGTCGTCACGCGCCGCGTTCTCTCCGTCGCCGCACCCTTCATCCTCATCCAAAATTAATTGAGTGAAGCCCGGAGATATAAATTATATATATATATATAACACAGACACACGTAGCTAGGCACATCTTTGTGTTTGAGCCACACCTATTTAAATAGAAAGAGCATAAACAAAACAAAGTGATTGTGCCTTTGTGTGCGATTTCATTCTGCGTATTTGCAAAATATTGTTCTTTCGTGTACCAACCAAACGATGGGAACGACGAGGAGAAATATCCATTTATGAGTAAATAAATCTTTCCAAATTAATATCCTTAAGCTGATGAAATGATTCTGTGAATGCTGTTCATCAGAAATATTCAAAAGTTATTGCATCTTTCTTTCTTTCATAACTCTGATCATGGCTTCTATCCGATGCTTCTCATGCATGCAACTTGTACCACTTTGACTGTTTATTATTTCCTTTGGCACGTATTTCAAACGCCCTCATTTCTAAGTTTTTTGTTTGCCCTCTGATAATGACAATTAATTGATTTAAACAAAAACTTAATCCATGTGGTGGAGTGACGAAGAAGCTAATTAAAACGACTTCAAAAACCTTGGCGTGATACAGTCATAAAATACTCAAATAATAATAATAATAATTAAGAGGACGACTAAGATTTAATTTTTGAGTTTCAGTTGTATTTATGATTTATCTAATGTATATATACTCAATTAATATAAAAGAGTATTATATTACGAATATATTTATTATTCATCGTTCGATCGAATACATATTCAGGATCGACTCTGAGTCAGGGTAAATGGAGCATCCGTCCAAGGTCCTAAAAATATTCTTTAAAATATCATAGATAAAAGAGTTCAAAATTTATTATTATTTTTTTTATAAGAGGACTCAATTTGTATGGTTAGCCCAGGGCCTTTATACATTCTCAGTCGATTTTATATGTATTATAATTTAATTTTTGAATATTAGAAGATGAAAGAATGGATAATAAAAATATCTATGGATATTTATGAATTGAGAAGTAAAAAGAAAAATCATTGAATTTCGTATTTTTCATATTGCACCGTGGGAAATTGAAATGGAAGCAAAAAAATGTGATACCCACAGAAGAGAGAGGTCGCTTCTCTCTCCATCACTCTCTCTCAGCCCTAACAACGCCACTCTCTCAATAAATGCAATTGCACCCTCTCAATGCGCTGTGCAATTACTCCTCGCCTCTTCCCCTCCTACCTCCTCCCCTCCCCTCCTTCCTCCTTCCTCCGTCCTCCTTCAGATCCCCCTCTTTTCCTTTCTCTGAAACCATACAGGCAGTGGAAGTTAGAGAGCAAGACCGGAAGAGCACTTAAATATTTGTCATGACTCTCAGTGCTACTATGTACCTGATCTGTATATTTGATAAGCTACTGGATTCTGGAGTTTCCTCCTCTTCTTCTTCTCGTTCTTGATCATGAGTATTTTTAAGTATTTCCTTTATAGTTAAGAGCAGTTGCACCTTTCTTCTTGCTCCTCGTTAAGATTTCCAGGTTTACAAAGAGAGAGAGAGAGAGAGAGGGGGTGGAATTAGGGTTTAGTTGAGAGAAATATGCCTGTGGGGATCATGATACCTGCAAGACAGCAATCAGCAGCTTCCATGATGGGGAGGAACACAGGCACTAGCTTTGGCTCTTCCTCAGTCTTGTCCCTCAGCCAGGTTTTTGATTATATTAATCAGTTTTTTTTTTTTTTTTTTTTGAGATCTTACAGTTCATTTTTTTTATTGATTATTGTAGCTGTGTCATCTTTGAACTGGTTTGTTATTTTGCACTTTAATTGAACTTAAAGAAGTCGGTTGTTTTTTTTTTAAATTCTGAAAGGCCTGAAGTTTTTAGTTTGTGATTTGTCATCGATTGGATTCGTGACGCCGAACTTGTTGGAGGGGGCGCAGCAGATCCCGCTGCAGTACCAGCACGGCGGCAACCAGCTGATGGAGACGGCGCCGGCGACGACCGCGGAGAGCGAGATGGCTCGGGCGGCGCGCGAGGCTGACGGAGACTTCGAGAGCAAGTCCGGCGGCAGCGAGAACATCGAGGGCGCCTCCGGCGACGACCAGGACCAGAACCAGCGGCCTCGCAAGAAGCCCTACCACCGCCACACTCAGCATCAGATCCAAGAAATGGAAGCGTAATGAAATCGAGGATCCATTAGATCTCCCAAAACGTCGATCGATCATCTTTTCAAAAGAAGATTTCGTCCTGTTTCAGGTTCTTCAAGGAATGCCCTCATCCGGATGACAAGCAGAGAAAAGAGCTGAGCAGAGATCTCGGTCTGGAGCCTCTGCAAGTCAAATTCTGGTTCCAGAACAAGCGCACCCAAATGAAGGCACACGATGATAATTCATCCATATCGTCTTTTCTTCGACGGCTAATTACGTATCGTTAATTTTTTCTAGTCTCGTCTACGCTCTAATTGTAGCTTGCAAATTTGATCAGAATCAGCACGAGCGGCACGAGAACAGCGGGCTGCGCGCAGAGAACGACAAGCTACGCGCAGAGAACATGAGGTACAAGGACGCCCTCAGCAACGCCTCCTGCCCTAACTGCGGCAGCTCCGCCGCCCTAGGCGAGATGTCGCTCGACGAACACCATCTCCGCGTCGAGAACGCCCGTCTTCGAGAAGAAGTATATGTGTTTGTCGTATTATGTTCTTAAAAATTTGAACGAGATCGATCTGTGTATTTGTATTTTAAATGCTTTGCGTGTTCGCAGATTGATCGAATATCGGGTATAGCGGCAAAATACGTGGGGAAGCCGATGGGGGCGGCTGCGTCGTCGTACCCACTGCTATCTCCGACGATGTCGTCGAGGTCTCCGTTGGATTTGGGGTTCTACGGCCGCGGAGGCGGCGGGGAGCTTCTCCGGGACGTAGGGATGCAAAGCGAGGTGGAGAAACCGGTGGTGGTGGAGCTGGCGGTGGTGGCGATGGAGGAGCTCATCCGGATGGCGCAGCTCAACGAGCCCCTCTGGGTGCCTCACGATACCATGAACGCTGTCGCCGGCGGTGCCTATGGGGAGACGCTTAACGAGGAGGAGTACGCACGGGCGTTCTCGAGAGGCTTCGGGCCGAAGCAGTTGGCGCTCAGGACGGAGGCGTCCAGGGAGACGGCGGTGGTCATCATGAACCAGATGAACATTGTGGAGATGCTCATGGATGTGGTAACTCCTAAATTACTCATCCTCACCTCAGTCAACTCCACGAGAATTTATACAAATTAATCGAGAATCTATGGAGCAGAATCAATGGTCCAATGTGTTCACGGGGATCGTGTCGAGAGCTCTCACGCTGGAAGTGTTATCCACCGGAGTCGCAGGCAATTACAATGGAGCTCTGCAAGTGGTAAAGATTCATAATTTCAAAGTCTTTAATTACGTCTCATTTATCGCTCATTTCCCCCTATAAACTTCATGATCTTTGATTGTAGATATCCGCAGAATTCCAAGTTCCCTCTCCGCTTGTTCCGACGAGGGAGAGCCTCTTCGTCAGGTACTGCAAGCAGCATCCGGACGGCACTTGGTCCGTGGTCGACGTTTCCCTCGACAGCCTCCGGCCGGGTCCGGTGCTGAGGTGCCGGAGGAGGCCCTCCGGCTGCTTGATCCAGGAAATGCCCAACGGCTACTCCAAGGTGACGTGGGTGGAGCACGTCGAGGTAGATGACCGCTCCGTGCACGACATATACAAGCCGCTGGTCAACTCGGGCCTAGCGTTTGGTGCCAAGAGGTGGATCAGCACTCTGGATCGCCATTGCGAGCGGCTCGCCAGCGCGATGGCCAGTAACATCCCCTCTGCAGATATCGGCGGTAACCATCAGTTCTTCGTCGACGACGAACTAAACTCTGCGATGTGAACTAATTTTCCGTAGCGATTCTTCGTCATCGGTGCATGCAGTGATAACGAGCGCAGAAGGACGAAAGAGCATGCTGAAGCTGGCGGAGAGGATGGTGGTGAGTTTCTGCGGCGGCGTGAGCGCGTCGACGACGCATCAGTGGACGACGCTGTCGGGAAGCGGAGCAGAGGACGTGCGCGTGATGACTAGGAAAAGCGTGGACGACCCCGGTCGGCCGCCGGGCATCGTCCTCAACGCCGCCACCTCCTTCTGGCTCCCCGTCTCGCCCAAGCGCGTCTTCGACTTCCTTCGCGACGAAACCACTCGCAGCGAGGTGCACAATACGATCGATGCACGCCGTGCACTACGTATTCATTCACTGATAAATCAGACGCTGTGTTCATTTCTGATTGTGATCGATGTGGATTTTTCGCAGTGGGATATACTCTCCAATGGCGGAGTCGTTCAAGAAATGGCACACATCGCCAATGGCCAAGATCAGGGCAACTGCGTCTCTCTTCTCCGTGTCAATGTAATTAGCACCTCGCAGTTTCTCACACGAAACCAATTTTATGATTCCTGATAATTAACAGCGAATTGTTTGGGGAAGCAGAGCACGAACTCGAACCAGGGCAACATGCTGATACTTCAAGAGAGCTGCACGGACGCGACGGGGTCCTACGTCGTCTACGCGCCCGTCGACGTCATGGCCATGAACGTGGTGCTGAACGGCGGCGACCCGGACTACGTGGCGCTCCTCCCCTCCGGCTTCGCCATCCTCCCCGACGGGCCTTCCACGGCCGCGCAAGGCATGTCGGCGCCCGGCGGCTCCCTCCTCACCGTCGCTTTTCAGATCCTCGTCGACTCCGTCCCCACCGCGAAGCTCGCCCTCGGCTCCGTCGCCACCGTCAACAGCCTCATCGCCTGCACCGTCGAGCGCATCAAGGCCTCCGTCGCCGGCGAAACCATTCCCCACTAAGAGCATCGTCTGTAACACGTACGTATGTGCCTACGTGCGTAGGCCCAATCCTGCTCTCGCTTGTGTCTTACAGTGCACTCGCGCTTAGTGTTCGACGAAATGCGCAGGAGAAGAAGGTGGCGGTGGAGAGCGAGCGGGGCGGAAGCTGTGGGAGTCAAGAACGCACCTCGTGTTTTACCTTGCCGTGTGGCGTGCGTGCACCACTGCGCGAGGAGGGTTGGTTCGGGTATTGACTTTCCAATATATATCTCAATCACTTACTATACCACCTCTTTGTTTTGCCCTGCTGCTGCTGCCACCTGTTACAATTAATATCTCCGATTTGTTCTGTAACGTCAATTTGCTTTTGGATTTGATTTGAAACGCTTGCTTTGTCGATTATATCGATCGCTGGGTGGATTAAAATATATATAAAATATATCTTAGTTTATATCGAAATTCTTATGTTTTAAATAAATCAATTATCCACATTTTTTTTTATATATTCAGTCTATAAATATTGATTATATATGATTATTCTGTATGAAATATAATTACAACGTACTTTTCTTTTAGTTAACTTTGTTCACCCCTTTACATTTTTAACTTTGGCCTCCTACTTTATATGGAGAATGATTTTATAAATAAATACAAATAGTGTTATCATAATTTTAATCAAATAATCTAGTTTGGATTATTCTCTATCTGAATTAGATTTGCTAGTGTATTTATCTTGCTAGTTTAGACTCATAATACGATGAACTTTGTGACTCTTGTGGTAAAAGATAATAATGTCACGTCAATTTTAGAGCTGTTAAATGGATCGATCCATAATTGAACGAATCAATTTATCATAAATTTAATATTTAATAGGAAAGAACAGACCGACTCGTTATTCCAATAGGTTGAAAAAGCTCTTACTCAAGACGAATTATAAATTAATTAAACGGATAAGTCCCTGGGCTAAAATAAAATTAAAAAATCTTTAAAATTACTTTGTCTTTTCTCTAAAAAATATTATCTATTCTTATACATAACCAAAATAATTCCATTTGAAATAAATAAGAGTTCAACTAGAGATATTACTTTTTCCTATTAATTGAGTATGATAAATTAAATCAAGTTCATTAATATAATAGATACACAGACAAACTAAAAATACTTTAAGAAAATAAGAGTTTTCGATTAGTCTTGATCCGTAATCCATACGAATTGATCAGTTTAGACCTACGACGAATTTAAATTGATAAAATTTCAATCAAATCTATTTAAATTATTTATCAGGATAAACTAACTTGATAGATTCAATTTAGATTGATGACTCTAATCTCTTCCTTGTTTGTTCACATGTTTGTGAAAGAATGATACTCGTCGTATCGAATGATCCCTTAAATGAGATATTTAATTGTTCTTAACCGAATAAAAGTAATCAAATCTTACTCTCTTTTATGATAAATCTACTATCCAAGTACGAATTCAACTATGCTCCAGGAGACTAAAGTGAAGTGACTCTTGAAGAGCCATCTCATGGACTCTCTGTTGCCTCTAAAGTAGCAAGCTTCACAAGCTTCACTATGTATATAGGAAAATGATACGTCGTGTAATGATATGTCGTATGCTCGTGCGTTCCATGCGACATCGATGCCGTTGTCACCATCGCACCGTCCGGCCTTTGCCGGCCGTCGAATCGGGCACGATCACGCCCGACTCATCGGCGGTCCGACGGAGCTCGAATTCCGACTGATTAGCAGTCGGAATTCGACGCAAACCGATCGGAAACGATCGAAACTCGTGGCCGGTAGTGGCCGACCAATTGACCGACCGGCGGCGACGAACCGATGTCGGTTGGTCGGTCGTCGTATACTCGACTGATCTCGAATCGCGGAAATCGGCCGCCAGATCGGCGGTCGATTTGGCATCGATTGGGCGATTCGATCAATTACATGGTCGAAATTCGATCGGACGATCGACGCAATTGCGTCGATTCGCCGTCCGTCCGTATACTCGGCCACCGCCATTGCCGATCGTGCGTGTTTGATCGTTTTGATCGGTTTTGTCGAATTCCGGCCGCTAATCGCGTAATCCGAGCCCCGGTGACCGCCGTGAAGTCGGCGTTGATAGCACCCGGTCGATGGCGTGGTGGCGACGACGCGCAGAATAACGACAGCGACGTCGATGTCGCGTGGAGCGCACGGGCACGCAGGATAAGATACGTAGCATAACTTCTCTCTCTATATATATTTGGATATAAAAAATATTCAAATTTTCAATCCGACTAATCTTTAAAAATGATTAATCTTATCCTATGAATTTTTAGAACGCCTCATCTCCAGATGGCTAGCGCAACCGTGTTAAGATTTGAAAGGGTAAGGGGTCGATTCTTGGAGGTGACGACTAGACTACCGATGACTCTGCATTTCTGCTGACGGTTCCATATTTTTTTAGAACGCCTTATTAATAGTTAAGTCAGATAAAATCAAAATTCAAGTGACCTCCACTGACCATAAAAAATAAATCAAAAAAGTACTCATAATTTTTTTACTATTCAATTCGGATTCTATAATCACATCATATCTGAATGATAGTCAAATATTGAAATCGTACTCTATCCAGACAGACTCCTGTATCCAAAGCTATTTGAATAGATTTTTTTAAATTCATCGTCCAATAATATCATAATAGAAAATTAAATTATATTCTTGTGTAAAATATCGTTTTCGATGCTGCACAGTGTTCCTGAGGCTTGTGAGCATCCTATTCAACTCATCGTTGTCTTTATTATTATTATTTTTTAAAATTATAATTTTATTAAAAAAAGTTCGTCTGGTTTTATTATTATTTTTTATTTTATCACCTAAACGGCTGACCGAGCCGAGCCGCGGGGGACGAGTCGCAGGCGTCGGCATCTACCTGCCAGGTGGCTCCGCCACGTAATATAGCGAACGATGACCTTGGCTGATCGGCACGTTGCTCCATTCGTCTGCCTTCGCGGCTCTTTGTCCTCGTCTCTGTCCGCCTCTTCCTTCCTCCGAGCACTCCTCTCCGGATTGACTCTCGATCTCCTTTTCTCTGCCGATGATCTCGTCGGCCGTTGATCAGATCTGGAGGTATCCTGCGCGGATCACTTTAACTTCCGTTTTCTTCGCATTCTTGCTGCCTCTGTTCGAGGCATTTTCCAGAACTCGAGTTGTTTCTTCGTCTACACAATGCAGTGATCGTTATAAGGATACCTAGGGTGCGATTGCAGGGTTATGCCAGTTAGAATGACTACTGGATGGATTGTTGTTGGGTTTTTTGACGGAATTTTGGGTATGATTTGTCCAGGTTTTAAGCGACTTGATGCTATGAGTTCCAGAAGGGCTAAAGGGATCTTTGATGGGTTGCTGATTCCTGACGGTAAAGCCGCATGTTGCTTTTTGCTGATTTGTAATTATGATTTTTCTTGCTTACTTCGCGATGAAGTTTATTGGTTCCATTATATGTTGTTCCCTTTGAAGTTAATGGTAATAATAATAATAGTAAAAATGAAACTAAATGTGTTTGGTATTTTGTTGTACTCGTTTTTCCAGTACCTGAAAGCGGTCTTCCAGGATTGATCACATGTTGTCCACATTTTGAAATCATGGGTTTAATCAAGCAATTGAAAACTACTATCAAGTTAGTCTTATTAAATGTATTGAACGAGAAATTTCACACTGGTTTTTAGTTGAGAATCAAATAATGTTATTGTTCTGTGTGCTCATCCATATTCTGCGGTTGTTCAGTGAATCTGCTGAGAGTATTTCTGTTCTTAAGGTTGAATGGATGAGGTAAAGAAACTTCTTGTCAATAAGAAACTGCATCAATTATGGTATCGCTCTCTTACTCTGCACCATGCACTAGCTTTGTTGGATCAACTTGAGAGTGTATCGAAAGTACGTTAACCCCATGAAGTAATGATATTGAATTTTAAAGCTGTTTCAAGACATCTTCATTCTTTGTTTATCAAAACTTATGCTCTACTATGATTTACAATTAATAGCACCTCCTCTTATGTGTGCATTAGAATGTATGTCAAACTACAGATTTCACTTGAATGCCTTCCCAATTTCTGAATTTACACTACCATTTGGCCTTAGCATTTCCCCCCATATTTCAGTTAATAATACGTTTAAAGTTGTATTATCAAGTTTTTGACTTGGCCCATTAATCGACATGATACCCTTGTTTATTGTTTAATGCTTAAGACTTTCTTATTTTGTTGCATGCCTATCTACCATGGAAATTTGCATCTATAAGAAAGGTCTTTTGGTTAGTGCATCTTTTATCTCATAAAGGTAAGCATTGGAGCTAGTTCCAAGTTTGGCATTGATGATGCAATGGGAGGCATTAGCAGTTTATCATCCATATGCTGCAATTGCCTTTTGGAACACCTTACAATGCCTAGGAATAATTTCACTTTGACCCCATTTATCACAACCTTCCTAGATTTGTTTGCTGATGATACCATTGACCCAAAATGTTTAATGCAAGTTAAGAGTAGGTTGTTTGTCTAATTTATAATCTCTCTTCATATTGCCCGCAACTCACTGTATGGCACAACTCACTATGTGGGAGTCATCACTCCCATAATTAGACAACAAAGGTCGAGCTTAAATTGAATGCCTTTTTGGAGCACGATCTTGCTTAGCCTTTTGTTCTTGGGCCCTTTTGGCCCAGATGGAGGGTGATTGGTGAGGTTGATACTGAGATGGGTAAGGTAGAGGGGTCATCAGACCATCGGTTGAAGCCAAAGTGCTCCCCAGGGCCCTATAGACTCCCTTAGGTTTAGTTTGGAACATCCTCTCAATCAAATGCTCCAACTTCAGTTAGATGTATGCATTGGGGTTGCCACCAACCCCTATGTCTATGATTTGTTTTGTTGCCTTGAGCACATAGAGCAACACTAGAGTGCCAATCTTATTTCAGGTGATCGAGGATAGGTGGAACACTTGCCATGCAGCATGCATGGAAGATGGAAATAATAGGACGAGGGGAAGGAATTGAGAAGAAGAGGGTTGTGGAAGAGAAGAAATAGGAGAAAGAGTATATTGGGAAATAAATATATATATTTTTCTTCGTACTTTTTGAACTATGGTAGAAAAAATTTGAAGTGTCTTCCTCTCTCATTCTTGCTTTCTCTCCCCTTACCTATCTTCCTAAGTAACAAGGTCTAAACTTCTTTACTATTTTGACATGGTATACTTCTGCGATTGGCTTAAATTATGCATCCATATTCTAGATAAAAACTTTCTTCTTTATTTTAGTCATTCATCAGCTTAACATCACACGTGTTCCTGACCTTTCTTTACATTTTTTAAGGCAAAGACTTCCATTTCTGTGAATTGAAACTCAGTTTAATACAATTTGTTGGTAATTTCATGTAGGTTGGTGCACTTCAAGATGTTCGATCAAAACTAGTAAAGTGACGAGGGGTTCTATTTTACAAAGTGTTGAAGGATCGACATAGTCATCTATATAATAAGGGTGAATATAGGTAGCTTTTTCTTAAGTATCTTTATTTTTCTGTTCATGTGGCTCTAAAATCTTTCATTCAAGGTCTCAACCATATTTGTTGTTGATAATCTTAAATCTGATGATTGCTAACTTATTTATGAAGATATGCTTATTTTGGGAGAATCCTTACCTTGTCTTAATACTATTTGTCGTTCTTTCCTTCTTCTTCAGTTTGTACCCTATTAAACTTCTTTGGTATACTTTCTGTATCCTCATTACATATAGTTCCTATCAGGCTATTACTAGTACTACTATAATGTTTGAAGTTTTTCCCATTATTACATCATGGTATACATGAATTTTTGCAGCTATGCTTCCTTAAGCATATCTGAGATGGAGGATGAAATACTAAAAGCTACTGCCATTGACAATTCAGTGAATAGTTCACAACCTCTTTCTAGGAGAACAAGATTGGTAAAAATAGAAAATCATTTTGGTGGATCATTATCTGCTGATGGAGCATATAAACCAGGCTCCATTGATGACGGGTAAGTTAAAACTTCAAAATTTTTCCACTTCATATTAGGATTTTCAAAAGATGTTTATGGAATGACTTGCAGACTTGAATGCTCTAAAAGTAATAAGAACTTAAGATAGAATATTTGAGAATGCTCCAAAAGGAAACCAAAACTTTCCATAACCTAGCTGCATGATCGCTGTTTTGCTTAATCATGCTTTAGAAATTGGAACCTTTGGCACTGTGAACTAGGTAACCAATAATTGGGTGTTCGTGCACATTTGATTTGTCTAATGCTGGTTAGGACACCCAAATTTTTTTTTGATAGGTTATGTCACCCAATTTTGCTTGATAATCAGGTGGGTTGGTTTGAGTTTGCTTAAAATTGCACAGCTTGTTGATTTGGGTAATTGTTTATCACTCGAAGTAGGTATTTAATTGGCTTTTGGTGTGTGTCATACCCAAAAATGTGGCTAGCTGACTTATTGCCATGCCTAGCGGAGGAGAGGTGACAATGACAAGAGACGAGGAAGAAACTAATGTGTATTAGAAGGAATTGGGAAGAAGTGTTTGCTGAATATTTGGGTAGATCTATTTGCAACTTAGATCTAAGGTATCAACTTGTATGTCATCAGGTCTGGTAGCAGGTCAAATCTAATGCAGTTGGTGGATGGATTAGCAATGCTACATCTAACTTTTTGGTGGAAGAAATATACCATGAGGAAGAAGAGGAGTTGAGAGCTTTGTGACTTGAATAACAATAAAGAGGGGTTTGAAGGTGGAGGGGGGAAATTCGGGTTTGTAGAGATGGGATTTGGGAGAGACATGAAGGGAGAGGGGAGTCCGGGTTAACATTAAACTAACAGTTCCTTTTAGCTGATTAAAACAAATAAACCTAGAATCAGTTAGCTCTAATACCAAGTTGAGATGGATAATGTTATATTTTCCTGAATCATTACTTCCACATATATAAGACTAAGCCATTTGGGCTTAATCTATTAACTTTGATATGCTTATATATTTGTTGGCTTAGACATATATTCTTCCAATGAAAGACTTCCAATACCATATTAAATTTGATTAACGTCACTTATCCAAAGCTAGTGCCTTTAGGAAATATACCAATCTCTATATTTATATTTGTAACAGTACTAAATTCATGATTTTCACTGTCTTTTGGATGACCTATCTGCCCCTTGACCATAAGGTTTTGGCTACAAATCTGTTCGTATAGATGCTAAACTTATCATATGCCTCCTTTTTTTCAGTTCATCCTTTGAAGGCCATGATGATGATAGTGTGGAAATAGCTGAAAGTGCTGTTGCAGATGGTGCCTTTCCATCTGCAAAAGTTCATACTGATGGAAAACAATTTGTCGTCAAATGCCAACATGGCTTTCAAGTGCAATGCCTGATGAATTTCTTGTGAGTTCATCTCTCTCGACAAATATAAGAGATGGAAAAAATTATTGCTTATCTAGGATTTCTATAATTTCCAAATTTTCTTCTAGGAATCCATGAAAAAGAGTGATGCCCCACTTTATGTTACCTGCACACATTAGCTGAATGCCTATGCATGCTTGGCAAAGTTGCTGCTGCTGGTGCTGTCTTGTGGTATTACTATTTTCCAAGTTTCATTTTTTTCTGTTTGTTTTGAGAAAAATATTGCTTTTTTTTGTTTTTAACATGAATATTTTTTTCAAGCCCTGAATATCTCTTGGGTCCTGAATCAACCATTTAGATTTTTGGATTCATTTTTGTAATTGTTCAGGTGGAGACAAGAACAAATACGAGGAATAACCTACATGTATTTGGAGAGAATTAAACTACTAACTATGAAAGTCACTAACACTCACTCTTTTGCAACAACTTGGAATTTGATTATCTATTTTCAGCTTGGGATCACAAAACAGAAGAAAGGCCATTGATGAATTTTCTGAACTAAAGCACCCATTCCATTGGCTATATTAAAGATAACAAAGGCCTAGAAATGAAAAAAATTGCCCTCAGGCTTCCTAATCTTTGTTTTAATTTTTATCGAGCCCCAAGAGTAAAGAAGAAATATTATAGGCTGAAAGCAATCCAATCTCATTATATAGAAGTTGTCATGACTTGGATGCTTCCATCCCTATATGATGGATAATCTCATCATTACATAAAAAATTATAAATAATACCCCTAAGGGTACACTAGCCTGTACAAACATGAATATACAACAATTTATTAACAAGATATTTGTACCAAAAACAATGACTCTGTTATACCCATGACACGACTTACAAACTAGCCTTATGTTGACAATGAAATGAAAACACCAAAACAACAAAAAATGCATAGTCTCAATCTATGTAATAAAGAAAAACAAACTGAATGGACTATACAAATTGTCTCCAAAACTATTGCTGACCATCTCTAAGCAATGTTCGTAACATTGATCAAATTTTGAAGATCACCTCAAGTCTGTGAATTTGGAGATTAAAGGAAAAGGAGAGTGAGTACATAGTGCAAAGTGAAAAAAGAAGAGATGTGCATAAAAATACAATCAAGAGGGCAACAACATAATTGATAATTTATGTTTTCACATTCTTGAGCTCCATTTGATTATTACTCCTTTTTCATTATTTTTCTTATATTCTCTTGTTAATTAATTTCATTAGTTCTTCTTAATTTCTCATTTTGAACATTACATACATTATAATGTTACTTTATTCGAAAACTCAATATAATTTATGACGTGTCGTATATGTAAAGGCGAACGGCCCACAATCTACCTAACATAAACACATCATGTATATTGTAAAAATAAGAGTGAGTGACCCATAGCTCACCCGAGAAGGATACATAATCTATGAGAATGAACGACTTGCAATCCGCTTGTAATAAAATGCATTGAATATATGCAAATATACATATATAGATAAGGCGACCAACTTGTAAACCATCCGAAATGTACCTCACATTAGAATAGGGCGAACAACTCACAATCCACATAATGAGGAAAAATCATCTCAATTTGGCCAAAGCCTATGAACACACAAAAAGACTCAAGTAATCTCTTTGTGTGCTGAGTCAACTGCTATATAATTTTCAAGATTTATTACATTATTAATTTAGTATAAATAATCCCGTAATTTTTCATGAACTATACAATCGAACTTTACAACACAAGGGGTACAATCCTTTTCTCCTTAATTCAATTAAGGAAAATGAATCTTCCTACGACCACTAAGCCAAAGCTCTCTTGTGTTATTCATTTATATGTGATTGCTTAGTCATAGACAATTTATATTGATTGGTCATTTAGGGTTTCATGATATTCTAAATTTCATCCTAGGGAGTGCCCTAGGGTTCCTTATGTTCCTTTAAATTTTGAGATAATCTGTATTTTCTAACAGAGTATCAATGAGGAGATAACAACTAGAACATAAGAAGGATAAGCAAGTTAAAGGATATTATCAAGTAATAGAAGTAACCAATACATTTTCTTCCAACAAAGATGTAATTAAAACCTCAAAGAATCTATCCTTAATATTTCCTAATAAAGACATAATTATATTCTCAAGGAAACTATTATTTACTTTCTAATAATCATGCATTAAATTACTTTATAGAATTAAGCAAACACATATATTATAATTTTTAATCTACTTCCTATTTCATAATTAGAAGGGTAGTCTTGACGTAATGATAAAATTGCTACCGTTTGACCTTGAGGTTATAAGTTCAAGTTGCAGAAACAATCTTTTGCAATGTAGGATAAGGTTGGTATAATAGACCAATGTGGTCCAATTCTTCTTTGGAACTCCGTATAGGCAGGAGCTTCATGCACTGGGTTATTTTTTTTTTTATTTCATAATTAAGCAATCGTAAGTTTTTTTTTTTTTTTGTGGTTGTATGTTTAATCATGCACAAGGTGGTTAAACAAAAGCAAGCAGGAAGAAACGCTACCTAAATCGATCAAAAGGTTGAATCGTGCTCGTTGCTCTGGAGCATTGATGACGACGACAGTGACAAAGGTGGTGGCAGCTTAAGGGCATTTAGGGTTTTCATGAGGGGTTGGGAAGAGGAGGTGGTGTGGTCTTGTGGGTTGAGAGAAGATTAGGGTTAGGGATAAAAAAAGGGTTAATGGGGCGGAAGAGGTCAAGGGAAGAAGAAAAAGGCAACTTTTTAATAGCACATTTATAAAAAGGTCCAAGAAGTTTTTAACGGCTATTCCCTTTCTTTAATTAATAAATTTTTTATAGGTATAACAGAAGTGGTTATTTTTGACAGTTTGCACTCCGCCATTAGTTGCTATTGTGTATTTTCTCTTTTGCAAGTTAGAACCCTCGACATTCAACATCACTAGTTAATAATATCATTTCAGAGAATTTCTTGATTCTGATTATTCCAGTAAACTCCCAGAGAATTAATTTATATAACATATTGATCTGAATTCAAACTTTCATTCAATAAAAGCAGTGGTATAAGGAAAAAAGTTAAGTGAACAGAGATATGAGAGAGAGACACAAAAGATCAGGAGTCACTGCTGGGTGGTGAACAGAACTGCATATTATAGTCAACTCAATGGTTTTTTTTTTACGAAGTGCATGAGCTTCATTTGACTAGGTTCTTTTCATAAAAACTGCACTCTTAGTATTAATTTTCCCCAATTTTCCCTTTCTTTCTTTCTTGTACCTTATGAACTTATGCTAAAGGATTTTGTCTTTACCAACATTCTATCTATTTGGCCATTCTATTTATTTAAAAGGGCAATTTGGTGCACGAACCTTCCATCATACGGAGTCCCAAGGAAGGATCTATTGTACACAACTTTACCCTGCTTTTCAAGAAACTATTTTCAAGATTCGAATCCGTGACCTCTAGATCACAAGACAATTACCATTGCACCAAGACTCCCCTTCTTGGCCATTCTATTTATTTATTGAATAAAAATTGTCATTTTGTATTTCCTTAGTTTATCATATTGATTCATGTTCTTAAATTTCTTTCTTGTAACTTCAAAAGCTTTTTTCTCCTACTTGACTTGAAGCCACAGATTGCGTCCGACTATCCATGAAATGATCACATCGAAGTTTGAAGTACTTGCAGTTCAGAAGTCTTCGGTGTCAAGTTTAGATCTAGTGATTAAGAAAGATAATTCTGATAACTATGATTCAAATGGAATTTTGGATAGTTTTCAAGTTCTGAAGCCGAAAAAAAAGAACAATTCATCTTTTTTTTGGCAGCACAGTAAGTTGTTAGTCCAGTTTCACGAGTCATGACACCGAATGGCAAATGCCTTTCATTTGGATTATGCTCGTGAGTTTTACATAGGTGAAAATGTTCCCTAAATTGCAACTATCCTAGGAACCAACCAAGGATGGCAAAGGGGTGAAGGTGCACAACAAGAAGGGTATGGAACATCAGCTGTGCTTCCAGATCAAGGAATTTATCTAGGAGTGTCAGTTTATCGCCCAGTTGTTTTGGTTAGCTATGTTTATCTTTATTATTTAGCTGTGTTCTCTGCAGCATTTGCAATTTACTTTTAGCTGAGTTTTGATTTTGCGACATGCAGTTTTTTTGATAAGGTTGCATCAATGCTGCAACAAGAGTATTGACAACTCGGGTATGCTAAAATTTTACAATATGCTTCCTACTTTCTTAATCTGGATTTTGTGAAACTTGACATATGTAGATGTTTCTCCACTGTAGTCATTGTCTTATCTCTATGTCTCATTGTTTATATCTGTCATGATTTTCTTATAAATCTTAGTTCTGTTGATCCTTCATCATTCAGATATAAAACTTCCTCCTGGTACTTTTGATCCTACCTGTTCCATGTAGTTTTATACTTTTATTAACTGCGCTTCTCCTGTCATAAGTTGTAAAAGAATATTTTCTTTTCTGATGCTATTTTTCTGCCTATGTATTAACTGATAATACAATGCTCAAAAATAGTTCAACACTCCCAAAATAAAGTGACTAGGAAGGGTTAGGGTAATTTGGATTTTATGACATCATTATTGCTGGAATGATTATCGGCTTCTTTGGAATATACAGCTACGAGAATAACTTGTATTTAGATTCTCTATTACCACCTATCAGTTTGAAACTTTGTTCTCTCGTGCTCTGAATACATGTAGGATTATTTGCATCAGCTTCTAGGTGTTCACTGTTAATTATATTGGCTAAGAAAGGAACAAATCTCTTCTTTTATGCTATCTGACTCCTCTAAGTATAGGGAGTAGTACTTGGACAAGATTTGTGCTCTTCTATGGAAAGGCCTTGGTGTCCATGGCCTAACATCAACAATGCAGATGAAATATGCCATTCAGTTGCTGGAATGTCCATATGCTTTCACACCCAATAGTTTTTCCATTTCTTGTCCTTCCTTTCTTTGGACAGCCAATGATATTTGCATACACCAAAGTATACCAGTTGTCAAATGTTGAAATTTTAAGAAAATGTGAGAAAAAGGAAACAGGAGAAGACCAAGAATAAACTTTGAGAAACATGTGATAAAATTTGGGTGGAAAATAGCCTAACGAGGATAGAAAATGACTGACATTGGGTGAAGAGGGAGTCCCAATGTTGTTGAAAATAGTAGGCTAGGTGAATTGGGATATTAGGCAACAAATTAGAATATTTAGAATAGACTTTTATTAACAAACGAACTTAAAACTTTTTCTCTCCCCAAATCCCCATGGGCCTCCATTCAAAATGGTCATTTACTAGAGGCTGCCTACTACCCAGGCAAAATGGCCCCTAGAGAAATCACCTTTTTCAAATCATAGGAAACAATTGATCTTCGAACTCTGATTCCCAATGGAAATTAACAATTTACTAATCTCTGTCGTGTGGCTATTTAGGTACCAAATGCTATCTGTAGGATCGAGAAACGCTAGAGGGGGGAGAGGGGGGGGTGAATAGCGTTTGAAAACTTTTCTTTTCTCATAAAATCAAAGCAACACGTAGCGGAATAAGTAAGAACAAAGACACTTTATTTTACTTGGTTCACAACCAAACGGTTGCTAGTCCAAGACCCTACGATCCTTGATCGCTTACGAGGGCAATCCACTAAAAATCTCTTCCTCGTTAGAGGTAAGAGATACGAAGAAGTACACGAAATATAGAGGAAGAGGTAACAAGTTTACCTCTCCTCTTAGCAAGTAATAAGCAAACAAATAACAAAAGCAACTATCGACTTAAAAGTGTGGATGACGGAAGCTTTGCCGGCATTACGACGTTGATGTGCGGAGACGAGAGCTTTGAATTGATGGAGCACTTTGGGAGCCTTTTTCTTAGTCTAAGAGAGGTGTCATACCCCTTCTTTTATAGCCTTCCAAACCCTAACTCGTTGAGATTTAGATCTGAGTCAAACATCATCATCCACTCATTTTGTGGCTCTTATCTTGACTTTTCTCGAAGTGACCAGATTCATTAGCAGTCGACTGAAGCTCCCATCAGTCGACTAATGGTGATCCAATCGACTGCCCTTTTCTTCCAGTCGACTGATAGCTTGAATAGTCACCTGCATTACATGGTTAGCACAAGAACTATATAGTGAATAGTAAGATGGTCCTGTACTGTTCGACCTCGACTTAGACCTTCCTCTGGAAGTCTTAGTCGGATTGTCGCCTATGGTTACCCCCGTACTGACGACATGACCTGGCCTCTCCGCACAAAGTTCTTACCTTCCTTATCTGTGGTCCTTCTGATCTGTCGCTTAGCTTTTGGTCACTTGACCACCGAGGTTCCTCGACTTCCTGAGGTTCTCCTGGCGTCTTTTGACCTGGTCAACCAACCACCGAGGTTTCTCGTCCCATCGAGATTCTCCTGGTGCTGGTTCATTCGAACACCGAGGTTTCTCGACTTTCTGAGATTCTCCTGGCGTCGTCGACCTTAGCAAAGCCTTAATACAATACCTGCACACTCAACATAACATATGAGATAACAAGATAGTTTAACTTTGAATCATTGCCATTATCAAAACCTAGGTTCAATTATTTGGTGCCCCTACACCAATAATCTCTCCCTTTTTGATCTATGGCAAACCAATTCAAAGTTAAGAGAATAGTAAGTGTTAACATACGAGAATAGTAAGTATTAACATTTTTCAAAACCTTCCCCTTAAGGTTACCTCCCCTTAACCCTAGGTGAGTTTTGAAAAGCAAATACTAAGTTCTTAACTTTTTGAAAAAAAAAAGTTAACCTATTAACTTTAACCTTAACCTTTCTCTTTCCCTTTTGCCATATATCAAAAATAATTTAATGAGGAATGCATTCTTAAGGTTAATGTTTGAACATATATGTAACCTTTTCGAAAAAGCATTATAAGTTCAAATGATAGAAGAAATAATTAAATGCCTTTATGAATCCAAGCATGTATCCTTTTTGTAAAATAATATTTTCAATATAAATCATCTAATAAAATGTTCTTAAGAGAATGTTCAACTCTATTTTGACCGAATTGATATTAGATAATTAATAAGTCTTAGTTAGAGTTGTTCACTTTGAAAAATTATATTCCATAATTCATGTTGATGCACTTATTCTACATCTAGAATCAGGAGTAAAGTCCTAACATCTCACGCCCATCTACGTGGCTCAGTACACAATCACATTAAACTTATGTGTTGTGAGAGGTGTTGGCTTCTTAAAACTATAGGCTCATGCTTTCTAAGGTAAGTCATATACTAGTTTCATGTAGCATAAAAGAAAATGATAAATAGTAAGCAAAAATAATTTCTACTCTACTACGCACATACCTAGTTTTCGTCTAAGTAAACTAAATTCTGCTTCAGGTAATGGTTTAGTAAAAATGTCTGCTAGGTTCGATTTTGATTCAATGTATTTAAGTTTTATGTCTCCATTAACTACACGTTCTCTTATAAAATGATGTTTTACTTCTATGTGTTTAGTTCTAGAATGATATATAGGATTTTTAGTTAGATTAATTGAGCTAATGTTATCAATCATGACTTTAGTATTACTAAAGTTTAGTTGGAAGTCCTTTAGAGTGTGCTTCATCCGAAGAAGTTGAGCTACACACTCACCCTTTTTACATGATCAACCATGTTATCCTTCTATGTTTTGTGAGATGACTTTCAATTTGACTTAGTTAATTTTAATGATTTGAAAATTAATTAACCTTGGGTTAGATTCGGATTTAACCTTTAGTTAGTTAAGTGAACCTTTCAAAAGATGGCTTCCAGGTCATGGCGAAGCACAGAGATCTTCTTTGATCGGAACAACGACCACTTCCTTAGACAAAGCCAACTTAAGAAATTGTACACTTAGTTCACTTTAGAGTTAAGTCCTGGTTTAACTAGTTTAGGATGTGGTGAGATAGCTTCAGCCAGTTCCACTTAGCCAAGTGCACCAAGCTAGATACTCCTTATCTAACTCGGATACACGAGACTTTGTTTCCCTAACATACTATTATTTCACCGCGTCCTGATACTATATTATCAAGGTTAATTAACCATTAGTCCTATTTAACCGTTCTAAATTAAGCAAATAATAACTAACTAAGCATGTAGATCTAAATTAATCAAGTAATTGAGCACACAAATTTAGTATTGACTTCTCCTAGATCATTGAATTGATACGATCTATCCACATAGTGAATTTGATCTTTGGGAACCCAATACTTAGATGAACCTAGTTGCGATGTTAAAATGGTCTTAGGGACCCATATTTGGATTCTTCTATTATTACGATTTATGATTGACATGTATGATCTATTTGTTGTCCTAAATCCGAGTCCGACCTTGTTATACACGGCTCTTTGCGATCCAAGAAGTAGGTCAAGACCCTTAGATCCCAAAGTGAACATTTCCAATGATTTTCTAAGCTCTTGAATTTGCCCTTTCAAGAGAGAATTTTCTTCCTCAAGTTTTTCAACTTGAGTTGAGTTTCCCTCTTGAACTTGACTAGTTGAAGAGGTTAGGGTAGCCTTATGCTTGAGAAGGTTAACCTCGTTAAGCAATGACTTGACTTTAGATTCAGATTTAGCTAATTTCTTATCTAAAAACTTAATGACATCATATAAAGTATTAATTAATGACCGACTCATCTTGATTGAATATTTTGAACCGGATATGGATCCGTAGCTTGTCTTGAATTTGGACTCGGTGTCGGATTCGGAATCGGACTCGGACTCGAACTCGTTGTCGGTTTTGGGTTCGGACTCGGACTCAGCCAGTCTTGCCATGAATGTCAAGTTGTTGACTTGGTCTTCTTCTTCCTCCGATGATTCCTCCCATGTTGCATTGAGTGCTTTCTTGATTTGTGGTTTCTTGTTCTTTAGCTTTGGACAATCAAACTTGAAGTGTCCCTTCTTATTACACTCATAACACTTGTAGCTTTGACTCGGGTTGGGTTTTTTCTCCGTTGTTGGTTTGGTTGATCGCCTTCTATGCTTGATCATTTTTCGAAGTTCGTCGTCTACATCCGATTCGGACTCGTCTTCTTCGGGAGGGGGCTTGCTTTTTGCCTTTCTTTGTCCTGCATACAAAGCAATACCCTTCTCGATCGGGGCCGAATTAGATTGCTCATGTAATTCAAATTCGGAAAATAACTCATCTAATCTAATTTTAGAGAGATCTCTAGATACTTTATAAGCATCAACCATGGATGCCCACAAGGTGGTCATAGGAAAAGCTTTTAGAGCATACCTTATCACGTCGTGGTTCTCCACCTTTTGTCCGATGGCATGAAGGCCATTTAAAATGTCTTGGATGCGAGCATGGAGTTGGCTTGCGGTCTCATTGTCCTGCATTTTCAAATTGTACAGTTTATTGACTAATAAATCTCTCTTATATATCTTTGCATCGGACGTCCATTCATGAAGTTTGGTGAGCTTGTTCCAGAGGTCCTTGGCACTAATAAATAGTCTAATTCGGTTGAGCTCCTCCTTGGATAAGCCGCATTGCAAGATTTGGGTCACTTTTGCATCGACTTCGATTTGCCTCTTCATTGCATTAGTCCATTTGTCGTAGTCCAATGGTTCCCCTTGGTCGTTGGTGGGTAAAGCAAAGCCGGTTTGGATTATAATCCACATATCGACTTGTGTTTTTAAAAAACACTCTATCCGACCCTTCCAATAATGGAATCATCTCCGTTAAAGAACGGAGGTCGGGCGGTGCTATACCCCTCAAGGTTGGGCCATTTAGATTCCTCGCAAAAACACGAAAAACAAAGAGAGTTCCAAGACTTGGTCCTGGATTAGTAGCGCGGGAAGTAAAAAATAACTTAAACGATAAAAACACGAAAAGAAAGGAAAAAAAAGGCTCGACCGGTGGTTGCACCGAATCTGAGCGCCCCCGCTCTGATACCAATTGTAGGATCGAGAAACGCTGAGGGAGGACGGGGGTGAATAACATTCGAAAAACTTTTCTTTTTTGTAAAATCAAAGCAACACAACGAAATAAGTAAGAACAAAGACACACTTTATTTTAATTAGTTCACAACCAAACGGTTGCTAGTCCAAGGCCCTACGATCCTTGATTGCTTACGAGGGCAATCCACTAAAAATCTCTTTCTCATTGGAGGTAAGAGATACAAAGAAGTACACGAAATATAGAGGAAGAGGTAACAAGTCTACCTCTCCTCTTAGCAAGTAATAAGCAAACAAATAACAAAAGCAACTGCCGACTTAAAAGTGTGGATGACGGAAGCTTTGCCGGCGTTACGATGTTGATGTGCGGAGACGAGAGCTTTGAATTGATGGAGCACTTTGGGAGCCTTTTTCTTAGTCTAAGAGAGGTGTCATACCTCTTCTTTTATAGCCTTCCAAACCTTAGCTCGTGGAGATTCAGATCTGAGTCAAATATCATCATCCACTCCTCCTTTTGTGACTCTTATCTTGACTTTCTTTGAAGTGACCAGATTCATTAGCAGTCGACTGAAATTTCCATCAGTCGACTAATGGTGATCCAGTCGACTGATGGTGATCCAGTCAACTATCCTTTTCCTCCAGTCGACTGATGGTTTGAATAGTCACCTGCATTACATGGTTAGCAGTTAGCACAAGAACTATATAGTGAACAGTAAGACGATCTTGTACAGTCCGATCTCGACTTAGATCTTCCTCCGGAAGTCTTAGTCGGATCGTCGCCTACGGTTGCCCTCGTACTGAGGACGCGACCTGTCCTCTCCGCACAAAGTTCTTATCTTCCTTACCTTTGGTCCTTCTGACCTGCCGCTTAGCTTTCGGTCACTTGACCACCGAGGTTCCTCGACTGTCCGAGGTTCTCCTGGTGTCTTTTGACCTGGACAACCAACCACCGAGGTTTCTCGTCCCATCAAGATTCTCCTTGTGCTGGTTCATTCGAACACTGAGGTTTCTTGACTTTTCGAGATTCTCCTGGCATCGTCGATCTTAGTAAAGCCTTAATATAATACCTGCACACTCAATATAACATATGAGATAACGAGATAGTTTAACTTTGAATCTTTGCCATTATCAAAACCTAGATTCGATTATTTGGTGCTCCTGCACTAATACTATCTAATTGTATTAGAGTTCGAAGATGCATTAAAGTTGTTGCTATTATTTGTTAAACGTAATGGTACAATAACAACAACAATCAAGCCTTATCCCATTAGGTGGGATTGACCATATGAATCCTTTTATATTATTGGGCTTTATCCCCTTCTATATTATCGTTTATATCTAAATTAATTTTATCTTGTTCTATCGTTACTAATCAAGTCTTTTTTGATCTTCCTCTTTCTCATTTGATGTGCATATTTATCATAGTTCATATCGCCTAACTGGAATATTTATTGGTCGTTTATGTACATGTCCATATCATCTTAAATATATCTCCCGGAGTTTTTTTTTAATAGGTTTAACCTCGACTTTTTTTCTAATATTTTCTTATTCTGTCCATCCTCATATATTCATACATTCATCTTAACATCCTCATATTTGCAACTATAATTTTCTACTCATGTGCACAAGACATAACCCAACATTCAACTCTATATAAAATAGCAAGTTTAATTGTCGTTTTGTAGAACTTCCCTTTAAGTTTTAGAGATATTTTATGATTATAAAGAATACCTGACACTCTCTTCCATTACAATTATCCTAGTTGTATTCTATGTAAGATATTTCTTCCAATCCTTCGATCCTTTTGCAAAAATAATCCTAAATACTTAAGCTCTCAATTACAGACAATTCATCATCTCCTATCTTAATAATCATCTCATTACATCTAATATTGCTAAATTTAAATTTCATATATTGTGTTTTTACTCTACTAAGCTTAAAAGCTTTCACTTCCAGCGTTTCTTATTAAGATTTGGATTTAACATTTACTTTTTCACATGTCTCATCTACTAAATTAATTTATGATTTATTATTTTTACTTTTGGATGTATCCAAGTGTTCTTCTTTTTCTTAGAAAATATATTGTCTAGTATAAATTCATATGCCATCGCAGAATTCAATATAGTTTTTTTCTTTTCATTTTTTATTTCAAACTCATAGCCCCTGTGCATCTTATCATATTCCTCATTTTTAACTCCTACATGCCTATTTAGATCTCTACCTATTAAAATTATTTTATTTAGTAGAATTTTTTGTAATACTTCATCCAAGTCTTTTTAATTTTTTTTTCATCACTACTATTTTGAGAGCTATAATTTTATTTCTTTTCTAATTACTCTCGGTACTTATCTTTTAGTGAATTATCTATAATAATATATATTTTTATTTTATTTTTTTCTTTTCTGTATATTATAACTTAAAATTCAAATTCTCTATCACTTTTGTCATAGGATCTAGGAAACACAAAGGAATGTGTGTGAAATTTAATTAATTTAACTACGTATAGCAGTTTTGGTCAAATGTTCATGTGATAGTATTATTTAAAGTTTCCGTATGCACTTAAACTGTTCAAAATAAAAAAAAAACATATATTGACTAGATGATTCGAAGAACATAATAGAGGTTTCTAATTAAGCTGATTAAAATTGAAAAAAAAAAGAGAGCATAGAATGACTCCAGAGGGTCCTAGGAACATAGAGGAGTACTTGTTTGCGATATTTGATTAGTATAAGTATATGTAATAATTTTAATGAAACTGCTACATGGACCTAAAGAGTAAAAAAAAAAAAAAACTGAGTGAGGACTAGGAGTGATTCATTTTGAGATTTCTATAGGTTTGGAGTGTACAACAGTGTTTTTGCATGAACAATAGACAACAAACTCTATATATAAAAATAGAGAAGGAAAAATATAAATAAGAACCATATTGTGGATCGGAGAAATAAATGGAGTAGTGTGTCGACGACATGGAAACAAAGCAACATTTGCAGGGAGATGGAAAGGTGGACTGCTTAGATGGGGATTAAAGGGCTGCAGTAATATGTAGGTAGGACGTTTGCTGATTTAGCAGCCGTAGAGGTTTAACAGTTTTAGAGCAATACATTTGGTGAAAACACAAAGGGGATGCTCTTTAGATGATAAATCAAACAGGGATGTTCCTTTGATGACTTGGCGAAAAGGGATGCCTTTTGGATTTTGCCCAATTAAATTTGAAAATGACAATATTAACTCTTTTTGCTGAGATTCTTCATTGTTCTCGTACAAATTCACCTTCGTATTTTACCGTAGCCTATATCTTTGAACTTTATACCAGTTAAATGGTTATATGAGTTTTTCATCTTTATGCTATTTCAGGCTCTTCCAGCCATAGGACATCAATTTGATCGTGTCCGGACATATCACGAGCTCTCAAATTTGGCTTTTAAGGTACTTAAACTAGAATTACATTATTTTTTTTAACATATTCTTTATAATCAGATTGATTGCATACTCTCCTAACTGTTTCCAGGCCTTGCTAGCATTCATTCAAGAACATGAACACTTGTTTACTCGAAAAGAGTCAGCGATACATACTAGAAAAGAGTGACAATGAAATATCGAAGTGATTAATGTGTGTCTGTGTATACATATTCGTTTTGCAGGTATTCCACCCTTCTGAAGCTTAATGTACCAGGTAGGGAGATTCTGGCTGATGCAGAGAAAGTGCATGTCTTGGATATTGAGTCACTAGATCTGGATGATTTAGCGATGCGATGCAGATTCATGCTTCGTGTCTGTCATCATGATCATGCTCTGGCTATGGTGAGGTCGTGCACATTAATTTATTGGTAACATGATCTAATTGCTTTACCTTACAGCTAGCCATGGCGTTTCTTCATACTCTTCTGTATGAATAATGAATTCCTTGTAGATTTCTATGAGATTGCTGCCTAACGCCATCAGTTCCTCTGAACAGTCCCTTTCTACAAGCCGATATCATTCGTCATCCTAATTCTGCATATCGAAGATAGTAAGAGGAATTGTTGGAGCTAGATATCCCCTATTTTTAAGTTTTAATGTATATTCTTGAACGTGTTACAGATATTGTCGCAACTTTCAGATTATATTTACCCCAAGGAAGTACAACTACGAGTGTGTAATTGCACTGCTCGGGTTGGAAACTTCGGTTCGTCTATCTGAACCATTCTCCTTGGAAACTATCCGTTGGATCATAAAATCCCATGCGATGAGCCCCCAGGGCTATTCCAGATGGCTAACACAGTCGTATTAAAATTCGAAAGGACAAGAGATCAATTTCTAGGATTGACAGTTAGACTATCGATGATTCTATATTTCTGTGCTAGTCACTTGACTTCTTGATTTACTCCCTTTACACGTAGGGGCAGCGATGGAGGTCGCTAATGTGATGGTTCCATATAAAATTCTATACGATCGCTCCCATGGGCTCGGTGCATTCGAACGATAGGATGATAATGATATTGTCACTGTTCAATATTCGATTTGTCTTTTGGGTATTGTTCTTTTAAATTTTAAATTGAGATGATAAATCAAAGAAGTTTATTTTTATTTTTTATGCGTGGAGTAATTGTAAGGGGATTATTAATGTCATGGTTTTAATTTTGTTTTTTAAAATTTATTTTGATTTGATGGATGTCACCAAAGTTATAAAAGTAAAATAAAATAAAATCCCATGCGATCTCACGTGATCTTTAAATACAGACATGATAATTCACATGCAGCGTGTGAATTTCATCTTGGTATTTAAAAACGATACAGCGTGGTGAATAAATATATAATCAGGTAAAGGCCCTTGCCTGCTGAGCATTCTTCCAATATACATAGCTGATTCTTTGCTCCCACATAAACAACTGTTAGTTTCGGTCGACTGGATATCATACCTTATACACTTTCCCTTTTGCCTTCAAAATTCTCATGTTGCGAAGTCAATCTTAGACATGGTGTTTCCGTCCGAATTGACTTATTTGATCGTGTAGCCCAGGCTTTCGAAGTATCAAAGGAGAATTCACTTTCTCACTAGATTCCGACCATCCAGCACTAATTGACATCTGAACAAAAAAAAATGATCAATCAATTCAAGATCTTCCATGCCCTGCACATAACACAATGATATATAATCCCCTAAAGCAGCTTTAACCTCTTCCTCTTGTTAATTAAACTCGTTGCCAATTAGCGAAAATCAAAACTTTTTAAAGAACTAGGATACTCCAATCTCTGCTAAAGCACCAGATTGCACTGAAGTTGTATGTGCCCAAGAGACAGTGAAACTGGATTCATTTTCCAATCTGCTAAAGCACTGGATCCACATAAGTCACTAAGAATAATTGTCTGCTCTTAGCTAACCTCAACGCCGCCCTTTCCTCTCCACCATCAGAATTCTATATTTTTTCGCCGCCGACACCACTGTTTCGATGCCACTGTTGACGTCCATCTTCTCAACGCTGATGCCCTGTCACAAAACCTTTAATTTTCTTTTGCAACATGATATCTTGACATGTCAGTGATTTCTATGCTTTAGTATACATGCCACAAGGAGACTTTTATCGACCAATTCAGGTGTCCAATTATGTTTCTATTTTTTTCCACTCAATTCAGAATCTAGATTGTGTTGTTCTGTAGTGCTATATATGTTGTTTCTTAGTGATGATCAGCAACTAATTTGATCATTGGCGATGAGAAACAAGTTAAGAAAAGGTAAATTTTTGCAACAACTTATGCTATTTTTGTTCGCCTTCTCCTGTTTGTATGAGGATGTACATTATTTATGTACAATATAAATCTTTCCCTTCTTCTCGTTCCTAATTGACCTTTCAGAGAGACAACGACATTCATGCCTGTGTATAAATTAAATGTTTCTTTCTGTGAATATTCAGTCAACCAACTCTTGGCAAATTTTATCCTTTTTTTTTAAATTTGAAAATATACTAAAATATAGTATTTACAAACTTCAGTAATAAACTACTGTATTATACATATATGTTAAACAGGAAGACTGACGGCCTTTAAAAAAAAAAAGTACTGCGGGAAGAAGATTCCATATCAAATTAGGTGCATGTGAGAGGGACAGACAATTCATATAATCATGTTTTTTTGATAAAAATTAAAATATACGTTTTTTTATCATCATCATCGTTAATTAGAAAAATCTTCATATTTTTATTAACAGTAGTTTTGCTTCGTAATTTCCTTGTCTCGAAATTATGATGTCGCCGTGGCTAAGCGGACCACTGTGTCGAATTGTTATTTTTCACGACGGTGTGTACTTTCTTTTCTTTTGTTAAGTTCTCGTACCGTCTCAGTATAAAAAAATAATTTATAAATGAATAAAAATTAATTTTCAAAAATTTTATCGAATGACTCTCTTATTTTTACTTGACATTTGAAATTATAATTTATCTCTTTTATCAATGGAGTCGGTCCAAACAAATCATTAATAAGACGGTTCAATAATTTTACTATTCCTCTCTCTCCTTCACTTATTGGTACTTTTTTTTCCATCTTTAATTCTGTGGTCACATTCATCTTTCACATGTCACAACTATCTTTTTATTTATTTATTATTGTTATTATAAAATATCCATTCAGCATCCATTTAGAATCTTCAAAAGATTTTTTTTATTAATTATTAAAATAATAAAATTAAGATCCCGTTCAAACTCAAATCAATATTAATCAAATAAATGATTCCACAGGAGAGTCGGAATGACAAACACGATGATAGATTTGGTTCATAAAAATCGATTCATAAAAATTATAAAATTTTCTGAGAACACTTAAAAGGTATTTGGTTCATAGAATTTTTTTTTTTAGAAAATAAAAAATGATTTTTGTATTTTTTCAATTTTTCAGAAAATACTCCTTTATTTTTTTTTAAAAAAAATTGGAAATAGAAAATATTTTTTTTATATTTTCTAATTTTCCAAAAAATATTTTTTTATTTTCTAGAAAATAAAAATGATAAACACCAACTAAATTTTTTTTTCTCAAAAAATAAAAATAAAAAATAAAAAAAAATTTACGAATCAAATGCCCCCTTATCTTCTCATTGTGTTAGTATTCGATTGAGTTCTAAAAGATTCGATCTCTTTGATTTAGATTCAATTGATAAAAAATATGGAATCGTCACATTAACAGCCTCCCATCGTTGCCCTTACGTGTGGAGGGAGGTAAATCAGGTGCCAAGTAACTAGCGCAGAAATGTAGAGTCATTGGTAGTCTGATTGTCACCTCCAAAAATTAACCCTTTATCCTTTCAAACCTTAACACGACTATATTAATCATCTGAATTTGTCGTGTAAACTTAGATTCAATTGATAAAAACACTTAAGGTAAGTGTACCATCTTTTATTATAATATTGATCAAATAGATATTGTAGTACCTATATATTATAATTATTATAATATACACATGTGGCGATAAATAACATATTGTGATAGTTATGAATCATAATTGCTATAATATTTTATTTATTTATTTTATAATTTAGATGTTAGGTTAATTTATCCTTGAGTATTTTACCACCATATACATGAGAGCATTACTATAGCATTTTAGGAGACATGATTAATTTGTGACTAGTATAATATAAGTCAAAGATGATGCAATTTTCGTACATTCATAGAACAAGAAGGGGTAAATTTCCGCTATTTAGCTCGGCTTTCAGGTATCTACAGGTCGATTCTTAGCTAGTCATGGTATGTGAATTTATAAAATTTCTGTCCAAATGAAATGACAAATTATGAATACTGAAATTTATCTTGATGGTCAATAGAAAATAAAAAAATGAATAAATTTAAGTAATAAAAAATAAAGAGACATATTATAATCAATGAAAAAGTAATGTTCTTGTCTAAGGGTTACAGTCCAGTAATAAAATGATGTGGTGTTTCATAAAATAGTACCGTTCAATTTTTTATTGGGATAAATTTGACTTTGAATTTTAAGAAAATTTAAACAGATGACTTTGAGATAGATCCAGATTAATAGTTTGTCTTCTCGAACGGAGTACGTATTCAATATCGAATCTATTGGTAATTTATAATTGATTAGCATGAAGTATTAATTGTGTTTATGTTTATGGAGGTCAAAGTTCGGCTTAGTATCCAATATCAATTTTTCATTTTCATGTGGTCAAAGTTTATTTCCTAGCTAGACAAATTAAAATTTGATTATATTTTCTATATATACTATCAATGTAATTCCGAAGCATTCTACCGTAAATCAATGTATGAGAAAAAAATCTAAGAATTCAAGAGGTGTTTGGCTCGGAGAAAAATTTTTATTTTTATTTTTTCTTTTTCAGAAAATGATCCTTTATTTTTTAGAAAACGAAGATGGAAAATACTAATTAAACGTCATTTTCTATTTTTTTTATTTTCTCAAAAAATAAAAATAAAAAACAGAAAATTTCTACGAATCAAATACTACCTAAATTTTTTTTATCGAATTTGTGAATAATTTTTTTTATATATATTCTGTAAAAATTGGAAATCTGTCCAACTAGCAGCCCCCTGTCATCCGTCCCAGGGCACTGGCGAGAGGGAGGTAAATCAGGGGGGACAAAGTCCCTTGACACGGTGACAAGACAGAGAGGGGTCCATTTGAAGTCAGGGAGAATTTTAAACCCTTCATCCGGAATCGAACCCTGTTCATTCTACAAATAACCCCCTGTCTTACCATCGCGCCATCTGTTGGAACATTTTTTTTATATATATCAATGGTAGATGAAAATTTCATTTGAAATTATTTAACACTCCATTTAAGAAATCTGTACGACTGAACTGACCAACTTTAAAATTAATCTAATAGAAAAAATTCGTACATCCAGCGCCAATCAAAATAAAAAAAAAAAAACGTTGTTTTACCGATTAAATAAAAAAAACCCCTTTTTTTTAAAAAAAATTCAAGAGTCTATTTACTGTGGTCATCTTCCATTCCTATCTCAGTACAGTACGGCCCGGGCTGTTTAGCACAATCCAGTCCAGTCCAGTCGAGTCGAGGGCATCTATCTTGGTATGTCAGTGACGTAGGGACTCAGTGAAGACGAAGGCTCCCCCCCATCACTCAGTACCCAACGCATTCAACTCATCACCGGTCCTCACTTAAACCTTCTCTTTCTCGACCAATAAACTAAACTAAACTAAATGCAGCCCAAACTTGGATTGTCCTCCATGTCTGCTCAGTTGCAGCCACTGAATTACAACGCCACTGTCAACCTCTCCTAGCTATATATATATATTATATATCGTCAGACTTTAAGATTAATTAATTATAATATCACCTTTCCAAAGACAAGCATTTAGTCGACTTCACTTCTTCTCAGAAACTAGGTCATGCATGCATATTACTGTCGGGGCATGCATGCATGCATTTAACTTCAGTATCTAAACACAGTACTCAAAATGCATGGTTAATTAATTTGTATATATATATATATATATATATATATATATCATAAAAAAAAAAGACTTGTCTTTTTTCTTTTAATTAATATTCAAGGACGGATGAACTTTCGGTCCTCCATTAATAAGTTGAGAAAAGCTGATCGAGAACACTAAACATTCATATATATATATATATAATATATATATATATTACCTTTAATTCGGTCGTCCTCCTTTCATCGCGAGACCAGTCTTCTACTGAACTGTTTTTGTTTTCCATAATGAATCCTCTCTACATTATTTGTTAGGTGAGCTTGCCGGCCACCTACTCGTTGCACCTTAGAGGTCGTGCATGTGAAGGAAAAGCAATTGTTCTTTTGTTACCACATTATATAAAGCAGTGCTCGTCGCTGGATTGTCTTTCTAAAGGAGCTTGTTTATAAATTAATAACAAGCCTGGAAATTAAGAAAGTAAGCTGAAAGAAGAAGAAGAAGAGGAGGAAGAAGAAGAAATGGCAGTACATTCGCTATCAAGGCATGCATGCAAATGCAGCCAGTTCGTGCATTGTCGCACCTAAACCTATTCAATTCCATTTACTCTTAGCATTTAATACGTCACATGAATTCGCATTTTAAGGTTCGATCGGCGATTGAATACCAACGCCATTCAATTATCTACAGGAAATGCTTCCCCCCATATTCCATCATTCCACATGCTTCTGCAGCTCTTCTTCAGGGAATTAAAAGAAAGTCGAGTTAGTTTTCTAGTCGCTGTATAGCTAGAGGTGTAGTGATCGAACACAAGATACATTTGTTTTTCCTTCTCTTTCTTTATATATATATTTGATATCCTGAACGCTTATTATTGTACATCTACATCGCAACGCCGCTCGAACTCGCAAATGAGAGATCAGATTCCGACCACGATCTGATCGGAATTCGACAACGATCAGACCAGAATCCGGTCACTAGTATTTTAATTAATATAGAAAATGATGACATATCAAAGTTAAATAATTATAAGGATTGAAAAAACTCAATTGGATCTCTATTTGGAGGAGCCAAAATTTGAATTTGTATATTATTAAGATTTAGATATTTTAGAGTATTAGAAGAATAAAAAGCATCGATACCTAATTTTGGCGATCGATAATTGAATCTCAATTATAAGATTTTAACTGTTTCAAATGCTTGCTTTCTTATCATGGTACCTTATTCGTTTTGTCGATCGTCGCCTCAAGTCCTCAATACCTTAGTAATTTTAGATTTTTTTTTTATGGCTTGTAGATTGGCCCACCTAATCCACAATCTGTCTTGGGTTGGGTTGGTTAGAGATTTCTCAATCTATCGGGATGATGGGTTGACCTGTTCATTCCCATTAAATATTAGATTTACGACGGGTTGGCTTGCCCCTTGCCCCTACATGATCGGCCCATTTGACAGCTCTACTCATGGTCCAATTTCAATTCTAGAACCGACGGTTCAAATTCATCATCCATTGGAATCAGAACCGAATCACTTATCGACGGTTTCGATCTCTTACGATTTGGTTCCGATTCGAACTGTTTAGAATTAAAATTTAAATTATTTAATTTTAATAGGTCAACTTACGATAAGCTTCACAAAATTATATTATTTTTTAATTTATTAATTCGGTCGACTTATTTTAATTTAAATTGTCTTGTATTTAAATTATATTTAAACTCAAGTTTTATACGTGAAGATTTAACTTATGCCGATTTATTTATTTTATGTAACTTTTTAAATCAAATATTTATTGAAAAAAAATTATCATCGAAATAAATTTAATCAATAAATTCACATCAACAAATAAAAAAAAGAAAGAATCACTATAAGAAAAATGAAAAATAACGACGAAATATTAACGACGATTTATTAATTCGTCGCAAAAACTAAACATTTACTACAAATTTCTTTATCGTCGCAAATAATCTTATATTTGCGACGAAAATTTAGTTTTTTGTCGCTAACATAATATATATTTACGACGATATAAACATATTCGTCGTAAATTGATACTTAACGACAAAATACATAAATATTCGTCATAAATAACTTAGCGACGACCAATGACATTTCGTCGCAAAACCTTTAGTCGAGTTGTCAATTGACTTAACTCGATTCCGTGGTCGGCCAAATGTTTGACAGTTGAGTCGTCAATCCTGCCAGTTGACTACCTATTGACAACAAAATATTTAAATTTCGTCGTGAAAGATTCAGTCGATCCGCTAGTCGAGTTTACTCGATTCTGTGGCCGGTCAAATGTCTAGCAGTCGAGTCGTTAATCCCGCCAGTCGACTGACTGTTGGCGACGAAATATTTAAATTTTGTCGCGAAAGATTCAGTTGAGTCGCCAGTCGAGTTTACTCGATTCTGTGGTCGGCTAAATGTCTAGCAATCGAGTCGTCAATCCCGCTAGTCGACTGATGATCAAATATTAGCGACGAAAATATAAAAATCGCCGCTAAAGTAGTAAATATTAGCGACAAATATAGTTAATTCGTCGCTAATTTTCGTAGAAAAACCCTCACCCACGTCGATTCCACCATTTTCTCGGCACAACTTCCTCTTCTGGCAATTCTCCTGCTCTCCGGCGATTCTCCGGCAATAAGCTCCGCGCGAATCTTCCTTCATCTCCGTGCTTCGCCTCCGGCTCCGAGTTCTTCATGCTCCGACTTCTCTTCTCCGGCGTGTGCCACTCCTCTTCTCTGGAGTGTGCGACTTCTCCGGCTCCGACGATTCTCCGGCTCCGATGACTTCTTCTCCAGCTCCGGTCTCTAGCTCCGACTTCTTCTCGGTGCCATCTCAAACTCATCCTTCAGCTCCAACTTATGTTTATACAAATTCTTTCTTCAAAGTTTTACAATAAATTTAGGGTTTTTTATATTATTGTTATGATTAGATGATAAATTTAGGGATTTATTATACTCAGACGATGAATTTAGGATTTTATTAGGGTTTAAGGTTGTTGTAGATTATATATACGGTTGTTAGGGTTTTGTTAGCGATTAGACGATGAATTTAGGGTTTTTTTATCATTTATATTTAGACGTATTCATGATAATCAAGCAATAACTTATTGCCTAGATGATACATTTGAAGATATGTTGTCAATTAGATGATTTTAGGAGTATTTTGCGATTAGAGGATAAGTTTAGGATTTTCTGATTTTTAGATTATAATGTTCGATGATAAACATAGGGTTATAATGCAAATTGTAGGTTACGTTGTGTGAGGTTTAAATTATAAATTGTGTGATTATTTTGTATGTGACAAAATAATTTGAGTTGGTAAATTCTTTTTATTGAAAATTAACATCAAAATTATTGTATATATGTTTAACCAGAGTTTAAGAATATGGATAAAAGTTGGATATGATTCAGAATCGGATTAGTCCTGAATATATCAATGGGTTGAATCAGTTTATAAATATTGTAGAGAATTAAATGATCAGTTTGAATTTATCAAAAATTCATTGTCCATGTGGACGGTGTGACAATTTGCTTCAGTATGAATTAGATTATGTGCGAGGACATCTTTTATAGGTGGGGTTTCGATAGATTATATAAAGTCTGAAATTTTCATGGAGAAGCTTCTACATTATCCGATAGTATAAATATTGTCAATCAAGATGAGAATGATTTTGATTTCGAAGCAGATGATTTTGAAGATATGTTTACTGATTTATAAAATGTAGAAAATATAACTAACAACGAGCCTTAATCAGATGATATAAATATAACATAAATGCAAATGATTGTAGACGAAGTTTATTTCAATGTTGGAATAAGCACAAAAAGAACTCTATCCCAATTGTACTAAATTTTCGATTTTCAATTTTGTGGTGAAGCTAATGGATGTGAAGGTGTTAAATGACTGGAGTAATAAATCTTTTGATATGTTACTTCAATTATTGCAAGAGGTATTTCCTAAATCGAATGCGATTCCAAATTCTTATTATGAAGCCAAAAAATTATTAAAAGAGTTAGGATTGACATATGAGAAGATACATGTCTGTAAGAATGATTGTATATTATTTTGGAAAGAGCATGAGAATAAGGATGCATGTCCAGTATGCAAGGAGCTCAGATACAAGTACGAAGGGATGAATAAGAAAAATAATTCTCACAAAATTCTTCAATATTTTCCTCTAAAATCGAAACTTAAGAGGTTGTTTATTTCGTAGTATACGGCTAAAGAGATGAGATGACATAAAGAAAAGCGAGTTGAAATAGATGGTGTATTAAGACACCCAGCTGATAGTGAAGCTTGGAAAGAATTTGTCAATGCACATTAATATTTACAGGTGATCCACGAAATATTCACTTAGGGTTGGCTATTGATGGGTTTAATTCATTTGAAAACATGTCAAATGCTTATAGTATGTGACTTGTTATACTTGTGAATTATAATTTGCCACCATGGAAAATGATGAAGTCACCATATATGATTATGTCTCTTTTAATTTCTCGGCCTAAATCACCTGACAAAGAGATAGATGTATACCTACGACCTCTGATAAACGAATTGAAGGAGCTCTGGGATGACGGAGTGGAAGCATATGATACATCAACTGAACAAGTATTTCAATTATATACTGCTGTGATGTGGACCGTTCACGACTTTCCAGCATACGGAACAATTTCTGGATGGAGCACAAAGGACTATAAGGCATGTCCAGTATGTCTGAATGAAACAAAATCTCAAGGATTAAGGAGTAAAATATGCTACACATATCACTGTCGATTCTTGGATGTGCACCACCCATGACGTAGAAATAAAGATTTCATTGGAAAGGTTGAAAAAGAAGGACCACCACGATTAATGAATGGATATAAAATTTTAGCGCAGTTAGATGCGTTGCCCCAAGTGACATTCAGTAAGCATCCTTTATTCAGTAAAAAGTAGTAGCAATCTTCAGCTGATACAAATTGGATAAAGAAGTCTATATTTTTTGAGTTACCATATTGGTCAGGTTTAAAGTTGAGACACAATTTAGATGTGATGTATATTGAAAAGAATGTCTGTGATGCTTTAATTGACACATTATTAAATTTAGATGGAAAGTCAAAGGACACTCTCAAAGCAAGATTAGACTTGCAAGATATGGGGATAAGGAGTGAGTTGCATTTATAGCCGGTAGGAGACAAATTCAAGAAGTCGTATGCAAGTTACACGTTGACATTGAAAGAAAAGCGTGAATTTTATCAATTTTTGAAATTAGTTAAGTTTCCATATGGTTATGCTGCTAATATACCTAGATATGTAAATGCGAATGAAGGAAAGACATATGGACTAAAATCACATGATTGTCATGTATTGTTGCAACGAATACTTCCAGTTGCTATACATAAATTTTTTCCAAAGGACATATGTAGCCCACTGATTGAGCTATGTGATTTCTTCAAAAAGATCACTGCAAGATCTTTACACACAACATACATATGTAAAATGGAGGAGCAAATAGTCCTGATATTGTGTAAGATGAAACGGATATTTCCTCTGATATTTTTGACATTATGGTCCATTTACCTCGTGAAGCTATGTTGGTTGGGACAATTTTGTCACGATGGATGTATCCCTTTGAGCGATATTTGGAAAGGCTAACAAAATATGTTCGTAATAAAGCACGACCTGAAGGATCTATTGCAGGGGGGTATATTGTAAATGATGTCTTAACTTTCAGTTCGTTATATATGAGTCAGATTGAGATAAGTTTTTCTAGGCTGGAATGGAATAAAGATGTCCAACCATCAAAATGAAAATTAAGTATTTTCTCACAGGAAACAAGAGTCTTTGGCAACCAACAAAGTCTAAAATTGTCATTGTCATTGTTTAAGAAAGCACATTGGTACATTCTGAATAATTGTGAAGAAGTCGACCAATATCGAAAGTAAGTGTTTACATCGAGTTATTACTTTAATTCTATTTCATTCACAGAGTTTAAATTGATTAAGTTTTATACAGTGAGCATGTACAACTTGTGTCCCAAAAGGTTCAGGCTGATCAAGTGATGCAAAATCACGAGCGAGATTTCCCACTGTGGTTTAGGGATAAAATTATAGCGCTAAAATTTTTAACAAATTTAGAGATCATAGATGAGTTGTATTATTTAGCAATGAACCTGATGCTAAAGTTCAACTATATGATGCATACATAGTAAATGGGATTCGATATCATACGACATCCCGTGATTCACACAAAACTACTAAGAATAGTGGGGTTAGTGTACCATCCTCTGATGATAGAGACAATTTGGTTTTTTTTGGTGTGTTGAAGGATGTGGTTCAAATATTTTACTCTTTCAGATATAAAGTTCAATTATTTTAGTGTGAATGGTTCCAATGTAATCCCAAAAAAAAATCATTGGTGGAAGAGTATGATCTCACATGTATTGACACTTCTAAAATATGGTATGATGATGACCCATTCATTTTGGCAAACCAAGCAAATCAAGTATATTATTTGAATGATATCAAACATGGAGGTCATTAGAAGGTCATGCAAAGGGTTCACCACTGCGATATATACGAAGTAACTGAAGTTGATGAAGAATCTGAAGATTTTGAGGGTGATAATATCTTGATCATAGAGCCAAACTAAGAGATTTCATCCAATGATTCAACTTCAGTAGTCGGTGAAGACTCAGAAATAACTCAACTTTGTCAATTAGATGTTGAGTATCACCAAATCAATATGACAAATGTACAAGTGGATCTAGATATGGGCGCTCAAAGTAATCGTATTGCCAATGGTAAAGATAGTGAAATTAACAGTGAGGCGGATGATTATTTATCCTTTTCAGATGATGATAGTGATTAGATGTATCTACACGATATTTATATTATTCTTCATTTATATTTCATGTATTTAATATAATCTTTTATTATACGTCGATCTGTATATAATACTTATGTCACAACTATGTCGCCTAAGAGAATTGAGCACCCCCCAGTTGTGCTTACGCCTGACGATGGTAGTGCTCCTGCTCATACTGGTTAGTTATGTGGTTTTGAGTATGTATATTTTGTTTCCTATATATTTAACTTGTTAATTGTTAACATTATTTGATTTATAGTTCATCCGACACGTAAAGAGACACGAGACACACACTCCGATCGGCTCCGACGACAAATCGAGGAACGAGATAGATTACCCATTACATTTCGTAAGAGAGATGGTCACCCTATCGGGACCAATGCAGCTGCTTTTATGACAGAGTTAGGTCTATTAATTAAGAAGTTCGCTCCCCTACAAGCTAAGAGTTGGAAGCATATCCCCGCAAATAATAAACAGATGATATATGATCGATTATCTGTAAGTACGAGTATTTTGCTATTTAAAGAATCAACCATCATTCGTTATTAAAATTCAATATTGGTATTTTTTGAGGTTGCTTTCGATATTAGTTTTGTCGAGGAGGCAACGACGGTAAGGAAGGAGACCGACAGATTAATGAGTGCAAGGTATAAAGATAATTGAAATAAAATGCACACTCATTATAAGAGTCTACTGCATCTTCCCCCCACCGAGCGGCGACATCATATGCCGAGCGAGTTTTGTGAGACGCAAGAAGATTGGAACTATATGTGTGATATGTTTGAATTAGAGAAATTTCAGGTAACTCAATCTATACCAATTATCTGAGTTATATATAAATTAAAATATGTGCAACTCATGTTTTAAGTTTTATCTTAACAAATTTTGATATTGTAGACCCGATCGGCAATAAATGCCCAAAATCGAGCACAATTACCATTTACCCATCGAGGTGGCTCAAAATCATTCATCCAGTACAATTACGACGGTGTAAGTACAAATTTTATAAGTACAATATATTGGTTGGTATTTTTAATATTAACACATTATAATATTTTTCAGACCGATTAGTCTCAGAGAAAAGATCAAATTACTATCTTTAATACAACCCACTTTACCTCGTCAAAAGGATTGAGTGGGGAGAGAGACGAGGCTGTATACGTAAGATATAATCCATCAAATTTAGTAAATTTATTTTTAAATATTAGTAATTCTTTGTAAACATATTGATAATGTGTCTTGTTATTCTTATGGTGAAATGATGAGACTGCGAGATGAACACATCCAATCACAAGAAATCGGAGATGACATCGATGCAGTTTAAATTGCAAATCAAGTGTGTGATCAAGTACTCAGTGTTCACTCTGGACATATTAGAGGACTTGGAAGTGGGCCAAAACCAGTTAGATCCACTTCTTCAGATGCCATCTCCTCCAGAACAACTAACGCAACACTACGTGAACAACTTCAGTCCACCCAAGAAGAGCTAGCAAACACTCAAGCTCGATTAGCTAGCACCCAATATGAGTTGGCATCAATGAGATCAAGACAAGATATGTTCGAAGCAATTCTAAATCGGCTTGCACCTGGAGCATTACAATCATTGATGCATGCGTCATCTTTAGCTCCACCTTGTCCTCCACCTTAGAGTTTGTGACCATTTATATTTTGAGTTGATGAAATTGTGCTCGATTTGAATGTGTTTGCATTTTAATACTATGAATTTGTGAAAATGGATGTTTTGGACTTTAAATTTGATGTTATGTTAGTTGTTTTTAAATGTATATGTTGGTTTTATTGTTTCAGTTGTATGTTGTTAAGTTAAACTGTGTGGTTGATATTGTATTACAGAATTTCGAATACAAATAAAATGAATTTTGAAAATTTGTATTTTCATGGTTAGCGACGATTTTTTAATATTTCATCGCTAACGGTCGATATACGGCTTCAGGATTTTGAGGGTTAGCGACGAAAATAATTTCGTCGCTAAATTTGGGATATCAGTCTAGTCGCCAGTTGATGCGTTCGATTGCTGTAGGACTTGCGATGAAATTTATACATATCGTCGCAAAAGTATCTCCAGTTGAGGCGCCAATTGAGGTGCTCCCACTTCTGTGGCTGGCCAAAAAATAGATGTTAGCAATGAAATTTATTAATATCATCGCAAAAGTATCTCCAGTCGAAAGGTTCCAGCTTCTGTAGCTAGCCAAAAAATAGATTTTAGCGACGAAATAAGGTGTTTTAGTCATTAACATCTAGTCGAGTCGCTAGTCGAGTTGCGGGCGACTGATATTTAGCGATGATTATTTATCTTTCGTCGCTAATATCGATGATTTTCCTATTTTTCAGTGTCGAGATTTTACGACGAAATCTTTATTTTTGGCGACATTTCCATTTCCGTCGGTAATATTAACGACGAAAATATTTTAATTCGTCGCTAATTTGTCTCAGCGATAATTAGCTTATTACAACGACTCTAGCAATGAAAGTTTTTCATTGTAAAATGTATTTAGCGGCGAAGTTTTGGTATTAGAGATGAAAATAATTCGTCGCTAATTTTCCTTTTTCTTGTAGTGAATATATATTATCATTCTTTTTTTTTGTCTAGCATCAAATATCCAAATTAACCTTCGGCCTGACTAATCCTGTGAATGACTGGCCTAACCTCATGGATCTCTGACGGGGCGCTAGGCAAGATATACTCCATCGACCACTAGGGTAAATCAAGAAAGTATTTGTAACTCAACAGTTAAGTTCGGCGATACGGTTGCATCGTCCCTATAAGGCGGCAAGTCCGACGCCGAAGATGTACTCCGTCCGAGAAGGTAAACTCCCGACTTGAACCTGACTCAGGGCCGCATGTCCAAGTTTTTTTAAAATTAAGAGCTGAACTTATCCTAGCATAGGATAGAACCGTGCTTGTCTATGAGATGTCGCCCCACTTTACCGCTGCACCAAAGCATATATTATCATTCTTATAATTATAATATGTTGCATATCTTATTCTTTGATTTTACAACTAAAACAATTATTTTAATTTATATAAATTAAATAGAATACATATCCTTTTGGGGTTTAAAGAAATTAAAACTTTCGTAATTCACTTACCATTTGAATATATGATCCTCTTAACTTGAATTTAATTGAAATGTTTGATTTGTATGCATGTTGATTATTATGCCTAATAATGAAAATTTTAAAATTTAAATGACTTCGATTTTTATGCATATTTATTGTCATAATTGTGACATAATAATAAAAATTTAAATTTTGAATGAGTTTAGCATTCAAAAGTAAAAATTAATCATTTTCAAAAATTCAATTTCGGTTTCAAAAAAATATATTTGATTGCAGTATCAATTTCGATTTGGTTTCGATTACGATTTCAAAAATTTAGGAATCGAACCCGAATCAGATGTCTCCAATTTTAGTTTCTGAATCAGAACTAAAAAACGATTCTGATTCAATTTTTGAGCCATCAGTTCCGATTTAATTCACGGTTCGAATCGAACTATGGTCACCCCTATATTGACCTAGATATTTCAACAAGGATAATTCATAAATCATAATAGACATGGATTGTGCCATGTTGCATTACTCTATCAAATAGAAGATGACCATGAGGGTAGATTACTACTGATTTGTGTGTTGATGTCTTGAATTCAGATTGCAAGCCATTGGAGAGTTCGAGAACTTAACATGCATTGAAGAATATCTTTGTGCAACCTAATAAGCTCAAAATTTTCTAAGAGATCTTTTAAGTGTTACTCTTATGGACACATTTTGTTCCTCTATATATAGTTGATTGTCATAGACTCTAATTAACTTCTCATACAAATGTCATCATTGAGCTATCAATGACTATATTAGCAACTAATTAGAAATCTAGTTTAAGCAATTTCTTAAATTGAAAGTACAATCGATCAACTATTGGTCAACTGAGCTAGTTTTGTTTACTAAACTACCATTGAATTGACTAAATCATCTTAGTAATCCATCCCTCATTAGGCTTACACCTATGCAAAGTCCCAAAACCATGATAAGTTGCAAATTATGACTTAGGACTTGTTGTCCTTTAGTCAAAGGCTTTAAACTAATCCATTAGGTAGTTTGCATCTACCTAATTAAACACATTATCCCTAATGATGCTATAAAAAAAAAGTTTAAGATCATAATTGCTCTCATAATCTCTCATAGCTCTCGCATACATGAGCCACCCACCTTGTCATCCTATCATCCTCACCTTCCAAGCCAATCTTTGATGTGTGCATTTTATATAGAATTTTAGTCATCATTTTAGCGCACATCTTACCTCATTTTTATGATATTCATTTCATATTATCTTTGTCTACTTCATTTTGCTATTATCTTTGTTCGGATATCTGTTTTTGTTTATTTGTCTTGATAGAGTGAAGATTTGAAGTGAAATGAAGCATTATGTAGAGCATGGACTATAGGGGACATGTTCTGGTCGTGTCCCAAGACACGAATATCTTTCTGAACGAAAGAAACGAAGTTCACAGATGATCCAGAGAAGAACACGACGGATCGTGTGTTTGACACACGGTTGTGCCTCATTCTACCATGAAGACAACTAACTGTGTATTTAAAGCACGATGAAACCTTTTCTCCAAAGCGACACATGACCGATTGTGTATTTTACACACGGTCGATCGTGTGTTTTACACACGACCGTATCTTTTCCAAATGAGTTTCCAGCTTTACACATGGTCGACTGTGTGAATTTCACATGGCCATGTGGCAGCGCCGCGATTTCGAGGAGATTAGGTTTTTCGCATATTTGTGGAAAGTCGGTGCTGCCTCTATAAAAGGGAAGCTTATCCAAGAGGAAAGGGATCGCGAAGGGACCTAGGGTTCCCAAGCCCTGAAAGGGGGTCGTCCAAGGGCCCCTAAATCGTCGGAGGAGAAGATTTCAACCCCGCAACTCCAAACCTAGGTACAAGCTGAGGCTGAAGACAATCTTGATCAAGACTAATCCTGTCTCTTTTCTTTTCTGTAATTCCTTTAGGTTTAATCTTATTTTGTCGAGCGTCTTGTGGTTGTATCTATTTTTATGGAGTTGATTTCTTGATTCTAGGATTAGGGAGTGACCTATGCATGTTGAACTTTGTCTTGCAATGAATTCTGAGTTTCTATGATTTTTATTTGCAACTTATAATTCCTAGTTTGATGAAGATGATTGATTTTGATCTTAGTCTATCATGCTTAGTCGATATAGATGTCGAAAGCATCTATATCGAAATCTAGGTGAATTAAGAAGACCCGAAATGTGAGCTTTACCCGGTAACAGTAGATCCTAAGATGCGAAATAATAGGATCTGAAATAAGGTTCATTTGTTCGTGGGGAGAACACAAGAAATCCTAGAGCTCCATGAACCTATTCCATGGTCATGAAGTAGGAGAAATCAAATCGGAGAGGTTGTGGGACCCGTGATAGGGGCAACCCATTGATAACAATCTTTTGAGCTTTGTGAATTCGAAAGGGATGCTCTAGTTAGATTAGGTAATTCCCGCGTAGCACTAAAAGTTCACTGGGATTAAACTTGATGATCCTCCCACAAAATCTATCATAGAAAACTTAGGAATATAAGTAGGGGATGTATTCAACAAAACATAGGTGAAACTGAAATCCTAGAATCATTCTCCACGATCCTAACAGGGACCCAGTGACAGTGGTATCCCTGTGAAAGTGATTACTCCCTTTCATTCTTCATTATCTCTATTTCAACCCTTTGCTTATCATCCAACTGATTTGGTCTAGACAATCTACATCTACTTAATAAATCAACACTCGATTTATTAGTCCCTATGAGATCGATATTTTATTACTTGACGATAATCGTGCACTTGCGATAGTTGAGCACAAGTCGATCTTTGACTTTACAGTTAAGGTATCGATTTGCATACATCAACCTTGCAATGGGATTCCAAGCCACCATATCCATGATCTTCAATCGCATTAATAACCACTTAATGTTGCTCACCTAGAATGTCCTCCAAGCTCCCTAATCCCCAAAACTCATTCCAAGGACATAGGCCAACGAGCATAAACTAATTTGACAATGTTAAGTCACCAAACTCCTTGAACTCCATATTTACTATTCTAAGTCCATGCATACCTGATGCTCATTCAAATAGAAGAGAAGGTTTGAGAGGAAGAGGAAGTTTTGGAATGTTAGCAGGGTGGGGTAGGGAGATAGATACAAAGAAGAGCAGGTGGAGCGTGGAGAAGAGGAACAAGGTAGTTGTCACCAATGAATAAGGTGGTCGGTGAAAGATAGGAGGATAACAACAATTGAAAGTGGAAGAGAGGGAAAAGGAGAGGATATGGAGGATACTAATCACTAGGTCGTAGATGGGGTTAGAGTCAATGAATATAATAAACTATGAAAAAAAATCTAGGGCAAATTGTAAGATTGGAAATCATCATAACATCCATGATGGACAATGACTTTGTTCCATGACCATTATAAAATGTAAATATTATTTGATAAAATCACATTGTAAAAATTTTGAGCAAAGAACTCATTGATATTTCGCTACAAATAAATAAGTGCTAGTGATAATACCCTACACATAATTAGATTGCAATGAGAATCACTATATGTGTAATTGCATATTATTGATGAAATTGCTCTTTTATTAACAATCTCATTTCTTATATAAATTTACTGTAAAATACCGAAAATAATAATAATAATAATAAATAAAGCATGGTTAGAGATTTAATTCAATCTAACCTAGCTTTAAGATTTATGTGTTTAATTTAAGTGGATCTAGATTTGACTTATAGGGTTTAAACCCAAACCCGTTAGTAAAACTCGATTCGTTTACTTCTCTAAATGCTGCCGTTCTTCCGTTTCTCATCGCAACTTAACTTCGAGCGTTCTTCTTCCATTTCTTCCCGAACGCTTCTTCTTCGTCTCCGAAGCTACCAGAGATCGATCCCCTCTCCCAATCGCATTTCGTTTCCTCGTGCTCGCCCTCTCCGTCGCCGAGCCCGCTTCGTGCCCTAAAGCGTCGCCGCCGCGAGTTGAAGAGGCTGGCATCACGAGCTCCTCCCCAATCGCTTCTTCCCACTCGCCGCTGGATTTGCTCTTCTCCGATCTCGACAGCGCCGGATCTTGCTATTCCCTTTCCGAGCTCGCTGCCGCCGCACAGGGCCGCCTCCTCGAGCCGCTCACTACGCGGTCACCGAGCCACACGTTGCCGGCCCTCTATTCTGTCGATCCAGCAACGACGCCTCTTCTCATCCTCCAGTCGCCATCGCTTCGTCGCCATTGCGAGCTTCGTCGCTGCCATCTCTTTCAGCTCTGTTGACTCGTTTTCAGTCGCTAAGAGCATTGTTTGTCGTCGCCTCTCTTCGCCCAATCAATCCTCCTCTGGGATCGTCGCAGTCCTCTACATCACCGCTAGTTCCGGCTACATTAGGGCAGGCTGCGACTCCTCGGTTCCTTTCAGCTTGAGTGATTTGTCGTGGTCACCTTTCTCCTCTGATCCGCAAGCAACAAGGGTCGTCGGCCAACATTGATCGTGGATGGTGATGCCCTTCTGTGATGTTGTTGCTGCCCCCGACGATCGTTGCTTCTGATGTTCATCGCCAAGGTCAGGGAGGTGATCGACCTTGCCACGTCCACGGTACATAAACCGCAATGTCGGCATCGATCGATGTCTCTGCCAGGGGTTCCACAACATGCTCTGTTCGACAATCTGTCTTCTCCACAGAATTTCTGATTCGAGTCACCAATCTGAACTGTTTCCAGTTGACTTGTTACTCTATGGTGATTTCTGAGCTATTGGCTTGCGTTTCGGGGAGTATTCATGATCTGGAATTTTAGTGTCTTATGAGTTAAGCTAGGGATCAAGGAGGAGAGTTTCTTATCTCACGGATTTGTTATTTCCACAGGATTGGGACAGGTGGGTTGAATTTGAGGTAAAGCTATTTTGATTTATGATTTTATCATATTTCTAAGTTGCAACATAGGTTGCTTGTAGTGATTTGATTGTGGGTTGCGATCTGTGAATTGGTCAGAATGGGAGACAACTACGGGTTGATGTTATGACTTTGAAACTAGGTAAGTTCCAATTTTGATTTGGCTAATTGTACGTTGATTAAGTTAATGAATGGTAATATAGAGTATCTTTGTAGGATTGGTGGATCAGAGTTGGGATTGGTTCCCAATTTGATTATGGGATTCAGATCTGATGAGGATCAAGAAGTGGTGGTTGATTGCAACAATTGTAAGGTAAGCTTTGATTTGGTATTGTTATGAAGTAGGTTGTGTTACCTTTATAGTTGATGCTAGAGTTGACTCATGAATGATACAGTGAATTTAATCTAATTAAGGTGGGAGAATGTTGAATTAGTTGGATATAATGATCGATGTAGAATTCAATTCAATCATTCTATGTAAAATAGAACTTAGTTATGTTCTATGTGTTCTTTTGCAGGACCTTGATTGGTGATAGATGTTTGCATGGGTGGATAGCTAGCATGAGCTATTTAGCAGGTGGGTAATTTTCTACCTGGTCCAGGTAGATGTATTGCATTCAGATTTAGTCATAGATATGAGCATGTTAGGTGTTCATATTATCTTGACCCTGCTCTTTTTATCGTATGCTTGATACTTTACCGTTGGCTATTAACTCTATTGCTGCTATCATGTTTATTTTACCATGATTAGGAGTTATATATATAGGTGATGTAAGTAACTTAGAATTTGTTTCAGTTAAGTGCAAGTAGTAAAGTCCGGATGACAACCTGATTGTAAATTGGGCAAAAAGGTTATCCGTGGGTAGATAAGGTCTTGAACCTACGGTTAATTCTAGTACCCCTAGGTTGCATGTTTACCACTGACTATGTATTGTATAAATGGTCAAGTGAATGATACTTAATGTGTCGCTACAGACCTGTGGTCCTAGCTTGATAATCGGTTTAAGTACGACTCTCTACAGGATAGAGAGTGCGTCGATCAGTTAGGTACGACTCTCTACAGGATAGAGAGTGCGTCTATCAGTTGAGTACGACTCTCTACAGGATAGAGAGTGCGCCGATTAGATTGGTATAACTCTCTACAGGATAGAGAGTATTATGATCAGTTGAGTACGACTCTCTGCAGGATAGAGAGTGCGTTGACCTGGTTAGTATGATTCTCTGTAGAATAGAGAGTCTATGGTGAATGTTTGTATGTGAGACATTGCATTCATGCATTTGCATGCACGCTGGCGACGAGGTCTCCCTTGTGGTTGAGAGTGTCGCCAGTCATCCTGCCTCCACGGTTACTCATAGGAGGAGTCACTGGTGCGAGGGCAGAGCATTGTGGTGCCGCACTCTACCACTATAGACGGTGGTAGTTGGATTTGCGTGCCGTAGTCCTGCGTGTGTGGCACTCGACCACTCATGGGTAGTGACTGTCGGAGTGACCAACAGCATGGACCCCCATCGTGTAGCTTGCTCTTTACGTTTATATGCTACTCGATCATACTGCCCACTCGGTCACTCGAGAGTAGTGGTTGGTGTTGAGTTGGGACAGTTGTCATGCTCGAGCCACCGATGCCACACTGGGGTCGTGGTAGCTTTAGGGTGAGCCGACATGACCATGCATGATGCATTGCCGACTTATGACATTTTTGCATATTGCCATATATATACATATATGCATGTATATATATATATATATATGGATGATTGTGATTAGTATACATATATAGATGCAGTCTATATATATATGCTTATTGTGATATTGCATTTGATTGTATTATGCTTGCTGTATTTGATTGTACATCATATTCATGCATGTTTCTTGCATATGTTATACAGTTGTGTCAGATACTGGTATGTGTTGGACAGACCATTAGATACCTTGACCGGTAGCATGAGTAGATTATGAGTTAGTATTATTCTTCCTGTTATATATATATGTTGGATATATGTTCAGGTTGGATCAGAGTAGCGTAGCAGACTTCAGGTATGTCTGCATTTTATGTTGTTCATTTGGTTAGACGGTATATGCTTGTATTTATATACTATGCTGATATACCTGTTGTACCTCTAGATTATGTTGTTGAAATACATGTGATATTACATATATACATGTTTTCTATTACCGAGTGGGTTTCGTCGCCTGGGTAGAAGACTTTGTGACGGCTTGGAGCACCGCTGGCTGACATCTCATCTCACCTCCGAGGCTCCCATGTGTATTTGGGCTTTCCGTCCGTTGTGTATTGTATTTTGGAGTTTTCGTGATGTACATGTTGTATATTCGGATTTTTGTCGAAGTTTTGTATTGTTGTGATGTGTTAGTCATACCGGTATGCATGTGTAGGATTATATTGTTGTTGTATCGTTTTCGCTGTGTAGTTGTTTTGATATATATATACTGTTGTGGTTTGGTATATTTTTATATATTGTTGTCATTGTGGGCCTACGGGCCTTGTATTAACCCGAAATGTTGCCACGTACAGGGGAGATGTCGTCCGTTTGATTTTCGACTCGGCATGCTCTCGGGGCGTGACAACTTTAGTGGTATCAGAGCCCAAGGTTCTGCGATGCCATACAATGATGTTTTTGTGTCGAGTCTTGGATTCTCGGGAGTCGATTTATTCAGTTTTGGTTTTCTGAGATGAGATGGACAACGGCCTAAGCTCCAAGCAGCACGAGGTAAGAATTCCAGATAATTTATGATTTAGTAGATACTTATCTAAACTTGATCAGTAGGTGTATACAATAGAGTTATGACACCTGTGCAGACTTGTAGTAGGGGTCGTCCACCGAGGCGACCAATCGGAGTGACCTTTAGGGTTTATACTCCCGGTTATGTGGCTATGCATTTAGATGCTTATACCAGGGAATAACCTGTAGTGTGTTGGTTATTATTTGTAACCATGGTATGAGTTGACCACGGAAATGACCTATTGAGTCTGTGAGTCTTGAACTTGTGTCGAGAAGGTGATTTACCTTTGAGAGCCGACTGATACCGAGTCAGAAAATAGGGGCCAAGTCGTCACATTTATTATGGAAATCAGAGACTACAGTCTTAGAGATTTCCACTAACTGTGCTAGTCAGATCATTACCTGTGGGTAATGAACAGACTTGTAGACTATTGTGATGCAGATAACGAAAGGCTAGGTTACGGTGTTTCATAGGGATTTTATCCCTGAGTTGTTCGTACTGAGTTGTATAACTTTGAGAGTACTTTTGAGTACTTAACTCATGTTATACCGAGAAAGAAGAGTTGTTTGCATACCATTATCAGGATCAAACCGGTATTTGGTGATAAATGCAGAAAATAATCTTCTGAAAATAATATATCACTTGATCATGGATTAGTGATGTTGAAAGAGTGTATTTTCCCATGTCACTTTTAGTGACAAATTGTAAGGAATTCTTGAGCTTCAAGAAAGGGTGATCGGTTAGTAATAGTGTACTGTGCAGAGTCGTGAGACTTGCGGAGGTTACGACCACCTAATAGCTCAAGAAGATGAATTGATGATCTAAGCCACCCAGAGTTATTGGCTTATAGTTGGATAAGGATGCCAGGATCTTCTACCCGATTCTGCCGGAAGACGTTGGATTGAGACAGGAGTTTAGAAATGACTCCGTACAAGGGTTTAAGAGTTGGAGACCGGTAAGAAAATATTGCAGGTCAACTTAATAGAGTCAGAAGTCTCCAACTGTTGAATAAAAGGAGTAAGATCAGGGTCACAGGCCTTAAGCTACTTTTCGATTATAGAAGACCAATCGCAAATCATCAGGATGTTCTCATGGATATCAGCAAAATCAGAACAAAGACTCCGAAGGGATTATGCGTCGCGGTCACGGATCACGAAGACACGTGAAGTCGGTTATCCGTTGGATCGATTCATTTGTTGCTATTGTAAGCAACGCATGCAGATTGAGAGGTGTACTTTGAAGACTCAGTTAAAGATTATCGATGGTGTTCTGGGAGGAAGATGCATTGTCTCGACAGCAGAGACCAGCACAGAAGATGTGAGTTACCTTATCAGCATCAACCTACTACCTCAGGCGTGGTTGGAGTTCCTTGATACTCCCTTGATGAGAGACACGAAGCGACATCGGCGAAGACATTGTAGAAGACTCAGCAGACAACAACAAACAGTTACCTCCAGATGTGTTTGGCTTAGTACAGAAGAGAGAGTATACGACGAAGGTCGTATCTATTCGGTATTCTACAGTTGCAGCTCGTAGGATTAAGTGATGGGATCGGATGATCTAGGAAAAATCCTAGGATCATTCATTGCAGAAATACGACCGTTTTGTCGCAAACTGTTGGATCTGATCTGGTTCTCTTCGGAGAAAGGCTGAGACCTGCGGGGAGCTTTTGGATCGGATCGACAGATATTTGATTGTTCAGGGTATTACTTTAGTTACCCTCAAGGTTAATATATTAAGAGATGCTTGTAGTTACAGGTATCTTTGTCTAGAACATTCCTAGTGTGAATTAGAAGGGTCCTTAACATCAACTTGTGGGTCGGTGGTATCTCTACCGTCTGGTGAGATGTGGATCAATAATTAAGAAGTCAAGGGATACCCTTAGACTTTGATAGACATACTTTTGCTGTAGACATATCCTTACGGATGGTCAAATTGTTGGAAGTATGATACGATATGTCTCTCGGATGTGCGTATAATTTGAGAGCCTTCGGATGAACTCCAAGGCTTGCCGTTGCTTAGGCAAGTGGAGTAGGCGATCGAAATGATTGCGAAAATAGTCCAGTATCGAAGATCACATATCGAGTGATATTTTTGTTGGTATCAGTGTTGTTAAACACTATAAAAGAATTGGAAGAACGTGAGTTGCGATTATAGGAGATGTTGGAGGGGATAATTATCTATCCCAGTATTTCTTCTTGAGAAGATCCGGAACTCTTTGTTGAAAGAGAGATGGACCTTTGAAAGTATGCATCGATTATCGATGATGGAATGCGATAGTTGTTGAAAGTAAATATCCTTCGTTGTGGATAAATGATCTATTTAGATCAGCCAAAGACACCTGTGTATACTCTAAGGTTGGTTTACGACTGGAGTACTGATATTGTAGTGACATGGTGTCATACAATTATCATTGTCGTTGTGATGATTAATATATATCATCATCTTAGAGTAAAGGGGATGCAGGTGTGTAGAGACGACAATTTCATACTTGGTATGAATTGTATGAGTTTTGATTAAGTTGTTAGACTAATTAACGATTTAGTCTCCATTGGATTTGAGAATCGGGTATCCTGGACACGATTGGATCAGTTGGTAGTTGTTGGAGTTGCGTAACCTGGCCACTGTTGATTGTGGTAGTTGGAGTTGCGCACTCGACCACCGTAGATGGTGGTTTGCCTTGTATGGGTTGGTTAATTCCGTAGATGTGGATAGAATGTTTGGCATTACTATACCACGGACTTGTTTGACAAAGGTGATGATGGAAATCATTTAGTCGAAAGCTGGTGAGACCAGTTACAAGACCTAGACGGTGGTTAACTTTTACACGAGTATTAGTTAATCCTTTCGGTGTGGATAAAAAGGGAGTTGTACGCGGATGCATCATTTCAGGGATCAGAGCGATTCTGATGTAGTTAAATGAGGCGTACCTTATGCTTACGACAGTTAAGAAACTATGAGATAGGCTGTCATATACATGATGTGACTTTAGTAGTTATTATCTGGATTTTTGGATGTGTGGAGCAGGATTGCTTATGGGATTTTAACTAGCTACTCGGTAGCTACTATAGAGTTGCTAGAACGCGAACAATGGCAACTTGAGAGATTGATCGCTACAGTCTTCCATGCACTTATAGAGTGTGTGGTAGAGTGGATTTTGAATGGTTGTTGGACCTCTCTTTTGAGAAGATAATTCCCCGTCTCTGATAAGGATAGTGTGTTCCGGACACGCGTCTAGTCAAGGAAGAGTTGCTATTGAAAGCACATCGTTCGAGATGGGCTATATACTTTGGTGGTACTCAGATGTACCGAGAGTTGAAACGTTTATACTGGTGGAATGTTATAAAGAGAGTTATAGCAAATTTTGCTGCTTGATGTTTAGTATGCCAGTAGGTGAAGGCTGAACATCAGAAACTCGCTGGATTGCTGTAGAAAATTCTGATTCCGGAATGGAAGTGGGAGCATATCACTATTGATTTCGTTACGGGATTTCCTAGAACCCGTAAAAGACATTATGCGATTTGGGTGATCGTGGATCGACTAACCAAATCAGCTCACTTCCTTCCTATTCGTGGGTCGTACTCGTTGGATCATCCGACAGAGTTGTATTGCCGGAAGATTATCGGATTGCGTGGGGTACTTTTGGGTACTATATCTGATAGAGACCCACTATTTACCTCGCAATTTTGGCAGAGTCAGCAGCAAACTATGGGCACAAAGCTTCGGCTCCGTGTAGATCTCCTGTGTACTGGGAGAAAGTTAGGGAATGACAGCTGTTGGAGGCCACAGAGTATCCAACATGATGCAGAGTTGGTGCATATCATCGGATGAGAGTTATTAGGGGTTCCGATTCTACCTCAGTCTAAGGCGACCTATGAGGAGATTCCGGTGCGAATTTTTGGTCGCAAGGAGCGACAGTAGTGAGAACAAAACCATCCAACTCATAAGGTTGGATGACAACATCATAGTGATGAGGAGGCTACTTGAGAGCTGGAAGATACTATCCGAGCTCGATATCCTCATTTGTTCACTTGAGGCATATAGTAGTTCAAGAAATTTCTTGAGTTGGTTCTCGTATTAAAGTACGAAATTTGGGGGCCAAATTTTTATTAGTGGGGGAGAATGTAAAATACCGAAAATAATAATAATAATAATAAATAAAGCATGGTTAGAGATTTAATTCAATCTAACCTAGCTTTAAGATTTATGGGTTTAATTTAAGTGGATCTAGATTTGACTTATAGGGTTTAAACCCAAACCCGTTAGTAAAACTCGATTCGTTTACTTCTCTAAACGCTGCCGTTCTTCCGTTTCTCATCGCAACTTAACTTCGAGCGTTCTTCTTCCATTTCTTCCCGAACTCTTCTTCTTCGTCTCCGAAGCGACCAGAGATCGATCCCCTCTCCCGATCGCATTTCGTTTCCTCGTGCTCGCCCTCTCCATCGCCGAGCCCGCTTATCATGCCCTAAAGCGTCACCGCCGCGAGTTGAAGAGGCTGGCATCACGAGCTCCTCCCCAATCGCTTCTTCCCACTCGCCGCTGGATTTGCTCTTCGAACGACCGCCATCGCGCTAAGAGCATTGTTTGTCGCCTCTTCGCCTAATCAATCCCGCAGCCTCTACATCACCGCTAGTTCCATTAGTGATTTGTCGGGTCACCTTTCTCCTCCGACCGCAAGCAACAATGATCGTGGATGGTGATGCGATGTTCATCGCGGAGGTGATCGACCTTGCCACGCCCACCATAAACCGCAATGGCATCGATCGATGCCAGGTTCCACAACATGCCTGCTCGTTTCCAATCGTCTTGACTTGTTGCTCTATGGTGATTTCGCTATTGGCTCGGGAGTATTCCTGATCTGGAATTTTAGTGTCTTATGAGTTAAGCCAGGGATCAAGGAGGAGAGTTTCTTATCTCACGAATTTGTTATTTCCACAGGATTGGGACAGGTGGGTCGAATTTGAGGTAAAGCTATTTTGATTTATGATTTTATCATATTTCTAAGTTGCAACATAGGTTGCTTGTAGTGATTTGATTGTGGGTTGCGATCTGTGAATTGGTCAGAATGGGAGACAACTACAGGCTGATGTTATGACTTTGAAACTAGGTAAGTTCCAATTTGGATTTGTCTAATTGTATGTTGATTAAGTTAATGAATGGTAATATAGAGTATCTTTGTAGGATTAGTGGATCAGAGTTGGGATTGGTTCCCAATTTGATTATGGGATTCAGATCTGATGAGGATCAAGAAGTGGTGGTTGATTGCAACAATTGTAAGGTAAGCTTTGATTTGGTATTGTTATGAAGTAGGTTGTGTTACCTTTATAGTTGATGCTAGAGTTGACTCATGAATGATACGGTGAATTTAATCTGATTAAGGTGGGAGAATGTTGAATTAGTTGGATATAATGATCGATGTAGAATTTAATTCAATCATTCTATGTAAAATAGAACTTAGTTATGTTCTATGTGTTCTTTTGCAGGACCTTGATTGGTGATAGATGTTTGCATGGGTGGATAGCTAGCATGAGCTATTTAGCAGGTGGGTAATTTCCTACCTGGTTCGGGTAGATGTATTGCATTCAGATTTAGTCATAGATATGAGCATGTTAGGTGTTCATATTATCTTGACCCTGCTCTTTTTATCGTATGCTTGATACTTTACCGTTGGCTATTAACTCTATTGCTGCTATCATGTTTATTTTACCATGATTAGGAGTTATATATGTTAGTGCTTATAATATCCACATATCTCCACAATGACATGATATTGTCCACTTTGGGCCTAGACCCTCATGGTTTTATTTTTGGGCTTTACCCAAAAGGCCTCATACCAATGGAGATATCTTTTTTCTTATAAGCACATGATCTTTTCCATGTCTTACCAATGTGGGACTTTGATTGTATTCCCTATACTCCCAACAATCCCCCCCTCAAACGAAGGACCACATTGGGCCCCCCCTCAAGCCTATCCCTCCTCGAAGGATTTTCTCTGCTTGATGTCCGATCTTCAACCCACCAGGACTTCCTGCCAGTTGTTCGGTCCCCCCGACCCAACTAGACTTCCTTCCTGATGTCTGGTTCTCTTGATCCGGACGTGGGAGCTCAACTTCCTTCGTTCGAGGTTCATGGCTTGACATGGACCATGGCTCTGATACCAATTGTTAGTGCATATAAGATCCACATATCTCCACAATGGCATGATATTGTCCACTTTGGGTCTAAGCCCTCATGGTTTTATTTTTGGGCTTTACCCAAAAGGCCTCATACCAATGGAGATATCTTTTTTCTTATAAGCACATGATCTTTTCCATGTCTTACCAATGTGGGACTTTGATTGTATTCCCTATACTCCCAACAATATATAAAGGTGATGTAAGTAACTTAGAATTTGTTTAAGTTAAGTACAAGTAGTAAAGTCCGGATGACAACCTGATTGTAAATTGGGCAAAAAGGTCATCCGTGGGTAGATAAGGTCTTGAACCTACGGTTAATTCTAGTACCCCTAGGTTGCATGTTTACCACTGACTATGTATTGTATAAATGGTCAAGTGAATGATACTTAATGTGTCGCTACGAACCTGTGGTCCTAGTTTGATAATCGGGTTGAGTACGACTCTCTAAAGGATAGAGAGTGCGTCGATCAGTTAGGTACGACTCTCTACAGGATAGAGAGTGCGTCTATCAGTTGAGTACAACTCTCTACAGGATAGAGAGTGCGTCGATTAGATTGGTATGACTCTCTACAGGATAGAGAGTATTATGATCAGTTGAGTACGACTCTCTGCAGGATAGAGAGTGTGTTGATCTGGTTAGTATGATTCTCTGTAGAATAGAGAGTCTATGGTGGATGTCTGTATGTGAAACATTGCATTCATGCATTTGCATGCACGCTGGCGACGAGGTCTCCCTTGTGGTTGAGAGTGTCGCTAGTCATCCTGCCTCCACGGTTACTCATAGGAGGAGTCACCGGTGCGAGGGCAGAGCATTGTGGTGCCGCACTCTACCACTATAGATGGTGGTAGTTGGATTTGCGTGTCGTAGTCCTGCGTGTGTGGCACTCGACCACTCATGGGTAGTGACTGTCGGAGTGACCAACAACAGGGACCCCCATCGTGTAGCTTGCTCTTTACGCTTATATGTTACTCGATCATACTGCCCACTCGACCACTCGAGAGTAGTGGTTGGTGTTGAGTTGGGACAGTTGTCATGCTCGATCCACCGAGGCCACACTGGGGTCGTAGTAGCTTTAGGGTGAGCCGACATGACCATGCATGCTGCATTGCCGACTTATGACATTTTTACATATTGCCATATATATACATATATGCATATATATATATATACATATATATGGATGATTGTGATTAGTATACATATATAGATGCAGTCTATATATATATGCTTATTGTGATGTTGCATTTGATTGTATTATGCTTGCTGCATTTGATTGTACATCATATTCATGCATGTTTCTTGCATATGTTATACAGTTATGTCAGATACTGGTATGTGTTGGACAGACCATTAGATACCTTGACCGGTAGCATGAGTAGATTATGAGTTAGTATTATTCTTCCTATTATATATATATGTTGGATATATGTTCAGGTTGGATCAGAGTAGCGTAGCAGACTTCAGGTATGTCTGCATTTTATGTTGTTCATTTGGTTAGACGATATATGCTTATATTTATATACTATGCTGATATACTTATTGTACCTCTAGATTATATTGTTTAAATACATGTGATATTACAAATATACATGTTTTCTATTACCTGCTGAGTTTTACTCACCACCCCCCCCACGAACCCTAGGTTTTCTGTCGCCAGGTAACAGGTAGAAGACTTCGTGACGGCTTGGAGCACCGCTGGCTGACATCTCATCTCACCTCCGAGGCTCCCGTGTGTATTTGGGCTTTCCGTCCGTTGTGTATTGTATTTTGGAGTTTTCGTGATGTACATGTTGTACATTCGAATTTTTATCGAAGTTTTGTATTGTTGTGATGTGTTAGTCATACCGGTATGCATGTGTAGGATTGTATTGTTGTTGTATCGTTTTCGCTGTGTGTAGTTGTTTTGATATATATATACTGTTGTGGTTTGGTATATTTTTATATATTGTTGTCATTGTGGGCCTACGGGCCTTGTATTAACTCGAAATGTTGTCACGTACAGGGGAGATGTCGTCCGTTTGATTTTCGGCTCGGCATGCTCTCGGGGCGTGACATTTACAACTATATAAAAAGGTTCTAATAGTATCACTACTTTAGTAATAAACTAGATATGATTTGTGATGATTCTATAGTATAAAGTAATATTATTGAATGTGTTGAAACCGTTGACATCCCTCAAGGGGATGAATAGTGATTTTCTATTCATTTGATTACATGTACTTGTTTATATCAGATTAATATGCAGCAGAAATAAACATAAGAAACAAAATAACACAAGCATAATAAATCGATTTTTATGTAGTTTGGAATCTCTAGTTCACATTCCATGGCCTACTGTCCTAATGATAGTTCCACTAATGTTGCTCATTGTTAGATACTTTTTGGAGATGAAGAAATCTCTTACAATATATTCTTTTACAAGTAATACACACAAATATGAAAATACAGTAAAGAATAGAAAATGCAATATAAATAATAATTTACACAAATAATCTTTTCTTGCTTACAATTTGATTGCTTTGGATTACCTTTTGAAGGTATGGAGTGTAGCAACACTTCTTTTTCAAAATCATTAAAAATCGACTCTAAATTCTTCTATGAAATCCTCTTTTATAAGCTTTAAGTTGGGATTGATTTTCATCTAATAACTAATTGGTTATCACTATCAGTCAATTATTCCGCTATAAATTCAACTATTTCATTTGCAAAATAACTCTTTCTATCTCGAATTTAACCTTAACAATCGATTGTTATCTAAACAGTCGAGTTCCACAATCAAGTTTTGAACCTTTTGTTCGCTTGAATATTGACATCAGTTGATTGATGATGAATATGCAAGTTGAATACCTAAGTTTCAAACTCTTTATTCGTTCACACAATAACATAGCTAAGGGCCTCACTCGACTAATGAATTAGTAGACTACTAATATCCAACAATTGATTGATCACTCTTAAAACCCTTGTAAATTCATGATCTCAAAGTTTATGATTTATTAGTCGATTACTACTTACAGTCGATTAATACTATTATTTCATCATTTCTAAAGTCGAAAGCTCATTTTACTTAGTATCCGATTAAGTGCAACTTATCAGGACTTCTCCTACTTAGTATTCGATCATTATTGGCCCGCCAAGACTTCATTCACTTAACATCTGATTAATCTTGACTTGCCAAGACTTCGTCATCGACAAACATTTGATTTTTCTTGACTTGTTTGAAATTTCCTTCTCATGTCAAGTATTTGATCAACTTTGACCTATTGAGACTTTATTATTACCAAACATCCGCCCTCATGGACCCATTTAGACTTTCCATCTCATGCCTAATATTCAATTCTTTTTGACATATTAGGACTTCCATTCGCATTGTCAAGTGTTCGTTCTCCATGATCTACTTAGAATTCACTCATCTTGTGTCGTGCCAAGTGTTTGATCCTCTATGACCCACTTGGATTTCACATCTCTCGTGCCAAGTGTCCGATTTTTCATGACTCATTTGGTCTTTACTTCTTATCTCATGTCAAGTGTCTAATCCTCCCTGACCCACTTAGTCTTAATATCTCATGTCAAGTGTCTAGTCCTCCTTGATCCACTTGGACCTCTCGCTTAACTAATGATCTCCTTCTCTAACAATCTCCCCTTTAACTTATCGTCTTACTCAAAGATCAAGCTGAGCTTGATTATCATTGACCAACAATCGCCCTCTTGAGATAAACACTCGGTTATCAATATATATTGCGCAAATACCAAAACTTAATTCGATCTTGGTCAACCTTGACCAGACGTTGATTGTGCCAATAGAATGCCCATATTTATAATAATTTTAGGATAGAACATCAACTTTCCAAAAGTAGGTGATTTCATGCCTATAGACAAATGATGTCTCTATAATTATATATATGAAAGTGCTAGAAAATAATTTATTAGACGTGACTCATTGTAGGGACTTTTGTTTTAGAGTCATTTTTGTCATTGAGTATTGTGGTTTTTGTAAAAGTTTCTCTACCTTGGAATTGTAGGATATTTGACGCCGCTAGAGGGGGGTGAATAGCGGGTGTTCGTTGGTTGATGGAATTCGATCATGATCGTGTCTACAAGTTTCGTTAGCACAGCGGAATATATATATATATATAATAACAATAACGAAACACAAAGACATGAAGATTTAACGTGGTTCGGAACCGCACGGTTCCTACTCCACGGATCGAGCTCTACGAGCTATAGTCATGCACACACAACCACTAATAAACACTCCTTCCCGGAACAATCCGGAGGTGGAGAAACCTCGTACAATAATGATTACAACAATAATCAAATAGATACAAGCAAATACGATATTGAAATACAAATGCAAGTAAAGGAAAAACACTTTACAAAAGCTTTTGATTGCTTGATCTTTGATTGCCTTGAACTAGCTTTGAAGGACTCGAAAGCACCAACTTCCCCCTTCAATTTCGCTCAAGAAAATCGCTATCTTTTCCTCCATCACGAGCTCCTTATATAGCTTTAACCCCGAAAGGTCGATCACGACCGCCGACCATCACCGATCGATCACACCGCTGTTCCGTGAGACAACGGTGTAATCCATGCCGAAAAATCAGCGGCTAGGACATCACGATCGATCATGAGCATCACGATCGATGAGCCATCACCGATCGCTCATCCAAGAATCGAGTGAGACTCCACTCGTGCCCTAAAATTCGAGCATCGCGACCGATGAGTCATATCACGATCGCTCGTCAATCGCCGATCGCCCATCAATGGCGCATCGCTAGGGCAATTCCCGTAGTCAAACCCTAGTTGACTATGCCAGTCGACTGTCACATGGCACCAGTCGACTGGCACACCTCAAATATGAGGTTTTAGCTCAAATATGGTGCCCCCATACTTGCTAGACCACCCTTAGTCTAGACCTAAACTTTCTAGCCACCTCCATCAGCCTTACGCATCTCGGATCCCTCCAAGTCATCCATGACTTGTTCATCCATCGCGCTAGCCTTCAGGTGCTTCCATCGGCTATGTCATGCTAACGGTGTCTACACATGAGGCACATTGGACTTCGCCGCCAAGACTCAGCTTGGACTTTCGCCGCCAACCATTGGACTTATCTGCCAAGACTCGCTTGGACTTTCTGCTGCGATGGACTCAAGACTCAGCTTGGACTTCTCAAATGCCAAGACTCAAGCTTGGACTTTCCCTTGCCAACCCATGTTGGACTTTTCCATTGCCAAGACCCATGCTTGGACTTTTCATGCCAAATGCCAAGACGTGTCCCTTGGACTTTCCATGCCAAGTACCCATGACTTGGACTTTCCCATGACAATTACATTGTCATATATTTTTGAAACATCAAACATCAAAACATCACTCGAGTCAAACTCGAGTCACTGGTCAATCGTGACTGGGCGATTGCACCAACAATCTCCCCTTTTGATGTTTGACAAAACCAAACAAATCATTGAGTTAGACCACTAACTCAAATCCCTTACCAATTATCCCAAATTGGTAAACACTCTCCAAATGTTCTCCCCAAACATTCTCCCCCTTTTTGACTAACATCAAAAAGGTTTTCTCTCCAAGGAGGTCAATGTCTCATATCCCAATGAGATCTTACAATCTCCCCCTTGGTCTAAAAATACCTAGGATGCTTACCATCTTCTTAGTGATAAGTTCCGTATCACTCAAAAAAAGGCAATCCTATGCACTCTCCCAATTTTCAAATTGGGTTTCCAAAAAATCCATCAAATTTCCCAATTAATAACATTTTCCCCTTCAAGAAGAAAGAAAAATACATCCATCACTCCAGAATGGATACCTCCCCCTAAAAGCTTGCTCCCCCTTGACCATTGCACCAACAATGTCCTTGGAAAGTTCCTAAGCCAATAGGAACTCTAAACCATCAAAATTAAGGTTAGAAGTTCAATATTGAACTTTCCAACACCGTAAATTTGATACAAACCCTAAACACCTCTCCAAATCCATATTCAAAGGATTTTCACCCTTTATAATGCTTCCCAAAGCATATCCTAGGGTTAGAAGTGATTAGGAACCATAACGGTAGTTGAAACCGGGCTAAACAAACCTAGTTTTCCCAAAATCAGCATTATCAATGATCTGTTAACTACTAGTCGACAATGTTATCGATGACCGCACGGGCAACAATGAGTGATATTGACACCGCATGAGTCCAATGTCGCCCATCACCGATTGCCTGTAGAGTTGATAATCAAAACCGATTTTCAAAAATCGACTCGACTTTTAAAATTCTAATTCTACAAATCAACAAATCACGCGTATATTACTTATCACAAATACAATCAGTGAAAAATTTTGAAAAAATATTTTTACCATTGAAATAGGAGATTGGTACAAAGTTCAAAACTATTAAAACTTTAAAGTTTTTGATCCACTTTGTATCAACTTCTACAATGATGATGACTATTAAAAGATAGATTTCACCAAGGTTTTCTAAATTGATTTTAAAATATTTTTGAAAACCTATTTTGAACCATAATTTATTGGCTAAATATACATAACTTGTATATTAGCTTTCCTTATGATTCTTGGTGATAATTAAAATAAGTTTGAGTTCATCTAGATGCACTACCTATGCACCTTGAACCTAACTTATTATCCTAGCATCTCACATGTATCTAGGGTGTATAAATACACATACATGTCAATGTGATGTGAGATGTGGATTTTGATTCATTTTATCTAGGGTTTCATGCATTTCCTAGGCAACCCTACTTGATTCCCTTATAAATGAGACTTCAAGTCATGCCATTTTCCTTAAATCAATGTTCAATCAAATTAATGCATGAAATGATCATGGCATAGTGATAGCAAAATAAAGACATGACCAATGATCATGATGTCGTGGCATATGATGAAATTTAAGAACACATGACATTTGAAACCTTAATCCTAAACATGAACATGACATATAAAATGATTAAGAATAAGCATGATATCATGGCATGTCATATGACAAACAAAGCATGACATATAAAATATATAGGTATAGTAATACCTAAATTTTAATATTAATTGTCATTTCATATAATTAATTATATTTTTCCATATTATCACTAATCTTCCTAGTGTGCCAAAAACCCAAAATGACAAACTAATCTCTAAAATTAAATTGTGCCAATTTAATCATTTTATCAAACTTCTCAAATAATATTGGCACATCCTAAAATCTTTTAGGATTAAAGCTCAAATGTATTTTCAAGGTAACCATAACCTTAAAAATATCCTAACGTGCCACCTTTACCATGGTTGAGTTAACTACTCATCCAATCAAGGTTGGCACACCCTAACCCCATCTAGCGTGAATCAATCACACTCTTAGAAACCCAAAACCTATTTGAGCTCCTAGGGTTAATTAAGTATTCCTTAGGGATAACCTCCCTAGATACCTTCCTAATGACTCTCCTAGGCTTATTAGCCTTGGTCATTTTGGTCTTACCTAGGTTGACTCTAGGGGTAACTCCCCTTGCAACCTTCTTAGTGGCCACCCTAGGTTTCCTAGAAACCTTAGCCACTAGGCACAAACTATGGTTACTCTTAGGGATAGCTTCCCTAGTAACTTTGGTCTTCTTAGACTTAGTTTGTGTTCCATAATCAAATGGAACACTATGGTAAGCCACCTTAGGCTTAGGTTTGTGACTCAAACCTTGCTTGCCCTTGGTTGACTTTCGACTTTGAGGTCCTAGATGTTGACTTTGAGATCTAGACTTAGACTTTTGATCATTAGACCCTTTAAATTGAGTTTGTATATTCCTAAGGGTCTTTTCTAGTTTCTCAAGCCTTGACCTCAAGGCTTGGTTCTCCAATTCTAATTGCCCAATTTTAGAATTTTGATTTAATCCTTGGGCATTGGACTTCCTAGGCATATGCCTAGTCCATTTAGGATTGAAACCTAGGTGTTCTTCCATTTTCTTGATAGATTCCCTAGGTAAAATATTTTTAGGGACATTAGTCCCAAATTTCTTCTTATTTCCTAAGTGGACACTCTTAGCACCTAAACAAATGTGTCTATTATTTCTAGCATGCTTTTCATGTACAATAGCAAGACTATTAAAATTATTCCTAGCATGCTTCTTATCCCTAGAAATTGAAGGTGCATTAATAAATTTTACCTTAGGGTTTGCCTTGGAGGCTCCCCCTACTTGTGTTGCTCCTTCTTGCCCTTTCTTCTTTCCCCTTGGGCAATGACTCCGGTAATGCCCCTTTGAGTTGCACTTGAAGCATATGATATGCTCCTTGCTCTTTTGACTTTGGGGACCGGCATCCTTGACTTTTGGTGCCGGTTGAGCCTTCTTTACCCTTTTTGGGCACTTACTCTTGTAGTGTCCGTACTCCCTACACTCAAAACACAAAATATGGCTTTTATTTGAAATTGGAGTGTTTGAGTTACCTAGTTCGGTGGTGAGGGTCTCTTGAGCTTGTTCTTCCTCTTGACCGGATGTAGATAGTACTTCTTGTTGCTCCGGTGTTGAGGATGCTCTAATCTCCTCAATCCTAGAAGTGGATACTTCTTCCACTTCTTCTACCTCTTCTTTCTCCGATCCGGAGGTTGACTCATCACTTTCTTGTGAGGATGATGAAGCTTCCTCTTCCAAGTCTTCTTGGACCGATTCGGGATTGTCGTGGAACTTGACCAACTTGTTCCACAACTCCTTGGCATCCCTATAGCTTCCTAATCTAGACAAAATGTCATTAGGTATCAAATTAATTAACATTTTTGTTACCTTAACGGTTGTCTTGAATTTTTGCCGTTGCTCCTCGGTCCATCGCTTCATTTTGAGGATTTCACCATTTTCTCCTCTCGGAGCATCAAAACCTATAATCACGGCAAACCAATTTTCTATGTTCGTCATTAGAAAATATTCCATCCTACCTTTCCAATACGCGAAATGTTCGCGGTCGAAGGAAGGCGAAACGTTGATGTCGTCACCCAATCTCTCCTCGAACTCCATCTTGTTCCTCTAGCGTCTTGACTCCGGGTTGTTAATCCGTAGAAGAGCCCCAGACTCTGATACCAATTGTAGGATATTTGACGCCGCTAGAGGGGGTGAATAGCGGGTGTTCGTTGGTTGATGGAATTCGATCGTGATCGTGTCTACAAGTTTCGTTAGCACAGCGGAATATATATATATATAATAACAATAACGAAACACAATCACAAACACAAAGACACGAAGATTTAACGTGGTTCGGAACCGCACGGTTCCTACTCCACGGATCGAGCTCTACGAGCTCTAGTGATGCACACGCAACCACTAATAAACACTCCTTCTCGGAACAATCCGGAGGTGGAGAAACCTCGTACAATAATGATTACAACAATAATCAAATAGATACAAGCAAATACGATAATGAAATACAAATGCAAGTAAAGGAAAAGCACTTTACAAAAGCTTTTGATTGCTTGATCTTTGATTGCCTTGAACTAGCTTTGAAGGACTCGAAAGCACCAACTTCCCCCTTCAATTCCGCTCAAGAAAATCACTATCTTTTCCTCCATCACGAGCTCCTTATATAGCTTCAACCTGTGCTGGAAAAGGTCGATCAGTCGACTGCTCGGGACCATCAGTCGACTGATCACACTGTTGCTGTGAGACAACGGTGTAATCCACGCTGGAAAAATCCAACGGCTAGGACATCAGTCGACTGATCATGAGCATCGAGTGATCGATGAGCCATCACTCATCGCCGTCCAACGATCGAGTGAGACTCCACTGCGTGCCCTAAAATCCGAGCATCGATCGGTGATGAGCCATATCGATCATTGCTCGTCAATCAATCGACTACCCATCAATGGCGTCACGCTAAGCATTCCCGTGTAGTCAAACCTAGTTGACTATGCCGCCGATCGCCACATGACACCCGGATCGCACACCTCAAATATGAGGTTTTAGCTCAAGTATGGTGCCCCCATACTTGCTAGACCACCCTTAGCCTAGACCTAAACTTTCTAGCCACCTCCATCAGCCTTACGCATCTCGGATCCCTCCAAGTCATCCATGACTTGTTCATCCATCGCGCTAGCCTTCAGGTGCTTCCATCGGCTATGTCATGCTAACGGTGTCTACACCGCCAAGGCACATTGGACTTATGCCGCCAAGACTCCCGCTTGGACTTTACGCCGCCAATATCAAACCCCTTAGACTTCAAATGCCAAGACTCAAGCTTGGACTTTCCCTTGCCAACCCATGTTGGACTTTCCATTTGCCAAGACCCATGCTTGGGCTTTTCTCAAATGTCAAGTGTCCCACTTGGACTTCCCATGCCAAGTACCCATGACCTAGACTTTTCCCATGACAATTACATTGTCATATATTTTTGTCGAAACATCAAAACATCACTCGAGTCAAACTCGAGTCCTGGTCAATCGTGACCTGGGCCGATTGCACCAACAATCTCCCCCTTTTTGATGTTTGACAAAAAACAAGCAAATCATTTAGTTAGAACACTGACTTAAATCCCTTACCAATTATCCCAAATTGGCAATCTTAAATGTTCTCCCCCTTTTTGACTAACATCAAAAAGGTCTTCTCTCCAAGGAGGTCAATGTCTCATGTCCCAATGAGATCTTACAATCTTCCCCTTGGTTTAAGCATACCTAGGATGCTTACCATCTTCTTAGTGATAAGTTCCGTATCACTCAAAAAAAGGCAATCCTATGCACTCTCCCAATTTCCAAATTGGGTTTCTAAAAAATCCATCAAATTTCCCAATTAATAACATTTTCCCCTTCAAGAAGAAAGAAAAACACATCCATCACTCCAGGATGGATACCTCCCCCTAAAAGCTTGCTCCCCCTTGACCATTGCACCAACAATGTCCTTGGGAAGTTCCTAAGCCAATAGGAACTCTAAACCATCAAAATTAAGGTTAGAAGTTCAATATTGAACTTTCCAACACCGTAAATTTGATACAAACCCTAAACACCTCTCCAAATCCATATTCAAAGGATTTTCACCCTTTATAATGCTTCCCAAAGCATATCCTAGGGTTAGAAGTGATTAGGAACCATAACGGTAGTTGAAACCGGGCTAAACAAACCTAGTTTTCCCTAAATCAGCATTATCAGTCGACTGACATCTTACTAGTGATGTGCATCGATCGGCACGGCAACGATGAGTGATATTCTTATTCTGTGATCGAGTCAACGCGCCCATCGATCATTGCCCTATAGAAGCGGTCGGATAATCGAAAGATTTTCAAAAATCAGACTCGACTTTCGAAAATTCATAAGTAATTCTACGTAAATCAACAAATCACGAAACTTGATACGTATATTACTTATCACAAATACAATCAGTGAAAAATTTTGAAAAAATATTTTTACCATTGAAATAGGAGATTGGTACAAAGTTCAAAACTATTAAAACTTTAAAGTTTTTGATCCACTTTGTATCAACTTCTACAATGATGATGGCTATTAAAAGATAGATTTCACCAAGGTTTTCTAAATTGATTTTAAAATATTTTTGAAAACCTATTTTGAACCATAATTTATTGGATAAATATACATAACTTGTATATTAGCTTTCCTTATGATTCTTGGTGATAATTAAAATAAGTTTGAGTTCATCTAGATGCACTACCTATGCACCTTGAACCTAACTTATTATCCTAGCATCTCACATGTATCTAGGGTGTATAAATACACATACATGTCAATGTGATGTGAGATGTGGATTTTGATTCATTTTATCTAGGGTTTCATGCATTTCCTAGGCAACCCTACTTGATTCCCTTATAAATGAGACTTCAAGTCATGCCATTTTCCTTAAATCAATGTTCAATCAAATTAATGCATGAAATGATCATGGCATAGTGATAGAAAAATAAAGACATGACCAATGATCATGATGTCATGGCATATGATGAAATTTAAGAACACATGACATTTGAAACCTTAATCCTAAACATGAACATGACATATAAAATGATTAAGAATAAACATGATATCATGGCATGTCATATGACAAACAAAGCATGGCATATAAAATATATAGGTATAGTAATACCTAAATTTTAATATTAATTGTCATTTCATATAATTAATTATATTTTTCCATATTATCACTAATCTTCCTAGTGTGCCAAAAACCCAAAATGGCAAACTAATCTCTAAAATTAAATTGTGCCAATTTAATCATTTTATCAAACTTCTCAAATAATATTGGCACATCCTAAAATCTTTTAGGATTAAAGCTCAAATGTATTTTCAAGGTAACCATAACCTTAAAAATATCCTAACGTGCCACCTTTACCATGGTTGAGTTAACTACTCATCCAATCAAGGTTGGCACACCCTAACCCCATCTAGCGTGAATTAATCACGCTCTTAGGAACCCAAAACCTATTTGAGCTCCTAGGATTAATTAAGTATTCCTTAGGGATAACCTCCCTAGATACCTTCCTAATGACTCTCCTAGGCTTATTAGCCTTGGTCATTTTGGTCTTACCTAGGTTGACTCTAGGGGTAACTCCCCTTGCAACCTTCTTAGTGGCCACCCTAGGTTTCCTAGAAACCTTAGCCACTAGGCACAAACTATGGTTACTCTTAGGGATAGCTTCCCTAGTAACTTTGGTCTTCTTAGACTTAGTTTGTGTTCCATAATCAAATGGAACACTATGGTAAGCCACCTTAGGCTTAGGTTTGTGACCCAAACCTTGCTTGCCCTTGGTTGACTTTCGACTTTGAGGTCCTAGATGTTGACTTTGAGATCTAGACTTAGACTTTTGATCATTAGACCCTTTAAATTGAGTTTGTATATTCCTAAGGGTCTTTTCTAGTTTCTCAAGCCTTGACCTCAAGGCTTGGTTCTCCAATTCTAATTGCCCAATTTTAGAATTTTGATTTAATCCTTGGGCATTGGACTTCCTAGGCATATGCCTAGTCCATTTAGGATTGAAACCTAGGTGTTCTTCTATTTTCTTGATAGATTCCCTAGGTAAAATATTTTGAGGGACATTAGTCCCAAATTTCTTCTTATTTCCTAAGTGGACACTCTTAGCACCTAAACAAATGTGTCTATTATTTCTAGCATGCTTTTCATGTACAATAGCAAGACTATTAAAATTATTTCTAGCATGCTTCTTATCCCTAGAAATTGAAGGTGCATTAATAAATTTTACCTTAGGGTTTGCCTTGGAGGCTCCCCCTACTTGTGTTGCTCCTTCTTGCCCTTTCTTCTTTCCCCTTGGGCAATGACTCCAGTAATGCCCCTTTGAGTTGCACTTGAAGCATATGATATGCTCCTTGATCTTTTGACTTTGGGGACCGGCATCCTTGACTTTTGGTGCCGGTTGAGCCTTCTTTACCCTTTTTGAGCACTTACTCTTGTAGTGCCCATACTCCCTACACTCAAAACACAAAATATGGCTTTTATTTGAAATTGGAGTGTTTGAGTTACCTAGTTCGGTGGTGAGGGTCTCTTGAGCTTGTTCTTCCTCTTGACCGGATGTAGATAGTACTTCTTGTTGCTCCGGTGTTGAGGATGCTCTAATCTCCTCAATCCTAGAAGTGGATACTTCTTCCACTTCTTCTACCTCTTCTTTCTCCGATCCGAAGGTTGACTCCTCACTTTCTTGTGAGGATGATGAAGCTTCCTCTTCCAAGTCTTCTTGGACCGATTCGGGATTGTCGTGGAACTTGACCAACTTGTTCCACAACTCCTTGGCATCCCTATATCTTCCTAATCTAGACAAAATGTTGTTAGGTATCAAATTAATTAACATTTTTGTTACCTTAACGGTTGTCTTGAATTTTTGCCGTTGCTCCTCGGTCCATCGCTTCATTTTGAGAATTTCGCCATTTTCTCCTCTCGGAGCATCAAAACCTATAATCACGGCAAACCAATTTTCTATGTTCGTCATTAGAAAATATTCCATCCTACCTTTCCAATACGCGAAATGTTCACGGTCGAAGGAAGGCGAAACATTGATGTCGTCACCCAATCTCTCCTCGAACTCCATCTTGTTCCTCTAGCGTCTTGACTCCGGGTTGTTAATCCGTAGAAGAGCCCTGGACTCTGATATCAATTGTAGGATATTTGACGCCGCTAGAGGGGGGTGAATAGCGGGTGTTCGTTGGTTGATGGAATTCGATCGTGATCGTGTCTACAAGTTTCGTTAGCACAGCGGAATATATATATATATAATAACAATAACGAAACACAATCACAAACACAAAGACACGAAGATTTAACGTGGTTCGGAACCGCACGGTTCCTACTCCACGGATCGAGCTCTACGAGCTCTAGTGATGCACACGCAACCACTAATAAACACTCCTTCTCGGAACAATCCGGAGGTGGAGAAACCTCGTACAATAATGATTACAACAATAATCAAATAGATACAAGCAAATACGATAATGAAATACAAATGCAAGTAAAGGAAAAACACTTTACAAAAGCTTTTGATTGCTTGATCTTTGATTGCCTTGAACTAGCTTTGAAGGACTCGAAAGCACCAACTTCCCCCTTCAATTCCGCTTAAGAAAATCACTATCTTTTCCTCCATCACGAGCTCCTTATATAGCTTCAACTGTCTTTGGAAAAGGTCGATCGATCGGGACTATCGGGACCGATCGATCACATCGCTTGTTGTGAGACAACGGTGTAATCCACGCTAGAAAAATCCAACGGCTAGGACATCACCGATCGATCGCATGAGCATCACGATCGGTGATGAGCCATCACTCGACTGCTCATCCCAGCAGTCGAGTGAGACTCCACTCTGTGCCCTGAAATCCGAGCATCAGTCGACTGATGAGCCATATCAGTCATTGCTTCACCGATCGGCCCATCAAATGAGGTTTTAACTCAAGTATGGTGCCCCCATACTTGCTAGACCACCCTTATCCTAGACCTAAACCTTCTAGCCACCTCCATTAGCCTTACGCATCTCGGATCCCTCCAAGTCATCCATGACTTGTTCATCCATCGCGCTAGCCTTCAGGTGCTTCCATCGGCTATGTCATGCTAACGGTGTCTACACCGCCAAGGCACATTGGACTTATGCCGCCAAGACTCCCGCTTGGACTTTACGCTGCCAATATCAAACCCCTTGGACTTCAAATGCCAAGACTCAAGCTTGGACTTTCACTTGTCAACCCATGTTGGACTTTCCATTTGCCAAGACCCATGCTTGGGCTTTTCTCAAATGCCAAGTGTCCCACTTGGACTTCCCATGCCAAGTACCCATGACTTGGACTTTTCCCATGACAATTACATTGTCATATGTTTTTGTTGAAACATCAAAACATCACTCGAGTTAAACTCGAGTCCTGGTCAATCGTGACCTGGGCCGATTGCACCAACATGAATGATTTTCCAAAAGGAAAACTATAATGGTTTCTCATGGAGTGACTCATCAAATGAGTCATAGGCTATGGAGTAGGAACCTGAGAGTTTTCGAGTCGTAGATTTGGATTTTAGGGTTTAGGATTTAAGGTTCAAGATTTAGGATTTAGAGTTTAGGGTTTTGTGGTTATAAAGCTTAGGATTTCGAGGTTCATGATTTAGGATTTAAGGTTCAGGATTTAGAATTTAAGATTTATGATTTTCTAGTTATAATGTTTAGGGCTTTGGGATTTAAGATTTTGGGTTGGTTTTAGCGTTTAATGTTTATGTGTTTAAGGTTTATGGCTAATGTTTAATATTTAGGATTTAAGGTTTAAGGTTTAGGGTATTTGGTTCATGATTTTAGGGTTTAGGTTTCAGGGTATAGTGCTTTTATTTTATGGTGTAGTGTTCTAGGTTTAGGGTGTAGGGTTTTGGGTTGGAGGTTTAGGGTTCAAGGTTAAAGTTTAAGGTTTAGGATTTGGGGTTTAGTATTTAGGATTCAAGATATAGGCCTTGACATTTTAGGTTTTAGGGTTGAAGGTATATGTTTTAGACTTAATGGTTTTATATTTAGGGTTTGGGGTTCAGTATTTTAGGGTTTAGGATTTAGGATTCAAGGTATTTGTTTTAGGATTTATAGTTTCACATTTAGGGTTCAAGATTTAGGGTTTTAGTGTTTAGAGTTTAGGGTTCTTGAGGTTTAGATTTCAGGATTTAGGGTTTTAGTGTTTAAGGTTTAGAGTTTAGGATTTAAGGTAGGGTTTTAGAGTTTAGGATGTAATGTTTAGGGCATGGGTGACCTTGGTTTCGAAACCGTCGATTTCGATTTTGGAATCGTCAATTCTGATTTATCATCCAATGGAATCGAAACTGAACCGCTCATCAACGATTTCGATTTCGATTTCGATTTCGAAACCACTGATTCCGATTTCTTATAGTTCGATTTTGATTTCGAAACTGTCGGTTCTGATTCATCATGCAACGGAACATAAATCGAACCGTTAACTGACGATTTCAAATCTTTACGATTCAATTTCGATTCAAACCATTTAGAACCAAAATTTAAATTATTTAATTTTAAGTCTCTCAATTTAAGTATATTATTTTTAATTCATTAATTCGATAGATTTTTTAAATTTAAATTATATTTAAATTTAAGTTTTATACATGGAGATTTAACTTATATTGATTTATTTATTTTATATAACTATTTTAATCAAATATTTATGGTAAAAAATTATCATCAAAATATATTTAATTAATTTATATATATATATATATATAATCAAAACCCTCGTAGTTCACTTACCATTTAAATATGATCTCATTATCTTAATTTAATCTGAAATATTATCAGAGATAGCGATTGATGTGCCTTCGGTTGTAAAATCTTAATATAAGTCTTCATTATTCTTTTTTATTATCTCTGATTGCTTAAGATCTGTTTTTAAAAATTAAATTATGATTTCAACAAAAAATACTCAGTTCTGATTCCGGTTCGATTTTGATTCTGATTTCATTTCGGTTCCAATTCTAAAAATTTAGAAATCGGAACTGAACCATATGTCTTCGGTTTCAGTTCTGATTTTTGAACCGGGATCGAAAAAGTGATTTTGATTCGATTTTTGAGCCATCTATTTCGATTCGGTTCACGATTCGAACCGAACCATGATCACCGACCCTTAATTTAGGGTATATCTTTTAGGATTCATGGTTAATGCTTTTGGATTTTAGAGTTTAAGGGCTAAGGTTTAGGGTTTAAGTTTTATCGTTTAGAATTTAGGATTTAGAGTTTAGGTTTTTTTTTTTTACTTTTTTTTTTAAATTATACTTCAGTAAAAGTTTTAAAATACCAAATTATTTTCAAAGTTAAAATTGATATTATGGAAAGTGTTTATTCTTCATTGCATTACTAATATGTCTTTCATTTGAAATTGAACTAAAAACCATTTTTAAAAATTTATTAAAATGATTTTTAAAAGTATTAAAATGCTATTAATCCCCTCCTCTAGTGTTTCCATGTAATTCTACGAGTTTAACATTTTCAAATTTTAAAATTTTCACAAAGCCAACTGATTTAGTGTCACGCTCCGAGGGCATAATTGTCATCCAAATGATGGAGAAATCTCTTAGTGATAATATTTCGAAATATATTACCGGAATCAGATATGGTAAAAACTTTGAAATAATCAGAAATATAAAATACAATTATTTTATTAGCTGCATGCATGCATGACGAAAACATAAATCAGTAAAAGTAAAATAGGTTTATGACATCCAAATCAAATTGTGACAAAATCCAAAGTGTGTAAACAAAAATGCGATAACAATAAGGGAAGCAAATCGACCTCTCGACGATACAGTGGGACCAACACGGCAAGGGACTCCCTGAGCGATGCGAAGGTAGGTCAATAGGACACGTCCTCTATCAGCTAATCTGGAAGCCAAAGAAAAGAGGGAGTGAGTACAAATCACTCAGTGGGTCTATAGAAAGACAGTGCATGATAATAAAAATACAATGGAGGTCAAAGAAAAGTAAACTCAAGTAACCCAAATCTCAGAATACCCGTATCAATCTGTAACTAACCTCATCATCCATATAATAAATGCACCTGTGAGTTTGTGGCATACACAACTAATTGCAAATCTACAAGAAATATGCATCAAGATACCGCGACAAAGTCTCGTGACTCTCGAGGTAAATACAAAGGAGCACTATCTGCGGGCAACAACATGCTACCACGAACGGGACTCGTGGGAAGATAGGCAATATACAGAGTACTGTCTACGCGCAATGACATGCCACCACGAATGAGTCTCGTGGACAAATAGGCAATATAAAGACTCAATGTCTGCGTGTAACAACATGCTACCACGAACGGATCTAGTGGGTAGACAGAGTATATAACTATCTAGCTATTGACTGCATGCAACAACATGCTACCACGAATGGGTCTCGTGGACAGTCAGTGTATATAACTATCTAGTTATTACCTACATGTAACAACATGCCACCACGAATGGATCTCATCGGCAGTTGATTATCCTAGGTTGTTAAACTTAGGATTATCCAACACATCTAGCATGAAACGTCTATCAAGGTCGATAAAGATCATTAATCTACTAATAAGCACGTCGGAGTGGTTAAGCATAAATTATATTATTTCTACAGTTCAATCATGGTATCAACTGAAACAGTAAATAAATAAATATATATATATATAATAATAATATCCATTAAACAATAGCATAAGAATTCACATACTAATAAAATCAAATAGCTCAGAAGCCAAATAGAGTATAAACAGGTCAAGTAAATATAAGGTCAAAACAATATTAGAAAGAACATAGAGTGGAAGGATAATATAACCTATAATAAACATCATAATCAAAATAATCATGCACTAAGATCAAAGGATCTAAAAGGGTCGAAGAACGAACCATCCACCTCTGACGGACGAACGCTAGCTATCTCTAAATCCGAGGATTTACTTCAGTTCCCAACTCTACAGTCAGTAACGTTAGAAATCTGGCATTGTCAACATCAGTGTTCGAGGGCGTTCATCCGTGTCGGGCAGAACACGCCGACGAAGCCAACGGAGGCGGCGACAAAACCCCTGGAGGCAGTGACGACGCGGTGGTGTGCATCGATGGTGCACGCGAGTTGATCCTTTGATCGCAGCGTGCCTAAGCGTGTGGAAAGGGGATGCTAGAGGTCGAAAGTAAGGTTGGCAGCACCGGAGCTGGTAGCGGCGGTCGCAGGCGGTGGTCGCGTAGTGTGCCTGTGCATGCAGTGCCTAAAGGTGGCGGTGCGAGAGGGGACGACGATGGTGACGAGAGAAAAGAAAAAAGAAACGACGTCCCCATTAACTTAGGTTTGACTGAATTAATCAATCCCTAATTATGATTGATTACCTCACTTAACCAAGTCTAAAAAAATTATCGCGAAAATTTCTATTAAATAACTAAAATTTATATAATACTGCTATTATTATTATTATTTTGTTTTATTATATATATAGTATTTAGGGTTCAAACCCTACAAAAAAAATAGAAAATAGCGATGAAATATTAGCGACGATTTATTAATTTGTCGCAAAAACTAAACATTTACGATAAATTTCTTTATCATCGCAAATAATTTTATATTTGCGACAAAAATTTAGTTTTTCGTCGCTAACATAATATATATTTAAGATGATATAAATATATTCGTCGTAAATTGATACTTAGTGACGAAATACATAAATATTCGTCGTAAATAACTTAGTGATGACCAATGACATTTCGTCGCAAAACCTTTGGTCGAGCCGCCAGTTGACTTCACTCGATTCTGTGGTCGACTAAATGTTTGGCAGTCGAGTCGTCAATCCCGCCAGTCGACTGACTATTGGTGATGAAATATTTAAATTTCGTCACGAAAGATTCAATCGATCCGCCAATTGAATTTACTCGATTCTATGGCTGGCCAAATGTCTAGCAGTCAAGTCGTCAATCTGCCAGTTGACTGACTGTTGGCGATGAACCATTTAAATTTCATCGCGAAAGATTCAGTTGAGTTTACTCGATTCTGTGGTCGGCCAAATGTCTAGCAGTCGAGTCGTCAATCTCGCCAGTCGACTGATGATCAAATATTAGCGACAAAAATATAAAAATCGTTGCTAAAGTAGTAAATATTAGTGACGAATATAGTTAATTCGTCGCTAATTTCAGTGGGAAAACCCTTGCCCACGCCGATTCCCCCATTTTCTCGGCGCAACTTCCTCTTCCGGCGATTCTCCTGCTCTCCGACGACAAGCTCCGTGTGAATCTTCCTTCATCTCCGTGCTTCGCCTCCGGCTCCGGCTTCTCCGTGCTCCGGCTTCTCTTCTCCGACACGTGCGACTTCTCTGGCTCTGACAACAACTCTAGCGGCTTCTTCTCCAGCTCCGGTCTCCAGCTCTGACTTCTTCTCGACGCCGTCTCAAACTCATCCTTCAACTCTGACTTAGCTTTATACAAATTCTTTCTTCAAAGTTTTACAATAAATTTAAGGGTTTTTTATATATTATTGTTATGATTAGATGATAAATTTAGGGATTTGTTATACTCAGACGATGAATTTAGGATTTTGTTAGGGTTTAAGGTTATTATATATACGGTTGTTAGGGTTTTGTTAGCGATTAGACGATGAATTTATGGCTTTTTTATCATTTAGATTTGGACGTATTCATGATAATCAAGCAATAACTTATTGCCTAGATGATACATTCTTTGATTTGTTGTCAATTAGATGATTTTAGGATTTTTTTATTATTAGAGGATAAGGTTAGGGTTTTCTGATTTTTAGATTATAATGTTCGATGATAAACATAGGGTTACAATGCAAATTGTAGGTTATAAATTTTTGATTATTTTGTATGTGTCAATTAAATTTGAGTTGCTAAATTATTTTTATTGAAAATTAACATTAAAATTATTTTATATATGTTTAACCAGAGTTTAAAAATATGAATAAAAGTTGGATAACGATTCAGAATCGAATTAGTCCTGAATATATCAATGGGTTGAATCAGTTTATAAATATTGCAGAAAATTACATGATCAGTTTGAATTTATCAAAAATCTATTGTCCATGTCAACGGTGTGGTAATTTGTTTCAATATGAATTGGATTATATGCGAGGACATCTGTATAGATGGGGATTTGATAGACTATATAAAATCTAGAACTTTTATGGAGAAACTTCTACATCATCCGGTAGTATAAATATTATCAATCAATATGAGAATGATTTTGATGTTGACGTAGATGAATTCGAAGACGATTTTGAAGACATATTTACTGATTTACAAAATACAAAAAATATAACCAACAACGAGTCTCAATCAGATGATATAAATGTTGGTGCAGGAGCACTAGATAATTGAACCTGTATTTTGATTATGGCAAAGACACAAAGTTAAGTTTACATCGTTGTCTCACGAGCTAAATCAAGTGTGCAGAAAGGCTAAGCTAAGCCGAAGGTCAGCGACACCCAGAGGGAGCTATGGTGGTCGGGCAACACCGAGGAAACTTCGTGGGAGTCGAAGAACCTAGGTGGAAGACCGGAAGCAAAACAACAGATCTTAAAAGACCAGAGGTAAGCTCGTGTGAGTGAGAGATAGTAAAGTCGTGTCCTTTGTACGGGGACGACCGTAGGCGGCGATCCGACTAAAACTTCCTGTGAAAGGTCTAGGTCGAGATCGGACAGTAAGAAATCGTTGCATTTACCATTTTTCGTGCTAACCTCTTGTTGCAGGGAAGTGGTCAGGCTGGCAGTCGACTGCTGATCATTGGGCAGTCGACTGATGCTCATCAGTCGACTGATGGAAGGCATCAGTCGACTGATGGAGACGAATCAACCTTTTGCGCTAGGTCAAAATGGATAATGTTTGATGCGACCACTTCGCGATAAAATTTGGTACCACTTCGTGATCTGTTCCAAAAGATGAGGAGACTTATTCTGAGACTAAACTCTATAAAAGGAGGGGAGGATTCCAACCCAAACATTCATTCAAGATTATTCTCAAGTGCTCCTACAACGCCAAAGCTCCAACACCGTCATAACGCCGACGCGACGCCAAGCTTCCATCTTCTTCGTCGGCAACAGCAACAACAAGTAATATCTTTTGTATTCTTTGTTTTAATCGTAACGAGGTGAGGTAGGCTTGTTGCCTCATCCTCGTACTTCCAATTTTGTGATTGTTATCTCTTACCTCCAACGAGGAGGAGATCTTATAATGCTTTGCCCTCCGTACGCGGTCTAGGATCATTAGGGCCTTAGAGTAGCAACCGCTGGGTTGCGAACCAAGTAAAAATAAACTTGTCTCTTTATTTTTTCGCTGTGCTTGCTCGTATATCGAACGAACGAAACGAAGAATTTTACGCTCGCTATTCACCCCCCCCCCCTCTAGCGACGCTTCTCGATCCAACAATAAATGTAAACATAAATGCAAATGATTGTAGACAAAGTTATATTTCAATGTTAGAAGAAGCACAAAAAGAACTCTATCCCAATTGTACTACTTTTTCGGTTTTCAATTTTGTTGTGAAGCTAATGCATGTAAAGGTGTTAAATGGTTGGAGCAATAAATCTTTTGATATGTTACTTCAGTTATTGCAAGAGGCATTTCCTAAATCGAATACGATTCCAAACTCTTATTATGAAGCCAAAAAATTATTAAAAGAGTTAGGATTGACATATGAGAAGATACATGTCTGTAAGAATGATTGTATATTATTTTGGGATGAGCATGAGAATAAGGATGCATGCCTAGTGTGCAAGGAGCTCAGATACAAGTACGAAGGGATGAATAAGAAAAAGAATCCTCATAAAATTCTTCGATATTTTCCTCTAAAATCGAGACTTAAGAGGTTGTTTATTTCGAAACATACGACCAAAGAGATGAGATGACATAAAAAAAAGCGAGTTGACACATATGGTGTATTAAGACACCCAGCTGATAGTGAATCATGGAAAGAATTTGACAATACACATAAAATATTTGCAGGTTATCCACGAAATATTCGTTTAAGGTTGACTACTGACGGGTTTAATCTATTTGGAAACATGTCAAATGCTTATAGTATGTGGCTTGTTATACTTATGAATTATAATTTGCCACCGTGGAAAATGTCGAAGCCACCATATATGATTATGTCTCTGTTAATTCCTGGGCCTAAATCACCTGGCAAAGAGATAGATGTATACCTATGACCTCTGATAAGCGAACTGAAGGAGCTATGGGATGATGAAGTGGAAGCATATGATGCATCAACTGAACAAGTATTTCAATTACTTGTTGCTGTGATGTGGACCATTCATGACTTTCCAGCATACTGAATAGTTTCTGGATGGAGCACAAAGGGTTATAAGGCATGTCCAGTATGTCTGAATGAAAGTAAATCTCAAGGATTAAGGAGTAAAATATGCTACACATGTCACCATCGATTCTTGGATATGCAACACCGATAGCGTAGAAATAAAGATTCCAATGGAAATGTTGAAAAAGGACCACCACGAGTAATGAATGGATATGAGATTTTAGCGCAGTTAGACACGTTGCCCCAAGTGACATTCAGTAAGCATCCTTTATTTATTCAGTAAAAAATGGCAGTGATCTTCGGATGATACAAATTGGATAAAGAAGTCTATATTTTTTGAATTACTATATTGGTTAGGTTTAAAGTTGAAACACAATTTAGATGTTATGCATATTGAAAAGAATGTCTGTGATGCTTTAATTGCCACATTATTAAATATAGACGGAAAGTCAAAGGACACTCTCAAAACAAGATTAGACTTACAAGATATGGGGATAAGGAGTGAGTTGCATTTACAGCCGGTAGGAGACAAATTCAGGAAACCGTATGCAAGTTACACGTTGACATTGGAAGAAAAGCGTGAATTTTATTAATTTTTGAAATATGTTAAGTTTCCATATAGTTATGCTGCTAATATATCTAGACATGTGAATGCAAATGAAGGTAAGATATATGGACTAAAATCACATGATTGTCATGTATTGTTGCAAAGAATACTTCTAGTTGTTGTACGTAAATTTTCTCAAAAGACATATGTAGCCCGTTGATTGAATTATGTGATTTCTTCAAAAAGATCATTGCAAGATCTTTACACACAGCGGACATATGTAAAATGGAGGAGCAAATAATCCTGATATTATATAAGATGGAATGGATATTTCCTCCGAAATTATTTGACATTATGGTCCATTTGACAGTTCATTTACCTCATGAAGCTTGTTGGTGCAATCGGCCTAGGTCACGATTGACCAGGACTCGATCTTGGCTCGAGAGATGTTTTGATGTTCGACAAAAACATATGACAATGTAATTGTCATGGGAAAGTCCAAGTCTTAGGTACTTGGCATGGAAAGTCCAAGCGGGACACTTGGCATTTGGGAAAGTCCAAGCATGGGTCTTGGCAATGTAAAGTCCAAGCATGGGTCTTGGCAAAGTAAAAGTCTAAGCATGGGTCTTGGCATGGAAAGTCCAACATGGGTTGGCAAGGGAAAGTCTAAGTATGAGTCTTGGCATTTGAGAAGTCCAAGATGTTTGATATTGACGGCGTAAAGTCCAAGGGTGAAGTCTTGGCAGCATAAGTCCAATGGTTGGTGGCGTAAAGTCCAAGCGGAGTCTTGGCGGCGTAAGTCCAATGTGCCTTGGCGGTATAGACACTGTTAGCATGACATGGCCGATGGAAGCACCTAAAGGCTAGCACGATGGATGAACAAGCCATGGATGACTTGGAGGGATTCGAGAGGCGTGAGGCTGATGGAGGTGGCTAGAAGGCTTAGGTCTAGGCTAAGAGTGATCTAGCAAATATGGGGGAACCATACCTGGGCTAAAACCTCATGTTTGAGGTGTGTCAGTCGACTGGTGCCATGTGACAATCGACCAGCCTGAGTCAATTAGGGTTTGACTGTGGAAATTGCCCTAGCAGTCGACTGCCATAGGTGGGCAGTCGACTGATCTTGTGATCAGTCGACTGGTGCTCGAGAAATTGAGCACAGAATGGAGTCTCACTCGACCGCTGCGGTCAGTAGTCGAGTGATGGCTTGATCAGTCGACTGATGGTCATAATCAGTCGACTGATGATGGATCCGTTGGACTTTTCCAGTGTGGATCTAGCCGTTGTCTCACGACAACAGTGACATCAGTTGACTGATGGTCCCGACCAGTCGACTGATCGACTTTTTCTAGCACAGGTTGAAGCTTTATAAGGAGCTCGTGAAGGAGGAAAAAGGTAGCGATTTTCTTGGGCAAATTGAATGGGAGAGTTGGTGCTTTCTAGTCCTTCAAGGCTTGTTCAAGGCAATCAAAGATCAAGCAAATCTAAAGAGCATTTGTAAAGTTTTCTTTGCATAGATTATTGTATTCTTGTTGTATTTGCTTGTCTTACTTTGTATTGCTTAGTGTAATCTTTGTACGAGGTTTCTCCGCCTCCGACTTGTGTCGAGAAGGAGTATTTATGATTAGTGATTGCATTGGCATCGCTAGAGCTCGTTAGAGCTCGATCCGTGGAGTAGGAACCGTTCGGTTCCGAACCACGTTATATCTTTGTGTTCGTGTTTGTTTTAATTCGTTATTTCTTTTATTATTATTATTCCGCTACGTATAATGAGTTTTGTAGAGATGAACACGAACGATTTCCATCATTGGTACTAGCACGCGCTATTCACCCCCCCTTTAACTTCCAATCGATCCCCTACAAGTGGTATCAGAGCGAGGTCGCTCTTTAAGATTTAACAACTAAGGGAGCATGCTAGAGGGTGAAGATGGAGTTCCAAGACAAGCTTGGATGGGATATCAACACTCCACCATCATATGATCGAGAAGATTTTTCGGCGTGGAGATCAAGAATGGAGACATTCTTAATGATGGACATAGAGGATTGGTTCATCCTCGTAGAAGGCTTTGAACCTCCTAGGGACAAATCCTCAAGTTGAAGAAATGGACCCAAGAGCAACGACAAAAATTCAAAACCGAAGCCAAGGTAACAAAACTTTTAGAAGATTTGATACCTAATGATGTTTTGTCTAGGCTAGGTGAATATCTCGACGCCAAGGAGCTATGGGACAAATTGGCCAAGTTCAATGAGAAGCCCCACTTGGCATAAGTAAAAGAATATAAGGAAGAGGATGAAGAGAGTTCATCATCCTCACGAGCAAGTGAGGAATCGAAAGTTGAAGAGGAGTCAACTTCCGGATCTGCTTCCGGATCGGTGGAAGAAGTAAAGTCCAAGGGTGAAGTCTTGGTAGCATAAGTCCAATGGTTGGTGGCGTAAAGTCCAAGCGGAGTCTTGGCGGCGTAAGTCCAATGTGTCTTGGCGGTGTAGACACCGTTAGCATGACATGGCCGATGGAAGCACCTAAAGGCTAGTGCGATGGATGAACAAGTCATGGATGACTTGGAGGGATCCGAGAGGCGTGAGGCTGATGGAGGTGGCTAGAAGGCTTAGGTCTAAGCTAAGGGTGGTCTAGCAAGTATGGGGGAACCATACTTGGGCTAAAACTTGGTCGTGGTGTCATGTGATCGGCAGCCCGAGTCAATGGGGTTTGACCGTGGAATTTCTAGTAGTCGATCGTCATAGGTGGGCGATCGATTGATTGAAGCGGTCGATCGATCTTGTGATCGATCGGCCGTGTTCGAGAAATCGAGCACAGAATGGAGTCTCACTAGACCGTTGCGGTCAACAGTCGAGTGATGGCTTGATCAGTCGACTGATGGTCATAATCAGTCGACTGATGATGGATTTGTTGGACTTTTCCAGCATGGATCTAGCCGTTGTCTCACGACAACAATGGCATCAGTCAACTGATGGTCCCGACCAGTCGACTGATCAACTTTTTCCAACACAGGTTGAAGATTTATAAGGAGCTCGTGAAGGAGGAAAAAGGTAGCGATTTTCTTGGGCAAATTGAAGGAGAGAGTTGGTGTTTTCCAGTCCTTCAAGGCTAGTTCAAGGCAATCAAAGATCAAACAAATCCAAAGAGCATTTGTAAAGTTTTCTTTACATAGATTGTTGTATTCTTGTTGTATTTGTTTGTCTTACTTTGTATTACTTAGTGTAATCTTTGTACGAGGTTTCTCCGCCTTCGACTTGTGTCGAGAAGGAGTATTTGTGATTAGTGATTGCATTGGCATCGCTAGAGCTCGATCCGTGGAGTAGGAACCGTTCGGTTCCGAACCACATTATATCTTTGTGTTCGTGTTTGTTTTAATTCGTTATTGCTTTTATTATTATTATTCCGCTGCATATAATGAGTTTTGTAGAGACGAACGCGAACGATTTCCATCATCGGTACTAACATGCGCTATTCACCCCCCCCCTCTAGCTTCCAATCGATCCCCTATAAAGCTATGTTGGCTTGGCCAGTTTCGTCACGATGGATGTATCCCTTTGAGCGATATTTGGGAAGGCTAAAAAAATATGTTCGTAATAAAACACGACTTGAAGGATCTATTGCAGAGGGGTATATTGTAAATAAGGCCTTGACTTTCAGTTCGTTATATATGAGTCAGATTGAGATAAGTTTTTCTAAGTCGAAATAGAATAAAGATATCCAACCATCAATATGCAAATTAAGTATTTTCTCACAGGAAACAAGAGTCTTTGACGATCAACAAAGTCTGAAATTGACATTGTCATTGTTTAAGAAAGCGCATTGGTACATTCTGAACAATTATAAAGAAGTCGACCGATATCAAAATTAAATGTTTACATTAAGTTATTGCTTTAATTCTATTTCATTCACAGAGTTTAAATTGATTAAGTTTTATACAGTGAGCATCTACAACTTGTGTCCTAAAAGGTTCATGCTGATCAAGTGATGTAATATCACGAGTGAGATTTCCCACTATGGTTTAGGGATAAAATTGTAGCGCTAAAATTTTTTACAAATTCAGAGATCACAAATGAGTTGTATTATTTAGCAATGGTACCTGATGCTGAAGTTTAACTGTATGATACATGCATAGTAAATGAAATTCGATATCATACGACGTTCCGTGATTCATGCATAACTACTCAGAATAGTGGGGTCAGTATCTCATCCTCTGACGATGAGGACAATTTGGATTTTTTTGGTGTGTTGAAGGATATGGTTCAAATATTTTACTCTTTCAGGTATAAAGTTCAATTATTTTGGTGTGAATGATTCCAATGTAATCCAAAAAAAATCGTTAGTGGAAGAGTATAATCTCTTGTGTATTGACACTTCTAAAACATGGTATGATGATGACCCATTCATTTTGGTTAACCAAGCAAATCAAGTGTATTATTTGAATGATATCAAATGTGGAGGTCATTGGAAGGTTGTGTAAAGGGTTCACCACCGAGATATATACAAAGTAACTGAAGTTGATGAAGTATCTGAAGATTTTGAGGGTGGTAATATCTTCATAATGGAGCCAAACCAAGAAATTTTATCCAATGATTCAACTTTAGTAGTCGGTGAAGACTTAGCAATAGCTCAACTTTGTCGATTAGATGTTAAGCATCACCAAATAAATATGACAAATGCACAAGTGAATCTGGATATGGGCGCTCAAAGTAATCGTATTGTTGATGGTGAAGATAGTGAAAGTGACAGTGAGACGGATGATTATTTATCCTTTTCAGATGATAATAGTGATTAGATGTATTTACATGGTATTTATATTGTTCTTCATTTATATTTCATGTATTTAATATAATCTTTTATTATACATCGATCTGTATATAATGCTTATGTCACAGCTATGCCACCTAAGAGAATTGAGCACCCCCCAATTGTGCCTACGCCTGACGATGATAGTGCTCCTACTCCTACTGGTTAGTTATGTGGTTTTAAGTATGTATATTTTGTTTCCTATATATTTAACTTGTTAATTGTTAATGTTCTTTGATTTACAGTTCATCCGACACGTAGAGAGACTCGAGGCACACACTCCGATTGGTTCCAACGGCAAATTGAGGAATGAGGTAGATTACCCATTACCTTCCGTAAGAGCAATGGTCACCCTATCAGGACAAATGCAGCTGCTTTTATGATAGAGTTAAGTTTGTTAATTAAGAAGTTAGCTCCCCTACAAACTAAGAGCTGGAAGTATATCCCCGCGAATAATAAACAGATGATCTATGACCGATTATCAGTAAGTACGAATATTTTCATATTTATATAATCAACCATCATTCGTTAATAAATTTCAATATTGGTATTTTTTTCAGGTTGCTTTCTATATCAGTTTTGCCAAGGAGGCAACGTCGGTAAGAAAGAAAACCGACAGGTTAATGAGTGCAAGGTATAGAGACAATAGAAATAAGATGCACACTCATTATAAAAGTCTACTGCATCTTCCCCCTACCGAGTGTCTACATCATATGTCGATCGAGTATTGTGAGACATAGGAAGATTGAAACTATATGTGTGATTTGTTTGAATCAGAGAAATTTTAGGTAACTAACTCTATACAAATTAAAATATTTGTTCTATAACTCATGTTTTATGTTTTATCTTAATAAATTTTTATATTGTAGACACGATCGGCAATAAATGCCCAAAATCGAGCACAACTACCATTTACTCATCGAGGTGACTCTAAATCATTCATCCAATACAGTTACGACGGTGTAAGTACAAACTTTATAGTTACAGTATATTGTTTGATATTTTTAATATTAACACATTATAATATTTTTCAGATCGATCAGTCTCAGAGAAAAGATCGGATTACTGTATTCAATACAACACACTGTAGCTCGTCAAAAGGGTGGAGTGGGGAGAGATCCAAGGTTGTATACGTAAGATATAATCAATAAAAATTAGTAAAGTTATTTTTAAATTTGTATAATTATTTGTAAATATATTAATAATATGTTTGTTATTCTTATGGTGATATGGTGAGACTGCGAGATGAACACATCCAATCACAAGAAATCGGAGATAACATTGATGTTGTTCAGATTGCAGATCAGATTTGTGATCAAGTCTTCGGTGTTCGCTCTGGATATTAGAGCAATTGGAAGTGGACTAAAACCAGTTAGGTCCACTTCTTCAGATGTCAACTCCTCCAGAACAACTAACGCAGTACTGCATAAACAACTTCAATCCACCGAGCAAAGATTAGAAGGGACGCAAGAGAAACTAGGAAACACTCGGGCTCAATTAGCTAGCACCCAAGATGAGTTGGAATCAATGAGATCAAGACAAGATATGTTTAAAGCAATTCTGAATCGGCTTGCTCCTAGAGTATTATAATCATTGATGCATGAGTCATCTTCAGCTCCACCTCTTCCTCCATCTTAGAGTTTGTGAACATTTATATTTTGAGCTAGTGAATTTGAATGTGTTTGCATTTTAATACTATGAATTAGTGAAATTGGATATTTTTGGACTTTAAATTTGATGTTATGTTAGTTGTTTTTAAATGCATATGTTGGTTTTATTGTTTTAATTGTATGTTGTTAAGTTAAATTGTGTGGTTGATATTGTATTATAAGATTTCGAATACAAATAAAATGAATTTTGGAAATCTGTATTTTCATGGTTAGCGATGATTTTTTTCAATTTCGTCGCTAATTGTCGATATACGTCATCATGATTTTGAGGTTTGGCGATGAAATTTTTAATTTCATCGCTAGAGTTTAGCGTATCAGTCGAGTTGACAGTTGACGCATTCGACTGTTATAGGATGTTAGCGACGAAATTTATATATTTTGTCGCAAAAGTGTCTCCAATCGAGACGCCAGTCGAGGGTCTCCCAATTCTGTGACTAGCCAAAATTAGATAGTCAATTGCTTTCTTGCATCAGTCGAGTGAAGTTAGCGACGAAATAAGTTATTTTCGTAGTTAACCTGACAATTGAGGCGCTAGTAGAGTGTTTTGCGATTCTGTGACGGGGGAAAAATTAGATGGTCGACTGCTTTATTGCATCACTCAACTGATAGTTAGCGATGAGTGTTGTATATTTCATCGCTAATATCGGTGATTTTCCTCTTTCCGTCATTCAAGATTTTGCGATAAAATATTTTTTGTTAGCGACATTTTTTTCCGTCGGTAATATTAACGACGAAAATACTTTTAATTTGTCGCTAATGTTTCTTTGCGATAAGCTTATTACGATGACTCTAGCGATGAAATTTTTTCATCGTAAAATTTATTTAGCGGCGAATTATTTGTATTAGTGACGAAAATAATTCGTCGTTATTTTCCATTTTTCTTGTAGTGAAAGTTTAGAGTTCCGAGTTTAGGATTTTGATTTTTAGAGTTTTAGGGTTTAGAGTTTAGGATTTAGGGATTGGGGTTTAAGCTCTAGGATTTGGTGATTTGGATTTTAAGATTTAGTGCTTAATGTTTAGGGTTTAAGGTAGGGTTTAGTGGTTATGGTACATGGTTTAGAGTTTAGGGTTCCAAGATTTAAATTTTAGGATTTAAGGTTTAGTGTTTAGGTTCAATGTTTAGGATTTAGGATTTCAAGATTTTACGGTTTAGAGTTTACAGTTTAGGATTGACGTTTACGGTTTAGGATCATTTGGGGATTTAGATTTTGGATTTTAAGGTTTAATGCTTAGTGTTTAGGGTTTAAGATAGGGTTTAGTGTTCATTGTACACGGTTTAGAGTTTAGGGTTCAAAGATGTGGATTTTAAGATCTAAGCTTCAGGGTTTAGGATTTAGAGTTTCCTTACTTTCTTTGATTACACTTTAGTAAAAGTTTTAAAAAACCAAATAATTTTCAAAGTTAAAATTGATATTGAGAAAAGTGTTTATTCTTCGTTGCATTACTCATGCATCTCTAATTTCAAATTGAATTTTAAACAAGTTTTAAATATATATCTTCTTGTGGTTAAAGGTGTAAATGAATCAAACCGAGCTAATAGTATAAAAATATTGATATTCGACTTTAAATTTAAAAAACATATGTAATATTTGAATTTGACTCAAATTTAAAAAATAGAAATATTTTTGACTCAAGCTAGTTCAAAATGAAATTTGAGCTCGAGTTTGATTAGAATTGTTCTAATTTTGATTTGAGCATAATCGAATAATAGTTCAAAATGACTCAAATTCAAATAGAGTTATTTGAATTTTAATTTGAGCATATTGAAACTAAAATTATTTAAAAAAATAAATAGAGTTGATTCAAGCTTGGCTTGCAAACAATTCATGAATAATCAACTCAAAAAAATTATCGAACATATTTAAATTTAGCACGAACTTGATAATTAACTTTAAATATGAATTAAATATTTTTTAAGTCGGCACGAATAATTAGTTTGCACCCTTAATTGTGGTCCATCGAACTAAATTTAATTAAAGTATCTTTTGAGTTGCCAATTGCATGTCATACCAATTACTCCCATAGATCGATAATTTATCAAACAACATACGTACAATTTAAAATTGTTCAAACAATGTTTCATACTTTCATATTTATTAAATAACGAGCTTAATTCTTTTTTTATCCCTCCCGCCAAACAGACTTGCACTACAGTGAAAATCCTGAACGTGGTGCTGAGAATTCAAATTTCAACACCACAGTGACATTGCAATCCCAACACAACGACCGTGTTGCTAGAATTTATAATTCCATCACCACAGTGGTGCTGATCTATTTGGCGGGAAGGATAAAAAAGAAATTAAATATACTATTTGGTAAATATGAAAATATGAAACGTTGTATGTTGTTTGATAAATCGCTTCCCCGTAAAGAACACATTATTTGCATCGTATTGAAACATGTGCTTCCTCTTCTAATAACCAATAATTGATATAACTCCATTTATTAAGCATTTTCGATACCACATATTACGCAACAAGCCAAACATTTAATTAAATGGTTCTTCTTCTTCTAATAATAATAATAATAGTTAATTAATATGCTCATGAAAATAGTAGGTTGGTATTTATTTGTATTAATCTCGCTCGACGATGGCGGCTCGAAGAGGGTCCTTCATGACGACAGTGAAAGCGAAGGTCTCGGCGGTGGTGGGCGGGAGCTCCCCGGGCACCGGCAGCCACCGGAACTCCCTCACCATCCTGGCGAGCATGAGGTGGATGTGGAGGACGCCCAGGGTGGCGGCGGGGCAGATGCGGCGGCCGGCGCCGAAGGGCATCATGCGGATGCCGCGGGTGCCGGTGACGTCGGTGTCCCAGCCGTCGCCCCCCTGAAGGAAGCGCTCCGGTCGCCATTCGCCGGGGTCGGCCCACTTGGAGGGGTCCTCCGTCAACCACGCCGTGTAGAACTCCACGCTGGCATCCGCCGGGATGCGGTAGCCGCCGAGCTCCGTCTCCTGCGTCGCCGCGTGCGACAGCACGAAGTGGCTCGGCGGATGACGCCGCATCGTCTCCTTCACCACCGCCTGCATTTCGAATAATAATAAATGCATATTATTATTTTATTTATAAAAATGAGTAGAAAAAAATTAATCTAATAATTTTTTTTTAAAAAAAACGCTAAACGATGGTGTAAAAAATTCAGTTTTTTTTTCATTTTATCCTCTACAAATGGAAAAATTTCATAGTGCTCCCTGAGGAACGGGACGACCGACGAAGACTTCTCGGTCTTAAATTTTAGTAGGAATAAAATGCAAAGTTACCAAAATATAAGGCGGCAATTTAAACTATGGACTTCTGGGGATGAAAGGTAAATTTTTTGAAAAGTAGAGGTCATAGTGAATTTATTATTATTATTTTTGGTCTTTTAAAAAAAAAAACGATTGGTTACGCGGTTCAGGGCTGGCATTATGCGGGTACCTGCAGGTAGGTCATGGCCTCGACGTCGGCTTCGGTTATCTTGCGGCGCTTGTCGCCGCCCACCACGGCGACGATCTCGTCGTAGAGCCGCTGCTGCGCCGCCTGGTCGAGCACCAGATGAAGCATCGCCCACTCCAGCATTGTGGCGCTCGTGTCCGTGCCGGCGCTCATCACCTCCGAGCAGAGCGTCACCAGCTCCTCCTCCCCCAGCCGCCCCTTCCCGGCCAACTCCATCCCAAGCAGCGAGTCCACGTACGCCTCCCCTTCTTCGCTCACCATCTCCCACTCTGAGTTCGAGCCCCTTTCCTCCTGCTTCTTCCCTCCGGCCTCAATGAACGCCCTCCTCGCCCTCACCAGCGGCGCCAGGCACTCCATCTGCCGCTTCCTTAGCTTCCTCGCCTCCGCCAGCTGCCCGCGGAATAAGGGCGTGAACACCGGCAGGAAGTCCGGCAGCTTTGGCGTCGTCATCATCATTACCTTGGCGAGGATCAATGCAGGGCATTAGCGAAGTGATCTCTATCTGTTTGTTAAAATGTGGGAATGAAGTTTCCTAGTGGTTTCTTTTTAACTCTAAACTGACCTCCTTGAGCACCTCCTCGACGATGCGAACGTGCTCCTCGGGGACGCGCGCGCCGAAGCAGATGCAGACGAGGATGCTGCAGACGGTGAGGCGGCAGTTGGCCATGACCTGCACCGCCCCGGCGACCGCAAACTCGGCGCGGAGGCGGGCGAGGTGGTTGGTCATGGCCCAGTCCCGGATCCACCCGAACTGCTTCACCCGCGTGGGCGTCACGATCTCCGTCACGAAGTTGCGGCGCAGGCTGCGCCAGAGCGGGCCGTACGTCGCGGAGTTGACGGTGCACTTGCCAGAGCTGAAGAGGAGGCGGGTGGGCGAGTCGGCGGGCCGGCTGGCGAAGAGCGGACCCTTCTGGACCAGCGCCTCGTGGATGAGATCGGCGGAGGTGACGACGATGAGCGTGCGCTGCCCCATGCGCATGGTGAAGATGGGGCCGTACTTCAGCCTGAGGTCGCGGGCGACGTACATGAAGGGCCGACGCTGGAGGACGACCTGGAAGAGGTTTCCGACCACGGGCCACCCAGGAGGCCCGGGCGGCAGACCCTCCGGGATGCGAGAACACCGGCGCCACCACGCGGCCGCCAGCACTGCGGCGGCAACGAAGCACAGCAAGTTGACGAAGTCCATCTGTTTGTAGTAATGGCGCAAGGAAACAGACAGAGTGCGCTGTCACTGTGTATAGGCTACTTGACCAAGCTTTTGAGCAAGAATGTGGCCGGGTGTGAAGAAGAGCAGGGAGGGAGGGTGGGGTTTTAAGGGGAGGGATCAGGGAAAGGGAAGACGCAGAGGACAGAGAAATGAATGCAAATTTTAATGGAGGGAGAGTAGGTGGAGATCACAGGTTGGAGAGTTACGTTCGAGATCTAAAATGCTCAGAACTCAACGAAACAAAGACGTGACCGATCTTGCCGTCGTTAAATTTAGGCCGAGTTCCACAAATTAGCTCATTGGATCGTTGTTGCACATTGAATGATAGAGACATTGACCTTTGACTCCATTTTCAATTTTGAATGGACTGTTAGGCACATCATAGAATTTAGTTTTGATGAAAGGTCTTGCCTAAACAACAAAAATCAGATTTTTTTTTTTTTTTTTTTTTTTTTTTGCCTCGGAGATATGGTGCAACGGTAAAAGTGAAAAGATATTTCATATAAAAATGTAGTTTGATTTTTTACTGAGATAATATTCGATGATGTATTTCGAAAAAAAAAATCTACAGGGGCGATCTTCGATTCTATGCAGGAGTTTATCCGACAGATGGAGTAAAGTTTCGGCATTAGACAATCTTTTAGGGATGGTACTACTGTTGAGTCCAGGTTAGATTGCCAAGTTACAAGTACTTCTCTGATGTACCTAGGTAATTAGTGGAGATCCATAAAAGTTCTAATCTCTTCTAACTCAATTGTCAAAGAGGCATCTCCGTAAGACTATGAGATCAAATTGATCATCCCAAAAATTAATCGGATCTAAAACTCGAACATATTGATGTCAATAAAAAAATAGATGTTTTTGTATTATATATATATATATATATATATATATAGATATATATATATATATTATTTGTGTTTTATTTTTGACCCCCAATTGAGAGCTTTGTTTTGTTACCTATAGATATTATAGTAATTTTTGTAGTATTAGTATTTATAATTAGCAAAAAAAAAAAAGATGACCTTTATTTTCATTATCATTAAATGTATTTCTTATTTTTTAAAAAAATATATAAAAAATGCAGCACTTTGTATTCTCAAAAAATACCATTTGTTTCAATGCATGTGTTATAGCCGTTTAGATTAAAGTTTTTTTAAAATATATTCAAAGTTATTAAATAATTATAGTCAAACTTATTTTAATCTGATTAAATTACTCCGATCGATTAAAATTAGTTTTTAATAACAACTATTTTGATAGTAATTTATCAAAAACTATGGGAATAATTTTGATTTAAGTTGAACTATATCATGGAGAAATTTTGACAAAACTATTATAAAATAGAATAAGTTGATACACATTGTCAGGAGCAATTCTGATCAAAGTTATTTCAAACAGTTTTGCTCAAAGCCACTCCATATTGGAGCGACTTTTTGAATTAAAGTTGTTCCAATTAAAACAATTTTAGTCAAAATTATTACAATAATATTCGACAAGGGTATTTTTAAAATATGGATTATATATAATTTGATGAAGGTTATATACAACTTCATGACACTACAAATTGATGTGACTAAGGATGTGTGGCAAGCAAGAAATTTACAAACCACCATATAAGCCAATGTAATAGGAGATCATTTTGGATCCATTTTTTTTTTTTAAACATGTTCAAATCACTCTTTAAAATGACTCAAAAATTAATTCATTAATATGATTTTTAAAATTCGATTCAGGTCATCAAAATTTTAAATACAATTCTGTCAATGTTCGACGATTTTGTAGGGTTATTGTTGATAACTTATAGTACGAGTGATCTAATATTTTAATATTTATGAGACATGAAGTTAGTAACTAAATTTTCTTGTAGGTGTGGCTTTTTTGAGCATGTTCCTTTTGAGTTCCTATCTAACAACAGTTCTTGTTTGCTATTGAGGGTTTCCTTCACCAACCCTTTGCTTCATTAGGAGTATGACAAGTCAAAAGAAGAAAGGAGAGATCCTTGGAGAAAAGGACAAGAATACAAAAATTGCTTGTAGTATGTAATTAGACTAACATGTCCAAATCTTCAAGACACATCATCTTGTAGCCTTCAATGAGTGTCCATTGAACAATGCTAAACATATCTAGAAATTTTTAAATAAACTTTCGCCAGCCATGTTAGTTGTTATGGGAATCATTCCTTACTATTTGATATTAATACGAGTTGTTATCTTAATTTATGGTTAGGCTTGTGCAATCGATTATAACAACCGAATCGATCGAATCAATTAAATCAAAATCGAATAAATTATTTTGTTAAAAAAATAATTGAACCCATCGAAAATTTCAATAAAATCGAATCGATTAAGATAAAATAAAAATAGGTTAATTTGGTTAAAAACTAAAAAATAATAATTTTTCGTCATCAGTCGACTGATGAATCTATCAATCGAGAGTTCAAGCAGATGCAGAAGTTAGGGTTCACATCGAATTATAAAAAATCGAACATCAATATATCGACTGATATAATAAATTAGACGATTGTATTAACTGTAGCAAGATACAGAATATTTCTGAATTGACTATGCAACTCGATTGTCAGACTATCAGTCGACTGTCTAATAATCTATAACTTGCCCAAGGAGTCGAGAGTCGGGATGCTCGGGCATACTAAGGAGTCAAGAGTTAGGGTGCTTAGGAGAGAGAGTGCTCAAGGAGTCAAAGTGCTCGAGAGAGAGGGTGCTCGGGACGGAAGAGAGTAGTCGAGAATGAAGAATCGTGAATTTGCGATTTTAAAATTGAAGTTCGAGGAAATCAATTGAATGTATATCTAATCAATCGATTATAAGGCATATCAGTCGATTGATATATTCCAGTTCGATTAATCGATTAAACTGATTTTTTTCGTTTCGAATCGAAACCAAAATGAACAAATCGAAAAAAATCAATATTTTTTTTTAAAATAAATTTCTGAATAAACCAAACCAAACTTTTCAATTCAATCGATTTGTTCAATTTAATTGAATTTTTGTTCATCCCTTATAGGATCATATGGGGTCATTTGTGAACAAATACGCTCATGGTGATATCATATATGACTCTTTTTTTATCCTAGTTGATGGTGCAAAAATAAGTGGTCTCATATATGGGATAGCTATTTTCTTTGGAAGGGGCTTTATAGTATTTGATTGATTATTCTTTTGCTTTAATTATTCTCTTAATACAAGATATTATGTTAACATAGAAATGAAATGTTTTTATGCAAGAGATGCTTCCAATTGTGTATGCACATACTTTCCACCAAACTAAAAAGACCTAGACGAGGATAAACGAAAAAGGATTATTTTCATAATCTAAAGATGATCATTAACACCTCTTTGTAATATAATTTTTCGATTCTTCAATGCAATTAGATGATAGCATGATGATGTATGTTGGGTTTTCAAGGGTACAAGTTTAGGGCCAAGGCAAATTGCATTTTTAAGTACTTTTGACAATAAAATAAATTATAAATTATGTATAGTCTTTGTTTGATTAAATTATGTGTTTTATAAAGTCAATTGTGTCATTTTTGTTATATGATTATTTGTTGAGAACTTATTTAGTATATGCAGGAAGAAATGAGAAGATATCATTAAAGTCAATTATTCCTTGATAAAAGACCCCGTTGAATATTCTTTATAACTATATTTCCTAACACATTGGGTGTGTAACTTTGAAATACATCGAAAGTTGGTATGCATAAATGTTTATATTGTTCATGTTCATATGTCAATTTCTTGCAAATGGAAGAGTTAATAACAATAATCAAGTATTATCTTACTAGATGAGATTGATCATATATATATATATATATGTCATTGGACTATATTTTTTACTATATCATCATCTATACTTAAATAAATTTTATTGTATTTATTACTATTAATCAAATCTTTTTTTATATTTTTCTTCCTCGTTTGATGTATATATTTATCACTATTTTACATTATCTAACTGGAATATTTATTGATCGTCTAAGTAAATATCTGTACCACCTTAAATGTATCTCTCAAAATTTTTCCTGAATAGATATAACTTTAACTTTTTCTCTAATGCTCCCATTTTTTATTCTGGTCATCCTCGCATATTCACCCATCCATTTTAACATCATCATCTCTACAACTCTAATTTTTTATCCTACATTCAATACCATATATAACATAACAAATCTAACCGTCGTTTTATAATTTTTTTTTTTTAATTTCAGAATTATTTTACGATTATAATTCGATGTTATCCTCGAGAGAACCTTTAAATGAAAATTTTACCCAAAGGAATTCTTTGATGTGCAAATGCAAGAGTTTATAGATTTTAAGAAGGGCGATAATAGTATAGATGAGTAGTATTAGAAAACTCAACAAGTTTGGTGGAATTCTTCTCCTTTAACACCATCAAAAGTGACAGATAAGCTACAATACTTTCTTGATGATCAACATTATACTATTCATGTGCAATTGGCTAAATTTTCTATCAAAATTTATGAAGATGCTACTGATAGGACAATGACCACAGAGGATACCTACCTATCTGTAATTAAGCTAATAAAGAATGAAGAAAAGTTGATACCTCGATCGGTAGGAAGAGATCGACCCTGAAAAATGAATAACATTCGATGTTGGATTGATGCTAGAGTAATGATTTTTTTTTTTTTTAACTTCAGAGACGAATCCCTGGCCTGTAGACTCAACAATTTTTAGAAGAAAAAACAAAGACAATTAGGGATCAAGCATCTAATATAAAGAGTGTAATGGACATTAAAGTCATTAGAGAATAATCATATGTGTTAAACACCCAACAACATAAGAAATATGTCATACATTGACAACCATTGACAACATATAAATGATTTCTAATGAGGATGGATTCTTTTGGTCATGCATAGTCTAAAAACAATTAAATGTTGTATATATATTTAAAGATCAACTAGGAGCTTTTAAGTTTTAAGCGCAATTCTCAAAAAAATTACGCCTTTCGACATTGAACTGCACATCATTCACGCATTCAATTCTGCTGCTGTCCATTGGTGGAACTTGCAAGAGTGAAATAAATAGGCAATAAGCACTGGGACCGTAATATGTCAGAATGCATGCATACACCAACCACATCAGAGAAATAGCATATACAGTTTGATGATCTAACTTAACTTACTGTGCCGCCACAAAGCCACAACAGTCCCCCAGACAAGTGAAAAATCAAAGAGCTGGCTGAAGCAGGACAGTCCTCTTGGTGGTTCGGACGTGATCTCCTGGGAGCAAAAATTGCGAGGCTGATCTGACAAAACGAAACGGATATAGGGCTTAATTCTTCACATACTTTTCTACATAAGCCTGCGGAAAACAAGACAAGCCAATTTAAGTATGATGAACGGGAGAAATTGATGATGAGTGAGTACAACAGTGCTACTTGCCTGCACAAGTTTGCTCAGTTTAGGCTTAGAGTGGGCCAAATATATATCAATTTTCTCTTGTGTTTGAGGCATATTAGGGCCTTGTATTGAACCGGTCACTTTGTCTACTACTTTCTTGACTATTGTCTTGTGCGCTTCTCGGCTCAATTGACCTTCCTTCCATGCAGGCTTCAATAGATCCTTCACAAACTCCACAAGAGCGTATTTAAACATCTTGTTTCCTTTTCCATCCTTGCTTTGTTTGTTATCTCCATCACCAGCATCTGCACCTGCATCCTCCAAATGAGCTTTATCATCGCTCTTCCCTTCTCCAATTCCTGTTCCATTTCTTTTGGGAGGATTACCCAGCTCAATCTGCTTGATATCATAGTTTTCATGCCGGCCAACATGGTCTGAATCAGACGCATGGCTCTCCATTTTAGGATCGCCAGGGTCAGAGTTATCAGGCTTAACAGGTAGTGACTTACTAGAAATGGGCTCATCCTGTCCAGGTTGAATAGGCGATCGTACGATGGCAGTTGCAGGCAGCACAACAGGACTTGAGCTCGAATGTTGTGGCAGTGACACACCAAAAGCACCAACATTTAGAGGGGCCTTTCCGAAGAATTGTGCTAAAGATGCTGAAAGGTCAGTAATTCGTGCTGCCTGCTCACTAGTTACTACTTTGTGAGAGATGGCTGGTGCAGAACCAATTAGAGACTGTTCCATTTCAGATACATCAGCTCCTGCGTGTCGTCCTTTCCCTGGCAACCTTTGTGAGTTTGTCTGATCATTATCTGATTTTAAGCTGTTACCCGATGGAGACTCGGTAGAAGGATCTTGCTTTACAGTAGCAAACGTGTGGAGACTCTCTCGATTATGGGCATTCATGGGTGGAGCAAGGTTCTGGTGGCCCTGGGTAGGAAAACCAATGTTGGCAGTGCTCGGTCCATTAAGAGGCAAAATAGTTGCATGAATATGCGCATTTGAATGCAGATTGTGCAGGCTTTGTCCATTCATAGGTGACAGAAGGAATTGAGTACTTTGCCCACTGATATTCAAGTTCAGCTGGCTCTGTCTGTTATGAGCAGGATGCTGGTTCTTTACAGTATGTGGCAGAGAAAGTCCAGACCGACTCTGGTCGGTCAGATTTAAATGGTGTGTGTCTGAAGGGGTAAGTGGAACAACAAACTGACTTTGCTCGTCTGGGGATACTGGATAAACTTGTTGTATTTGCTCATTGAAAGGCAATGGAGTAACCTTAGGAATCTGGGTACCAGGGGCAGAGTTTTGTGAATGCAATTGCTGAGGAACTACTATTTTACTCGGTTCACTGTGAGCAAAACTCTGTCCATCGGCTGAAATCACAGAGTTAATCTCTGCTTTTCCTGCAGCTTGGTCAGAAATTCCATTCCCACCTTCCTTGGGTAACATCTCATTGTTGCTAGGATTCTGCTTCATACCAGCATTTTTGGCTTGCTCATGCTGCCCAGATACTCCATGTAACTGCATTTGAGAATCTGGTTTTCGATCAACTTCCTGATGTAACGTTTGAGAGTCTCCATCTTTAGTTTTGTGTGGTTGCTCATGCTGATGCTTGTGTTTAGAATTTACCCCCTCTATAGATTGGGAGCCAACAGACCCGCCACCATCATTACCACAATTCCACTGAGAGGGTGTTCTTGTATCCATGTTAGTTTCTGTACTGACGAAGTATGATGCTGCTTTCGATAAACTATCAGCAGTGACCTGGTCATAATCCCATCTTCGAGCATGTGGCTTAGCTTCCATAATATCAGCCTGATGAGAAAACCTGCATGTTTGGCCACGGCTGCAGCGCCCCTCAGCAAAAAACTTGCATGGCATGTCACTTACCCTGAAAGAATCAGTGCCCTCGCTAGGTGAATCTATACCCCTTCTATTATATATATCATCCCTGGTTTCATCCTTCAAACTCCATCCACTGCGAGAAGAAGGCTCATGATGAAGATATCGGCATGATGAGCCTCTATGGCATCTGCCTTTAGTAAAATCAAAACACAGCTCAGTGGACCTGTTATCTCCATGTAACTCAGGTCTCTCCCTCTCTTCGTCATAGTGACTCCTTTGCCTATGTAAGGGTTTATTTCGTGAATAATCAGTTTGATCCCTCCCTCCAGCATAACTTCCCCTTTCAAGATTAATTTCTCTTGAATGTGGCTTATACCTCTCAAACTCCCCGTGGCCACCATTATCATGAAGGAACCTGCATTGACTGCCTCTCCTACAATGACCAGCTGCAAAATCTCTACAAGGTGGAGCCTGCCCTCCCAATCTAATTCCTCTGCCAGAAAATCTTTCAGACCCACCCCTTCGGTAGACAGGGCTGCTGCGGCTGCGGTTGAGACTGTTGCTTCGACTCCTGCTACGGCTTCTGCTCCTACTCCTACTCCAACTCCTGCTCCAACTCCTGCTCCTGCTCCTGTTATACATGTTTATAAACCATAAATGACATTTTAACCAGATAAGTAATACCTTAGACAAATAAGAAGTTTATATCCAAAGGCCAAATAACTTGCATTCAGAAATAGAAAGGTTTAAGAAGCCAACAGTTAGTACCTGCCTGACCTACTCCTTCCACCCTTAGGAGAGACATTATGACCATGGCGCCTCCATTCAGTGAAACCAGCAGGTATGACTGAACTACGTTCCTGGCTGGAAGCTAAATCCCGGCCACCCATCACTCTACTAACTTCCACATCTTTTAGCATTAAGCTTTCGGAATCCAATTTCTTGTATGAGTATTTTGCTTCATCTTGTTCCATGCCAACCCAATTCAGAGGTTCACTCACATGAAAAAACCCTTCCGAAGGTCTCATATTTTCATCTTCCTGAGAAAAATCCCTTCTTAAAGTATTCTCACTTTTAATATCAGATCGTGGAGGAAATTGTTCATCATCATGATATACAGAACTCAAAGCTGATTTCCATTCCGGTCTCTTAGAAATGCCTTCTGTTTTTAAGAACTCATTATTTTTTTCAGTTTCACCTGAAAAGTTAGGTTTTGTTATCACATCCCATTTGGAAATCCGTCGTTTTCCATTCTCAGTCATTTTACTAACATAGAAGGAACGTGTATTTTATATTTCCAAATTGTTCACTGGTGAGCAACTGAGATAGAATTTACAGTCAAAATGTGTAGGTACTGTGGGGATAGTTCTGTAAAAGCAACAAAAATCCATTAGATCAACCTAGAGTAACCTAATGATTCAAAGAAATCAATAGAACAGTTCTCAAGACAAGTTATTATGGGAAAAAAAAGGACAATCAAATTTCCTTAAATCAGGTTGGAATCTGAAGCAAGACTTATTAACTGTGTACTAGCAGAATAGCAGAAAGTGGAGATATACTGATTAAGGAATCCTGGAAGCAATTACGACTTAGTAGAACGTCAATAAAATGAATTAGTAGCCAAGGATTGATTCTGTTCAAGGATACCAAAGGAGACAGAGAACATTTAGTATGAGCAGCATGATGATGATAAATTAACTAAAAACTCTTCCCGTATTAGACATTGCAAAAATAACAAACATCTTGGCAAGAATTTTTTGTTACTTGGAAAAGTAGCCAACGACTACATTTTAAGGAATTTATATGAGTTAGAAACTTAGCTTACTTTTAAGCTTCAGATTCCAGGTCTCAGAATTTGGCTACTGAAAATTTTACAGTGTATAAAAGTTACAACCCTTTTTCTCTTTCCCCACATTCAGAACTACAAGCCTCAGGCAATGAGCTAATAATGTATACGCTCCTAGGTACAATCATGCAACATCACAACAGTACTTATAACCTAAATGATCTGCATTAACAGGCCAATTTATCTATTCGTCTATTTGTATATTGTTCTGGCAAAAGTCAGTAAGTTGGAAAATAAAATATTCTTCAATTTCTCTCCTCACATCTAACAAGAAAGCAAAAATTCTTGTGTATTAAGGTAAATCAATTTCCAATAACAGATTCTAGCATCACAAATTATAAATCTTAAATTACAAAGTAGGCCACACAAAATGATTTCTTTGGTCATTTAAATTGGTTGTCAAGATTATTAATTCAAAGGAGAAATTATGCTCTTCCTATGCTTCAACTTTCTCTAGGCCACTCGCTTCTAAACAGTTTCACCAACTATGCCATATTGAACACTGTAAGAATCTTAAGCATCTGATACAAATTCTTCATATTGATATTTTCATAATCAGCTAAAAACACTCTTGCATTACTAGTCGCTACAGATTAATGCAGCACATATATTATGTCAAGTGATCCGCCCAACTTAAAATTATTGTATGTACTGACACTGTGTAACAACTTGTCTGCTTACATGTCTGACTAACTCAAAATTTGTATATTAATAGTTCCATAATCAGCTGAAAATACTCTTAGCAATGCAACTAGCTGTTGCAGAGTAATGTCAACTGATAAGCACCAATCCACCAAGCCTGGAAACTGGCAATGTCAACAGGCACACTAAATTAATGGCAAAACATCTATGCAGATGACCATCATGTGTCATTAAAGTACACATCAATCATTGTTGGCCAATTGATATGAACGTTTTGGGATCTAGGAGCCAACCATAAACGACAAATAGGTCAGAAATTGTTTGCAGAAAATTTTCCCATAGAACTTTTAGTGCCTTTCCTGTAAATCAAGTCACCTCCCAAAGAATGCAATAACATGATATGAAGCGCCCATTTGTAGAAAAATCAGATCAATCTGGAACGTAGTTCCCTGCAATCTGAAAATGACTGATAGTAAAACAAGAGACCTTCCCTATAGCATTCTTGAAGTATCAAAGAATTTTCAAGGTCTCTTTCCAACAACATAGATCTCCAAAACATAATGATCACACTAACTACAAATAAGATGTAAACTCTAAATGTAAGACATTCAATTTCTCTCTAATCTTTTATACTTCCAAGATCAATTAGTGGCTCCTCTATTCTGGTACTAATATGGAATTAGAATACATATTAAGTGTGAACAATGGAGGGTAAGTATCCTAATTCTCTTATATAAGAATAAGGGAGACATACAAACTTGTGAAAACTATAGGGGTATTAAACTAATGAATAATACCATGAAACTTTGGGAAAAAGTAATAGAAAAAAGATTAAGGAAGGAGACCATGGTTCTCGAAAATCAATTTGGATTCATGCCAGGAAAGGCGACAATAGAAGTTATACATCTTCTCAGACAACTAATTGAAAAGTATAGAGAGCAAAAGCAGGATCAACACATGATATTCATTGATTTAGAAAAAGCTTATGATAGAGTTCCAAGAGAAATAATATGGAGAATTTTAGAAAAAAGAGGTGTTAGTGTAACATATATTGAACTAATTAAGGATATGTATAAGGAAGTAACGACCAGAGTGAAGACTTCAGGTGGATTAACTGAAACATTTTCAATAAAAATATGATTACATCAAGGATCAGCTTTAAGTCCCTATCTTTTTACACTAATCATGGACGAACTCACTGGACACATTCAAGACACATTACCATGGTGCATGTTGTTTGCAGATGATATTGCTTTAGTAGATGAGACACGTGAAGGAGTAAATGCTAAACTAGAATCTTGGCGGGAAATACTAGAAGTGAAAGGTTTTAAGCTTAGTAGAGTAAAGACAGAATATATGGAATTTAAATTTAGCAATATTAGACGTAATGAGACAAGTGTTAAGATAGGAGATGATGAGTTGTCTGGAATTGAGAGCTTTAAATATTTAGGATCATTTTTGCAAGATGATGGAGGGATTGAGAGAGATGTCTTACATAGAATACAAGCAGGATGGTTGAAATGGAGGAAAGCATCGGGTATTTTATGTGATCGTAAAGTGCCTCTAAAACTTAAAGGGAAGTTCTACAAAACGGCAATTAGACCTGCTATGTTATATGGAGCTGAATGTTGGGCTACGACTCGAGCATATGAGCAAAAGATGAGAGTTGCAGAGATGAGGATGTTAAGGTGGATGTGTGGACATACGAGGATGGACAGAATAAGAAATGAGAGCATTAGAGAAAAAGTTGGTGTTGCATCTATTAAAGGAAAGCTCCGAGAGACACATTTAAGGTGGTACGGACATGTACTTAGACGGCCAATAAATGCTCCAGTTAGGCGATGTGAAACGATACAAAATATACACATCAAACGAGGAAGAGGAAGACCAAAAAAGACTTGGTTAGCAACAATAAAACAAGATAAAATTTATTTAAATATAGATGATGATATAGTAGGGGATAGAGTCCAACGGTGTAGAAGGATCCATATAGCCGACCCCACCTAGTGGGATAAAGCTTTGTTGTTGTTGTTGTTGTTGTTGTATTAAGTGTGAACTTATTTAGCCTCTTACACGCTAATATCCTGAGCATATCAAATATATACTTCCGTTGAGGGATATAAATATCTTTGCTTGGGGTCACCCAAGTCTAGTCCCAAGGACACATCTTCCTGATTTGAGAGATGAGAAGGAATATTGAGTGATTTATCACACTTATATTCATGTCATATTGAAGAAGAGCAAACTTAAAATTTCCAAATGAAATCCTCAAAGATTGCTTCTATCAATATGGTGAAATTTTTAGCTTGCACATTGGGTGACTATCCCCCTGAGCAACAATCCCTATAGGTTTCCATATAAATACTCAAGATAGTCATGAAGGAAACTATTTTTTATGTCAAACTAATAAACGAACCAATTGCCAAGAGAAAAAAAAAGACATACTGAAATGACCTTGGCGACAAGAAAAAAAAAATTGCCAAGATAGTCTACACCATAAATCTTGAAGTAACTCTTCATCAGCTTTTAACAGGTCGTCAGTGTTAATAGGTGTGCTTAACAGTACAAACTCACTTGTAACGATCTCTAGACTGCCTTAGAGGGAGAGGAACTAGCTTTTGTAGCATAAGAGTGGCAAGCATCCATCTTTTCGATCATTGTATGCTGCAAGCATGGATTAAAAAACCTATAAAATATTTCTAGAAACTGAAAAGAAAGACAATGAGGACAGGATAACAAATATTTGGGTGATATTAGAATCTATTATAAACAGCAAGAAAATAGATGTGAAGTAGGACACCTTACAGTATCTTTGTAAAAAGCAATAGTTAAGTCCATCAAGAACAGATAATTCAAGGCAATGCGTGAGAAGTGAGAATAGTATTGAAGCAAGAAGAAACTTTGGCACTAACATATAAGGCAGGTGTAAACTTGAAGAATAAAATTGACTCAAATGTCACTTCAACAAAGATTAAATGAAAGATGTTTTCGAGAAAGTAGAAATAATAGCTCTTTTAAGCCATATTTGACATCATGAGATAATAACTTCTCATTTAAAAAATACATTAGATGGACAAATTGAGTACAATGGAATACTATATGAGTAGATTCTAGGAAAACAAAATTAATGATGAAGAAAATTAAAGCCCAATAGAATTCCTCTTGACTGATACATGGTCTATTGTCATGTAGGGAGATAGAAAGATTGGTAAAAAAAAAAAAAAGGCACAAAGGTATAATTGAAAAGTATAGGAGTAAAGAACTTCAATCAAGGTCTAAAAATTCAATCCGTATCGAAATTTCAGTCCGCAATCGGAACAATACATTTATGATATAGTATTGTATTGCATCGGTAAATTTCAATAATTTTTAAATATAAAAATGAAAATTTTAACTTAATTATTATAAATAAATAAAATAATCATGGAAAGAAAATTATCAAAAAATTAATTTAAATAGGATTAAAAAATAAAATAAATTTTAATAATAATAAAATTATTATTCATAATATATAAATTAATAAAATAAATTTTAAAATAATTTATGAAATATTTTTAAATTAATAAGATAAATTTATTAAATTTTAATTGTTTAATTTAATTTTCATATAGTTTGAATTATAGTTTAAGAAGTTGATTATTAAACTGCTGTGAAACTTCGCCCTGTGAAGTCGTTGCGCTCCATGAGGAAGCTGTGTGACGTTGTCATGGCCCCCGCGGAGGCTGCAACCGCATTGTGCATCCTCGTGGGGGTCGTGCAATGTTGCGACGACCCTTGCAGGCCGCGCGACGTCGCCGCGGCCAACGCAGAGGTCGCGCGACGCCCTTGCAGCTAACGCGGAGGTCGTACGACGCCATGGCGTATTCGCAGATCGCTAGGCTCATTAACCACTCGCACCACTTGTACCGATGTTTAAAACAATAAATTCATTTCGTATCAAAATTTTAAACTATGACTTTAATAGACACAAAAAAATGAATTTTAATCCCAACAAAGGAAAGAAAAGAGAAAAAATTCAAAACACTATTTCATTATGAAACGTCATACCATTGAAAAATAATAATCAATAATAGTTACAAAATACTTAAACCAAATCGAAGATTTGAACTCATGTGATAGAACTTGTTCCACCGAGATACAAATTGTTCCACAAAAATCATACAGGCAAATTTGTCATCAATGGCTAGGCAAGAAAGAAATAAAATATGATACAATACAGCTAGAAGCGACAAGAGGGCTAGCTTTCGTACCATATTATTTGGGGAATTATTCAATTAGTTAGTTTAGGTAGCTCTATTCACCTATATATGTCATTACATATGAAAAATACTATATACGCATGGAAAATATTATACAAGTATCCCTGATATTACAAGCATTTACATTTTGGCACTTCACAATATAAAATGATACTGCAAAAATTAAGATCACGTTGGGAAAATCAACTTGCCAACCAGTGAAGAGAACAAAAGATAAAAGAAATGAGGTGCAGGTCAAACTCAATAGCCACCAGCATACAGAATTGAAGCTCTAGCCAAGCAAATCAATTTATCTGGATGCATAAGACAAGGAAAGATTCCTCAAAAGTGCCTTTGAATAACTTGCTGAACTTGTTTTCTGCCACTCCTTATAATTGAAAGGGTACAGAGCGAAACAAAGCAGAGTTCACTTTACTCTATGCATTTGGCACATATATATTACCAATCAGTTCAATTTACAGTCAGCTGTTTGATCAACACCAATATAAAATCATGATTACAGCAACACTTGTCCTTAAAGAAAACCTAGTGCCACAAAAGGTCCAAATAAGAAAGATCCAAAATCAGACAACTTTTGAGTCAGGAATGGGCGTTGATTATTCTTACTCTAGCAACCTCCCTGCTGCTACAGAAAATTCTTTCCTGATCTTTAGGTCACCAACAAGAATGAGTTGAAACTAGGTTTTTTCTCTTCCAAGCTTCCTTTAGTTTGCAAGTAAACAAATAGTGTTTATGCATTACTTCTTTAGATCTTTGCTAGCTAGAAAATCCTTCTCTACAATCCAAAATGCAAGGATCACTGCTTTCTGCACTCTTAAGTAATCCTGCAAAGGAGAAAAGACAACTCCATCAGCCCCCGAGACATCCTGGTAAAACAAAATCACCTTATCCTCCTTCGCAGCATCGAACCAACTATTTATTTCCTCAAGTACATCAGATACTATGTAAATCTTATATAACCAATGTGTAATGTCTTAATAGCATATCCTCTGCGTTCTTAGTACAGGAAGTATAAGTTCTATAATAATACCATACTCTTAACAATTAATTTTAAATAAAATTTTCAGATTTGCATGTCCGTAGTATTGCATAAACTAAAGAGAGGTTCCCCAAAAGAAGGGTGCCGCTGTCAACTAGCCATGGGAAAAAATGGAGAGCAGCATCAGCAGATGGTGATCCTTCTTAACAAAATAACAGTAATACTATGCCTATTGCTAATTACATGTCCAGCACAGCATACCACCGACCCACTCAGAAGAGAAAAAGACAAAACAATCATTTATATGACGTATTAAAGAAAAAAGAGTGTTTTAATTAGTCAAACATAAAATCACTGGTTTGACAAGGACTAAACCTAGAGTTCTATTGCGGTCCCATATATAAACACAAAAACAAAATCCAAAAGTATTTCAACTAATCAAAAGCATCTTTCATTTCATCCAAGAGGAATCTTACGTATCAAGAAAACAAAGGATGTGCTTGTCTGAAGAATTTGAGGGACCATACTCTAATTACTCATATCAAATTATGAAACAATGGAATTAGATGGGCAAAATAATGAAAGTGTTTACAGGCACATTGGAATCAAAAAGTAAATTGATCCATTACCTTATGAAAGTCAAAGGTGCATCTACTTTGCTAGTTTTTCTTGCTCAGGTTAGTTAACTCCGACTGAGCAGTTATACTAGGAAATGTGTTAGAAAAAATCTAACCTTGTTAGCAATGTATCATTTTCTACATCTACAACCGTTGCTTAGCAAGAAATATAACTCAAAAGGAAGAGCTACAGTTAAAATTTGTATTTCATGAAAAGAAAATATTGGAATAGAAAAAAGGTATGTGAATCCAATCACATGTTGTTCAAAGGTGGGTAATGTTTGACATGAAAATCAATGCAAATAACATCACCTAATGTCTTGAGAAACTTTCACAAACCCCAGAATTTGTCCATAAGAAAGAGTTAGAACTGATCAGAAAGTGACTAAGATGTTAACAGAATATCATGGTGTTAGAACTAAAACAGGACACTTCCAATTGAATCATACATCAACATGTCTTTTTTGATCAGATCTATGCTTCTACATTGTCGCTTTAAGAGTAAAAATGAAATTGGACTTGAATATAAGCAAAGATGACGTCTCGTTCTTTTGTTTCACACTATTGTGGTGTATATATCCGGGGCTGTTAGAAATATCATCCATTCTGTAAGATTGAAGAATGATATGACAAAAAACAAACAGGGCAACTACAATAGCAGGACGAGCAAATGATGGATCAGGCCAGATAAAAATCCAGACCAAATGAGCAACTGGATTGCTTTACCACCCATTCCAATCTAAGGCATAAGTCACACGCACTTGGAATTTCATCATCCCCTATAATGCCTAAAAATACAACATCTCCTTTAGCTATTCAAACAGCCCATTGAAGACAATGGTATCCACTGGCATGTTCTTTAAGTATCCAAACCAATGCCTCAAAAAACATGAGCTGGTTGATAGCCTTAAGGAGATACTCAACAGCACAAATCATCTTGATCTGCTAGAAATTTTGATGGTGTTACATTGAGAAGACTATAGAGGACACTAAACCAACACATCAACAATTAAGATGAATGTGAAGAGAACATGGGAGGATGAAATCACATCCACTTCACAAGATCTGCTTCCTCAAAGAAACCACAAAGGATGCTAGCACAAGTGGTTTCCATATCAGCAGACAAGATCCCAAAAAATCTACTATCATGGTTGTCAAAATCAAAGTTTAAAAAAATGTTAAGCCATGCTAGAGTTTCAATTTATGACTGGAATGATACAATTTTGATACCGTATCGTGTTGTATCAATATAGTTTCGATACTTTTTTTAAATATAAAATATATTAATTAAAAATATTTTTATTAATATTTGACCACTACACATGTTTATTATTGGGATGGACAAAATAAGAAATGAGAGTATTAGACAAAAAGTCGGAGTTGCATCTATTGAAGAAAAACTCCGAGAGACACATTTAAGGTGGTACGGACATGTACTTAGACGACCAATAAATGCTCCAGTTAGGCGATGTGAAACGATAACAAATATACACATCAAACGAGGAAGAGAAAGGCCAAAAAAGACTTGGTTAGCAACAATAAAACAAGATAAAACGATGATGATATAGTAGGGGATAGAGCCCAATGGCGTAGAAGAATCCATATAGCCGACCCCACCTAGTGGGATAAGGCTTGGTGGTTATTGTTGTTGTTGTAGTACATGTTTATTATTGAGTTATATTTGAAATATTGAATATTGAATTTAAGTTTTGATATTATCTCATAAAATGTTTAATATTTATTGAGTAAAACTCATTTTAGCTTAGTTGAATTCCACCAACTAAACATGGCAAGATTAAGTAGGTCTAAATTAGATTTAATTTAGATTTATTTTGATAAGTTTTAAATTAAATCAAATTTATATATAGAATAACTTAGTTTATTAGTAGTAGTATATTTTATAAAGTTAGAAATTATATTATATTTAATTTAATTTTTATCTTTCTTAATAATCTGTTTTCTACCACTATAAAGATTTTTTTCTATATTGTTTATCTCAAATAGATAAAGGAAAAAAGGATAAACATTGTAAGGTTAAGAAGTTTTTTTTTCCTTCTATTTATCTTGTAGAGAGATATGGAGAGATTAAAAAAAAATTAACCATCCTTAAGAGGTCCCTTTTTTCTTTCTTTTTCTTTTTGTAAGGAGGAAAAAAAAAATTGATGAAAGAGTAAAACAAATTAATGAATAAAAGAAAGAAAAATGAAAAACTTAATAAGAGAGGAATTAAAAGTTAAAAAATAAAAATTTTAACCTAAATATTAAAAAAATGAAGCTGCTACCATGACTCAGGAGGTTGCTACGAGATCATGGCACCCCTGCAACCCTATAGAGGTCACCATAGAATCGTAGCAGCCTTCGCAACCCTACAAAGGTTGTTGCAACCTTAGCAAGTTCATAGAGATTGTCGCAGGATCGCGGTGGCCAATGGTACTAGCACCCGTGTTGGTGCCAAACATCAAGCGGAACAACAAATTCCATCCGAACCACCCAACACAGTGCGAAATTTAATTCCTTGGCCAAAATTGATCGATACAAATGTGAGTCAGCCAAGTTGGATCATTATGACAAGGTCAAGCTTATCTTTCCTAAGAAATTGATTGTCTCATAAAGATTGACATACAAGTTTTAGAGCTAGAGGTTCAAATAAATTGTCAAGGAATTATTTAGTCTACACTAGAAAATAGAAGAAATCAATTGAAATTTGATCAAATTGAGAGAAAAAATTGAATCAATTGAAATTTAGTCAAATTGAGTTAGTTTAGTATAACTCAGCTAATCTGGCCATTTTTTTCATTGACTTCCAATTAACAGACAGAAGAGGGGAGACAGTCTTTGTAGCTCTCTTCAATTACAGCACAAATAGTTTAGCCTCATCTCTTCTCAAGACTTGTCATGAGACAGATCGTTCAACCTCACTGTTGTGCCACTAGCTAAACCAAGCACCTCACACATCTGTCGCTCAATATCAAATCGAGAGAGGTTATTATCTATCAAGAACCAATATAATACCTTCCCGATTAACAGTAATCTCAAAACCCCCTTCATACATATCAACTATGTATTATCACTAAATAATTTTATATTATTAAACATGACATTTAATTTATTTTAATATATTATAACAATAACTTAATATAATTAACCTAACAAAACCTAAGATAAGTTAATGACCATAATAATAATTGATATTATTGACATCACTATAACAAAATTTAATCTTATTAATTTCATTTTTTATTATCTATAAGTTATTACTATTTCGAATTTAACATCATATATATTTTCATCATGATTGAACTTCATTTGTTAAGACACCATATATATATATATATATATAATTATTTTATTTTCTGTAATTTGATTTTTATTAACAGATTAAATTTCATCAATCTTAATGCTCTGATACAAGTAATACTTGATTTCATGACTAATCTACTCTGATACTGCTGCAATTTTTAACAACCACATATGCAGTTGCCAAAGGATTTGACCATTGAACTGTTCATCTTTTTTCCTCAAAATCTTTTTATTAGAGCACTCTATCTATGATGTCGATTTTTGTAATCATGGTGAGACTACAAAATCAACAATTAGGTTGCAACAGAAGGCAGTAGAACCATAGAAGTGGAGCAGAGTGACAAAGTTGATGGGTTTCAATACTAGAACAACAACAACAAAGTCTTATCCCACTAGGTGGGGTATATGGATCCTTCTATGTCATTGGACTCTATCCCCTACTATATCATCATCTATATTTAAATAAATTTTATCTTGTTTTATTATTGCTAACCAAGTCTTTTTTGGTTTTCCTCTTCCCCGTTTGATGTGTATATTTGGCATCGTTTCACATCGCCTAAATGGAGCATTTATTGGCCGTCTAAGTACATGTTTGTATCACCTTAAACGTGTCTCTCAGAGCTTTTCTTCAATAAATGCAACACCAACTTTTTCTCTAATGCTCTCATTTCTTATTCTGTCCCAACGATTGACAAGGTATCAAGTGACAAATAAATTCAACTGAATTGTAGCGACATTATTGATTCTTATCTTAAAAGAATACTAGATTGTGTAATTCATTGGCTAACTTAACATTTTAAGCATAGAATATAATGTTTTTGAGGGTACTTAACGCAATCCATCCTATTTGTTCTCTAAAAAATTAGTTTGATATTACATAGCTATGAATAGTGTATGTAAAGGCTTATTCTTTTTAAATATATGCTTCTTGATAAAAGAATAATGAAAATTATTATGTGTTTAAACTTTATAAACTAGAAAAAAAAATTATATTTAATATTTATTTTAAAAAGTAAATGTTCCATTTCATTCCCAACGTATTTTATTTAACTGTGGGTATCTTTTGATCCATGAATAAATTATATAGATCTCTGACATTCATTAGGTAGGAACTCTCATTCATAACAACCTAGTGAGCAAGCAACTTCTTCAGCATTAGTGTTTCATGATAGCATATGCATCCTGAGCTACAGCATTGACAGTGTCTTATTTTTTAAGACACATTTATTGTAGATAATTAGAAGATGAACGTTATTAGGAATCAGGCATCACTACTTGAAAAATTACAGCTTAAAGACCCTTTGTACATTATGATAATAAAAGAGATGCTCATCCAAGCACCCAAGGGAGAGACAAGGATATACTTATAAAATCTAATGGCGATCAAACAATTTCTTTACGCCAAATAGTTTGATCTTTGAAGATTCCATCTCTGATAAGTCGGGCTACAACTTTTTTATGTACTCATTCTTATTAACTTTGTTAATTATGTCAACCTAAACAGCATTATGTACGCATAGCCATGTGTTATAGTAATCATTTTCCATATTCAAAATAGGCATTCAGAGTTTCAAATTTACACTTAAATCTAAACTGCTCATAACTCTTTGATGCCTTACTTGGCTTCAACACCTATTCCCCTCCTAAGTAAATAGTATTGTTAGCACTCAATAACACTATTTAGTCAATGGCTTCCCTTGAAATTTCCCAGATGTTTATTAAACCTAAAATCTTTGTTGCCTCCATTTCAATGTCTTAAGGAGGTAAATTGTCTCCTTGAGTTGGATATAACCAACCCAGAAGACCAGGAGGTAATATGAAGTAGCAGCCTAAAATAATGATTCTTTTAAAGATGACTTACAAATGCGAGTAAGATTTTATAATATGAATAATTCAGAAAACAGTCTACTTCCTTATAGTGTCATCAGCAACAATTGGCTTCCAATAGGAATGTAACAATGTTAGAAAACAAAGAGCATAAATTAAATGCATCATAGTGTCACTGGAAAATTATGGATATCATTCTAATATAACTCAAAACAACATTGGCAAGAGAACTTCCTTATGGACAACTTATAGCTAGAAGAATAGTTGTAAGAAGCAAAAGAAGCTCATCCTATAAAAGAAAAGTGGGAGCAAAAAATATAACAGCACACCTTTGATGCAAGGATAACTGAAAAATGTGATTGTCCCAGCATTAACTTCTCCAATCGAGAACCGTCAACTCCAAAAAAGTCTTTTAGAAATTCATTATCCTCCTGAACAGGGAAAAAGAAACTTTAAATGGGATAAGAATGGGAGACAATTGACAATTAGGGTCAAGGAGATCCCAAAAATAAAGTATATCTATAAGGCTAACTGATATACTTCTGTTTTCAAACAAAGCTAAAAGATCAGCAAAGTGGAAATCCAACTGTCATGTTCAAGAAAACCAGTAGTTCTTAGAAATTTGTTAGGGCATGAATGTTAAAACATCAATAGTCATATATCAAAGCGTAGGGGATGGCATTGGCATTATCATGGTATAAGATTGGAATTACCAAGAGAAAAGTAAAAAAAGAAAATGTCAAACTTTGATTTGGACACAGGTATCAGATCATCAATAACGTATCTCAATTACCAACCGAACCTAAAGCATAGGCCAGAGTGTAAACAAGAACAAAAGAATAATGAACCATAACAAGTATATTTATGAAAATAGGCCACCCATGTGACTTGAACCCTACTATAACATTTTCCATAAATAAACTAACATTTAATCTCATTGATCAGCCAGCTGAGAACACAAAATTTACCTATGAGGTAATTTCCGGCATTGCCATTGGTTCTAGTTTGCTTTACATGAAAAGTTGTTGTCAATCAAACCACAGCGAGAGGAACGAATAAAAAAAGGTAGCCCAAAATTCACACATAATCAGACAGATCAATTTGGGTAGATTAAAAGATTATAAACAAGTAGAGCATTAAAGCATAAAATAATAATAGAGCTGGCAGAAAAAAAAAAGGAAGCAGAACAAAAGTACGCAGCGAAAGCTCACTCCAACAAGAACAAAAAAAGGAGGGCAAATTAAAATACAAAGAGGAAATCTAGCAGCGTTTAAAGAACGAGGAGAGGAGAAAAACACAAGTCGCACCTGCTATCTTCGCGGCCTTCGAGACTGCGACGCTATTAGCACGCCGATGCGTCGACGAGCTAGCAGGGAAGAGAGTTTCGACCTCCGCATCTCGATTCACTCCAAGGTAAAGGCGAAAGCGAACGGCGGACGGCTGCGAGCCGACCGGAATGCATTCGAGAAAACTAGGGTTTTGAGTGAGGCAAGGAATTAGGAAAGGGAACGCCGCACGAGAGGAGAGGGTAAGCAATGGAAAGCACGACGTACCATTGGCATTTATCGATATATATATATATATATATATATATAACGGTCATAATTGGTGTTTCCGTTGCAAAATATAATAACGTTTATGCCAAAAGTTTTTTTTTTTAAGGCTAATAATGAGTGATAAATCGTACAAATTTCATCTTTTTTTTACATGGAAAAAATTAAGAATAAAAAATTAATTTTCAAATTTCATGCGTCAATCACTCCTATATTATTTAATGTTCGCATTGGATTACGTTTGTTATTGTATTTATCATCGTACTAAAATAAGTGATCATCCGTGATTTATTTCTCATATTTATAGAACCAGAGCGAGAGAGTCGGTAGATTGATAGTTCCAATCTTTTATACAAAGAATCAAAAATATAATTTATGTTGTCCCAGAATATGAGTGGTAAAGCGAGACGATATTTCATATGTTAGTATTGTTCGATTTTCTATTGGGATAAATTTGACTTTGAATTTTGAAAAAAAAATTGGACAAATGATTCTAAATCGAATGCAAATTGGGAATTTATCTTCTTAAGTGAAATACAAATTCGACGTCGAATCTATTTTACAGGAATAACGTGTTTGCATCATTGGAATTAACTGTTGAGTGATGAACATTTCTCTGATTTATTTTGATGATCATAAAGCATATCTCATTAATAGTTACTTAGTATCTTTAGAAAATTTACAGAGTTAGATCGATTCTCATAATTAGTCAATGTGAAGACCAGTAGATAATTGATGCTAATAAAAAAAATATTATTTTGGAGTTTTTTTAAATGCTAGTCTTTTTTTTTCATTAAAAAAAAACAAAATAACATCTCTCGGAAAATACTCTATTTAAATTATTTTTTAATTAATTTGTTCAAAAATATTATAATATTTTTATATTAAAAAATTAATTAATTTGATTAATATTATATAATGTTGGTTAAATCCATTTCGGAAAAGGTCAAGACCACTAAGAGATCGACAATATTTTAAATAACTATAAATATTATAGAAACTAGTTAATGATTATAATAATTTTACAGTCATTTTGATTATTTTAAATCGATTTTGATTAAATTTAAATAGTTTTGATTGAGTTTGTAAAAAAAATATGTCAAAAGTACTTTTAGGGTTAGTTTCATTTCAAATTGATTTTTACGAGCTCAATTGATCTTCTGTCTATCAATCATGTCAAAGTCAAATATCTCTTACGGATTTATTTTTCTTACCATGTCGTAGAACATATCGATAAAAATCGTTAAATTTATAATTCTAATCTTTTTTTAATGTTACTTCTGTTGGAGGATCGATGATCGGTTAGAGGGGGTGAATAGCCTTTAATCGTAGATGGAGTTCGATCGTTACTTAATCGTCTACAATTAGGTTAGCACAGCGGAATAATAAAATCGACAATTTACCAAACACAGTTTCTAAAGTTCGAAATTGCCCAAAAAGCGCAGCATAGTTTCAGATTTACCAAATCACGCACCTAATTCCCCTTTTACCCTTACCGCCAAACAGACCTGCAATTTAATGATGAGAGAGAATTTTCATGCATCTGAGCCGCTACTGGAAATTCCGAACCATCTAAACGTGGTGCTGGGAATTCAAATTCCAGCACCACCTTTTTTTTTATCTGATTTCTAATTTATATCGGTCTGATTTATGAAATATTGCTGTGAATACCTAATAAAACTTCGAATATCAAAAATTTTGGTCACGAATACACAGAGGGACACTACTCAAATTCAATGGACTTGGATTGGATCAAAAAAGAGGTGAATATGACCATTAATGGGTTTTGACCGAAACTCATTGATGGACTTAGAGGAGTCTAAATTTCGAAATCTTGACATAGACTGAAAGATCTTACAACATGAATTTTTGATATGTCAAGGAAACTTAATTTTAATCCCCCTATCTCCCAATTTTAACTTGTGTTGAAAAAAAATGGTATTGAAAGTTGAAAAACTGGTGGAAGATTGTGGTAATGGTGTAATTATGATTCCGGCACTGTGTTGGAATTGGAATTTCGGCAAAGACTACTACGTAATCTTTGATTGGAATTCCCAAAGACTACGTTGGTGTTGCAATCCTGCACCATCACCGCGTGGTCTTTGAATTCGATCTCAAGACACACGCCGAAATTCCAATTCCAGCACCACTATGGTGATGAATATATTTTTCAGCACCGCAGTTCAATTATAATACGTCATTAATTAATTATAATTAATTACATTTGACAATCTTAAAACTGAAATTAGCTAACTCACATACTAAACACTATGTTCTTGTAGTTTTGTGCGAGTTTGAAATTACTTCAACTATCATCATCACGTATGCATAGTAAGTCCACAACGTTAACCTTTTCTCTAATTTCTTATTGGTTTAATGTGATTTTAATCTTTTCTTTTTTGAAAAAAAAATAATAGGTATTTGAGAAGCTCGGGTCAAGTCTACATGATCTTCTTCGGAAGAATGGCGATCGATTCTTGCCACTTAATCTAGTCCGCGATATCGGTAGACAACTGCTAAAATCTATTGCAGGTTTGTGAAATATTAGTCACTTCCTATCGTTATCAGGGGAATATGCTTCAAAACTATAAACCAAGACGATGATTCTTCTTTTTATTCTCATTGTAGTCATGCACGATGATCTACGACTTATTCATACGGATCTAAAGCCTGAAAAATATTCTCTTGGTGTCCTCGGACTTCCTATCAATTTTTGATCACAATGTTAGTTTTTATCTCTAATTTGTATTAAGAATACAGTTCAGTTTCTTTTCTTCGGATCGAGTTGTTTCTTGCTAATTAAAATTTGATGAAAAATTAATGATGAAAAATATATTCATCACCACAGTGGTGCTGGAATTGCGAATTTCAGCACCACTACCACCATCTTCCATCAGTTTTTCAACTTTCAGTACCATTTTTTTTTCGACACAAGTTAAAATTGGGAGATAGGGGGATTAAAATTAAGTTTCCTTGACATATCAAAAATTCATGTTGTAAGATCTTTCATTCTATGTCAAGATTTTGAAATTTAGACTCCTCTAAGTCCATCAATGGGTTTCGGTCAAAACCCATTGATGGTAATATTCACCTCTTTTTCGATCCAATCCAAGTCCATTGAGTTTGAGTAGTATCCCTCTGTGTATCCGTGACCAAAATTTTTGATATTCGAGGTTTTATTAGGTATTCACAGCAATATTTCATAAATCAGACCGATATAAATTAGAAATCAGATAAAAAAAAGGTGGTGCTGGGATTTGAATTCCCAGCACCACGTTTAGATGATTCGGAATTTCCAGTAGCGGCTCGGATGCATGAAAATTCTCTCTCATCATTAAATTGCATGTCTGTTTGGCGGTAAGGGTAAAAGGGGAATTAGGTGCGTGATTTGGTAAATCTGAAAATATGCTGCGCTTTTTGGGCAATTCCGAACTTTAGGAGCTGTGTTTGGTAAATTATCGTAATAAAATCAAAGACAATTAAGTAAATGCAAAAAGTAAAGGAGACAATACGCTAACAAGAATATGTAACGTGGTTCATACCCCTTGCCGCTAATCCACGACCCGATTTGTTCTAAGGCGAATCACTCCTTAATTAATGCATTAATCTCTCATTTACACAAAACTAAGTGGAGATAACCTTTTTTACAAGAACACTCCCTCTTACAATATAATTGAAATAAAAGCAAGTAAGAGGAGTAGAATTTGTTTGGGCACTTAGGATTATGTTTAGAAAAGAAGCATTAGCCTCTCCAAGTGTCCAAGTATCTTCTTATAGGGAAGAGGTCATTCTTCCCGTTGAGCCAGCGACAGTCGACTGATGCCCCGATCATTCGACTGTTGTTGTAGTCGTTGCCCTATAACGACTTCATCCACATTGGTTTCCAACCAACAGCTCCCACATCAGTCGATTGATCGTGCCCATCACCGATCGGCCGATTAGTCGAGTGGCCGAGCGTGATCACTCGGCCCGAGATGTTTCGCGAAACTCGACGACATCGATTGCTCCTTGGCGATCAGCGATGGATCTATCGATCGGCTAAGAGTGGCGATCGCTATTCGACGAACCGACTTGAACACCAGTCGAGTCTCCAGTCGACTTGGAGCAATCGACTACTACATATAGCAGTCGACTGGTGTCAGGTAAAACCTCAAACCAACCTTTGGTTTGAGCTTCCGACACTTGACTTAGCCATTCGGCCAAGTTCACCTATGAGCTATCCCGACTCAGGTTACAATCGCTCACTCTCATTTCCCTTGGAGTCCCTCGCCTTGAAGTTCTCTTCGTCCGGCCACGTCCCTCGGATGCGCCAAGCGTACGGCTTCGCAGCGCCATCATTCGTGTCTCGCCCTGAAGTCTACTTCCTTCGGCTTCACTCTAATGCTCCTCGTCTGGCGGTCCCTCGGATGCACCAAGCACGCGACTTCCGCAATGCTATCCTTCACCGACTTAAGGACCGAGTCATGAGATGGTGAATCTTGCCAATGCTATCATCAAGCCATCCATGTGCGAATTACTAAGTCCTGCATGACTTCAACGCACATATCAAATCTATAACAACCTAACTTAAACCCTTTGCCACACACATCAAAACCACATCACATGGGTTGATTGCCCTAACAATCTTCCCCTTTTTGATGTGTGACAATCCGTTTAAATTAGGTAAAATAATTACAAAAATATATAAGGCAAGAAAACATGTAAGTAAGCATGAGTATCACAACTCCCCCTTAAACATGCAACTCCTCCTTAGAACATATTAATTCTCCCCCTAGTATAATTAACTTAAACTCATCATTTCTCCCCCTTTGACACCATCAAAAATATTATACAAGTATGACATCAAGTCTAAGGAAGAAAATTACCCAAAACCAACTTTAAAACCCGATAAAACAGGTTACTGTGCTCGTGCACAATATATCGTCGACTGGCACCAAGTTTTCAAAAATTTTGATTTTTCGAACGAAATTCAGAAATGCACCAGAAATTATAGAAAATTCAAAAAAATCATGAAAATTGAGGAACACATTTCTTATAAGTCCCTTTAACAGTGAAAAATAATTTTTTTTAATGAAAATTCATTTAATTTCCAAACATTTGGCAAAAATTCAAAGATGTTGAAAATCACTAAATTTTGTATTAATTTGAAAGTTAGTTTTGCCTTAGACATTTTTCAAAACATCAATTCACTATTTGCAAAGTATAAAATGGTTTTAAATCAATTAAAATATTCAACTATGATCTATGGACAATATATCCATTGATTAAATATTTGCTTTCCCTATAGTTGGTCTATGATTGCTCTATTGATACACTTAATGACCCATCTAAATATCATAAGCATTAGTGGACCATTTGTATCATCCTATCATCTCACTCATTACTATTTTCTCAATCAAGTTAGCCTTATAGTGAGTGTGAGATGTGACTAAGGTATTTATACTTAACCATAATTTTCATGCAATTCTATCGAGGTTAAGTATCATTCTAAAAACTCAATCATGAACATGCATCAAGAATTATCAATCATAATCATAAATCATCAATTATTGCATATCATGATTATAAAACACTAATTACATATTATGATCATAAAACAAAAATTATACATAATTTCATGTTATGATCACATTATCATCACCCAACACTTAATCAAAAATCATTAATCATGGTCATTTGTCAAGTATGAAATTAAGTATCAAGGATCATGATTAAAGCATTATTATCAAATCATCCACCATGCTCATAAATCATAAGTCCAAAACTAACATCCTCATCATCCTAAGTCAACCATTTATCATAATATAAGTAAAGTCCACTATGGTTGACTAACTTAGGATTTTTCTAACCCTTGAGGATGAATTTGGGTACCCAATATAAGTGCTTTCTTATAGGCCTTCTCATTTTTGTTTCCCTTATATCCTAGGTCTTTCTTATTAAAGCTAACCCTTTGGCTCCCAATAATCATGTTTAGGGTGTTGGAGCCAATAGTAAATTTCTTTAGGGTCTTAGTTAGGAAATCTATCTTTTCCCTTAAAGTCTTATTTTCTTCAATACATGCATCATTAACATTAAAAGAAATATAATCATCATGTGAGCATGCATCGCTAGTCATAAAGGAAGAAGCATTATTATTAACATTTAAACATGCATTTTCTAACTTTTCTTCTAATTTCCTAATTTCATCAAGCATGCTTTTATTTTTCTTTTTAGCCCTAAATAGCTCCTTAGTTAAACTCGAAATCATGGACATAATCTTTTTGAGAGGAAGATTCGTTACCTCACTTACCAAATCTCCTTCTTGTGATGCCGATGAGGTAGATGCTCCCCCTTCACTTAAGCTCTCTTCCTCACTTGTGCTTGCTTCTTGTTCGGAGGATGAGGTGGAGTCCAAGTCTTCTATTGCCATTAGAGCAAGGCTTGTGAAGGCTTCTTCTTCTTCCGATGAGGATGATGGATCATCCCATGTGACCTTGTGTGCTTTAGCCTTCCCTTTTTTCCTTTGTTTTTCTTTCTTCTTCCTTCTTCTTACTCCCCCTCTTATTTTCTTATTTCTTTCTCTTTTCCTCCTTGCTTTTGTTCAAGAGAGAACAATCATCTCTTATATATCCCTCTCCTTGGCAATTATAGCAAATAATCTTCCTTCTAGGTCTTCTCCTCATATCATTAGATTTGTTAAATTTAAAGCTTTTCAATGCACGCCTTATCTTCCTTACCATGTATGTTTCCTCATTGCTATCCATGGAGGAGGAGGAGTCTTCATCCGATGAGGAAGGTGGCGTCTCTTTCTTCTTCTTCCCTTTGTTGGCTATGAGCGCTACTCCCCTTGATGTCTTGATTGACTCTTCTACTACTCCTTCAAGCCTAGACTCATGTAATTCCATAGTGAAGAAAAATTCATCTAGAGTACTTACCTCTAGATTCTTTGAGATATAAAATGAGTCAACCATGGAACTCCACCTTGATGATCGAGGGAATGCATCAATTGCCTTCATGATTATGTCCCTATTGGAGAGCTTCTCTCCTACACTAGATAAACCGTTAAGAATTTCTTTAAAACGAGAATGTAAAGATGTTACCTTCTCCTCTTTATCGAGTTTGATATTATTGAGTTTGGAGCGGAGGACATTTCTTCTTGCTAGATTGACCTCGGATGTGCCTTCATGAAGTTCTACAAGCCTCTCCCACATCTCTTTGGCGCTAGCACATTCTCCTATTCGATTTACTTCTTGTTGAGGGAGCACATTGTACAAATGGTGCTTGACCTTTGAATTCGTCAGGTACTCCTCTCTTTGCTTCTTTGTCTATCTAGATTTCTCCAATGACTTCCCTTCTTCATTCCTAAGAACTTCGAAATTATTTTCCATGATTAACATTATTTCAAAGTCAGTTCCGAAGAATACCTCCATTTTCTTCTTCCGCCAAGAGAATTTCCCCTCGAACTTTGGCGGATGGATGTTGGAGCCAGCCATTGTCATTGATTGTTGCGGCGATGAGTCCGACGACAATCTCCTCGCTCTAATACCACTTGTTGGAGGATCGGTGGCCGACTAGAGGGGGGTGAATAGCCTTTAATCATAGATGGAATTCGATCGTTGCTTAATCGTCTACAATTAGGTTAGCACAGTAGAATAATAAAATCAAAGACAATTAAGTAAATGCAAGAAGTAAAGGAGACAATACGCTAACAAGAATATGTAACGTGGTTTATGACCCTTGCCGCTAATTCACGACCCGATTCGTTCCAAGGTGAATCACTCCTTAACCAATGCACTAATCTCTCATTTGCACAAAGCTAGGTGGAGGTAACCTTTCTTACAAGAACACTCCCTCTTACAATATAATTGAAATAAAAAGCAAGTAAGAGGAGTAGAATTCGTTTGGGCACTTAGGAGTATGTTTAGAGAAGAAGCATTAGCCTCCCCAAATGTCCAAAGGCCTCTTCCTATAGGGAAGAGATCATTCTTCCCATTGAGCCAGCGACAGTCGACTGATGCCCCGATCAGTCGACTACTGTTGTAGTCGTTGCCCTATAACGGCTTCATCCACGTTGGTTTCCAACTAACGACTCCCACATCAGTCGACTGATCGTGCCACATCAGTCGACTGATGGAGCCATCAGTCGAGTGACCGATGCGATCACTTGACTGGAGATATTTCTGTGCTCGAAACCCTCGACATCAGTTGACTGCTCCCCTTGGCAGTCGACTGATAGATCTATCAGTCGGCTGCCAAGAGCTGGTAGTTGACTGTTCGGCCAGAACTTTGACTCAAACACCAATCGAATCTCTAGTTGACTTGGAGCAGCCGACTGCTACTTTTAGTAGTCGACTGGTGTCAGGTAAAATCTCAAACTAACCTTTGGTTTGAGCTTCCGACACTCGACTTAGTCATTCGGCCAAGTTCACCTATGAGCTACCCCGACCCAGGTTACAATCGCTCACTCTCATCTCCCTTGGAGTGCCTCGCCTTGAAGTTCTCTTCGTCTGGCCATGTCCCTCGGATGTGCCAAGCACGTGGCTTCGCATCGTCATCCTTCGCGTCTCACCCTGAAGTCTACTTCCTTTGGCTTTACTCCAATGCTCCTCGTCCGGCGGTCCCTCGGATGCACCAAACACGCGACTTCCGCAATACTATCCTTCACCGACTCAAGGACCGAGTCATGAGATGGTGAATCTTGTCAATACTATCGTTAAGCCATCTATGTGCGAATTACTAAGTCCTGCATGACTTCAACGCACATATCAAATCTATAACAACCTAACTTAAATCCTTTACCATACACATCAAAACCACATCACATGAGTTGATTGTCCTAACAACTTCGTGATTATTATAACAATCTTGAAATAATTAAGATTATTCTCAAAATAAAAGATGTTATTTTGATATTTTTAAAAAGGTGGAACCTTTTAACGTTTAGCATTTTTTTTTAAATTGAAGAATTTTAAATTTATTTAAAAGGTCATTAATAGCATCGAGGGGTTTGTTGGAAGTCGTATAACCCAAAAAAAAAAAAAAATAGTTCCAATTTCATCTCATTTATATGATTTGGCAAACAATTTTTTAACTCCAAAGAGGAAAATGCTTTTTTTTTTAATTTATTTTACACATATGGTATTTTGATTGGGAGATACAACATTCACTTTGATCGGTTCACCATTTTTTTATTGTCGCACGAAAATAATATGATAGTTAAAATACGACGGTATTTTTAGAAGTACATGATTCAATTTTGAAAGAGATCTAAATTTTTTTCTGAATACCCTTACGTATTTTTATCATCACATCAAGGTACATAGAATTCTTGATAATTTATCTTTCTTATAATGATCATAAAACAGATCGATATAACTCATAGGCTGACGATTTCAATCTTTTACAAGAGTTATTTTTACTGTGACTCTCCTCGCGACTCTCTCATGACCGCCGTCATTCGCGATCGCCGCCCGCTCAAATCCGACCACCGCCGCGGGCCGTGGCGCGATCGGCGCCGACTCACGGCGGTCCGTGCGGATGGCGGTTTCGGCCGACGGTTCGGCAGCCGTATACCGGCCGGCCGGAAGCGGCCGCTTCCGCGGCCGGCGATGCGCGCGACCGCTGCGGCCGCGATCGGACTGGTCCGGTCAATTTGGCCGGAATCCGGCCGGCGCCAATAGCGATCGGCCGGTCCGTCCGGCAATCGGCCATCGGCCGCCATGCGTGGCTGGCCGAATCGCGGCCGAAATCCGCGCCGAATCGGCCCAGCCGATTTGGCCGCGTCCGCGGTCCGGCAGTGCGGCCGGAATCGGCCCGATCCGGCGGCGATGGCGGCGCCCGCTGCCTTACAGAATCATATTTTTTTACTACTACCATTTTTTTTATATCATCATTTCCACCCTAAGAAATGCATGTTCTCCTTCTCAGTAAAAAAATAATTGGTTTAATAAAAAAAATTCAAAATAATAATAATACTTTTAAATTATTTAATAAAAATATTTTAATAGAATAATTTATTTTAAAAAATCATAATCAAAGTCAAAAAAAATCAATATTTTTAAAAAAATTAAACTTTAAAATAGAACGAAAAGATGAGTAGAGCGGTAAAAGAATTAAAGTGAACCAGATTGATGTTTGATTTGATAAGAATTTATTTAATGTTCATTAATATGTATAAAAGTCAATTAAATGAATAAATTTGAATATATATATTAAATTTATTAATGTTCATGAATAATATTTGTGAACAAAATTAATGAATTATGTCTAAATATAGTTGAATCAATTTGATTAAAATTTAAATCGAGCTTGATTAGAAGCTTGATCCCATTAAATATGTCAAATTCAAATCAATCTCAAATTTAAAAAAAACCAAGTCGAGCTTTAATAATTTATGAACTTTTGTTTTAAGTCTCTTTATATATTTACTTGTATTGTTTATATTAACCGGTCAAACAAAGAATAACATATTAAAATAAAAAATAAAAAACTTAAGAATCTAAAAACGTTTCAATCAATATTTGAATCAAATTTGATTAAAATTGAAATCGATCTTGAAGCTTATATCAATTAAATAAGTTAAACTCAATTTAAATTCAAACTAAATTCAAGTAAAAAAACCAAACAAATCTATGAGACAGTTAGTTTGCTAGTTTCGTTAATTATAATTTTGATTTGACTTGATTCAACTTAGTTGTCTTATTAAATGATTTTAGAATAAAAGATGATACACTCATCCCATACATCTCTCATGATCGATCATACAGTTAAATGAATAAAGGTAAATTACAAGAGATATTTCTATTCAATTAAGAAATAACACTATGGAAAGATAGATACTCTAAAAATTTTTATAACTCTCAAAGATTAATTCTTAATTTTTTAGATAATTCTATCATCTATATTAATTATTTGGTCGTTCCGTGAAAACTCTTATTGAATAATTTTGAATATTATAAATTTTGACTTTGATTTGATTCATTTATTACATTAAAGATGGACACCATTGATCATTAAGCATGATTACTAAACTCTTGGTCGCAAATTGTATGCCTTCGTGGGTGTTAAGTATTGATAAATTAATGGATAAATTTATACAATGGATAATGGTCAATTTCAAAGACGATTTAAAATTTTATCTCGGACTCAAATGACTATCCATTACTTTATCAATCGCGTCCACAAATATAGTCTTCTCATGATTTATTTTTTTTTTCAAATTTTGAGAACCGAAGTAAAGGAACAATTAGATTGACCATTTCAATCTTTAGGATAATTTAAAATTGTTGACCAAAAAGGTGAAGGGAAAGGAGATGAGGAAACAGTCCCGCCTTCCATTTTAAAATTTGCTGCCATATGTATGTTTTCCCTCCTTGCTCCTCCCGCCTTTCTCGCATCCAATGCCGCCCCTAAAATAATTCCCCCCGCCACCGCCTTATCCTTATGCCCTATATAAGGAAAGAGGAAAGAGTTCGTTCCTTTTGTTCCTTCTCTGCCATCTCATTTTCGGTTCCAGTCTCTGGCTATGAATCAGAGATCCCGGAGCTCGAGAGCAACGTCCTCGGCGTCGCCGGTCGGCGAGCGGATCCACCGCTTCCTGCGGCCCGGCGCACTCGCCCGCCTCCGTGACTCGAGGATCAGTACCGCCAGATCCGCCTCACTCGCACTCCTCGACCTCGCGCTCCCCTCCTTCCCTTCCCCGCATGCGCTGCCACCTGCCCAGATCGATGGACTACGCCCTTTCTTCGCGGCCGGGACGCACGGCCCTCTTTTTCCGCGGCGGAAGAAGCTTGCAGCCGCCAAGTCCGTGTACGTAGCCCCCTCGAGCCCGGATCTCGCGGATCCCTTCTTGGAAGCTTTCGGCGTAGATCTGGTCGTTGCACATTGAGCTTTACCCTTTTTTTTTTTTAAAAAAAAAAACTTTCTTCCGATTGTTTATTTACAATCAATCCAATCTCTAATAACACCAAAAAAATGGGCATTTATCTATCTCTGTCTTCTGCTAGGCTTACCTTCTCTGTTTTAGACGATGAAACGGAGATCTTCAGAGAGTGGATTCTAGGTAGATCTGATAGTTAGACGGGGGAAAAAAAATATCTCCGTTGTTAGTTGTGACAATTTCTCTTCCTAATTAGTTGGGTTTTTCTAACTAAAGTTTGTGTTGCTCTTGATGTTTAGTGGGAGCTGTTGATCCGTGCCTTTTCTTTCCTAGAATTGTTCTTGGAAGCTAGAAAAATATCGAAGTTATTGGCAGTCTCTAAATGCTTCTTGATTGCACGTTACTTTTAGTGTTCCTTTTTTATTATGTGTAGGATCGAGATTTTTGAGAGAGTAAATTTTGGAAGATATTTTTTTTTTAGCTTTTAAAACAAGAGTTATGCATTGCAAATGTAAAGTAAAAAAGTAGTCCAAAGCTCGTAGTTCTTCGAAAGCTATCTCGATGAATAATTCATTATTTGGAGGGTATTCATTTTTTACAGAAGAAAAGGATAAGATAGTAAACTATCTTCCTTTTAGAAATTTAAGTACAAAAGCGAATAATTAATTCTGAAATTTAAAGTTATATCGATACACAAGAATAGGAGATGAAGCTTTATGTCAGAGATGCAGAGTTTCATCGTGATAATACTTTTGTAGGTGAGATATGACGATAACAATACTTGGACATAGTAGAATTGTTGTATTCGGAGTTGACTTTTCATTTTTTATATATATACTTTTCAATCAATTGGAACATCTTTCAGTCGACTCCAAATCAATTCATTGATTTGATACTTTTGCCTTTCCAATTGACTCTAGGTCATCTAGCTTCGCTCTTGCACAGTTTGGGAAATTATCTATCTCAGGCGACTGGAACTCTTGTCATCTCGATCGCATAATCTACCATCGATCACCAACTATGTTGTCAATTTAGCATCTTAATTGACTGGACCATAATTAGTCAACTGGACCTTAATTGACTGAAAACCATTCAATTGAATGGATACCTTCAACATAGAGTTAGCACAAAATACAATATATAATGAAATAGCAACAATAGTACTGTTCGAACTCGACTTCTTAGTCTAACACGGACTAATCGTCGGATCAATGTCTATCATCTCCTTGATCCAGTTGGCCTTCATGTTGGTTGTTTGATCTCCTGATCTAATCGATTCTCATGTCAAATGTTCGATCTCTTGATCCATCTAGACTTCTTGCATGGTGTCTAATTCTCTTGATCTGTCAAGTCTTTTGTCTAGTATCTGATCAATACAACCTACTAGGACTTTCAATACTTTGTCTAGTATTCGATCTGCTTGACTTACTAGAGTTTTCTTATTAAGTTTGCACACTTAATACGCGTATTAAAACACAAGTTAATCCTAATTATGATTCATACATCAAATTAAGGAGTGATGCTCTTGTTAGTAATAAATGCTCACTAAGAGCATTCAACATGGGATAATGGAGAGGTGAGTAGGTGACCTATTATCCAACGAAAGTTAAATGCCACTATAGAGCATTTGCAATGTGCTAATGAGGTGACTATTGTGTTCATGAAGCCACTAATATTATTACATGTAGGTAACTCCCCTCTAATATGAAAGTAATCTCTCCATTAATGTTATTACATGTAGGTACCTCCCTAATATGAAGATAACCTCTCTACTAACATGAATATATGTTAGTAATCTCCTACTTCTTCTTAACTATATAAACATACTTCTTGTGTGAAATATAGAGTGTGGAAGAGAGAAATAGGTAAGCAAGTGCAAGTGTGTGCAAGCTTGTGAGGAAGATGAGAGTGGATGAAGAGTTGTGCATAAGAAGGGATTGCAAGTGTGCGTGTAGGTAATACTTGTGATCTGTGCACTTATCTCTTGTTGAGTAGAACAAGAGGTTCGTCTCTATCCTTGTTGAGAAGAACAAGGTATCATCATTAGGCTTTGGATTGCAACGTTGTGAACCTGTAGTGAAAGTTTGAATTAACAACTCGTGACTTTCATCTCGACTACGAGCCTTCGACAGGACCAGAGTTCGTAGAAATTCCTGAGCAGAGAAGTACTAGAGAATTTGTGCATCATCTACACTAGCCGAAATATAATTTAATTTTCGCAAAGATTTTATATGTGTCAAGATCTTACTATATCTAACATTGGTATCAGAGCCAGGTTGAATGCGAAGTCGAGTTCGTATTCAACGTTCTTAAGTTAAAACTCAAGAAAAGACTATTAAATACAGAACACAGTTCTCGTCGAAGACAATGGACAATGTTCCTAGTCGCCCGAGCACAATTGGAGACAGTGGTAGTGCACTGTTGGTGATCAGCTGCACGCGTAGTACTCAACAATCGACTGTTTCTACTCTGCGGTCAATTATCAAAAAGAAACAGTCGACTGGGACCGAGGCACTCGACTGTACGAGGAGGTACTCGTGTGTGCAGGTGCTCAATAGAACTCACGGAGCTCGACAAAGTAGCTCGGGCGGTAGAGCTTGGCAGAGTAGCTCGAGCGAAAGATCGCATTCTGCTCATGTAAGAAATGCATGAAGCACGGAAAAAACCCTCTAAGAGCTGGGCTTGATACTCGGTTGGGTGAGTACAGTGCTAACTACTCGGGAAGAGTCGAGGTGCTCGAAAGCTTGAGATGCCGAGCACATATAGAGTTTCTTGGGAAGAGCTGAGGAGCTTGATAGCTCAGCTTGAGCAAAAGAGCTTGACACGTGTAAGGCCCTAGGTTCTCGAGGTCACTGAAGATCTCGAGAGCTTAACACGAGTAGAAGTACTTGAGATGCACAGAGGCGCTATGCCGAGTGTTTAAAACCGAGTTAGATTTTAAGATTATTCAAAATCTGATCTGAAGGTCGAGAAGAATTTTCAGAAATGACTCAACCTATGTTAAGTCACTTGGAGAAGATAAAGAAGTCTGACTCTGAGATATATGGACCATTTCAGTAACGCGTAGGCTTACCGAAAGTGCTGCTATTATATGGTGGTGCGTAGACTTTCTTGACAACATGTAGGTTAGACTTGAGAGTATGGACAAATTTTATCTGGAGCACGATTGATAAGACAGTGGATAGCCATATGAATCTAGGACAGGATTTTAAATTTGCCTCCAGAATTAATCCTTATCCATTGTATAAGTATTCTCACTGACTTATTAACGTGTCGTGTCCATGGGAGTATAAGATGTGGAACCACTATATTAGCGACCTTCTTCAACTGTCCCTATTGATGGAGGAGATAAATCAAGAGTGCGCGCGATTGGCAAATACGGAGATAAGGGTCATTAAAAGCCTAGACAGTGAAATTCTAAAATCGATCTCTATCTGATACCGCCATTACCTCTTCTCTATGAACTAGATAGGAGGGCTCACACGTAAGGCGTTACCCGAATCAATTAGCGGATTCAAAAGAGAGGAATGGTTCGGGCGCAAGCGCCTGAAATAATGGGCACGGGAAAGCTAGTGAAGGTAATCGACACGGCGAAGCGAAGGCGGGAGGAGGCACTTCGTTGGGAAATAAGCCAGAATCGGTTTGGTCAGATAAGACTAGAGGCAGACGGAACGGATAAGAATTGGTTTGGTCAGATGGGCCTAGAGGCAGACGGAACGGATAAGAATCAGTTCGATTAGATAAGCCTAGAGGCAGACGGAATGGATAAGAATCGGCTCGGCCTAGGCAGTCCAGAGGTCGTTCGGTGAGGGAAGAAGGAGAGTGGATTCGGGCTGGTGGGGAGCCCAAAGGCTATACCATCCGTGAGCTATAGACCTAAGTTAGTTTCACCAAAAGTGGATGGTTGAGGGGGACAGACTAACCTAGTTTCCTGAAATATAGATGATGGGGTGTCATGTAACAGAAGGAGAGGTCCCCACATAATATTCCGAGGAGCCTTCGCCCCTCGTATTTGTAACAGAATTATTCTCCAGGTGGACGTGGTGGCCACGTGTACGATGGGGATAGTCCGTGAGGTAGCGATGGATCAGAGAAGGAGGATAAAAGGGAGGAGGAGGACAGAAGAAGGGGGATCCGTAATTATTCCATCCATCAAGAAGCGAAGACGCAGGAGGAGGAGAGCTACCACTACCTTGCCGGAGAAGGAGAGTAGCGACCTTCGCTGTTACGTTGCGTGTACTCTCTCTTGTATTGGGATTAAACTGTAAGAGGTTTTCTCCTCCGCCTCGGGAAGTTTCCTTTCCGGAAAGGAGGACGTTCATAGTGGAAAGTGCTTGGGCATTGTCCCCGGTGAGAGAGCTCGCCTCCGTGGAGTAGGAATACTTATTCCGAACCACGTTACATCCTGTGTTCTAAGTTTCGTTGCCTGTGTTGGTTTTGCGTTTCTGTGCTTCGTCTTCTCATCATTTTTACTGTTGCGGCCTGCGAGAACCCCCAAAGCTCCCTTCGTGCCTTCGTTGCATCGAAAGGAGGTAAACGAATTTTCCTCGCCGCATCAGTTGGCGCCGTCTGTGGGAAACTTTTGAGCTGGACGTCGAGATGCAGCCGGAAGAGATACAACAGCCAGTTGCCTCCGCAGCGGAGGAAAACCCCATTACCATTTTGCCATCGTAGTTGAGAGCTCTGGTGGACGACGATGTTGCTGAGGCCCTCGCTAGAGAAAGAAGAAGGACCAGATATCTTCATCCTCATTCCGGTGAACCTTCTTCTCGAGGCCCACCCCCAGAGATGCCTCCTCCATCTCGTGCAGCCATTAATGTTGAAGTAGTGCCTGGAGAAGGACTTGGGGGGAGAGTGATAACTGTCATTTTGTTGTATTATTTTGGTCCTTAATATCACTGTTTTTATCCTCTCGAGTGATTTATTATTGGTTATTTACATGTTTTATGAGTTGGATATATTTTTGGACCTTATTGTAAATTCTCCTAATTTTTGGACTTATATGCAAATTTTATCTTTGTTTGTAGGAGATCGAGATGAGCCACCAGACTAGACTCACAGTGGATCAAATATGGCTTCATCTGGGTCATAATGGACATTTCAAGATGATTTAATCTGAGCCCTTCATCCAGATCAGAAGACAAATGAAATCAAGGGTTCAGATCTGAGCATTATGAACCGTCCGAGGAAAGTGATTGATTCTGAGTCATCCATCTGGATTTGGAGCGATCCGGCCCGTACATTAAGATCTACACGTCTTGGTCGTTCATCCGGACCGTTGGATCGTGATTATCCCTTCAGACGGATCAGATCCGTCCATTTCAAATCAGACTGATTTCAGCCATTGGATGGAGCAGCTTAATTAAGCAGATAATGGATCGATCAAACCCTAGCTTGTATGGACGGCTGGGATCAGATGAGGCTCAGATCGGACGGCTGATGTTTTTCATTTAATAAAACCTAACTTTCCAGAATCGGCAGAATCGGCGAAGCGCAGAATCCTTCGAGCAGGCGTTCTCTTCCTCGCGAGCGACGCGACGACTTCTTCCGCGTGCGGCGGTGGGATTGCCGGCGGCCGTGGCCAGCGAAGGAGGTCCTTCCATATCGCGACGAGCAGCGCAACTCGAGTCGAGGCATTTCCCCCCCCCTTTTCACGCGCGGCAGAGCCTTCTTCCCCACGAGCGGCGGCGACAGTCCGGCAGCTCCTTCCGGCGACCTCCCCTCCGACAGCCGGCGATGATCCCAGGCGAGCCTGTTGGGTTTCCGGTACCGCGGCGTGTGTGTGTTCGATCATGTTTCGTAAACATGAACACAGCGGAAGCAATAAAAATAATAAATACTTCTATTTATTACAACACACACAACACACGCATGCATATTACAACAAGTGTAGACATAACCGTAAATTAAAATTTGCAATAAAAGAAAATTATCTACGTTATACCTTTCGTATGACGTGTAGCGGGAACGGCATCAACCGGAACGATCCTTGTAAGAATCGTCTCTATCCGTATCCACGCCGAGCTCCTCGGGATGACTTCGCTAAGTCACGAGCTTCGTCTTCGTACGGGTTACTAGCCTCGTGTTGAAGACGACGTGATCGAGAGATGATCACGATCCGAATCCAAATTCGGATCCTAAAACGAGTTCTCAAAACTCGCTTCTCCGGAGAGGTATTCGTCAACCGTTTGACGAATCCTTCGTCCCCCACCTCAGAGGATTACCGGAGATCAAATCCTCGATAAGTTAGGCGCTATCGAGCACTAACCGTCGTCCCAAACGACAGCTCGACAACAAAGAAACAAGCTGTCGGAAAAACTGGACAGCTTTTGAGTGGAGGAATAGAGGCCGCCAAGGAGAGATGGAAGCTCACCTTATCACCGAACCTAGAGGAGATCACCGGAGGGTCGCGAGGTTCAGCTGAAGCTTGGTCAGCAACAAGTTGGAAGGCGGCACAAAAGGGCGGCGACACACTAGGTTGGCGCCAAAACTCCTTTAAGGGGTGGGCGGCAACACCAAGGGCTAGGGTTTTGGATTAAGGTTTAAGCCCTATTTTATAGAGAACTAATTCTCTTAATGGTTAATGGATCATATCCATAAAGCCCGTTAACCCGCTCCATTAAGATAGGTTAAAATAAACCAAACCATGATGGTTTATTTTAAGTTAAAATGAACCGAACCAACCTTTGGTTCATTCGTTTAATATAAACCAAACTCTTTGGTTTATTCTCATCCATTGGATTAGAACCAAACCATTTTGGTCCATCCATTATGTCTTCATAAGACACGGCCCATCCACGCTTCCATTGCGACTGAAACAATTTCATGCTCGCTTTATGTTTGGTCCAACCAAACATAGTTTCTCTCGGTCTGAGAATCCCATTCTCAAGCTCGTTTTAAATCCTTTGGATTACACTCGTTGTGCGTGTGACCAAATAGGTTCTCGGTTTATGTTGGTCGCCTATAATTAACCATTAATTATAGAGCGATCATGAGTGACACCTAGTAGTACATCATGATCCCCAATTAACCAGAAAAAGATCAACGGTTGATCCGAACTATTTACGAAACCCTTGAGCTCGAATGAATCGTGCCCCATTCCCTTCACTCATCTTATACCCACTTGGTTCAGGACATGGTCTATTGTGTCAGTCCCCACTAGGCTGACTACGTCACACCTAGCCCAAGTATCATTTCCTCGTCCTACAGATTCTAGTTACTCCACATGTATCGAAGAGTACCTTACTCTAAACATGTAATGCTTTGGCCAAAGACTTTAGTAACAATCCGACGAGAGGCCATGGGTATACATCTCCTCGCAAGGAGTGGTGAATCCTTTATAGGCTATTCAAACACCTTCGATCACCGACTTACACCCAATCATCCCGGGTCCACATCTCCTTAGAGATGTTTGCTTAAGATGTCAAAGCATAAGTCTCCATGATCAAGATGACTTGAATACCGCAAGTCAAAGGAACATCGCACTTAAGCCATAGTAAGAACTTCATTGACATATCTATATATGCAGAGAACCATATGAAGTCTTACGGCTGGTCACTCCAATGAACTAGTTACCATAACTAGCATCCACGATTAACTCCGGACATCACTATGTCTCCAGCCAGTGAGAATCAGCTGCTTGGATACACCAAGGAGTATACCTCGTGCTAGTCTCGACAGAATTGATGGTGTCCAAATCCATCAATTCATCGACTAGGGATAATTCCGATACAACACAATTACACATGTAGAGATACTCACTAGTTGTGATCCAATCATAAATTCTCTCATGCTGTGAATCGTATCGTGGACATTCAGTAAATGAGTTTAAGATCCAACCAAATACATAAAACATGTATACTCAAATAGTGAATCTTCATTTATCATATAAATGGTTCATACATAAGGCGATTGTCTTAGGACATCTCTCATATATTACTAACAGAGCCTCGGTGGATGATTAGATGTCGTGATTCGGACAGCTAATCGGAAGAGCGGCAAGCGCGGGATTCCGGCGAGTCCAGCTCCATCACCGGCGATTCCATTCCTTTTCGGCGACCGGGATTAGGCCGCTTCATCTCCGCCATCATCAGCTGCTGGGATTAGGCAGTTTCAGCTTGTCATCCGCCGGTGAAGAGATTTTCCACCACTGTTCCGGCGATTCCATTCCTTCCGGCGATCGGGATTAGGCCGCACCGCTTCGACATTCCATCCACTAGCCATCGGGACTAGGAGCTCCGCCATCCACAGCCGCCGGAGCAGTGTTCACATCCCTCCGCATTCAGCTCTTTTCCACGGTGCCGGGATTAGGACCGCATCCGTAATCCATCGACGGAGGGGTTGTTCGGTTTATTGTCGCCATCGTGGGGTTACCGATTGCTTATGTTTGGATTTAGTCCATTTAATTGGATAGTTTGTTTTGCTATGTTTGTAGGTTTAGTTGTTTAATTTTGTTCGTCATGCATTTGTAGGTTAGTTTAATTTCTTGTTGCTGATATACTAACCCCAGCCATTAAAATTGTCCAATCCAGGCATCGTATAGTGACAGTATGGTGTTTTGGTTGGAGTGCTTTCATTATTAGATTAGATTTCATTTACATTCGACCAGTTGCCGTATAGTGACAGTGCGGTGCCCGGTCGAATTGCTTTCGTTTATTGCAATTTTTAGTGACTGTTTGACTACTGTGTCGTATAGTGACAGTGCGGTACATGGTTAAATTGTTCACCTTTGTTTCGTGATCATTGTACCGTATAGTGACAGTGCGGTACGTGATTACTTACTTTTGCGCATTAGGATAGTTGTTACTTATTGTCTGGTAGTCAGATTTGCTTCCTGAAGCTTTAATTTCCATGTTGGTTTGTTTACTAGAATTGTTTGACCATTGCATCGTAGAGTGACAGTGCGGTGTAAGGTTGGATTGTTCTTGCATTAGGATCACTTCCCGGGAATTAATAATTGGTAGTTAGGTTTACTTTTTGCATGTTTAATTGTTCTGATAATTGTAAAAACCCCCAGTGTTTACTTCTGTTTAAAAACAAACGTTCAGCCATTAGGTTCGTTGGGAGATGACCCGAGTCAGTCTTATACTGCATTAGTGTAGTTAGGGGGTTCGGTAAATAATTTGGAAACAGTATTGCGACAATTCATCGTTCGTATCAGAGAGCACCTCAGAATACTATACCCTTGACCCAGACTCGACGGGAAGAACAGGGTGAAAGTCGGTCGACCAGGCCTCTAGAAGTTTATGAGCCCAATCCTTTTACCATGGACATCCTCTCTGAAATCCCCCATCCTACTTCCGGAATCCCCAGGTAGATAAGTACGATGGCTCAACGGATCCCGAAGAACATCTCTCGCAGTTCGATGGAGCGGCCTCGCTCCACTGTTATACCGATGCCCTCAAATGTCGAGTCTTCCCGACCACCTTAACCGGTTCGGCACAAAAATGGTTTAATACTCTGCCCCCGGGATCCATCACTTGTTTCGCTGATTTTCAGGGGATGTTCAGCCGGGAGTTCGCCAGCTGCAAGGTGTATAAGCATGATGCCTCTATCTTAATGCACATTACGCAGGGGCCCTCAGAATCACTCAGAGGGTATCTTCACTGGTTCACCTCTGCAGCTAGGGGTATTCCTTCTACCAGATCAGAGTCTTTCAGAGTTGCTATTCTGCATGGGCTGAATGAAGGCCCCTTCCTCAGTTCCCTTTTGAGACAGCCTGCTAACAGCTATGAGGAGCTGCTAAGTCGTGCGGAACAATTTATCCGCGAGGAGAAAGGACTGAAAGTGCGGAGAGTCAAGCATTTGCCTTGACCCAGTAGAAAGAACTCGCCCGGTCGCCCCTCAAGTACCTCCTCGTCGAGGATATGCGCGACCCCTTCGACTGGAGGCTCCTAGGCCTCGGTTATTGTTACAGGGCGGTCGCCCTGCGTCGCCATTACAAATTATGGCCGCCGATGCACCCCCTCCCGCGAGGACTTGGAGGGAGCGAGAGATGGAATTCTATGTGTTAAATACTGGAAAATTTAAAATATTAAATTAAAAGGCCCAATAATTAAGGAAATAATTCTGGAAATTTTTCGAGATTCTTAGGGAATTTTAGGAATTTTTCTGGAATTAAACGGACTTCGTACGAGATTTTTACGGGGATAAAGTAAACGAGCTTTAGAGGGGTCTATTTAAAGGGGATAAATACGCGATGGAAAACCTAATCTCTATTTTCTTTTTCTATTTTCCCATTTTTCCCCTTCGGCAGTTCGTCCGCACGACCCTCTTCTTCCGCCGATCCCTAACGCTCTCCTCGCCGTCCCGTGCGGCCTTTACTCGCGCTCATGAAAGCACCGGCCACCGACCGCTACCGACGCGAGCTCGCCGCTCGACGCAGCGTCTTTGTCCTTCACCGCCTGACGCCCTCTTTTCTTTCCTCCACCACGCCAGAGTACCGGAACGGTTTGCCGTCGTACAAGACGCGCCTCTCCTGCGGTCGCCACGCTCGCCGATGCGAGCCTTACGTTCTTCGCCCGAGCCCTCACGCGACGGCTAGGTCATCGTCGCTGCACGCCAAGAACCATCGCCGTGCCCTTCCGTGCCCTTTTGCCGACCTTGCCTGCGATCGCCGGCGACGCGGGCTTACCGCGTCGACCTCGGCATCTTTACTCCAACGGATAAGCGATGCAGATGCGTGCGCGTCGCCTTCTCGCGCTTCTCGGTGGTCCGGAGTAGGTAAGGTTTCTTTTGTGGATTGGTTGGTGATGTTGTGAGGGAAGGAATTGAAGAGAATCTGAGTGAGGTTAGGGCGCGATGATTAGAGCGAAATGAAATTTGTGAGAGGCTATGAGGTTTGATTTGGATGTGTCATTGTGAGCAGTCTTTGAGTTCTTTGAGTTGCTGTAAATTGAGTTGGGAATCTAATTTGGGGAAAGGATTGGTTATCGGTGGAATTTCTAGGGCGGGTGAGCTTGATTGGTCGATTTGGGCTGATTTTCGGTGTTATTCGGTTGATCAGATGCGGTATTCGAAGGATATGGGATTTTGATCTTGAGGATATTTTTGTGGGTGATGAATTAGGTTAATTGATTTGGAATTAATTGTGCTAAATTAATTGTATGGATATTTGTGGACAAGGAAAATTGGAAATAGTTTGGGTTAATTGGGTTATGAAGGAAATCGATTAATTATTCAATTTGTCGGTAAATTGTATTTTGTGCTTGACTATGGTCATGCTTTATGCAGGTTTCGATCACGAGGCAGGTCCCCAGTCGTGATGATTTGGTTCATTCTTGCGGATATATATATTCAGGCGGGTACTTTGACTTAACTTTTAGATTAAGTCAAATTGATATGCTAGTAGGATAGCTTACAATAACTTTTTCATGTTTATATGCCTGGTATGATTTTGGTGCCTACTAGATACATGCATGTGATAGGATATGATTATATTTCCCTGTTTGACTTGGATCATAGTTATTTGGATTATGGATATGTACATATTGATTGTACATATTATTCGGATAGGTATTTTGAGTAGGATTTACATGCTTTAGTATCATGCACCATTTTCGGACGGGTTCCATTATTGTTGAGCCATGCCAGGCTCGCATAATACACTGCCACTCATGGGTTAGTGGTACATCAGGAGGGTGTGTGCAGTTGCTCTGTCAGGCTCCGCTGGTCCGCTCATGGGTAGCGATGAGGCAGCGTGGTAGCGGGCAGGGATCCCTCCTCTGGTCTATGACACCGGGAGATGAGAGCTTAGCTCCCCCACTATGTTTGGGGCAGGAGGATAGGTGTACTCCGACAGCATCCTGTCCACTCGGTCACTCAGGAGCAGTGATGGCAGAGTGCACAGTTGTCATAGCCCTACCCACTCGGCTTCACCATTGCGTGTGAGGTGGTGGTAGCGCCGAGGTGACCATGTCATTGCACGACATGCATTTTCAGACGGATTGCATTTTGTATTGTGTTTGCTGCATTATTGTATTGATGCCTTGGATGTGCATATGATTGTCATGCATACAGGATACATGTTTATATATGGTCAGGACTCTATTACTTCTAGTCAGACACATGCTCCTATATCAGGGTAGGAGATTCAGGTAAGTACAGTCATTTTGTATTTCTTGCTTGCATACTCTATTTATGTGAGACTGTACTGGCATGATATTTTTATTGTTAGCTATACCTTACTATGCATATCTACTATACCCGCAGAGTTCTTTGAACTCACCCCGTTGGTTTATATCTATTTCAGGATGAAGCTGTCAGGAGAGTGCAGCTGCCGGACCCCACTCGTCGTAAATGTTTTATTTGGGTATTTGCTTTATGGTTTGGATATTTTGGTTAGAGGACATGTATAGGTTTAGAGATTGATTTTGTATTTGGATTTTTGGTGTCCGTATGGACCTTATTCGGATTTTGGTTTGATTGGATTTTGGTGAGTATTCACGCCGGATGGCGGATAGGGGTAAGTTTATGTGATAGATTTATCATTTATTTTGGTTGATGGCCTGAGGCCAAATTATATAACTGCGTGTGAGTTTGGATTCCGGTCATGTTGACCGATGTATAGTGGTCGTGTAGGCCTTGTATGTAAATTGAGATTGTCACCCGTACAGGGGAGATGCTGTCGGATTTTCGTCTGGCGGGGTCTCCTTCGGGGCGTGACAATTTATTTGGTATCAGAGCGCCTAGGTTTTCGAGTTCCTAGGGGTTTTTGGATTTTTCGGAGTTCGCCACGTTTGGCAGGTTTTACGAGGCAATTTGGAAAATTTTGGATTGGTATGGATTTCCGACGATTTTTATATTTCGGAATTCGAGGATTTATGACGAGGTCAATATGGGGATTTAGCGACAGATGTAACCTCCTGCGGCAAAATAGGTATGATGAAAATTTTATATATTTTTACTTCTAGTAACATGTGTTCTAGTAGCTTCTGTAATAATTTAACAGATATGAGACGAGGTGGGCATGCACCTGCACCGAGACGTGGTGCAGGGTAACCACGCAAGAGGACAGTGAGATCTCTGGTTATGGAGTTGTTAGAAAGGGTCTATTGAGTTTTGACTTATGTGCAGACTCGTAGTAGGGGTCGCCCACCAAGGTGACCAGCTGGAGTTGTCGTAGTATTTATACTCCCAGGTTAGATTTGGCTATGTGTTTAGTGGATAACAGGAATATAACATTTAAGTGTGTTGGTCACTATTTGTAATCGTAGAAGGAGTTGACCACAAATGACCTGTTCAGTTAGTGAGTCTTGAACCTGTGTCGAAAAGGTGAATTTCTTTTGAGAGCTGACTGATACCGAGTCAGAATGCAGGGATCAAGTCGTCACATTGGTTGTGGAAATCAAGGACTACAGTGTCAGAGATTTTCACTGATTATGCTAGGTAAATTATTACTCTGTGGGGCAATGGACAAAGAATGTATACTATTGTGGATACAGTCCTTGGACGTTTAAGTTACGAAGTTCCATAGGGATTTTGATTCTTGAGCGGCTTGAGCCTTAGATTGATAACATTGAAGGTACTGATAAGTACCTAACTGGTATTTATATAGGAGTGGAGATAGTTTCGTACTATTGCAATGATCAAGTTGTTACTTGGTGGAATATGTAGAAGAAATTTATTTGGGGAAATAACCCATTACGGGATCATAGGTTCAGGATGTTTTCGAGAGACGGTATTTCTCTAGGTTATTTTGTATGACTCATTATTGAGGAATTCTTGAAGCTTAAGTTGAGTGATCAATTGATAATGGAGTTTCACTATAGAGTTTAATAGACTCGCGGAGTTTACCCCCTCCACTTAATGGTTTAAGATAGTGATTGAGTTGCCTTCGATCACCCCCAATTTATTTGCTTACATTTGGATTAGGATAGTTGGATTTTTCCATCAGATCCTAGCGGGAGGCATTAGGGTGAGTCATATTTATAAAATGACTGCAACAAGTGTCTCAAGAGAATAGTGTAGTCAATCTAGTGATAATAACCTACACTTCGGATAAGGTAACGGTAGGAGTCGTGAACGTGCTTTTCTAGCTGAATTCACGTGACATTATTTCGTTCCCATGTTGATGTTCGATATTGATCAAGGCTCTGTCCCGGGAATGAAAGATGGATGAAACACCTCATTTCCCAGTGGAAAACATGAATATGGATTTAAGCTTTCTCCTCAGATTTATGTGTCTATCAGAAGTGGTTTGTGCACTTGTGGAGATATGAGGCTGGTTGTATGGTTCTTGAAGAAAATGATAGGAAGAGGTGTATACACCTAGATTCATACAGTTATCGAATTCTTTTTCTAGATTACTGTGAAATAGGGAATCTGTTAAGAGCAGAAGTTGGATGAGTTTACATTTTTACTCGAAAGGAATTGTAGATGGTTGAAGGATTGATCATTGACGTATTGCTATAATTTACCTTGATGATATATTGAGAGGTACAGGTGTTTACAAATATCTATGGATAAAACATGTACAGATAGGATTAAAAGGATTTTCATATTTGGATCATGTGGATTAATAGTGTTTCCACTGATAGGTGAGATGTTGAGATGATTACTGTGATGATTATCACAGGGGTATGAAAATGATTTTGGATGTTTATAGGTTGATTGATGGAAATGTTATATTATGGTGAGAGAGTTGACTTAATTGTTTTATAGTTGACTTGGTTAATATGATGTGAATATCTGGATATTAACTTGGAGGTTATGCTTGTGACATGATGGTATAAGAAGGTCTCTCGGATGCCTGTATAATTCGAGAGTAATCAGATGTAGTGTTGGAGGAACTTCTAGGCTTGCCGCAGTATAGGCAAGTAGAGTAGGAGATCGGAGTGATTTCGAAAATAGTTTCGATATCGAAGATCCCCTACTGTGAGATAATTTATTTGGTACTGAGGTAATGTTATTTTTACGAGCTAATATTTTTACTTATGGTGCGTTGGCTGAGGGCTAGTGTAAAGCGCACAAGGTTGTTAAAGCTCGTGATGTACTCAAGGCAATGTCATTAAATTGGCTGTAAGCCAAATCGAGTTGCTTGGATACCGTTATCGATCGGTCTTTCAGAATTGGCAAGGTTGATGATGCCAAGAGGTATTTGTTAGAATGACGATTTTTCAGGGGATAATTTAGTTTGTATCAGTGTTGCTTAACACTATAGGAATTGGAAGAATCTAAGTTCCAATTAAAGGAGGTGTTGGATGAGATATTTATTTGTCCCAAAGATTTTTATTTCTTGAGGAGCTCTGGAACTCGTTGTTCAAAATGAGAGATGAACCTTTGAGGTTATACATCGATTATCGATGATGGAATGTGTAGTGGTAGAAATGAATATCCTTCATGGAGTGGATTGAGAATCTATTTAGATCAGCTATAGGACACTGTGTATACTCTAGGATTGATTTATGATTGGTGTGTTGATATCAGAGTGACAGGTGTCATACAATTATCAAAGTTATAGGGATGATTGATAGATCATCAGCCTAGAGTAAAGAGGATGCAGGTGTATAGTGGTGACAATTTCATAGTTGGTATGAATTGCACGAGGTTTGATTATCTTGTTTGACTTATGACGACTTAGTCGTCCAGGGATTTAGGAAATCGTGTATTCTGGACACGATTGGATCATTTATGATGGTGGCAGTTGGAGTTGAGCACTCGGCCACCGTAGATGATGGTTTTATGGTATTGATTTGATCATTACCATAGATATGGATAGGATGCTCTAGCGGTATTACATCGCTGACTGGTTGGATCAGGATGGTGATGGAATTTATTTAGTCTGAAGCTTGTGAACCTAGTTTCAGGGCTCAGACGATGGTTGACTTTTACACCAGAGTTGTTTGATCATTCTCGGGTGGAAGGAAGGGTATTGTATGCGGATGCGATGTTTCAGAGAATGGAGCGTTTCTGATTTAGTTGATTGAGACGTATCCCATGGTTACGTCAAATGAGGAACTACGAGATGGGTTGTCATATATATATATGACGTGGACCTAGCAGGAGTTGTTATGTTGTTTTGTAGAGGTGAGGAGCAGAAATGCTTATGAGGTTTTAGCTAGCTACTGAGTAGTTGCGAGAAGGTAAATAGTGGAAAATGAAAGCAAGTTCTATTACAAATAGATCTTAGTAAACAGGTAGATTGCCCTAGTGAGGAAATATTTCTTTGTCTCCGAGAAGATGGTGGATTATATAGTTGCATTTGAATTTAGGAAGAGTTACTATTGATTTGGGATCAATAGATAGATTCCTGTTGTGATGATAGAGAGCATCTACCATAGAGTTGTACTTTTGCTCTACCGGTTCGGAATTAGTGATATTGGAATTTATATGTAGTAGGTGGCTAGATAGCTACCTGGCATCTTGACTGGCTATGAGTCCTGATCGTGGTAGCATGTCGTTGCCCGTAAGTAGTGTCTTTTGCATTACTCTGAGAGCCACGAGACTTGGTCACGATATTTTGATAAGTATTGCTAAAGATTGTAATAGGTTCTATATGTTGCAGATGTATAGGATTGTATTCGGAAAATAGTAAGTATTGAAACGTTCTCCGTGGAGGAACGACATGCGGAACATAGTTGATTTGGAAGTTTGGTAAATGTGGTATATAAATAATCAGTAAGGTTCTGTACCAAGAGGAAAGTGGGAGCCTAGTATGATGGACGGTGTTGGGAGATTATTTGGAATTCGGAAAGGACTTAGTATGATTAGCTAAGTCCGCTCATTTTCTCTAGATCCATACGATGAGTTGTTGGATCGCTGGATAGGTTTATACTATGGCGATTTCCAGTTCATGGAGGATCTGTGAGTATCGTATGTGATAGCGGTTCAGGATTTACCTTCGGATTATGGATAGTCTTTAACAGGTCACGGATATAGAGCTCCACTCGGGTACAGTTAGGTACTTATGAGAAGTGATCGATATGAAAATACTATTCATATTTTGGAAGGGCTGCTAGAAGCAAGTGTGATTTGATGTTAAGAGATATCAGTAACCCCACTTAGTCACTTGAGGTGTGACTTGTCTCCAGATGCTTGAGATGGTTGTTGGGACATCTCGTACTAATATACGAGTAGGAAATTTGGGGACCAAATTTTTATTAGTGGGGGAGAATGTTAAATACTGGAAAATTTAAAATATTAAATTAAAAGGCCCAATAATTCTTGAAATTTTTCAAGATTCTTAGGGAATTTTAGGAATTTTTCTGGAATTAAACGGACTTCGTACGAGATTTTTACGGGGATAAAGTAAACGAGCTTTAGAGGGGTCTATTTAAAGGGGATAAATACGCGATGGAAAACCTAATCTCTATTTTCTTTTTCTATTTTCCCGTTTTCCCCTTGGCGATTCGTCCACGACCCTCTTCTTCTTCCGATCCCTAACGCTCTCCTCGCCGTCCACCTTTACTCGCGCTCACAGCACCGCCGCCACGACGCGCGAGCTCACGCCACGCCCGCCGCTGCCTTGCCTTCGCCGCGCCCTCTTTCTTTCCTCCACCGCGCCCGTAGCCAGAACAGCGAGCCCTTGCCGGCTGCGCGCGCCCTCGCCCCGCGCGTCGTCGAGCCTTCTTTCCCTTCGCCCGAGCCCTCACGCGGACGGCTTAGGATCACCGTTGCGACGAATCACCGCCGCCTTCTTCCATCACCCTTGCCGACACGCCGCGCGATCGCGCGCCAACGTCTCGACCTCGGCATCTTTATCCAACCGGATAAGCGCGCACGGTGCGTGTCGCCGCGTCTCTGCTTCGCCGGTGGTCGCCGAGTAGTAGGTTTCTTTGTGGATTGGTTGGTGATGTTGTGAGGAAGGAATTGAAGAGAATCGGTGAGTGAGGTTAGGGCGGTGATTAGAAGGAAATGTCGGCTGTGAGAGGCTGTGAGGGTTTGATTTGGATGTGTCGACTGTGAACAGTCTTTGAGTTGCTGTAAATTGAGTTGGGAATCTAATTTGGGGAAAGGATTGGTTATCGGTGGAATTTCTAGGGCGGGTGAGCTTGATTGGTCGATTTGGGCTGATTTTCGATGTTATTCGGTTGATCGGTACGGTATTCGAAGGATATGGGATTTTGATCTTGAGGATATTTTTGTGGGTGATGAATTAGGTTAATTGATTTGGAATTAATTGTGCTAAATTAATTGTATGGATATTTGTGGACAAGGAAAATTGGAAATAGTTTGGGTTAATTGGGTTATGAAGGAAATCGATTAATTATTCAATTTGTCGGTAAATTGTATTTTGTGCTTGACTATGGTCATGCTTTATGCAGGTTTCGGTCACGAGGCAGGTCCCCAGTCGTGATGATTTGGTTCATTCTTGCGGATATATATATTCAGGCGGGTATTTTGACTTAACTTTTAGATTAAGTCAAATTGATATGCTAGTAGGATAGCTTACAATAACTTTTTCATGTTTATATGCCTGGTATGATTTTGGTGCCTACTAGATACATGCATGTGATAGGATATGATTATATTTCCCTGTTTGACTTGGATCATAGTTATTTGGATTATGGATATGTACATATTGATTGTACATATTATTCGGATAGGTATTTTGAGTAGGATTTACATGCTTTAGTATCATGCACCATTTTGGGTTCCATTATTGTTGAGCCCGCAGCCAGTTACATGACCTGCACACACTGCCACTCATGGGTTAGTGGTACATCAGGAGGGTGTGTGCAGTTGCTCTGTCAGCTTCCGGTCCGCCATGGGTAGCGATGAGGCGTGGTAGCGGGCAGGATCCCTCCTCCGCAGTCATGACAGGAGATGAGAGCTTAGCTCCCCACTATGTTTGGGGCGGGAGGATAGTGTACTCGACAAAGATCCCGTCCACTCGGCCACTCAGAGAGCGATGATGGCAGAGTGCACAGCTTGTCATAGCCCTACCCACTCGGCCACCATTGCGTGAGGCGGTGGCCGACCAAGCGCAAGGGTGACCATGTCATTGTACGACATGCATTTTGCGGATTGCATTTTGTATTGTGTTTCTTTGCATTATTGTATTGATGCCTTGGATGTGCATATGATTGTCATGCATACAGTGATACATGTTTATATATGGTCAGGACTCTATTACTTCTAGTCGTGCACATGCTCTATATCGGGTAGAGATTCGTAAGTATCCATTTTGTATTTCTTGCTTGCATACTCTATTTATGTGAGACTGTACTGGCATGATATTTTTATTGTTAGCTATACCTTACTATGCATATCTACTATACCCGCAGAGTTCTTTGAACTCACCCCGTTGGTTTATATCTATTTCAGGATGAAGCTGTCAGGAGAGTGCAGCTGCCGGACCCCACTCGTCGTAAATGTTTTATTTGGGTATTTGCTTTATGGTTTGGATATTTTGGTTAGAGGACATGTATAGGTTTAGAGATTGATTTTGTATTTGGATTTTTGGTGTCCGTATGAACCTTATTCGGATTTTGGTTTGATTGGATTTTGGTGAGTATTCCTGCCCAGATGGCAGATGGGGTAAGTCGATTTATGGTAGACTGTTTATCATTTATTTTGGTTGATGGCCTGAGGCCAAATTATATAACTGCGTGTGAGTTTGGATTCCGGTCGTGTTGACCGATGTATAGTGGCCGTGTAGGCCTTGTATGTAAATTGAGATTGTCACCCGTACAGGGGAGATGCTGTCGGATTTTCGTCTGGCGGGGTCTCCTTCGGGGCGTGACACTATGATCAGCAGGGTCTACTACAACGACCCTTAGGATATAGGGGGATACCACGTAACCCCAACCCCCCCCCGCCCCCCGGCACCATTTTTCTACCAATATCATATGGAGTATGACCACGCTAGTGGCCGATGTTTCAAGCTACAGGAGGAACTGGAGCGCCTCCGAACCGTATACCCACAATTGCAATTTCAGACAGGAGGGCCAGCACGGCGAGGGCCCCGACCCAATATGGCCCGCCTAGGGCCGTATAACCAACAACCTCAAGTTACTTTCCCCCAAACGCCGTCCCAGGAGGTTGTTTCTCAAGAAGACCCGCCAGGTGAGGGCCCCTCATCTAATCTAAATAACGCTCCCACACGGGGGGTTATCCATGTCATAGCCGGAGGACCCACTGACGGGGACTCCAATCGGACGCGGAAGTCATACGCCCGTCTCATGGAGAGTCTGACCATCATCACCGACCAGACTGTTCAAACTGCACCGCCCGTTTCATTCGGGCCGGAAGATCTTCAAGGTGTCCTACTGCCCTACACGGACGCCTTAGTTATCCGAATATCCCTAGCCAATTACGAAGTGGCTAGGGTGCTAGTCGACTCGGGAAGCTCTGTCAATATCCTCTTTCAGGAGGCTTTCGGACAGATGCAGCTGGGAAATGCCCAGCTAGAAGAGGTGGCTACACCCCTCTTTGGGTTCGCAGGGCATGTGGTCCACCCCACAGGGCAGATTTCGTTGCCCCTGACTCTGGGCGTAAAGCCCAGCCAAAAAACCAATATCATATCTTTCCTCATCGTGGATGCTCCATCCACTTATAATGTCATTCTTGGTCGTCCTTTCCTTACTATTTTTCAGGCGGTGGCTTCCCCGTACCACCAGAAGTTGAAATTCCCAGTTGGTCCGTTGGTGGGAGAAGTCCGAGGGGAATGTATACCAAGTATTATGTGCAAATGGTTCGGGATGACCAGAAGAAGGCCCGAACCGATGATCTCAAAGGGAAAGCTATCATCATTTCTGATGTCTACGTCTTGGAAGAATCCCCCCAAAGCAGACAAAATAGAGGAAGGAAAGCTGGTGGAAATAGCTCTGGGAAAGGCCACACTGGTGGCGCAGCAGCTGGAGGCCAAGGAGGAGCTGGTGGCCTGCTTGAGGAAGAACGAAGACATCTTTACGGGAGATGTGCATGATCTCACAGGGATTGACCCTCGTGTGGCTAAACACCATCTCAACATAACCAGAGGAGCCCGACCCGTCCAACAGAAGCGGCGACACTTCGGACCTGAGAAGGACAAGGTCATAGCTGAAGAAGTGGACAAATTATTAAAGGCGGGTCATGTAAAGGAAATCCAATTTCCCGAGTGGGTTTCCAATGTAGTCTTGGTCCCCAAGCCTTCTGGACAGTGGAGGATGTGTATCGATTTTCGTGATTTGAATAAAGCGTGCCCTAAAGACTGTTACCCCTTGCCTCGTATTGATCAGTTGGTAGATTCCACTGTAGGATATGAAGTGGTGTCCTTAATGGATGCATACCAAGGATATCATCAAATACCCTTGGCTAAAGAAGATCGAAAGAGGGTTAGCTTTGTGACGGCAGAAGGGTTGTACGCTTATGTGGTAATGCCCTTCGGTTTAAAGAACGCAGGGGCCACCTATCAGCGCCTCATGGACAAGATTTTTGCGGAGCAGAAAGGGAAAAATGTGGAAGTTTACGTGGATGACATCCTAGTCAAATCGAAAACCACTCGGGATTTGGTCAAGGATTTAAATGACAATATAATATTGTCAATCCTAAAAATAATTCGCTCGGATAAAAAGTGGCAAATCTATGGGTATATAGTCACTGAGAAAGGGTTGCAGGCTAACCCCGAGAAGGTGCAAGCACTGTGCAATATGAAGTCACCCACTAACTTGCGAGAGACTCAAAAGTTGGTGGGCATGATTGTTTCCTTATCCCAATTCATAGCCAGATCAGCAGACAAAGGGTTACCTTTCTTTAAGATTCTGCGTAAAGCTACCAAATTTCAGTGGGACGATCAATGCGAGCAGACTTTCCAGAAGTTAAAGAAATATTTGGTTGGCTCCCACTGTTAGCCAAACCAGTGGCCGGAGAAACATTATGGATGTATTTGGCCGCCTCGGAGGGAGCTATCAGTTCGGTTTTGTTGAAACAAGAAGACTCTCACCAACAACCTATTTATTATACCAGTCATATTCTGAAGGGGGTTGAATCCCATTATACAGAGCTAGAGAAGCTGGCATATATTCTAGTTCTGACCGCCCGCAAATTGAGGCCGTGCTTTCTGGCTCATCCCATCACTGTTCTAACTCACAGTGAACTAGGCAAGGTCGTCACTAAGCCCAACTTCTCCGGAAGATTGGCCAAATGGGTGGTAGAATTAAGTGAATATGATATTCACTACCAACCCCGAACCGTTATCAAGGCCCAGGCGCTCGCTGACTTTCTGGTGGAGGTACCTTGCGGCTCGGAAGATGGTTCGTCAACAAAAGAGGAAGGATCAGATGCATGGAACATATTCGTAGACGGTTCTTCAGAATCTACGAGTAGCGGTGTCGGTATTTTGTTAATTTCCCCTGATAAAGAGGAGACCCGCATAGCCGTACGCCTGGGATATCGGGCATCCAATAATGAGGCGGAGTATGAAGCTATTCTAGCAGGATTGCAGGCTACCAAGGCAGTAGGGGCTTCTTCAATTATAATCCATTCGGATTCACAGCTGGTGATATCACAACTTCAAGGTTCTTTCGCGGTTCGGGAAGAAAGGTTGCACAAGTATTTAAAAGCCTTCGAGAAAGAAAAAGTTCAGTTTCAGCAAGTCCTCTTAAAGCAAATTCCACAGGAGAATAAAGGGAAGGCAGATGAATTGGCTCGGGTGGCTAGCACTATGGAAGGAGTGAAATCATTGGGAATGGTCCATGTGGAAATCCCTACTTCCCTAGCGATATGCAATGTGGAGGAAGCGGCGCCCGAACTAGACCCAATCCCTGATTGGAGGACCGACATCATAGCTTATTTACAACATGGAAAGATTCCTGAAGAAAAAGGAGCGTCATCTGCTTTAATGTGCAGAGCCAGACGATTCACCCTCTTAAACGGAGACTTATACAAGACATCTTTCGGACGACCCTTATTGAAATGTTTAGGAAACGAGGATGCTGAATGGGTACTCCGGGAGTTTCATGAAGGCTGTTGCAGTAACCATCTGGGGGAGAGAGCTTTAGCAAGAAAAACCCTATTAGCAGGGTATTTTTGACCTACTCTCCAACAAGATGCCGCTCGTATAGTGCAAACTTGCCCAGCTTGTCAAAAGCATAGTAATCGGTCCGAACGGCCGGCTGAATTAATGAAAGCGGTGGTCGCTTCATGTCATTTTGATTAATGGGGAATGAATATAGTGGGTCCGATGTCAGTGGCACCTTTACAGAAGAAATTTTTATTGGTGGTCGTAGATTACTTCTCCAAGTGGGTGGAAGCAGAGCCTCTTGCCAACATTACCGAAAATGCTGTAATCCAATTCCTATGGAAGAATATTGTTTGTCGATATGATATTCCTCGGAGGATAGTCAGTGATAATGGACGTCAATTCCAGGGCAAAAAGATTAAAGAATGGTGTCAAAGTCTCAATATTCAGCAAACCTTCACTTCGGTAGCCCACCCTCAAGCTAACGGGCAAGTTGAAGTCACTAATAGGATTCTCATTCAAGGGTTGAAGACTAAACTGGGGGCTCAGAGGGAGAACTGGGTGGAAGAATTGCCCGGAATTCTATGGGCTTACCGAACCATGCCAAAAACTGCAACGGGAGAGACCCCTTTTAGTTTAGTATGCGGGACGAAAGCTGTTATTCCGGTCGAAGCTCTTTTAAGTAGCGCCCGAATAGAAATGTATGAGCTGGAGCAGAACCAAATTATTCGAAGCACTGAGTTGGACTTGGTGGAAGAAAAGCGGGAGACGGCACGGAGGCGAGCGGAGTTTTACAAGCGGAGAGTGCAGCAAATCTTTAATAAGAAGGTGACGCCTCGAAGATTTCAGGAGAGGGATTTGGTTCTACGTAAGGTTAATCCCACTGGAGATCCTGGAAAGTTAGCTCCAAACTGGGAAGGACCCTATGAAGTAACGCGTCGTGTAGCGGGATCAACCTATTATTTGAAAGATGACCAGGGCAAAGAATTTCCGCGACCCTGGAACGCAATTCATTTGAGACCTTTTCACACTATATAAGAAGCGGTGGATAGAAGAAAAGGAGTTGTGAGGCTCCCAAAGAAGTGTACTTCATAACTGGTTGTATTAATTAGCTGTGTAGGAAACCCAAATTTGATTGATGAGTCATTTACAGTCGTGTTACAGTACCTATAATAAACTATGAAAAAGAAAAAAAAAAAAGGTGAAAAAGGGAGTCCTGTTCCGGAGCCATACATCAAGTTATAATTTGAACCGGTCGGGAGGATAGCGTCGAAAGTCGACTTCCCAATTTAAAGAAAAAGTAGGGTAGCTTGTGGGAGGAAGTCCTTGAGCGGCATATTGCCGAACCGCTTCGTTAAACCTGTCTTGATGGGTGGCGCGCAGCAAGATGGTTAACCGCTCCTGCCGATTCGGGCGGTCAGGGCTCCGGTCCCGATGGAGTCTGTGACATTTTTCTTGTTGCTCTCGGAGAGCTCGGCTCATGTCACTATAGCGCTTGGATACTTCCATAATGTCATCTGCTAAGATCGAAATATCGTCGGCTCGGGAAGTTTGGTCATGCTGGACAAGCCGCATCATCTCCATCATGTTCTGACGCATTGAAGCTGAAATTCCCTCTACGGCTTCGGAGTAGGATTTGGTGTGAACAAGCTCAGTGCTCAGCCTCTGAAGGGAGGTTTCTTGCCTGCGTAGATGGGCGTGAGCATACGCCCTAGAATTTATGAGGGAAGAGTTTTCTTGTACCTCCTTGCATAGGCGAGTGCGGAGGTCCCCTATTTTATCCTCTGCTTTCGGGTGCTGAACCCGAAGATGGGTGATGGTGTCCGAATCTTGTTGCTTCCCCTAAAGGAGCTCAGCTACCTGATCTCGAAGATTTATCAGCTCTTGAGAGGGGGAAGACTCATGATCAGGACGTGTCGATTGAATATCCCGCGGAAGTAAGGATGGTTCCGTGCCAGCTCTCTGTTGTTCCTGTAATGCCGCTATACTATCGGCATCTTGTTAGAGTTGGTGGCGAGCTTCCGCCAGTTGCTTCTGACATTGTTGTAGTTGTTGCGATAGAAGATATTCTCGATGTTGGGCAGCCACCAAATCCTCCCGTTGCTGTTGTTCCAACTTTAGAGATTGAGCTCGATATTGCTGGAGGGAGCGATTTAACTCTTGATAGTTGGTCAGGGCTATACGCCGGTTGTTGAAAGGAAATTATACAGTAAGAAAAGTTAAAGAAGTTGATTGAAGAAACATACCAATTTCAGAGCATGGTGCAGGCCTTCCATCCGGGGAGCCAGTTCTTCTAAATTCAATATTCGAAGACTCCGGGGGGAAAGAGAAGAAGAAGGGGCGGACAATGCTGAAGGTGAGGGTTCACTGATGAGAGGAGGAATAGGGGTGGTAGCCATAGTTGGAAGCGGGGGTTCGAAGGGGAGAGAAGGTGGAGGGGGGAAAGAATCGGGGGCGGTGATGTGGGCACATCAGAAGTTGCGAAAGGGGATTAATTTGGTGAGGAATCTGGAGAGGATGATATGATGAGCATAGGGTTGGAGGAGCATTCGTTGGGAAGGCGAGAAGTAGAAGGAGGTGGGCTCGTGCCCATAGGAGGTGAAGAACTCTTCGAGCGAAGGGCGGAAGAGGAAATAGGTTGTGGGGGAATGTCGATCACCATGGGTTCAAAGATGGAAGCGTGTTCCGGGGAAAAAGAAGGCAAGGATGCACAAGTATCTGCGGTTGAGTGACATGGACGCACGATCTCCCTAGAATCATCTTCGGGTTGTGATGAGGGAGGAGGCGACGCCTGCATGCCTGAGGCGGAGTGGAAGGAAAGGGGAGAGTTAGGGTTTGTCGGTAGCACTGGAGAGAAGGATGGGCTGATTATCGCAGTTTCGCATGGGGTGGATGTAGTATGGGTTTCAGACGGAGGTGGAGGAGAAAGTGGAGATATGATAGTGGGACGGTGGTAGACGGGAGCGAAGGCGAAGATGAAGCTGGCGGCTGACCATCACCCCGTTTGGCCCGTGGGTAACGACTTACTATTTCGCGGAAGAAAGAAGAATGCATCCTGTCCGTGGGAGAAGGAAGGAAAAGGCTAAAGGGGATGATTGAGGGCACTGGAAGATGGCGGCGGAAAGAAGAACAGATGCAGAAAAGGGAGACGAGAAGGCGGAAGGGATGAAGATAACTAAAGAGAGAAAGATGAAGCATCCCCTATAAAAGGAGAAAGAAATGGGCTGATAATGGATATTGGGCTTCTAGTTAGTAAAAAGGAAAGCCCTAAGCAGAAGGGTAACGAAGATTTGTTTCTTTGATGACCTGCTATATAATAAAACCCTTGCTTTCAATAGAGAGGATGGATGAGGGTGTTCTCTTCGGGACGAAAGAAGGAAGAATAGCGGCGGAGAAGCAACTCACTTTTTATGCTGAAGGCCTTTGGGCAAATATATATTATTTTATCCCCGTGTGGTGGCGGAACGTAAGAACTGAGATTTTCTCAGGTATATATCATTTTTATCCCCGCGAAGCGGAAGAAGTTGAATTCATTATTTCAACTATATGTTATTTTATCCCCGTGTGGTGGTGGAACGGAAGAACTGAGATCTCCTCAGTTATGTATCATTTTTATCCCCGCGAAGCGGAAGAAGTTGAATTCATTATTCAACTATATATTATTTTATCCTCGTGTAGTGGCGGAACGGAAGAACTGAGATCTCCTCAGTTATGTATCATTTTTATCCCCGCGAAGCGGAAGAAGTTGAACTCATCATTCAACTATATATTATTTTATCCCCGTGTGGTGGCGGAACGGAAGAACTGAGATTTTTTCAGTTATATATCATTTTTATCCCCGCGAAGCGGAAGAAGTTGAATTTATTATTCAACTATATATTATTTTATCCCCGTGTGGTGGCGGAACAGAAGAACTGAGATTTTCTCAGGTATATATCATTTTTATCCCCGCGAAGCGGAAGAAGTTGAATTCATTATTTCAACTATATGTTATTTTATCCCCGTGTGGTGGTGGAACGGAAGAACTGAGATCTCCTCAGTTATGTATCATTTTTATCCCCGCGAAGCGGAAGAAGTTGAATTCATTATGTAACTATATATTATTTTATCCCCGTGTGGTGGCAGAATGGAAGAACTGAGATCTCCTCAGCTATATATCATTTTTATCCCCGCGAAGCAGAAGAAGTTGAATTCATTATTCAACTATATATTATTTTATCCCCGTGTGGTGGCGGAACGGAAGAACTGAGATCTCCTCAGTTATATATCATTTTTATCCCCGCGAAGCGGAAGAAGTTGAATTCATTATTCAACTATATTATTATTTTATCCCCGTGTGGTGGCGAACGGAAGAACTGAGATCTCCTCAGTTATATATCATTTTTATCCCCGCAAAGCGGAAGAAGTTGAATTTATTATTCAACTATATACTACTTTATTCCCGTGTGGTGGTGGAACGGAAGAACTGAGGTCTCCTCAGTTATATATCATTTTTATCCCTGCGAAGCGGAAGAAGTTGAAGTCCTTATTCAGCTATATATTATTTTATCCCCGTGTGACTGTAGAGCAGCAGAGTCGGGTCATTTAGCGACTCTATATTATTATATTCCTAGCAGGATAAAAGGGCAAAAGCGCCGAAGTAGGCCCCAGCTATGTGTCATCTTATTTGGGTATGAGGAAGGTGAAATGGGGCATAACTCAAGAAATGCTGGAAGAAGAAGACAAGTGGGAAAAGTTCATTGCTTTAGAAAGGATTACACATTCTGATTCTTTTTGCAAGAAGAAAATAAGAGACCCTTATATATATATTCTTTTTGTTAGGAGGTGAAGTTTCTTTTGCGGAGGTTGGCACATTAGTTGAAAGTAAGATTTGCAGAAGATCCGCTTAGATAGTTCCTTCCGGGACCGCTAGCTGGCAAAAAGAGCGATTCGGTAAAACCTCCCTCAACCCCTGCTGCAAATACCTCACTTGTTCTTCCAGGTTAGCAATATAACGTTGCTCGTCCACCTTTTTTTTCAGAAGGAAAGGAACTACTGCCCTGTTCAGACATTTTGTCCATGGCTAAGGGGAATGAGGGGAAAAGATGGATGTTATACAGTCGGGGTTGGAGGTCCTTATAACGATGGAGGAGGAGGGCGCATTTATTAGCAGAGAAAGTAAGGATAATGAATGCTGGTAAAGAAGGGAAAACATAACGACAGTAGGTGAAAAGTCGTTGTTACAGTAATTATAAGAAAAAAGGGTCTGAATCCCCGGGAGATGGTAAAAGAAAGTATGTTTAGGCCAGATTACAGTCTTTCTGATGACATAAACCTTACTTCTACAGGAAAACGACAAAAATAAATACCAATTCTCTCCTTCATTTTTATTCGCATACTTAAAATGATTACATCATTTAAGCTATGGAGATTTTCTATGATTTCTCTTAACAAAAGAAGCGTTAGAGGGCTCCTCGCGGGGGGGGGGGGGGAAGGAGCCAAGATGACTCTGTAGAGCTCACCTTGTGCAGAAGGAATGACCGGTGGACCTTCATCAAAAGGAGGCGAACGGATCCTCGCGGGGGAAACTGGAAGAACTGGTGGACCTTCATCAAAAGGAGGAGGACGGATCCCCGCGGGGGAGACGGGAATGAAGGCCAGAGCCGTTGGAAGTGGGGGGAGTTCGGCAGAGGCCCGGGGATCTCCCACTGTGTACTCCCATGTTAAGGGAGGGTTCCACACCCGATTGTGGAACGAAGGGAAGGGTGCTCGATAAGACCTCCCCACGTGAGGGGAGGGAGCTGTGGTGTGGGGCGGAAAAGGAAGGGGGCGAAAAGATGAGGTCGCTGTCGAGCGGGTTTCAGAATCTTCAGCATCCCCGGAAAGCCAGTCCCACAGCTCGAAAGATTCGGAGTCTGAAGAAATCTTAATGGGGTGTCCTGCTGAAGCCATGAGAGTAAGATGGAAGGACGAAGACATGAAGGGTGATAATTTATAGTTGGGGGAAAGGAACTGCAGTAGTTCTTGGGAAGGGGAAGAAGGTGAAGAGACTGACATAGTAATGGCAGCAACATAGGTACTCCTCAAGATATCGTTTCCGAAGCAGTGAGAGAGACAGTGAAGATCAACAGACGAAAGTCATTTAATTTTTGACCGAGCCAAAATTGGGTCGGATATAAATAAGACCATCCGAGACCTTCTGAGTATGTTCCCGAACAAATAAGGTAATTGCGCTATGCGACACGAGAAAAGAAACGTTAGCGTAAAAAGAGAAAATCGCAAAATTGGTTCGGAATTCCCGACCTGCGAGGAGGCATGCAAGGAGAACAACCCAAAAGCTATGTTAACATAGTTACTTTTCAGCACTAAGAAAAGAGTCATTACAAGGAATGGGATGTGGGAAGTTATAATTCAAATAGTTTGGGGGGACACTTGGATAATGCATCTATTTAAATAATCGTGTCCGTGAGGTGGATACCTGCTCTGCATTTAGAGCCGAGGACCCATGCCTGATGAACCACCCTTCTTGACATATATCGCCTTTCAGATCGCCTTGTTCCCGCATTGACTGCAAATGTTAATCGAGCTGAGCCGACATGGCAGCACCGGGCTTGACTTTCGATCACCGGGCCGCGCCAAGGCATCCTTCTCCGTGGCTGCCTGTATGGCTTGCCATCCCAGAGTTGAAAGGGCTTCGGAGTATTCTTTATGGAGGGCAGACTGTTGCCGAACCGCTGCTGACAGAGCTTGAGGGAGAGCAGCCACCATGGAGGAGAGTTCTTGGCACTTCTCTATGTAAGATTTCCTAGTGGCTTCCTGCTTGTCGCCCAATGAAGCAATGATGTTTGCTGGAGCTGTTCAATAGCAGTCGAAGAATCGACGGCTTTAATGATGGCGTCTCCGAGCTGCCCCTTATACTCTTTTAGCTCATGGGCGAGGATATCCACCTGCTGCAATTCACTAGACTGGAGGAAAACTTGCCGCTTGAGGTCTTCATTCCTTCGCTGAAGCTCCTCCTTTTTGCTTTGGACCAGGGCTAATTGTGTCATAGCATCTTCACATTGGCCCCTCAGGTCAGATTCCTTCGCCTCTCTCGCCAACCGCCAACGAGTTTTTTTCGCGCTAGAGAGGCAAAGTGGCGTGCCTCTACGCTGGACTGGAATTGAGCCAGGTGAACTACCATTTTGTTGTGCTGGGTTGAGGCCTAGAAGAAAGGAAGCACCATCAGTATATGCTGACACAAAGAGATACGTATAGTAAAGAAGAGAAGGGGACAGTAGGTACCTCAGCCAGCAATTTGCTTACTTGTTCGCAAGGGCCTTGCACGCCTGATTGGTTGAAAAATTTTACCTCCGAAGGGTGGCGGATCTGCAGTAAAGACCCCAATGTAGCCCTCGAGGAGGTCGGAAGGGGAAGATCCTCTCCTTCGGAGGGAAGCGTGGGTTCGACGCGCTGAAGAGGAGCAGGAGAAGTAAGTGTGTCGGAGGGGATAAGAGCAGAGATGGACTCGGTACGGAAAGGTAAGGGAGAATCATGTGTAGAGGGGGATGAATTGGGAGAATGGGAAGGAGAGTCCCCTCCTTGAGGAGATGAAGATGGGACGGATAAGGTAATATCCTTTCTTCTCGGTTCGTAGATGGTTAAGGATCGTGAATCGGGTTGACCGGAAGAGGAAGGGGGAAGAGCAGATGAACTCGGGGCTCCTTTCTTAACGAGCCGCAGTTTCTTCCGAGGAGAAGGAGCTGCCACCGATTTACCCCTCTTGGTTGAGGTCTTCTTCTTCTTGGCAGCCTCAATCTCCTCTCCTTTCACCAACGTGTCCTGCATTAGATTATCTGCAAAATGTATTGGTGAGAAAGATGAATAATGCAGGGAGAAAATTATATTGAAAGGTAAGTATCATCCTACCTATAGCAACTGAGGTCGTTGAAGGGAGGGGGGATAGTCCGAAGTGGCTCAGAAGGGAAGTTTTTATCAAGTGATTCGAATAGTAATGTGACTCTCCCAATATTCTATAAACTTTCGGGAAAGGACATTGGGTCCTCATTTCCCGGAAGGAAGGCAGTTCGGGAAGTTCTACCTTCCAGGTATCGGAGTAAGGTAAAGGTGCTGGAAGCTGGACAAAGAAGTACAATTCTTCTCATCCCTTGTGGGAAGTAGGTGTTAGTTATAGCCCTAAGAACCAATCATGTGATGGTTGAATAGGGAACATTTTGTATCATATTCTATAAAGGCAAAGGATTGGTTATTATATTTAAGTCTTGCTTGTGCCAGCTAAATTAAATATAGTAATGCCCTAGAAAAGTAGGTTCTTGTCTACAGCACATCAATTGGCAGAATTGATTATGAGAGGCTGTAGAGAACACTTTCTAAATGTTCCTAGTCAAGTATTAATATGCAAGGGCAATATTAATACATAAAGACTAGCATGTAGGTCAATTGATGACTTGATCTCACAAGTCATGGATATATGATATCAAGTTGACACATGGGTATATATTAGAGAATATATACTGAACTGACCCGCCATGAGAAAGTTTCATGGATCGTTATATGAGTGTCATAAACTTTCTCATGTGACTATTGGTATGAATAGTCCTCGAACCTGAAGTCACTACGGTTCCCTACATAAGGAGTTATGTACTTTGGTATCGTCAAACGTCACCCATAACGGGGTGGACCATAAAGGCGATTACTGGGTATATAACAAATTATGCGGAGGGATGTGAGTGATGTAGATGGGATCTATCCCTCTCATATGACGAGAGTGATATCGGTGGGCCCCTTGATTGAGTAGAACTACTAAAACGCATGACCATGCTCGAATGAGTCAATATGAGATATTGAGCTCATTTGTTTGAGTTAGTTTACTCAGGGATCAAGAAACACATAGATTGATCGAGGATGACACGGTCTATGCCTCATTGGTCAATCTGATATCAAGGATAGAAGGACACTGACCATATATTATAGTAGTCACGGAAAGGTTAGTCGGATCTTGACTTATCTCGTAACTTGGGTAGCAATGATGTATTGCTAGATGCCGCTCATTGCTTGTGTATCTAAAAGAGTTTAGGTCCACTGCCAACGTTATGAGAGCCTATAGGGTCACACACAAAGAGCATGATAATTAGAGGAATTAGAGTATTCTAGTTTGACTAGAATAATTTGGGAATAAGCTTAAGTACAAAATGGTTTTTGGACTTTAAGCTCAATGAGAATTTTAGCTAATTGATTTAATGAGATTAATTCAATATGTTACCTTATTGAATTAATAAGATTAATTCAATATGATAACATAAGCTTAATTGAATTAATAAGATTAATTCAATATGATAACATAAGCTTAATTGAATTAATAAGATTAATTCAACATGCATGAATGCCACATAAGAATGCCACATAAGCATGCCACCTAAGCATCCACCTAAGCATCCACCTAAGCTAGATAAGGTGGAAGGAAACAAAATGGTTTTGTCTCCTTAAGTGGCCGGCCAAACAAGGAAGCCAAATCCTTTTTGAGTGTCTCAATGCAATGGATTGCATTGAATGTGAAGGAGGTGGAAGGGTTTTTCCAACCCTATAAAAGGCTCCATGGAGTGGCCGGCCAAAAGGGAGTTCTTGGTGGAGTGTGGTTGTTGGGAGATTGAGGCTTGGAGAGAGCTTGAGAGCTTATTGTTGTGTGGCTTTTGTGAGTGTAGCAAGAAGAGTAGTCTTCTTCTTCCCTTCTCTTTTCCCTAGCTTCCTCTCCTTTAGGGACTTCTCTAGCAAGAAGTAAAGGAGAGCTCCTCTAGTTTTCTTTTGTGAGACAAGAGCTTGCTCGTGTGGATACATATAGAGGCACAGACACTTGAACGTGCTAAAGATCCAACAAACAAAAGGAAGAAGCGGGATTAACAAGGGCACGCAACAAAGGTAATCCTCTCCTATAAGATAGGCTTGGTTTAGAGAAATTTATTTTATACGAGTTTGCTTTCGCATGGATCACTTGGAAGGATCCTAATTTTTCATAACATATGCCATTTGGCATAAAGAATTCTACAAAGGGTATCAGAGCCACTTATGAAAGATCGTATAAAATAGGTTTTCTCTATTTTATATGTGATATAGAGTAGGATAAATTTTATTATGAGTTGATAATTGCATTAGCAATTGTCAAACATAATAAAATATCCAATGTCTTTAAAAGTTAAAATGACATGGTGCATGGTTATGGCCTAGTCCCAAAAGGTTTGTGAATGTGTGTGTGTTGTAATTTTAAATACGGCTGCGTGTCGTGCCTTCCTCCTAAAATTCTTGTTGTAAAATTAGTTTTAGACTCGAATGTAACTCGAGTATTTCTCCTTTTGTAATGTACAAAACAAAGATGGAGGGTCCATTGGAAGATGAGGTTACAAGGAGGAAGTCAACACACAAGACAACCAAAAGGAAGCACTTAGGAGAAGATGCTATCCCTAGGTTGACCAATCAATCTTTTCATTGGCTTGAGAAGATTGTAGAATAAGGGCCATAACCATGACACGCTTAGTTTAATATGTATGTGATGCATGTTAGTTTAGCTTGTATGTGATGCATGATTAGTTTAGCTTATATGTGATGTATGCTAATATGTATATGATACATGTTTATTTCTTAATAAGTCAAAAACGATATGCCTACCAAAGCTTGGTACTCACTACTTCCTCGATCATTTGTTATTGGGTTTGCCAAAAGCAAAGCAATGCATTTTATCTTGGTATAGTTCGAGTGGACAATCGTGATGTCACACTATCAAACTTGGTTAAGACTTAATTAAGTTTTCTTTAATTGTTAAGAAAGTAGAGGCATATATTAGCTTTGAACATTATTTTTAAAATTAGTTTTATTTGATTTCAACATCACTTTGTCTTAGAAGTGGTCGCTGTTCGATATCCAAGAAGGCCCTCGTGCCTCGCCACACCGAAGTCGTTTAGGAATAAACACTAAACTAATCTAAAACTTAACCAAAGCTATTAAAGAGTTACATCAGATGTAATTGGCAAAAGATTGCCTACCTAATTATACTACGTCTAGGGCGATTAGCCAAAGCTAACTCAATACGAATTATAATGTGGATCTTTATCCCATATAAATTTATAGCTAATTAGTAGCTATGAGAATTTAGTGGGAGCCTCATTTAATTAAAGGCCTAATTAAATGATTTAGTTATGATACTGAACTTTGCATTTTAATGTTGTAGATAACCATGACCTCAACTTACGATCTTCCTTGAGAAGGACAAGCTTAATGGAGCGAACTTTCTTGATCGGTATAGGAACTTGAGGATTATCCTCAAACAAGAACGCAAATCAGATGTCCTAGAGCAGCCTACTCAAAACACTACATGCGCCACTGGAAAAGGATGCTTATAAGAAGCATCAAGATGACGATTAGATGTGTCATGTCTTATGCTTGCCACCATGAACTCGAGCTTGTATAACATGAGAACATGGATGACTATGATATGGTTGAGCATTTGAAACAACTATATCAAGGACAAGCTAGGCACGAGCGTTTTGAAGTGTCTAAGGCTCTTTTTGCATGCAAGATGCAAGAAGGAACACCTGTAGGAACTCACGTACTCAAAATGATTGGGTACTTTGAGAACCTTGAAAGACTAGGTTTTCCACTGAGCCAAGAATCGCAACCGATGTTATCCTCGCAATCGCTGGAAGCATATAATCAATTCGTCATGAATTATAACATGAATGAGAGATTCTAAGATGTTAAGAATCACGAACCGAATCTCAAAAAGAAAGTTAGCAACGTACTAATGGTCAAGAAGGGCAAAGGTAAGCGCAAAGGCAAGGGTAAGACCCAAGCCAAAGGCAAGGCCAATTCATCCACTTCAAAGGGTAAAGGTAAAGTACCTAAGGAAGGGACCGCCCATTGCGTGAGATCGAGATCGAAGCGAAGCTGAATCGCAAAGTCTACCTTGAGGAAGTAAAGAATAAAGAAGTGGACTTCGCCTCGTGTATACACGCTATAGAAGTTAATCTATCTATTTCTTCTACATGGGTATTAGATACCGGATGTGCATCTCACATTTGTAATAATGTGCAGGACCGAGAAATAGTAGACAAATGGCAAAAGCAAGTAGACCTACGAGTAGGCAATGGCGCAAAAGTTGTCATGTAGTCAGGAACATATTCTTTGTCTTTGCCCACCGGGCTTATCTTAGAACTAGAGGAGTGCTTATATGTACTGCATTGACAAAGAACATAATTTCTCAGATCTTGTTTAGACAAGAAAAAACTTTTTTATAATAAAGGACAAATGTTGTTCCATTTATTTAATGAAATGTTCTATTGTAATGCACCACTTATGAATGGTCTCTATGTTCTAGATTTAGAAAACCCAATTTATAACGTGAATATAAACTGTTCAAATCGAATGATTTGAACCAAACATATCTTCGCATCACGCTAGGTCACATAAATGAAAAACGATATCCCAACTCCATAAAGATGGATTATTGGACTCATTTGATTTTGAATCATATGAGGTACGCGAATCTTGCCTTTTAGAAAGATGACTAAAACTCCATTTAGTGGACATGGAGAGAGAGCAGACTTGTTAGGACTCATACATACCGATGTATGTGGCCCTTTCAATGTCGGCCAGAGGAGGCTATAAGTACTTTATTACTTTCACCGATGATATGAGTAGATTTGGCTACTTATATTTGATGAGACATAAGTCAATCCTTTGAAAAGTTCAAAGCATTCAAGAATGAAGTACAAAACCAACTTGGTAAGCGATTAAGCTTACTTCGATCGATCGAGGTGGTGAATACCTTAGTCAAGAGTTTCGTGGATCACCGGCCGAGTGTGGATAATATCCCAACTCACTCGAACACCACAATGGAATGGTGTATCCGAGAGGAGAAATCAGACTCTATTAGATATGGTACGATCAATGATGAGCCGATCGATCTACCTACTTCCTTTTGGGGACTAGCTCTAGAGAGTACCGCTTACACTTAATCGCCCCCATCAAAAGTCAGAGAAAAGACACCATATACGATATGGATCGAAGAGTCCCAAAAATGTCTTTTATAAAGATTTGGGGTTGTGAAGCTTATGTAAGACGCCAAGTCTCGATAAACTAGGACCCAAATCGATAAGTGTTATTTTGGATATCCCAAGGAAACTAAGGGATATTACTTTTACAATCCCACACTTGGCAAGGTGTTTGTTGTCAGAAATGTTGTTTTCTAGAAAGAGAATTTATTTCTAGAAAACTAGTGGAGTAAAATTCATCTTGAAGAAGTTCAAGATGACGATAACACTAAGGCTTCGATGGAAAATGAACAGAACCACAAAGTGTTGTGGATGAGGAAATTGTTGCCCAAAGAGTTGTGGAACAAACACTGCTCAAGTAGACCAACCTCTTCAGAGATCTCGATAGATCCGTCGCCAACCCGAGAGATATTCTTTTCTCTTGACCGACAATGGTGAGGTATTGCTTGTCGATCTTGACGAGCCTACATCCTATCAAGAAGCTATGATGAGCCCAGATTCGAGAAATGGCTAGAGGCCATGAGATCCAAATGGAATCCATGTACACTAACCAAGTATGGACCTTTGGTTGATCCACAAGGGGTAAAACCCATTGGGTGTAAGTGGGTCTTTAAAGTAAAGACTGACATGGATGGTAATAAGCATACCTATAAAGGTAGATTGGTGGCTAAAGGATTCAAACAAATTCATGGTATTGACTATGATGAAACCTTTTCACCCCATATGCTTAAATCCATTCGGATCATACTTGCTATTGCACCTACCACGACATGAGATCCGCAGATGGATGTCAAAACCGCTTTTCAATGGAAAGCTACTCGAGGATGTGTACATGACACACCGAGGGTTTTGAAGATCCAAAGCATCCCGAAAGGTATGCAAACCGCAAAGGTCCATTTATGGACTAAAGCAAGCCTTCGATGTCGAATCTTCGATTCGATGATGCAATCAAAGAGTTTGGTTTCATCAAGAATGAAGATGAACCTTGTGTCTACAAGAGAAATAGTGGGAGCACACAGTTGTATTTCTTGTCTTGTATGTAGATGACATACTTCTCATCGGAAATGATATTCCCTCACTCCACTGTGAAGATGTGGTTAGGAATTGTTTCTCGATGAAAGACTTAGGTGAAGCCGCCTATATTCTAGGCATCAAGATCTATAGAGATAGATCTAAAAGATTACTTGGCCTAAGTCGAGTACATACATCGATAAAGTGCTAGATCGCTTTTGCTATGCAAAATTCCAAGAAAGAATTTCGCTTTATCACATGGTGTGAGTCTTTCAAGACTCAATGTCCCTCTTCTAAGGAGGAGAGAGATCGCATGGATAAGATCCCTTATGCATCCGCCATAGGGTCTATCATAATGCCATGCTTTGTACTGCTCGACGCCTCGTATGCTTTGAGCATGACGAGTAGATACCAATGATCCAGTGAAAGTCATCGATAGCATAAAAATATTCTTAAATACTTACGAAGAACGAAAGAATATTTCCCGATATTTGAGGCAATGAGGAGCTAGTCAGAAGGGTTACGTTGATGCAAGCTTCCAAATGCATAAGGATGACTATAGATCGCAATCGGGTAATGCGTGTTTTGCTCGAATGGTGGAGCCGTGAGTCGAAGAGTTCAAAGGTGACACGCTTGTCGATTCTACAACAGGTCGAGCATATTGTCAGATCCGATGCAAAGAAAGGAGGTCGTTTGGCTCTGTAAGTTCATCGCTGAACTTGGGGTAGTTCCTAGCATCGCATCCAATAGATCTTATTGTGACAACAATGGGGCTATTGCACAAAGCTAAGGAACCTCGATCACATCGACCAAACACATATCAAGGGCGCTTCCATCTCATTCGAGAGATCATCGATAGAGGAGATGTGAGGATATGCAGAGTAGTACCGATGGCTAACATTGCAGATCCATCGACTCAAGGCTTTGCAGTACAGAGGAAGCATGATGGTCACACTAGGTCACTAGGTATTAGATATCATAGTGATTGGTACTAGTGCTAGTGGGAGATTGTTAGTTATAGCCCTAAGAACCAATCATGTGATGGTTGAATAGGGAACATTTTGTATCATATTCTATAAAGGCAAAGGATTGGTTATTATATTTAAGTCTTGCTTGTGCCAACTAAATTAAATATAGTAATGCCCTAGAAAAGTAGGTTCTTGTCTACACAAGACATCAATTGCGCGTAATTGATTATGAGAGGTCAGAGAGAACACTTTCTAAAATGTTCCTAGTCAAGTATTAATATGCAAGGGCAATATTAATACATAAAGACTAGCATGTAGGTCAATTGATGACTTGATCTCACAAGTCATGGATATATGATATCAAGTTGACACATGGGTATATATTAGAGAATATATCTTGAATGACCCCATGAAAGAAAGTTTCATGGATCGTTATATGAGTGTCATAAACTTTCTCATGTGACTATTGGTATGAATAGTCCTCGGACACGAAGTCACTCTACGGTTCCCTACATAAGGAGTTATGTACTTTGGTATCGTCAAACGTCACCCGTAACAGGGTGGACCATAAAGGCGATTACTGGGTATATAACAAATTATGCGGAGGGATGTGAGTGATGTAGATGGGATCTATCCCTCTCATATGACGAGAGTGATATCGGTGGGCCCCTTGATTGAGTAGAACTACTAAAACGCATGGCCATGCTCGAATGAGTCAATATGAGATATTGAGCTCATTTGTTTGAGTTAGTTTACTCAGGGATCAAGAAACACATAGATTGATCGAGGATGACACGGTCTATGCCTCATTTATCAATCTGATATCAAGGATAGAAGGACACGGTCATATATTATAGTAGTCACGGAAAGGTTAGTCGGATCTTGACTTATCTCATAACTTGGGTAGCAATGATGTATTGCTAGATGCCGCTCATTGCTTGTGTATCTAAAAGAGTTTAGGTCCACTTTGCCAACGTTATGAGAGCCTATAGGGTCACACACAAAGAGCATGATAATTAGAGGAATTAGAGTATTCTAGTTTGACTAGAATAATTTGGGAATAAGCTTAAGTACAAAATGGTTTTTGGACTTTAAGCTCAATGAGAATTTTAGCTAATTGATTTAATGAGATTAATTCAATATGTTACCTTATTGAATTAATAAGATTAATTCAATATGATAACATAAGCTTAATTGAATTAATAAGATTAATTCAATATGATAACATAAGCTTAATTGAATTAATAAGATTAATTCAACATGCATGAATGCCACATAAGAATGCCACATAAGCATGCCACCTAAGCATCCACCTAAGCATCCACCTAAGCTAGATAAGGTGGAAGGAAACAAAATGGTTTTGTCTCCTTAAGTGGCCGGCCAAACAAGGAAGCCAAATCCTTTTTGAGTGTGTCTCAATGCAATGGATTGCATTGAATGTGAAGGAGGTGGAAGGGTTTTTCCAACCCTATAAAAGGCTCCATGGAGTGGCCGGCCAAAAGGGAGTTCTTGGTGGAGTGTGGTTGTTGGGAGCTTGAGGCTTGGAGAGAGCTTGAGAGCTTATTGTTGTGTGGCTTTTGTGAGTGTAGCAAGAAGAGTAGTCTTCTTCTTCCCTTCTCTTTTCCCTAGCTTCCTCTCCTTTAGGGACTTCTCTAGCAAGAAGTAAAGGAGAGCTCCTCTAGTTTTCTTTTGTGAGACAAGAGCTTGCTCGTGTGGATACATATAGAGGCACGGACACTTGAACGTGCTAAAGATCCAACAAACAAAAGGAAGAAGCGGGATTAACAAGGGCACGCAACAAAGGTAATCCTCTCCTATAAGATAGGCTTGGTTTAGAGAAATTTATTTTATACGAGTTTGCTTTCGCATGGATCACTTGGAAGGGATCCTAATTTTTCCGTTGCGCATATGCCATTTGGCATAAAGAATTTCCTACAGTAGGCATGTTCACTAGGAATTGGCAGTCTGGACGGCTGGACAGATAAAAAAGGCCTGCCTTGGAAGATTTCAATTGAAAGAAGCAATGAAATATTTCAGGGGTTAAAGAGAGGTTTAGATGTCGAAACACTATAGAGGCCCCCGACAGAATCCGAAAGGAATTGGGGGTGAATTGGTTCAGGGGTAGTCCATAAAAGTCTAAAATGTCTAAATAGATGGAAGGTGCTGGTAGGGATAGGTCGTTAAGAAACTGCTCGGAGAAGAAGCAAGTTAGACCAGGAGGAGGACAATTTGGTCGGTACATCTTGGTCGTAAAGCAGCATTTTAGGGAAGGGTCTATAAACCTGTCCTTAAGGTTAAAGAAATAATGATCGCGGTCTAGTTAGGTTATGGTATGCTCATACCACGCAGGTGAGGGGATGGTCTTAGGGGTCATAGGTATAAAGCAGGACAGAGTACTTACTTGGGGGGGTAGAAGAAGAACGTATAAGAAGGAGAGGGTTGGGTCGCTGAAACGCCGCCAGTGAAAATTGCAGGAGAGAAGAAGTGGAAGGGACGGTATTGTTGGTCACACTAAGTAATACCTAAAAGAAAAAGGCGAAGGTTTATATAGGGTTTTTGTGACGATTCAATTATAGGGGAGAAAAGGAGAAGCGGGGCCCATGGGCCCATTAGGCCGCCTCAAGTATATGCAGTGGAGTTGTAGGAAAAGAGTAAATTTGAATTAATAAGCTAAGGATAGAGTAGGAACCGTATATAGTTGGAAAGTCAAGCTTATAACTTCGCTTGACTATTTTTTGGGGTTGACTAATGATACCGCTGTTACCTCTTCTCTATGAACTAGATAGGAGGGCTCACAGGCAAGGCGTTACCCGAACCAATTAGCGGATTCAAAAGAGAGGAATGGTCGGAATTCGGCGACTCTATTGGTCGACGACACGCCGCCGCGGAATTCGACCTTATTCGCATCGCCGCCTGCTGGGTCCCGTCGTTACTCACCTGGACTTCCCACCCCTGGAAGTGAGTTTTTGCCTTCCCCATGATTCGAACTCTAGACCTCCAGGCTAAGTACTAAAGTTTGCGAATCTCGCAACCGTGATGATCACTTGTCAAGATTCATAGTACTTAGCTGAGAACTAGAGTTCGACCGGGAAGGCAAAAACTCAGGTGAAGTCGAGGTAACGACAGGCGCACGCCGACAGGTCGCACGATCAAATCGACGACCGTCGATCAGTCGCCGACCCGCCAACAGGCTCCTGGCCGCTACAACAAAAAGGCGCTTTTATTGTAACGACCGGGCCCTTTGGCGAATTCGACGACCTATTGGTCGACGCATCGTCGCCTCGCTGCGTAAATTCGGCGACCCTATCGTCGACGACCGTCCGCCTCGCTTGGCCCGCCGTTACTCACCGACTTCCCACCGAAGTGGGTTTTGCCTTCCCGTGATTCAACTCTAGACCTCCAGGCTAAGTACTAAAGTTTATGAATCCTGGTAACCAAGTGATCCTCACGCCCCGAAGGAGACCTCACCGCATTTAAAACTGACAAAGATCTCCTGCAGACGGGTGACAATCCCAAATTTACATACAAGGCCTACACGGCCACTATACATCGGTCAACACACGAATCCAAACTCACACGCTAGCTTATATAATTTGGCCTCGTGCCATCAACCAAAATAAATGATAAATACCTACATAAATCAATCTTACCCTTCTCGCCATCCGGGCAGAATACTCACCAAAATCCAATCAAACCAAAATCCGAATAAGGTCCATACAGACACCAAAAATCCAAGTACAAAATCAATCTCCAAACCTATACATGTCCTCTAACCAAAATATCCAAACCATAAAGCAAATTTCGAATATAATACATTCACGACGAGTGGGGTCCGAAAATGTGACTCTCCGATACCTTCATCCCGAAATAGATATAAATCAACGGGTGAGTTCAAAGAACTCATGTATAGTAGATATGCAAAGTAAGGTATATAATAATAAAATATCATGCCAAGATAGCCTCACATAAATAGGGTATGCAAGCAAGAAATACAAAATGATCAGATTTACTCGAATCTCCTACCCTGATATAGGAGCATGTGCCTGACTAGAAGTAATAGAGTCCTGACCATATATAAACATGTATCCTATATGCATGACAATCATATGCACATCCAAGGCATCAATACAATAATGCATAGCAAACACAATACAAAAATGCAATCCGTAAAAATGCATGTCATGCCAATGACATGGTCACCCCGACGCTACCACTTCACACGCAATGGTGAAGCCGAGTGGTAGGGCTATATGACAATCGCGTGCACTCGCCATCATCGCTTCCCGAGTGACCGAGTGGACAGGATGTCGCCGAGTACACCTATCCTCCCGCTCTAAACATAGTGGGGAGCTAAGATCTCATCTCCTGTCATAGGCCGAGGAGGGATCCTCGCCGCTACCACGCCTCATCGCTACCCATGAGCGACTCAATGAGCTCGACAGAGCAATCGCACACACCTCCCGATGTACCACTAACCCATGAGTGGCAAGGTGTGTAAAGCATGTAACTAGTCATGGCTCAACAATAATGGAACCCCGTCATAGCATGCAATCATGCAAAATGGTGCATGATACTAAAACATGTAAATCCTACTCAAAATACCTATCCAATAATATGTACAATCAATATGTACATATCCATAATCCACATACTATGATCCAAATCAAACAGGAAATATAATCATATCCTATCACATGCATGTATCTAGTAGGCACCAAAAGTATACTGCATATAAACATGAAAAAGTTATTGTAAACTATCCTAACTAGCATATCAATTTGACTTAATCTAAAAGTTAAGTCAAAATACCCGCCTGAATATATATCCGCAAGAATGAACCAAATCGTCACGATCGGGACTCGCCAGGATCAAAACTCGCATAAAACATGACTATAGTCAAGCACAAAAATACAATTCACCGACAAATCGAATAATTAATCGATTTCTTTATATCCCAATTAACCCAAATCTCATATCCTCCGAACCATACCGATCAACCAATAACTCCTAATCAACCCAAATCGACCAATCAAACTCATACCACACTAATCAGATTTACAGCCACATCGACACCCAATAAAACCTCACAATCCATTTATAGCCAACAACACTCGTTATAACCATACCTCCCTAAACGAAACCTCATAGCTTCAATTCTCCACACCGCCACAACCCCAGAATTCACTGTAATCAAATGGACCGAAGAAAACAATGAAGTCAAGACATATACCAACAATAGGAGCTATGTCGGCCACCTCCTTTATCCCCTGCTCATCTAAGAACCGACGCCACTATCACCGCCCAAAATCACCGATCAAGCTCAAATAGGAAATCCACGGCTAGGACTTTCAATCCCGCCCAAGGAACAAGGAATCGACTTACCTTGCTCCGGCGACCACCGGCAGTGGATCGCGCCTCCGCCCAAATCGCACGTAATAGCCGATTAGGCCAAAGAAGCAGCGCGGCAGGAGAAAGGAAGAGGAGCGCGACGGCGCTTGGCAAAGGAGGCTTGCGCGCACCGCTTGGCAGAGGAGGCCAAGGCAGACGGCGACGCTGGTGGCCGAGGGGTAGGCGACGGCGGAAGGGCGCTGCGACGACGGTCGCACGTGCTCGCAAGGAGGAGAAGCCGGCGAGTCCTGATTGTCGGCAGAGAAGCAATCGCCGAGAGAAGAGGGGCTCGGGAAAAGTGTGGGAACGCAGAATTGGCGAGGTCGAGAAGAGGGGTCACATGAGAGAACCGCCGAGGAAAAGGTCAATGGGAAGGAAAAGGGAAATAGAAAATAAAAAAATTAGGGTTTTCCATCGCGTATTTATCCCCTTTAAATAGACCCCTCTAAAGTCTATTTACTTTATCCTCAGAAAATCTCAGACGGTTCGCTTAATTCTAAAAATTCTAGAAAAATTCCTAAAATTCCCTAAAAATCTCGAAAAAATTTCCAGGATTATTTCCTTAACTCTTTGGCCATTTAATTTCGTATTTTAAATCTTCAGTATTTTACATTCTCCCCCACTAATAAAAATTTGGTCCCCAAATTTCCTACTCGTATATTAGTACGAGATGTCCCAACAACCATCTCAAACATCTGGAGACAAGTCACACCTCAAGTGACTAAGTGGGGTTACTGATATCCCTTAACATCAAATCACACTTGCTTCTAGCAGCCCTTCCAAAATATGAATAGTATCTTCATTTCGTCCACCTATAACAAGTACCTAACTGTACCTGAGTGGATCTCTATATCCGTGACCTGTTAAAGACTATCCATAATCCGAAGGTAAATCCTGAACCGCTATCACATACGATACTCACAGATCCTCCATGAACTAGAAATCGCCATAGTATAACCTATCCAGCGATCCAACAAACTCATCGTATGGATCGAATGAAAATGAGCAGACTTAACTAATCATACTGAGTCCTTTCCGAATTCCAAATAATCTCCCAACACCGCTTATCATCATACCAGGCTCCACTTTCCTCTTGCAGTAACCTTACCGATTATTAATATACCACCTTTACTGCACTTCCAAATCAACTATGTTCCGATGTCGCTCCTCCACTGAGAACGCTTCAATACTTACTATTTTCCGATACAATCTTAAACATCTGCAATATATAGAACCTATTGCAATCTTCAAGAATACCTATCAAAATATCATGATAAAGCCTCGTGACTCTCGAGGTAATAAAAAGGCACTACTTACGCAAGAACATGCTATGCTACCACGACTCATAGACTATAATAAGATGCCATGTAGCTATCTAGCCACCTACTACATACAAATTCCAATATCACTAATTCCGAACCTAGAGCAAAAGTACAACTCTATGGTAGATGCGCTATCATCACAACAGAATCTATCTGTTCCTAAATCAATAGTAACTCTTCCTAAATTCAAATGTAACTACACAAAGAGCTAGCTAAAACCTCATAAGCATTTCGCTTCCTCACCTCTACAAAACAACATAACAACTCCTACTAGGTCCACGCTATATATATATATGACAACCCATCTCGTAGTTCCTCATTCGACGTAACCATGGGATACGCCTCAATCAACTAAATCAAACGCCTCTTCTTCAAACATTGCATCCGATATACAATACCCTTCCTTCCACCCGAGAATGATCAAACAACTCGTGTAAAAGTCAACTATCGTTCGAGCCCTCAAACTAGTTTCACAAGCTTCAGACCAAATAAATTCCAACACCTTCCTGATCCAACCAGTTAGCGATGTAATACCGCTAGAGCATCCTATCCATATCTATGGTAATGATCAAATTAATACCGAAAACCATCATCTATGGTGGCCGAGTGCTCAACTCCAACTGCCCCCATCATAAATGATCCAATCGTGTCCAGAATACACGATTTCCTAAATCCCTGGACGACTAAGTCGTCATAAGTCAAACAAGATAAACAAACCTCGCATAATTCATACCAAGTATAAAATTGTCACCACTATACACTGCATCCTCTTTACTCTAGGCGATGATATATCAATCATCCCTACGACTTTGATAATTGTATGACACCTCACTACAATATCCAACACACGATCATAAATCAATCTAGAGTATACACGGGTGTCCTATAGCGATCTAAATAGATCCTCGATCCACCATGAAGGATATTCTTTTCCTTCTACCACTCTAGCATTCCATCATCAATAATTGATGTATAACCTCAAAGGTTCATATCTCTCTTTGAACAACAAGTTCGAGCTTCTCAAGAAATAAAATCTTTGGGACAACAAATATCCCATCAATACCTCCTTTAATTGGAACTTAGATTCTTCCAATTCTCATAGTGTTAAGCAACACTGATACCAACTAAATTATCCCCTGAAAAATCATCTTTCCAACAAATACCTCTCGGCATCATCAACCTTGCCAACTTTGAAAGACCGATCGATGACGGTATCTAAGCAACTCGATTGGCTTACGGCCCAATTTAATGACATTGCTTTGAGTATATCACGAGCTTCAATAACCTTGTGCGCTTTACTCTAGCCCTCAGCCAACGCACCATAAATAAAAATATTAGCTCGTAAAAATAACATTACCTCGATGCAAATAAATTATCTCACGAGGATCTTCGATATCGAAAACTATTTTGAAATCACTCCGATCGCCTACTCTACTTGCCTATCTGTGCAAGCCTAGAAGTTCCTTCAACACTACATCTGATTACTCTCGAATTATACAGGCATCCAAGAGACCTTCTTATACCATCATGTCACAAGCATAACCTCCAAGTTAATATCCAGATATTCACATCATATCAACCAAGTCAACTATAAAACAATTAAGTCAACTCTCTCACCATAATATAACATTTCCATCAATCAACCTATAAACATCCAAAATCATTTTCATACCCCTGTGATAATCATCACAGTAATCATCTCAACATCTCATCTATCAGTGGAAACACTATTAATCCAAATGATCCAAATATGAAAATCCTTTTAATCCTATCAGTGCATGTTTTAACCACAGATATCTGTAAACACATGTATCTCTCAATATATCATCAAGTAAGGTAAACTATAGTAATACCTCAATGATTAATCCTTCAATCATCTGATACCAACCTCAATGATCAATCCTTCAACCATCTACAACTCCTTTCGAGTAAAAATGTAAACTCATCCAAGTTCTGCTCTTAACGAATTCCCTATTTCACAGTAATCTAGAAAAAGAATTCGATAACTGTATGAATCTAAGTGTATACACCTCTTCCTCTCCTTTTCTTCAAGAACCATATAATCAGCCTCATATCTCCACAAGTGTACAAACCACTTCTGATAGCGACATATATCTGAGGAGAAAACTTAAATCCATATTCCTATTTTCCACTGGGAAATGAGGTGTTTCATCCATCTTTCATTCCCGGGACAGAGCCTTGATCAATATCGAACATCAACATGGGAACGAAATAATGTCACATGAATTCAGCTAGAAAAGCACGTTCATGACTCCTACCGTTACCTTATCCGAAGTGTAGGTTATTATCACATAGATTGACTACACTATTATCTTGAGACACTTGCTGCAGTGTCATTTTCATAAATATGACTCACCCTAATGCCTCCCGATAGGAACTGATGGAATATCCAACTATCCTAATCCAAATGTAAGCCAATAAATTGTGGGTGATCGCAAACAACTCAATCACTATCTTGAACCATTAAGTGGAGGGGGTAAACTCCGCGAGTCTATTAAACTCTATAGTGAAACTCCATTATCAATTAATCACTCAACTTAAGGCTCAATCATTTCCCAACAATGAGTCATACAAAATAACATGGAGAAATACCGTCTCTCGAAAACATCCTGAACCCGTGATCCCGTAATGGGTTATTTCCTCAAATAAATTTCTTCCACTTATTCCACCAAGTAACAACTTGATCATTGCAATAGTAAGAAACTATCTCCACTCCTATATAAATACGTTAGGTACTTACGGTACCTTCAATGTTATCAATCTAAGGCTCAAACCGCTCGAGAATCAAAATCCCTATGGAACCGTAACAAACCTCCAATCTGTATCAACAATAGTATACATTCCTTGTCCAATACAGGTAATTATCCACTAGCATAATCAGTGAAAATTCCTAACACTGTAGTCCTTGATTTTCACAGCCAATATGATGACTTGACCCCTGCTTTCTGACTCGATATCAGTCAGCTCTCAAAGACAATTCATCTTTTCGATACAGGTTCAAGACTTACGGCTGAAACAGTTGTTGTGGTCAACTCCATTTACGATTACGAATAGTGACCAACACACTTAAATGTTATATTCACTGTTATCCACTAAACACATAGCCAAATCTAACGAGTATAAATACTACGGCAACTCGGTGGTCACCTTGGTGGCGACCCCTACTACGAATCGCACATAAGTCAAAACTCAATAGACCCTTTACGACAACTCCATAACCAGAGATCTCACTCCTCTTGCGTGGTTACCTGCACCACGCGTCTGGCAGAGCACGCCACCTCGCCTATCATATCTGTTAAATTATTACAGATGCTACTAGATCAAATGTTACTAGAAGTAAAAATTTATAAAATTTTCATCATACCTATTTTGCCGCAGGAGAGGTTCTGTCGCTGCCAAATCCCCATATTGACCTCGTCATAAATCCTCGAATTTCCAAAATATAAAAATCGTGAAAATCCATACCAATCAAAATTTTCCAAATTACCTCAAAACACAAACGTGGCGAACTCCTCGAAAAATCCAAAACCCCTAGGAACTCGAAAACCTAGGCTCGATGCAAATAAATTGTCACGCCCGAAGGAGACCTCGCTGCATCAAAATCCGACAAAGATCTCCTGACGGTGACAATCCCAAATTTACATACAAGGCCTACAAGCCACATACATCGGTCAACACGGCCAGGAATCCAAACTCACACTTGATTATATAATTTGGCCTCAGGCCATCAACCAAAATAAATGATAAACAGTCTACCATAAATCAACTTACCCCTTCTGCCATCTGGGCAGGAATACTCACCAAAATCCAATCAAACCAAAATCCGAATAAGGTCCATATGGACACCAAAAATCCAAATACAAAATCAATGTCCAAACCTATACATGTCATCTAACAAAATATCCAAACCATAAAGCAAATATCCAAAATAAAACATTCACGCAGTGGGTCCGTGCACTCTCTGGACTTCATCCCGAAATAGATATAAATCAAGGTGAGTTCAAAGAACTCTGGGTATAGTAGATATGCAAAGTAAGGTATAGCTAACAATAAAAATATCATGCGATCTGATCTCACATAAATAGGGTATGCAAGCAAGAAATACAAAATCAGTACTTACAGATCTCCTACTCACGATATAGGAGCATGTGCGACTAGAAGTAATAGAGTCGACCATATATAAACATGTATCTGTATGCATGACAATCATATGCACATCCAAGGCATCAATACAATAATGCAAACAAACACAATACAAAATGCAATCCGTGCAAAATGCATGTCGTGATGACATGGTCACCCGACGCTGATCGGTAGCCTCCGCAATGGTGAAGCCGAGTGGGTAGGGCTATGACAACTGTGCACTCTGCCATCACTTTGCTCTGGTGGCCAGAGTGGACGAGGATCTTTGTCGAGTACACCTATCCTCCCGCCCCCAAACATAGTGGGGAGCTAAGCTCGTCTCCCGGTGTCATAGGCGGAGGAGGATCCTCGCTACCACGCGCCTCATCGCTACCCATGAGCGGACCAATGAGCTCGACACCCTGAGCACACCTCACGATGTACCACTAACCCATGAGTGGCGGTGTGTGCGAGCCATGTAACTAAACTGCGGGCTCAACAATAATGGAACCTCCGTCATTAGCATGCAATCATTCATTATTGGTGCATGATACTAAAACATGTAATTCCTACTCAAAATACCTATCCGAATAATATGTACAATCAATATGTACATATCCATAATCCACATACTATGATCCAAATCAAACAGGGAAATATAATCATATCCTATCACATGCATGTATCTAGTAGGCACCAAAAGTATACCAGGCATATAAACATGAAAAAGTTATTGTAAGCTATCCTACTAGCATATCAATTTGACTTAATCTAAAAGTTAAGTCAAAATACCCGCCTGAATATATATATCCGCAAGAATGAACCAAATCGTCACGATCGGGACTCGCCTCGTGATCAAACTCGTGATAAAGCATGACTATAGTCAAGCACAAAATACAATTCACCGACAAATCGAATAATTAATCGATTTTTTATATCCCAATTAACCCAAATCTCATATCCTCCGAACCATACCGATCAACCGAATAACTCCTAATCAACCCAAATCGACCTAATCAAACTCACAAACACTAATCAGATGATTTACACCACATCGACACCCAATAAAACCTCACAATCCATTTATAGCCAACAACACTCGTTATAACCATACCTCCCTAAACGAAACCTCATAGCTTCAATTCTCCACACTGCCACAACCCCTGTAATTCACAGAATCAAAATGGACCGAAAGAAAACAATGAAGTCAAGACATATACCAACAATAGGAGCTATGTCGGCGTCACCTCCTTTATCCCCTGTTCATCCCAAGAACCGACGCCACTATCACTGGCCCAAAATCACTGATCAAGCTCAAATAGGAAATCCACGGCTAGGACTTTCAATCCCGTCCAAGGAACAAGGAATTTGACTCCTACCTTGCTCCGGCGACCAACGGCAGGGATCGCAGCCTCCGCCCCAAATCCAAGACGTAATGATTAGGCCAGAAGCAGCGCGGCAGGAGAAAGGAAGAGGAGCGCGACGGCGCGCTGGCAAGGAGGCCGGCGCGCACCGTCGGTGGCAGAGGAGGCCGGCGCAGACGGCGACGCTGGTGGCCGAGGGGGTAGGCGACGGCGGAAGGGCGCTGCGACGACGGTCGCTCGTGCTCGCGAGGAGGAGAAGCCGGCGAGTCCTGATTGTCGGCAGAGAAGCAATCGCCGAGAGAAGAGGGGCTCGGGAAAAAGTGTGGGAACCAGCAGCAAGGCGAGGTCGAGAAGAGGGGTCACATGAGAGAAATCACGAGAAAAGGTCACAAGGGAAGGAAAAAAGGAAATAGAAAATAAAAAAATTAGGGTTTTCCATCGCGTATTTATCCCCTTTAAATAGACCCCTCTAAAGTCTATTTACTTTATCCCCGTAAAAATCTCGTACGAAGTCCGTTTAATTCCAGAAAAATTCTAGAAAAATTCCTAAAATTCCCTAAAAATCTCGAAAAAATTTCCAGGATTATTTCCTTAACTCTTTGGCCATTTAATTTCGTATTTTAAATCTTCAATATTTTACAGGTTCGGGTGCAAGCGCCTGAAATAATGGGCACGGGAAAGCTAGTGAAGGTAATCGACACGGCGAAGCGAAGGCGGGAGGAGGCACTTCGTTGGGAAATAAGCCAGAATCGGTTCGGTCAGATAAGCCTAGAGGCAGACGGAACGGATAAGAATCGGTTCGGTCAGATGGGCCTAGAGGCAGACGGAACGGATAAGAATCGGTTCGGTTAGATAAACCTAGAGGCAGATGGAATGGATAAGAATCGGCTCGGCCTAGGCAATCCAGAGGTCGTTCGGTGAGGGAAGAAGGAGAGTGGATTCGGGCTGGTGGGGAGCCCAAAGGCTATACCATCCGTGAGCTATAGACCTAAGTTAGTTTCACCAAAAGTGGATGGTTGAGGGGGACAGACTAACCTAGTTTCCTGAAATATAGATGATGGGGTGTCATGTAACAGAAGGAGAGGTCCCCACATAATATTCCGAGGAGCCTTCGTCCCTCGTATCTGTAACAGAATTATTCTCCAGGTGGACGTGGTGGCCACGTGTACGATGGGGATAGTCCGCGAGGTAGCGATGGATCAGAGAAGAAGGATAAAAGGGAGGAGGATGACAGAAGAAGGGGGATCCGCAATTATTCCAGCCAGCAAGAAGCGAAGACGCAGGAGGAGGAGAGCTACCACTACCTTGCTGGAGAAGGAGAGTAGCGACCTTCGCTGTTACGTTGCGTGTACTCTCTCTTGTATTAGGATTAAATTGTAAGAGGTTTTCTCCTCTGCCTCGGGAAGTTTCCTTTCCGGAAAGGAGGACGTTCATAGTGGAAAGTGCTTGGGCATTGTCCCTGGTGAGAGAGCTCCCCTCCGTGGAGTAGGAATACTTATTCCGAACCACGTTACATCCTGTGTTCTAAGTTTCGTTGCCTGTGTTGGTTTTGCATTTCTGTGCTTCGTCTTCTCATCATTTTTACTGTTGCGGCCTACGAGAACCCTTAAAGCTCCCTTCGTGCCTTCGTCGCATCGAAAGGAGATAAACGAATTTTCCTCGCCGCATCACTATCCATTACAAATATATCCTTATGAATTTATCAACTGCACCTGAAGACTTAGTTCTTACAGAAGTGTTGTATAAATCTCAGCAGCATCATTCTTAAAACATATTTGTTAATTTTTATTAAGATAAATCTGTTTTTTTTGTCTTTATTATAGCATATTTTTTTATTTAGTCACAGTAGTTCCTTCATTTTGTTAAAATAAATAATTAAAATGCGGATAAATTGGTTTAGTTATGGAAAGTCTATTTAGTTTAGCAAATGCATCTAGTGTCTTCATTTAGTTACAGGAGGTGTATAATAAATAGAACTTACTACAATGCAATTGCATTCATTTAGTTATAATAGGTGCATTTATTTAGTTAGCAAATGCATTTGTCTAATTCTAGTAGATGTTTTTGTTTCGATAAAAAAAAATTATTTATAATGCATGCCTTTCGTTATAAGCAGGTGGTTTTGCTTAATTGTACCAAGTGTCAGTTGAACCTTCTCAATGTCATTGATGGAGTCTGAATTTCTAACTAAGGTATTTTAGTAGTTGTTAGAGGTAATATGACAAAACACTATTTTTTTTTTAGCACAAAAGGATTGAGCAGGGTTCGAAGTTGTGATAAGATTTGTTTTGAACATCCTCTGTATTTTTTGAACATTATATATTTTTTCCGAGCACAAAGGGTCAAGTATTATAATGGATTCAAAGTTATGGTATGATCTATTCTGAGCACCTTCTGTGTTTCTCGAGTACCATGTATATTTCCTGAGTATCATGTTCATTTCTCGAGCACAGTAGGATCAAACAGTGCAGTTGTCAGAGCTCAGTATGGTGAAGTGTCTGTGCTGAGCAGTACTATATGTATTTTTCGAGCACAGTAGGATCGGACAATATAGTTTGACCAAAGGACAGTATGGTGGAGTGTTTATGCCGAGCATTTTGCTTGTTTCCCAAGCACCATGTGCATTTACCGAGCACAGTAAGATCAGACAGTATAGTTGATAGAGCTCAGTATTGTAATATTTGTGCCGAGCAGCATATGTGTTTCTTGAGCAGCATATGTGTTTCTTGACCAGCATGTGTATTTTTTGAACTAAATGAGGATAAGATAGTACAGTCGATTCAGAGCTCAATTTTGTGAAATATCAGAGTTAAACATCTTATAGATTTTTCGAGTAGCATGTGTATCTCCCGAGTAGTATGTGTATTTCCCGAGTAATATGTGCATTTTTCAAGCTCAGTAGGAATAAGGTAATATAGTTGATTCAGAACTCAATATAATTTTATGAAATATCAGAGTTTAACATTTTATATGTTTTCTCGAGGAGCATGTATATTTCTTGAGCAACATGTATATTTTTCGAGCAGCATATATGTGTTTCCCGACTAGCATGTACATTTCTCGAGCTCAATAGGAATAAGATAGTATAGTCGATTCAGAGCTCAATTTTATAAAATATCAAAGTTAAACATCTTATAGGTTTTTCGAGAAGCATATATGTTTCTTGAGTAGTATGTATATTTTCCAAACAACATTTGTATTTCCGACTAGCATGTATATTTTCCGAGCTCAATAGGAATAATACAGTATAGTCGATTTCGATCAACATGTGTATTTTCTGAGCTCAGTAGAAATAAGAAAGTATAATCGATTCAGAGCTCAGTATTGTGAAATATCAGAGTTAAACATCTTATGGATTTCCCGAATAGTATATGCATCTCCTGAGTAACATATGTATTCTCGAGCAGCTTATTAGTTTTCTGAGTTTTTTTAAGGATTTCTCGAATTCAGTAAGGATGAATGATATAGGTATACTGGAGTATGATAAGATGGCATTCAAGGAATCTTTTGAGTGAGAAATATTTTTATTATTATTTATTAGAAATTTATGTATGGTTTATTTTTTAGGTAATTGATAAGGAAGAAGGAGGGACACGTGGAAGGCATGGAAGAAATCATTTTGAAAGAAAGCGAGAAAAATAGTTACATCTCAATAGGCCGATAAGAATATTAAAGTAAATTCATCTTGGAGTAAGACAATACAAATTTCCTATAAAAATGACAGAGATGAGAGGAAGAAGAGAATGATTCTTTCTTCTCTATTTGATCTAGCATTTGGTCAGGACGTTTCAATTTTCAACCGGGACTTTTAAGAAAGAAGAAAAAGATCAAAGAAGAGGTCACTATCATTTATATTTTCCATGACAGATTATATCTATGTCATGTATATTAGGAGTGATTTATGAGAGATCGATCCTGGGTCTCCTTTACACTGATTTAACAATATTCTACTATTAGGGAATGTTGAATAATCACTGTCATTATGAAAATAGTTTGGTCCATTGTACATTAGTCTAAATATTTTGGTCCACCATTAAGTCAACAAAAGTAGGCAAAGTTGAATTTTAGCCCAACTATTTTGGTTCATCATTAAATTAAATTAGAGTGGGCAGGACACAAAAACATACCAATTTGGACCTCAGCCAAATTATTTTATATTATTGGAGCAACATCTTATTAGACTAACTGTCCAAATCTATCTAGATTTGCATCTTTCCAAATCATGGATCATATTTGAACCTTTGGTTGATTTTTCACTTGTCATCTGAAAGATTATTACGAGGTTGTTAAAGTGGATGAATGAACGTATTAGAAGGTAAAGAATAAAAAATAAAAAGTATTAATTAGAGAGAAAATCAGAATTTTATTTATTGAAAAAAATTCTAAAAGATATGATTAAGATGATATAAATATATATTTAAATGATCAATAAACATTTTAGTTAAACGAAATGAAAGGATCAGATGACAAATATGCATAATAAATAAGAAAGAAAAAGATCAATAAAATAAAATGAAATTTATTTAAATTCGAGTCTAATGTTATACACAAATCTATATCATCAATCTAGATAAAATTTTATTATTATTGTCATAGTCTAAAACACTATTAAAAAAGAATTATCTTTATTCAATTTCACGAAATATTCTTTTTTATTATTATTATTTCGCAGAGAGAATCATATACGGTCCACACGCACGTCCTTTTCTCCATTAATATTATTTGTTAATATATCGGACACACACGCCTGCACTGTAGGTGCCAGACAACTGCAAGCGCAGTTGCCCCCAACATCTGCAACTGCGAACAGATCCTTAATGGATTATCGTTAGTCATTAATGAATTATATATATGCTTTGCCAAGGATGTGTACATGTTCATATAAAGATCACCAACGACGACGGATTTTGAATTTCCAATGTGTTTGTCAGTGGCAAATTATTAATTAATTTGATGACCTTGAATTGCCGACAAATATTTTTTTTTTAATTTCTTTAATTAAGTCTTAGAATTTCTTTTTTCCATATATATATATATATAATGAAACTTAGATTTTTTTTTACTATAGTTATAATTATCATGAATGGCCAACAATTCGTTTCCGCAGAGATGACGTGGTAGCTAAGACACCGCAATATTTATAGAAGTGTCATGGGTCAATTCTGAAAGAGAACTAAAATTCTTTTCTAGATTCAGATGACTTTCACGTGTCTTGACCACCACGTCAAGGCCCATAGAATCATCTGTGTGATTTACCTCCTCATGTGTGATAGGTGGAAGATCGAGGTGAAGATCATTGGGTTGTGATTCCAATCTTTTACAGAAGAATTGCCAACAACTCATGATTTCAATTGATGAATTAACCCAACATCTTGAATTGCCAACAACTTCCGAATTTTTAGTGTTTTATGTGATCGTAAAGCACCTCTAAAATTGGAGAAAAAAAATTCAATATATTATATGACACTGAATGTTAGACTACGACTCAAACATATATATGAGCAAAAGATGAGAATTACAGAGATGAGGATGTTAAGATGGATGTGTGGACATATGAGAATGGACAAAAAAAAAATTAAAATTTTAGAGAGAAAGTCAGAATTGCATCTATTGAAAGAAAGTTTTGAGAAACACGTTTAAGGTGGTAAAATCATTTATTTAGACTACAATAAATATTCTAATTAGATGATATGAAACAATGACAAATATATATATATCAAACAAGAAGAAAAAGGAAAAAAAGATTTAGTTATCAATAATAAAATAAGATAAAATTTATTTAAGTATAGATGATGCTATAGCCTATAGTAGAGAATAGAATCAAATGACATAGAATGATTCAAATATCCAACTCCATCTAGTGAGATAAAATTTAATTATTATTGTATGAGTATAATTATCACTTAAAATATACTTCTTTTCATTACATAGTCAATAATTCAAATCCAAATGGTGTGAATTTGACTCCGTGTGTATTGTGCATTTTTTTATTGTCATTTGTCAAAGCACTTCTTTGGGCTTATTAACTCATCCTTTAGGATGGTTATATCTTTAATGACTCCGTCATCATTTGTTAAAAATATCGTTATGGATACGAGTGATGTATCCCAATTGCTATCAAATTCATTCATTTAATAGTTTGTGTCCTCGAATTGAATCATTATTTTGGATATCAACACCCCTTTCAATTTAAAGGTTAGAGTTTTTTCCCCTTAAAATGATATTATCTTGTTTAGATGCTTTTGGTTCGATGTCAATCGAGTCTCTCAAAATACAATAAATTGTGACTTAAAATATAAGCATAAATTTTTTTTTGAGTTTTGATGAAATTTTAAAACTCTTTGGAAATGAGAAAAAAAAAATTATAATTCGAGTTTCAGTGAATTTTCAAATTAGTCTCAAACTTTTATATAGAAATAAAAGAGTAATCTAAAACAATATGGATAAAATATTTTTATTAATAAGAAAAAGAGATGAATCTTTCTTTCTTTCTTTTTTTCTCTCTTCTCATTTGTCTAGTATATACTAAGTATCGATTTATATTGTCATTCTTTTATGTACAATTAATGCATATCTTCGAAGTACGTCCTTTTAGTTAGTTTACTCGCACACAAATTAATATTTTTATATACTCTAGTTAACTTTCATTTTATATATATATATATATATATATAAGCCTATGCTCGCGTACAAATTCATGCCCTCATTTGATCAAATTAGACAATATCTGAAGTATATTATTTTTCATTACTCCTACTAATTAATTATGAAAATAAATTTTCAACATATATATATATATATATATATATATATATATATATATATATATATATACTGAGCGCTCATGAATGCGCGACGCGTGCGTGATAGTTTCTCAACCGTCCGATTATCGCGATTACATAGTGAATGAGGAATGCACAGTAATCTTCTCCGTCGCGATTCACGTTTCACCATCGACCGATCGTAATCCGACCGAATTCTGACCGTGATCCGACCGACACCAAAGCTCGGACGGATCATGATCGGATTACGATCGAAAACGGTCAAGCTCCGGTGCCGACCGACTGGATCATGGTCGAACTGCCATCGGATTCTGACCGGATCATGGTCGGAATCCGACGGGAGAGCGACAGTTGCAAGCGTCATCGGGTGCGATTACTGTCCATTTCTCGTCGTCGCGATATATATATATATATATATATATATAAGGATCGAATGATTGATAATGAAAGTACTCACAGATGAGTTATATATATTTATATACACATCGCATGCGCGACAAATTCTTCATCATCTGATCACCTTTTGATTCACAGGATGGCAGCAAATAAGAAATGTACGGTGTGCTTCGCCTGCATTGTCTTCTCCAATGAGCACTATAGCTCAACCCCCTGAATTCATCGAGGTTGTCGTTGTCCGATCAATCAAATTGTGATCGAAATCCGATTGAATTGCAGTCGTCAGCGCTACGACCACAATCTGACCACGATCCGCCCGGGACTTGAGTCCGGCTACGATTCAATTTGAACCTGAATCTGATCAAATCATGGTTGAATTTTGATTGGATTGTGGTCAGAATCGGCCACAATTATGGTCAGAATTGACTACAATTGCGATCAGAATCGATAGAGGTCGTGGCGTTGGTGGCCAGAATCAGACCATGGTTTAGCTATCATCGAAGTCCGATCGGATCACAACTGAATTCCAATTAGAATTTGATCGAATTGTGGCGTCAATGTCACAGTCGCTCGACGATGATGCCGAGCAGCCAAAGATGGAGAGAAACTTCTACAAATAAGTTATTGTGTATTTCCCATTCGAACATGAGAAATAAATGCTCGAGCATAATGGAAGTTACTGTCCATGCATTCCCATTTTTGCACACGGATCACACGACATAAGCCGCACAACATAAGGAATATATATGTACAATAATAGAAATGCACAGTAATTTCCATCACACCTGAGCACTCATTTCTCATGCTCAACTAGGAAATGTATGGTAATTTCCATGTCGAAGTCTCTCTTTGCCCTTGGCAGTTTGACATCGTGATTGAATTCCGACTGCGATACGATCAGAATTTGACGAATTACGTCGGCCAGTGCCGCGGTCATAATCACGATCAATTTCCATCGCAATTTGATCGGGATCAGAGTCCAACTAGAATCGACACTGGCTGCTGCAATCCGACTATGATCCGATTGGACTCCGATGCTGACCGAATAACGATGGAATTGCAACCGCCAATGGTTGTGGTGTAGACAGTCAGAATTCGATCGTGGTTGGACGACGACAATGATGGATTTAGGGGTTGAGCTATAATGCTCATCAGAAAAGAAGGCGGAAGACGAAGGTACTGTACATTTCTCATTACTATACAATTCCGTTTGATCGGACAATGAAAATTTTAGCGCGCACAAATTGTCACCCATATATATATATATATATATATATATATATATATATATATATATATATATATATATATATATATATATATATATATATACCGGGAAAAATTAACTTATAACTAGGCGTATGACTAGGCATATAACCGTCACTACCGCATCTCGGCTCGGCCATATATTATTCCAGACGCCCCGCGTCTCGGTCATCATCTCATATCTCAGCAAAAGCATATTATCTCAGATGTATGACTTCTCAACGCATGAATTATCTTATTTTATCAGAGGACGTGGCGGATATTTCCTGTTCAGGGGGTCCACCAAGCAGTCCTTATCAGCATTCCTCTCCGATCAAGAAACAAATGTCCATACTAGTTTTTAGAGGAATGTCTACTTCATTAATGAGGAATGAGCATTAATGATGGCCCATGCGCCGACAATATTTTTGAGGGTAATAACCCCTATTACTTCTCAAAAGCAGACGTAAGACCAGGAAGTCATACCGCCCATATCGACCGTACTGATTGGCAGGGGAATTTCTCTTCTATATATAGCCCTCCCATAGGAGGAGAAAGGGATTCGCGCATTCTCAACTTAACCTTTCCATTCCTTTCTCTATTTTCCTACTAATTTCCTGCTTTGAGCATCGGAGGGACCTTGCCGAGATCTCTCTCACCGCCCTTAACCATTTTCTGTCTTACATGCCCCGCCATTCGACTCGGCTCACGACCGAGACGACACTTCGACTGTCCCCACTCTCCCTCCGTGTCATTCCCTTCCGTCCGAGTTGTCAGTCCTTGCCGCTCTCGCCACTAGGACACCTCACCATCCCCGTCTCAACAAGCAACATAATTGGCGCCGTCTGTGGGAAACAAAATAAGCAACGCCTGAGACAAAAATGGGAGACCAAGGAGCGAACTCCAGCAACCACAACTCCATCGAAGGGAATCTGACTAGGAAAAGCATCATAGCCCTTGTCAAGACCACCATGGAAGACATTATACGCGACCTTCTTCCCTGAGGAACTACCCCCTTGCAAGTCTCTCCCAGCCCGGTTCAGGGTCCCGCGCCGACTTCTGTCCCATCCACTCCAACTGCCCCGGGGGCAGCTCCTGTGACCTCAGTACCTGCTGAGTCATCGTCGACTGCATCATTTCTAGAATTCTCAGAAGAAGTGCCTTCCTATACACCGACGGAAAGGGATCCCAAAAAGAGCAAGGCTCCGTTAATCATCACAGAGTCTCCCCTTGCTCCTAGCTTTATAGCTGACAAGATGCCAAAGTCCTTCAAGCAAATCTCTATCGGAGAATACAGTGGCTCAGCTGACCCAGAGCAATATCTTGGAAGGTTCAAGAAGGCCGCCCTGATACATGACTACTCGAATGGGGCTAAATGCAAGGTCTTCTCTCTCAATTTAATTGGCTCCGCCCAAAGGTGGTTCGACCGACTCCCAGTTCGATCCATTAACTCCTTCTAGGAGTTGTTTGTTCTCTTCCTTCAGCGCTTCGCCAACAGCAAAAGGTACCATCGAACTGCTCAGTATCTTATGACCCTGAAGTAGAATAATGATGAATCCCTGAGGGACTACATACATCGGTTCAACCGAGTAGATATTGACGTCTCGGATGCTTCGCCCAAGACAGTGGTCAACGCCTTCTCTCAGGGCTTGGTAAGGGGGGATTTCTCAAAGTCATTAATGAAGAGACCTCCACCTCACTTTGAGACCTTGTTGGTTAGAGCCGAAGCATACATTAATTTGGAGGAGGCCAAAAAGGCAGTAGATGAACAACAAAGAACTGATCGGCCCAAGCCTCAAAAGCCGAGTCAGAAGTCCCCTCCCACAGTACATAATCATCCCCCTAGGGTCCCTCCTACCTACCCTCCTCGGCTGATGAAAGAAAGAGCAATTCATGTAGTGCAGGAAGCCCCCCAACCATCCATACAACTTGGCCAGCGCGGCCCCTTCTGTGCCTTTCATCAGATATACGGTCACTCAACCCGAGAGTGTCGTACCTTGGCTGATGAAATCAGGCAAGTTATGAGGGAGTAACAATAGAACTTCAGCGCTCCACCCTGAGATGTAAAGCCCGAACCACGGGGTCATGCTTAGCACAATCCGGCCAGGAGGGCTCCTCGATCTGCACCCGAGTAGCAAAGACCGGCTCAAATCCCGCGAAGGTCCCGAGAAGCCTCTCCAAGCAAGCCTATTTCTCAACCAGGATTGCCAAAAGAACTCAACACTCTACACCGCAGAACGATTAACATGATCACCGGTGGAGCCACAGATGGGGATTCAAATCGAGCCCGAAAGGTTCGTGGAAGACGGCTAGAAAACATGGAAGTAAACACTAGTCGAAGGCCTGTGGAGGGACATGCAATAAGTTTCAGCCCTGAGGACCTGCGAGGAGTTTCTGTCCCGTATGATGATGCCTTGGTGATCAGAGCCACTATCGCCAATTATGACGTGACCAGGATTTTCGTGGACACAAGTAGCTCGATAAATATTTTATTTAAAGATGCTTTTGACCGTATGCAGCTTGATTCGGCGCGACTTCAGCCAATGAACACAACTTTATTTGGCTTCTCGGGCCACGAAGTAGCACCACTCGGCCGAATTGATCTCCCCTATCTCTGGGAGAAGAGCCCCTCCGTCGGACTCAGATGACCACTTTTACTATTGTGAACGCCACCTCGACCTACAATGTCATCTTGGGAAGGCTGACACTGTATTCTTTCGAAGCGACGATATCCACTTATCATCAGAAGATTAAGTTCCCTGTGAACAATCAAATAAGGGAAGTCGCTGGGGATCAAAAGACAGCTCGAATGTGCTACGTGGAAGAAGTCCAAACCGACCCCAGAAAAAACCAAAAGATAGAAATGGCTGAAGTGTATGCCCTGCATGAGGTACATCTGGAAGAGGCCCTTGATGAAGAAAACATACAAGTATGGCTGAATCATCTTGAGCGAGTCATTCGAATCGCTGCAGACTTGCCAGCCGAGTTGAAGCAAGAAGTAATGGACTGCCTGGTCAACAACCGAGACGTCTTCACTTGGCCGGAGGAACAAAAACAGAGCATCTCTCGAGCCGTGATGGAGCATAGATTGAATATTTTTCTCGGGTCTCGGCCTGTCAAACAGAAACGAAGACACGTCAGATTAGAGAAAGACCAAACTATCCGAGCCGAGGTGCAGAAACTCATGCAAGCCAGATATATCCGGGAGGTACAATTTCCTGAATGGTTATCTAATATTGTATTAGTGCCGAAACTAGGAGGAAAGTGGAGGGTATGTATAGACTTCAGAGATCTTAATAAAGCATGCCTTAAAGATTGCTACCCCTTGCCTCGAATAGATCAATTAGTAGATTTCACGGCAAGATGTGAGCTAATTTGCATGCTAGACGCTCACCAGGGGTATCATCAGATCCCATTAGCTCTAGAAGATCAAGAAAAAGTTAGCTTTGTCACAGCGGATGATACTTTTTGCTACAAGGTGATGTCATTCGAACTGAAGAACGCTGGCGTCACTTATCAAAGGCTGATGGACAAAGTGTTTCAGTCACAATAGGCCGAAACATAGAAGTATATGTGGACGACATCCACATCAAGTTCGCCAAATCTGAAGATATGGTCAGAGATATGACAGAGACGTTCAACACATTATGCCAGTATGGAATTCGGCTTAACCCCAGCAAATATATATTCGGGGTTCGATGAGACAAGTTCCTGGGTTACATTGTCACTGAGCGAGACATTGAAGTTAATCCCGAGAAGGCTCAGGCTTTACAAAATATGATTTCTCCCCGAAATATTAGAGAAGTACAAAAGTTGCTGGGCCGAATAATGACACTCTCTCGATTCATCCCTAAGTCGGCTGAGCGGAGTCTCCCCTTCTTCAAGGTACTCCATAAGTCGGCTCGATTTTCATGGGATGAGAAGTGTGAACAAGCTTTCTCTGAATTAAAGCAGTATATAGCCGAGCTACCACACTTGCTAAACATGTGCCTAGGGAGAGTTTGCAGCTATACTTAGCCTCCTCCGAGGAGGTCGTGGCGTCAGTACTACTCTGACAGTAAGAAGGTAAACAAATACCTATTTATTTTGTCAGTCATGTATTAAAAGCTACCGAGAGCAGGTACACTACACTGGAAAAGTTGGCCCTAGCTCTACTTATAACAACCCAGAAGCTCCATCCGTATTTCTTATCTCACCCGGTCACAGTCTTAACTAACAGTGGTCTCGGAAGGATATTAACTAAAGCATCCACCCGCTTAATCAAGTGGATCACTGAGCTAGTCGAGTATGACATCCAATATCAATCCCGTACGATCCTTAAGGTGCAGGTATTGGTGAACTTCTTAGCCGAGACACTAGGGGTCGAGAAAAACGAGGAATGGAAGGTATATGTGGATGGCTCGGCAACTAAGCAGGGAAGTGGGGTAGGAGTATTATTGATATCCCCCCAAGGATATACAATCTGGATAGCTATACAACTCAACTTCCGAGCTTCCAACAATGAAGCAGAGTATGAAGCCTTACTAGCTGGAATGCGGGCAGCCCGTCATATTGGAGCCACTCAGATTTCTCTATATTCAGACTCACAATTGGCTGTGGAACAATCCAAAGGGTCATTCGACATCAACAACCAAAGGTTGTGGCGTTATATGCAAGCCTATAGCAAGTTATCATCGGAATTTCAAGAGGTTACTCTTTACAAAATTCCTCAGGCAGACAATCAAAAAGCTGACAAGCTGGCTCGCATGGCTAGTGCACTCACTACTTGGAGCTTGGATGACTCAATAGCCGAGACGCAGCTCATCGCTAACATAGATCAAGAACCAATGGTGTCTCACAGCCCGCCAGACTGGAGAACTCCTCTAACTGACTACCTCAAGGAGGGAGTACTGTCGAATGATTAAGCCAAGGCACAGATAGTTAAGAAAAGAAGCACTCGTTTCGTCCTAATAGGCAACACACTGTATAAATGAGCTTTCGCTCGACCCCTACTTAAATGGCTCGGCCTGGAAGAAGCAGATTATGTCATGCGCGAAGTGCACGAGGGTAGTTGCAGAAATCATTCTGGAGGAGCATCCCTTGCTCGAAAAATCTTATTAGCCGGATATTTTTGGCCAACACTCCAACAAGATGCTTCTCATTGTGTGCGAGTATGCCTTAGTTGTCAGAAGCATCAGAATTTTTCTCAACAACCCGCCGAGCTACTGAAAGAGTCAGTAATATTTTGCCCTTTCAACCAATGGGGAATGAATATAGTGGGACCACTACCGATGGCGCCGAATCAGAAGAAGTTTCTGTTGGTGGCGGTGGATTATTTCTCAAAGTGGGTAGAAGTCGAGTCGCTAGCCAAAATAACTGAAGAGATCGTGCTAAAATTCTTCTGGAAGAACATAGTTTGCCGATTCGGTATCCCAAGGAAGCTGGTCTCAAACAACATGCGACAATTTCAAGGCCACAAAGTGAAAGAGTGGTGTCAGTAGCTGGAGATTCAGCAGACTTTCACCTTAGTAACTTATTCTTAAAGCAACGAGCAAGCTGAAGTCACTAACCGAGAGCTGATTCGGGGAATTAAAATCAAGTTAGATCACACGGGGGGAAGCTGGGTCGAAGAATTACCCAGTATCTTATGGGCATACATAATTACCCCTAAAGACAGCACGAGCCTCACCCTATTCCATCTGGTTTACGACGTTGAAGCCCTCGCCCCCGTGGAAATTGGCATGGGATCACCCTGAGTTTTTGCTTACACTCCCGACGATGATACCAACAAGGAAAGAAGACTGGCTGAGCTGGATTTAGTAACGGAGACCCAGGAGCAAGCGACCAATCGGATGAATGCCTTTCGAAGAAAAATCACTCAGGCTTACAACAAGAAGGTAGTACCCCGATTCTTTCATCCTAGCGATTTTGTATGGAAGAAAATCCAGCCTACAGGGGAAATTCGAAAATTGACACCCCGATGGGAAGACCCATACAAAGTAATCAAGAAGCTCAGTTCTGACGCTTACTACTTTTAGGATAGCGAAGGAAAGGAGCTTACTCGGTCCTGGAATGCTTTCCATTTACGACCTTATCATGTTTAAAGAATCCGGGGATATGTAATGAAGTCTCCTCATAATGAAAATTCTTCTTCATGGCCCCAGACAGGCTTTTTTGTACAAGTATTATTCATTCCGCTATTCTCCTTGGGTATCGCTTATCACAACTGGTCCCAAGTATAGCCTATTCGGCTATTCTCCTTGGGTATTGCTTATCACAGCTGGTCCCAAGTATTATTCATTAGACTATTCTCCTTGGGTATCGCTTATCACAACTGGTCCTAAGTATAACCTATTCGACTCTTCTCCTTGGATATCGCTTATCACAGCTGGTCCCAAGTATTATTCATTCAGCTATTCTTCTTGGGTATCGCTTATCACAGTTGATCCCAAGTATAGCCTATTCAGCTCTTCTCCTTGGGTATCGCTTATCACAGCTGGTCCCAAGTATTATTCATTCGGCTCTTCTCCTTGGGTATCACTTATCACTGTAGGAGATTTGAGGCCGCTAGAGGGGGGTGAATAGCGTCGTGCTCGTACGTAGATGGAAATCTTTCGCGTTCGTCTCTACAAAGCTCGTTATGCGCAGCGGAATAATAATAATAAAAGCAATAACGAATTAAGACAAAACACAAAAGAACACAAAGATATAACGTGGTTCGGAACCGCACGGTTCCTACTCCACGGATCGAGCTCTAAAGAGCTCTAGTTATGCACACACACTCACTAATCACAAATACTCCTTCTCGACACAAGTCGGAGGTGGAGAAACCTCGTACAATAGATTACAATAATAATCTAGATGCTACAAGCAAATACAATGAAATACAAAACAATACAAGTAAAGAAAAACACTTTACAAATGCTCTTTGAATGCTTGATCGCTTGGTTGCTTGATATCAACTTGGAGACCCTGATTTGCAGCAGCAAATTGCCCCAAAAGCCCTCAAGAAACCATATCTTTTTCCTCCATCATGAGCTCCTTTTATAGCTTCAACCTGTGATGGAAAAAGTCGATCAGTCGACTGATGCCACTGTTGTCGTGAGACAACGGCTAGATCCATGCTGGATAAGTCCAACGGATCCATCATCAGTCGACTGATCATACCCATCAGTCGACTGATGGAGCCTTCACTCGACCAGTCGAGTGTCGACTCCATTCTGTGGTCGATTTCTCGAGCACCAGTCGACTGATCACACGATCGATCGGCGAGCTAGCTAGCCGATCGACCACCTCCGCAATGATCGCTAGGCCACTTCCCGCAGTCAAACCCTAGTTGACCACGCCAGTCGACTGCCACATGACACCAGTCGATTGACACACCTCAAACATGAGGTTTTAGCCCAAGTATGGTGCCCCCATACTTGCTATACCACCCTTAGCCTAGACCTAAGCCTTCTAGTCACCTCCATCAGCTTCACGCCTCTCGGATCCCTCCAAGTCATCCATGACTTGTTCATCCATCGCGCTAGCCTCCAGGTGCTTCCCTCGGCTATGTCATTCTAACGGTGTCTACACCGCCAAGGCACATTAGACTTACGCCGCCAAGACTCCGCTTGGACTTTACGCCGCCAACCATTGGACTTATGCTGCCAAGACTCCCGCTTAGACTTTATGCCGCCAATATTCCCCTTGGACTTTCCAAATGCCAAGACTCAAGCTTGGACTTTCCCTTGCCAACCCATGTTGGACTTTCCATGCCAAGACCCATGCTTGGACTTTCCCAAATGCCAAGTGTCCCACTTGGACTTTCCATGCCAACTCATGTTGGACTTTCCATTGCCAAGGCCCATGCTTGGACTTTCCCATGACAATTACATTGTCATATGTTTTTTGTCGAATATCAAAACATCACTCGAGTCAAACTCGAGTCCTGGTCAATCGTGACCTGGGCCGATTGCACCAACAATCTCCCCCTTTTTGATGTTTGACAAAAACCAAACAAACCATTGAGTTAGAACACTAACTCAAATCTCTTACCAATTATCCCAAATTGGTAATCCCAAACACTCTCCAAATATTCTTCCCCAAACATTCTCCCCCTTTTTGACTAACATCAAAAAGGTTTTCTCTCCAAGGAGGTCAACGTCTCATGTCCCAATGAGATCTTACAATCTCCCCCTTGGTCTAAAAATACCTAGGATACCTACCATCTTCCTAGTGATAAGTCCTATATCACTCAAGAGAGGCAATCCTATACTCTCCCAATTTCCAAATTGGGTCTCTCAAAAACCCATCAATTTTCCCAATTGATGTCATTTTTCCCATAACTTCTCCTCTTCAAGGAGAAAAACACATCCATCATCCCAAGATGGATACCTCCCCCTAAAGGCTTGCTCCCTCTTGACCATTGCACCAACAATGTCCTTGGGAAGTCCCTAAGCCAATAGGAACTCTAAACCATCAAAAATAAGGTTAAAAGTTTAAACATGAACTCTCCCCACCTTAAATTTGATACAAATCCTAAACAACTCTCCTAATCCATATCCAATGGATTTTCACCCTTTATAATGCTTGCCAAAGTATATCCTAGGGTTAGGAGTGGTTAGAGACCTTAATCGAAGCTGAACACGGGCTAAACAAACCTAGTTTTCCCGAAATCAGCATTGGCAGTCGACTCCGTCAGCTATCAGTCGACTTCCACTAAGAGCAGTCGACTGATAACTGAAATTTCCGAATTTCAGTTATCAGAATTGAATTTCAGAAAATCATAAGTAATTATATGTATATCAAAAAATCACAAAATTTGATACGTATATTACTTATAGTCAATACAATGGGTGAAAAATATTTGAAAAGTATTTTACCCATAAAATACTGAAATTGATACAAAATTCAAAAGTGAAGAAAACTTCTAAGTTTTGGCTCACTTTGTATCAATCTCATCAATGATGATTGCTATCAAAAGATAAACTTCACCAAGGTTTTTCAAAATGATTTTAAAATGTTTTCAAAATCTTATTTTGGATCATATTCCTTGGGCTCAATGTACATGACTTGTACACAAGCTTTCTCAATGATCCACTAAAGAAATTAGATGAGTTATAGTTCATCTAGATGCAAAAACTATGTACCTTGAACTCAACTCATATCCTAGCATCTCACATGTATCTAGGGTGTATAAATATACATACATGTCAATGTAATGTGAGATGTGGATTTTGGTTCATTTAATTTAGGGTTTCATGTATTTTCTAAGGCAACCCTACTTGATTCTCTTATGAATGAGACTCCAAGTCATGTCAAAGTCCTTAAATCAATTTTTATTAATTTAAATGCATGAAATGATCATGGCATAATGATAGCAAAATAAAAGCATGGCCAATGATCATGATGTCATGACATATGATATAAAACTAAAGCACATGACATTTAAATCCTTAATCCTAAACATGATCATGACATTTTAAATGATTAAAATAAACATGATGTCATGTCATAGCATATGGCAAATCAAAGCATGGCAAATAAGATATCAAGGTATATAATACCTAAATTTTAATATTAGTTGTCATTTGATATGATTAAGTATATTTTGTCATATTACTACTAATCTCCCTAGTGTGCCAAAAATCCAAAATGACACACTAACATCTGAACCTAAATTGTGTCAATTTGATCAATTTTTCAAACTTTTCAAATAATATTGGCACATCCTAAAATCTTTTAGGATTAAAGCTCAAAAGTATTTCTAAGGTAACCATAACCTTGAAAATAACCTAAAGTGTCACCTTTACCATGATTGAGTTAACTACCCATTCAATCAAGGTTGACACATCCTAACCCATCTAGCGTGAGTCAATCACGCTCTTAGGAACCCAAAACCTATTTGAGCTCCTAGGATTAATTAGGTATTCCTTAGGGATAACCTCCCTAGATACCCTCTTAATGACCCTCCTAGGCTTGTTAGCCTTGGTCATTTGGGTCTTACCTAGGTTGACTCTAAGGGTAACTCCCCTTGCAACCTTCTTAGTGTCCACCCTAGGTTTCCTAGAAACCCTAGTCACTAGGCACAACCTTTGGTCAACCTTAGGGATGACTTCCCTATTGATCTTGGTCATCCTAGACCTAGTTTGTGTTCCATAATCAAATGGAACACTATGGTAAGTCACCTTAGGCTTAGGTTTGTGACCCAAACCATTCTTGCCCTTAGTTGACTTTTGTTTCTTGGGTCCTGATGTTGACTTTGAGGTTTTGACCCTTGACTTTGATCATTAGACCCTTGCATTTGATTTTGCATAATCTTGAGGGTCTTTTCTAATTTTTCAAGCCTTGACCTCAAGGCTTGGTTCTCTAATTCTAATTGCCCAATTTTAAAATTTTGATTTGATCTTTGGGCATGGGACTTCCTAGGCATATGCCTAGTCCACTTGGGATTCAAACCTAGGTGCTCTTGTATTTTCTTGATAGATTCCCTAGGTAAGGTATTTTTAGGGACATTAGTCCCAAATTTCTCCTTATTTCCTAAGTGGACACTTTTAGCTCCTAAACACAAATATTTATTTCTGGCATGCTTTTCATGGTGAATTGCAAGAGAATTAAATTTCCTAGCATGCTTTTGACTTTTAACTAAAGAAAAAGCATTATTAACATGATATACCTTAGGGTTTGCCTTAGTAGCTCCCCCTACTTGTGATGCTCGGTTTTGCCTCTTCTTTTCCCCCTTCGGGCATTGATTCCGGTAATGTTCCGGTTGTCGGCATTTGAAGTAAACGACTTCCTCCTTGCTTTTATGCGTTGAGGGACTGACATCCTTGACTTTTGGAGCCGGTTGAGCCTTCTTTACCCTTTTTGGGCACTTACTCTTGTAGTGCCCGGATTCCCTACACTCAAAGCAAATTATATGATTTTTGTTTAAAACCGAATTGCTTGAGTTACCTAGAGTGGTTGTAGGCGCCGGAGTGGATTCTTTATCTCTTCCGGAGGTGGATGACTCCTCTTGAGATTGCTCCGGTGTGGAGGATGGTCTCTCCTCCTCAATCCTAGAAGTGGATGCTTCTTTGACTTCTTCCACCTTTTCCGATTCGGATGTTGATTCCCTATCAACCTCCAAATCCTCAAGCTCTTTAGATGATGATATACTTGCTTGAGCTTGAGATGGTGAGCACTCCTCTTCTTCTTCTTCTTCTTGGATTGATGATGAATTTTCATGAAGCTTGGCCAAATCGCTCCATAGCTCCTTGGCATCCATGCACTCACCTAGGCTACACAAGAAGTCATTAGGAATTAAATCAAAAATGAAATTGATTACCTTCTTGTTTTTCTCAAATCTTTGGAGTTGATCTTCACTCCATTTCTTCTTCTTGAGGAAGCCACCCTTTGGTCCTTTTGGATATTCGAATCCTTCCATTAATATGGATCATTCCTCAAAATCCTTCATCATAAAAAAATCTCCAATTCTTCTCTTCCAAGAATTGAAGCCTTCTCGTCCATAGAAAGAATAGGGAATTGGGGTGTTGATATCCCATCCCAATTGTTCTTCCATCTTCACCCTCTAGCTTCTTTGTCTTAGCTCCCGGCAGTTAGTCCGTAGAAGAGTCCCGGGCTCTTATACCAATTGTAGGAGATTTGAGGCCGCTAGAGGGGGGGTGAATAGCGTCGTGCTCGTACGTAGATGGAAATCTTTCGCGTTCGTCTCTACAAAGCTCGTTATGCGCAGTGGAATAATAATAATAAAAGCAATAACGAATTAAGACAAAACACACAAGAACACAAAGATATAACGTGGTTCAGAACCGCACGATTCCTACTCCACGGATCGAGCTCTAAAGAGCTCTAGTGATGCACACGCACTCACTAATCACAAATACTCCTTCTCGACACAAGTTAGAGGTGGAGAAACCTCGTACAATAGATTACAATAATAATCTAGATGATACAAGCAAATACAATGAAATACAAAGCAATACAAGTAAAGAAAAACACTTTACAAATGCTCTTTGAATGCTTGATCGCTTGGTTGCTTGATATCAACTTGGAGACCCTGATTTGCAGCAGCAAATCGCCCCAAAAGCCCTCAAGAAACCATATCTTTTTCTTCCATCACGAGCTCCTTTTATAGCTTCAACCTGTGCTGGAAAAATTCGATCAGTCGACTGCTCGGGACCATCAGTCGACTGATGTCACTGTTGTCGTGAGACAATGGCTAGATTCACGCTGGATAAGTCTAATGGATCCATCATCAGTCGACTGATGGAGTCTTCACTCGACCAGTCGAGTGTCGACTCCATTCTGTGGCCGATTTCGAGCACGGTCGATCGATCACACGATCGATCACCGCCGAGCGGCGATCGTGACCACCTCTGGCAATCGACTGCTAGGCCACTTCCCGCAGTCAAACCCTAGTTGACCACGTTAGTTGACTGCCACATGGCACCAGTCGACTGGCACACCTCAAATATGAAGTTTTAGCCCAAGTATGGTGCCCTCATACTTGCTATACCACCCTTAGCCTAGACCTAAGTCTTCTAGTCACCTCCATCAGCCTTACGCCTCTCGGATCCCTCCAAGTCATCCATGACTTGTTCATCCATCGCGCTAGCCTCCAGGTGCTTCCCTCGGCTATGTCATGCTAACGGTGTCTACACCGCCAAGGCACATTGGACTTACGCCGCCAAGACTCCGCTTGGACTTTACGCCGCCAACCATTGGACTTATGCTGCCAAGACTCCCGCTTGGACTTTACGCCGCCAATATTCCCCTTGGACTTTCCAAATGCCAAGACTCAAGCTTGGACTTTTCCAAATGTCAAGTATCCCACTTGGACTTTCCATGCCAACTCATGTTGGACTTTCCATTGCCAAGGCCCATGCTTAGACTTTCCCATGACAATTACATTGTCATATATTTTTTGTCAAACATCAAAATATCACTCGAGTCAAACTCGAGTCCTGGTCAATCGTGACCTGGGCCGATTGCACCAACAATCACAGCTAGTCCCAAGTATTATTCATTCGGCTATTCTCCTTGGGTATCACTTATCACAGCTGGTCCCAAGTATAGCATATTCGGCTCTTCTCCTTGGGTATCGCTTATCACAGCTGATCCCAAATATAGCCTATTCAACTCTTCTCCTTGGCTATCGCTTATCACAGTTGGTCTCAAGTATAGCCTATTCGGCTTTTCTCCTTGGTATCGCTTATCACAGCTAGTCCTAATTATTATTTATTTGGTTATTCTCCTTGGGTATCACTTATCACAGCTGGTCCCAAGTATAACCTATTCGACTCTTTTCCTTGGATATCGCTTATCACAGCTGGTCCCAAGTATTATTCATTCGGCTATTCTCCTTGGATATCGCTTATCACAGTTGGTCCCAAGTATATCCTATTCGGCTCCTCCTTGGATATCACCTATCACGGCTGGTTCCAAGTATCTCCAATTCGACTCTTCTTTGGATATCACTTATCATAGTCAGTTCCAAGTGATTGTTATTCGTCCTTTGGTTTTCTCTCTAGAGTATCTCTTCTCGACCAAGATTCCTATCATTGAACCGCAGTGAAGGTACTTTGAAGTCATTTGTTATTATCATAGTTAATAGTATTAAATTCCTAGGAGGCTGAGAGACGACACTTAGCTTCAAGAAAACTTGTATTAATGACAAACTAGTTACAAGTTTAAGAAAGCCGCGTATGACTACAAAATTTACTACTAAGCTGGAAATTAAAAACTAAACTATGAGGGGAGACCGCCGAGAGCTGAATCTGGAGTCTCATCGATTAGACGCTGCAGATCCAAGAACTCAGCTGAAGCTCCTTCAGGTGGATATCCGACTTCCTTGAAGTGCCGGATGACCCCCTCATATCCAATCTTTAGGAGTTCAGCGGTGCGACCTCCTAGGATGTCAGAAAACTCCTCAGAGACGAGGAAGGCCTTCTTACGTTTCTCCCAGTAGCCCTCCTCGCCAGCTCGGTAGGTAACCAGCTCAGCTCTGGTGGCCTCCACCCGAGCTGCTAGCTCTTCCCGCTGCTTGGTCTCAAACTCTACCTGAGCCACTCTGACTTGCTCATCTTGTAGTAGTCTGGCCTCGGCTTCTTCGGCACGAGCTTTGAGCTTATCTGCCTCGGCAGCTCTAGCCCTCAGCTCCTCCATCTCGACAGCTTGGACCTTTAGGCGCTCTAGCTCTCGCGCCTGGCTCTTGAGATCGTCCTCATAGCAGAGGACCTTGGATCGAAACATGGCTGCCTCAGATTGAGCCAGGCCGAGCTCTGCTTCCTTGTCCTGGAGCTGAGTTGAGAGGTCTGCCACCTGGGCCCACATCTGTTGGAAAGTCACTGTCAAGGGAGACAGGTGGGACATTAGCTCCAGATGGTAGCCCCAGAACTACAAAAGGAGCAAAGTTAACAAAGTTAGCCGAGGTAGTAAAACTTAGTGACAAAAGCAAAACAGCAAAATAGACTTACTTTGGCCAGGTGGGTGTTCATCTCGTCGCTAAGCGCCGGGATGAATTTCCCCTTGGCCGACTCCCCTATGGCGTCCCGGATGTCTCGAAGAAATCCTCTGGCAGGCCGCTCTTGTCCCGGTCAAGGACAGCCCAAAACTTCCAGGAGGGGACTTGGACTGTGTTGACGAGAGGATGATGGCTCATCAGGAGGAGGAGGAGCCCTCGGATACTCCTCCAAAGGAGGCTCCGGGATGTCCAACCCCGTGCCGCTAGGCCCCTCGCCACTCGACCCCTCACCACTCGGTTCGATCGAATACCGAGGACTTGTGTGTGGGGAGAATTACTGAGAAGGACTCCTCTCCGTAGAAGAAAGCACTACACGACTCCTCTTGCGCTGTCGTCGTTGCTCCTCCAAGTCCCCGGAACTTATCACCTCAGCCACAATGGAAGGTTGAGGTGGTGGAGGTTCGTCCGATCCGGTTCCTTTAGGTGTCTCGGCCGGAGCATCTGTTGGAGGGATCATTTGCGCCATTTTTCACTTCATTTTTTTATTGATTGAAGCGTGAAACATGACTTCAACTGACATAAATAAGAAGGTTAGCAGGTAGAAATAAAACATAAAAATAGAACAAGGGAAAGTTTTTTTTACCTAAGGAGCCACTCAACTCAACCTCTATTGGACTTGTACCGAAATGGTATAGAAGCCCTTCCTCCAGTAAGACGTTGACGTCAAAGCTTAAGCCGGCAAGGACTCCGAAAATCTCTCGGTAGGCGGGAGATTTTTTGAAGCTTCGAATAGAGGGAGAAGGTGGCAGCTCGAGCTGCCACCCGATTGGCCAAGTAAAAGGGGATTCGAGTTTAACGAATAAGTACTTGACCTTTCAGTGTTTGTGTGAAGTGGCGAGGTTCGACAAGAACTTTATTTCTTGCCGAGCCGAGAAGAAGACTCCCGCTTTTTTCTTCTTTGGAATAAAGCAAGAATGGAAAGCGGCAGCCGAAAGAGGAAAATGATAGAAAAGAAAAATAATAATAAAGTCATTAATAATGTTAAAGGCGTTGGGGGTGAATTGGTTCAAAGGAATGAGAAAATATGAGGACAGCTCGTCAAAGAAAGGGTACAAGGGGAAGTGAAGATGAGCATCCAATTGGTCGAGAAAGAAGATCATGAATTCGGGAGGGGGCTCATGAGGCCGCTGTTCCCGTTGAGGAGACCTAAACCTATAGGAGTTAGGGATGTGGAAAGCAGACCTGGCTTCGGTGCGAACCTCCTGGTCGACAGTACTGCGGACTCTCATATACCAAATATCGGTATCCGAGGCCATTGCGAAAGGAAAAGGAGGACGAAGGGCAGAGAACTTACAGGGGTAACGTCGCCGGAGAAGAAGGAAGGAATCGTTGGAGAAAAAGGTTTGAGAAGGCAACACGTGCGAAATGGCAAGAACCAAGTGGTGAAGGGGCACTTATAGACGAGTTGCGTCAACTCTCCTTCCGAGGACTTTTCCTTGAGACACGTGGCATGACGAAAGAAACCCTAGGGAAACGAGACAACCATAACATATCCTCGCATTAATGTACATTAATGGGTCATCTCCGAAAGTGGGATCTTCTCCGTTCCCGAGGAGCACGTACTAGGTGCCACCTCCTATGTCTCATTAAAATGAGAGAGAGAAATCATAACGTAATAAGATCTGTCTAGTCAGTCAAGCTACACCTATCCTTCGACTAGACTTGAGGGGGGATGTCTGTGATACTGAGAAAAACTAACTTATGACTAGGCATATAACCGTTAGTACCGCATCTCGGCTTGGCCATATATTATTTCAGACACCCCGCGTCTCGGCTCGACTATATATTATTCTAGATGTCCTGCGTCTCGGCTCGGCCATATATTATTCCAGATGCCCCGGGTCTTGGTCATCATCTCATATCTCAGCAAAGACATATTATCTCAGATGTATGACTTCTCAACGCATGGATTATCTTATTTTATCAGAGGACATGGCGGGTATTTCCTGTTCAGGAGGTCCACCAGACAGTCCTTGTCAGCATTCCTCTCCGATCAAGAAACAAATGTCCATACTAGTTTTCAGAGGAATGTCTACTTCATTAATAAGGAATGAGCATTAATGATGACCCACGCACTGACAACATTTATGAGGATAATTATCCCTATTACTTCTCAAAGGTAGACGTAAGATCAGGAAGTCATACTGACCATACTGATTGGCAAGGGAATTTCTCTTCTATATATAGCTCTCCCAAGGAGGAGAAAGGGGTTCGCGCATTCTCAACTTAACATTTCCATTCCTTTCTCCATTTGTCTACTAATTTTCTACCTTGAGCGTTGGAGGGACCTTGCCGAGATCTCTCTTGGTGTCCTTAATCGTTTTCTATCTTGCAGGCTCCGCCATTCGGCTCGTCTCGCCTCATTTGACTCGGCTCACGATCAAGACGACGCTTCGACTGTCCCCACTCTCCCTCCGTGTCATTCCCTTCCGTCCGAGCTGTCAGCCTTTGCCGCTCTCGCCACCGGGATATCTCACTATTCCGTCTCGATAGGCAATAATATATATACCTGTTAAGTGTCAACAAACATACAAAACAGTTGTTCATAAATAATATTGATCAGATCAATTTAAAGATTCTTACGTTCCCCATTATCATCTTTTTACTAATCACACAGTTTATCTGGTTTTTAAATTGTTACGTACAGTAACAATACCAATAATATCTTTGACAAGAAGAACGTCCGCAACAAAGAATCTATAATTTCTACTTATTTTAAGGTTCTGTGTTATGCTCCGGCCCCCTCACACAAACAAGAATAATAAATTAATACCGATAAGTTTTTATAATTAAGTACAATCTCGAGGAAGTTATAATTTCGATTCGATCTTTAATCATGATATATTTATAATTTTTTTAAATAAAATAATAAATTTTAGAATAATAAATTATTGAATTATCTGTTACAAATACTTTCCGATTTACTTTAACAATCAATAAATTTTTTTTATAAAATCGAATCGATCATCCTCGGAATTAATCGCATGGGCCAAAAGCTTAAGGTACGTTTAGTAGAGAGAAAATTTTCTATTTTCTATTTTCTGTTTTCCTTTTTCAGAAAATAGAAAATAATTTTTTTAGTGTTTTCTAATTTTTCAGAAAATACTTTTTTATTTTTTGGAAAACAAAAATAAAAACAGAAAATGATTTTCTGGAGTTTTTCAATTTTCCAGAAAACTCTCATTTATTTTCTAGAAAACGGAGATGGAAAACGTCAACCAAACGCGTTTTCTCGTTTTCTCAAAAAATGAAAACAGAAAATAGAAAATTTTCTCTCTACCAAACACCCCCTATCTTATGCTACGTCTGAGCTCTCAATGATCCCTATCTATGCACTTATCAACTGCACTCTTAATTTATCTCTTTTATCGATAGAGACAACCGAAAAAGACCGCTAATATATGACGGTTTTATATTTTTTAAATATTTTATGCTAACTAAAAAAACAAAAAAAAAACTTAGGAAACCTTAAACTAAAGACAAAGTAGTTTCTATTTAATTTAATCTATTGAATTTACATTGAATTATTGATCCCACAGTTAACTGTAGAAAGTTTCCACAAGAATGACGTGGTAACTAAGGTGTGACAGTGCTTGGGGATAAGATATGGATTGATTCCAAAGAAAATTTAAATTTTTTTTCTAGATTTAGATAACCCCATATATTTTGGTCATCACGTTAAGATCCATAGAATTCTCCGTGATTTAATTACCTTTCTTATGATGATCATAAGACAGATCAATAGGAATCGTTAGATTGACGATTCTAATTTTTTACTAAGGACTTAGAAAAACATGGCATCTATGACAGGAACGTAACCAAGTGCAGGTTTGGAACTACGTACGTACCACTGAACCTGCCATTCATTTTCATGCATGCCCACCTTCCGCTGTCCTCGGTGAGTTCTATCTTCTTCTGCTCCCCATCGTCCTTAACCTTCACGTTAGCTTAACTTTGTTCTGCGAGTTACTTACACAACAGCAGAAAGAGAATTATTTTACAGCTGCTAGCTAGCTCTCGCCATGAAGCATCGCATCTTCTTCTTCATCATCATCACCACGAGGAATTCATTCACTTAAATTAATGCCTCTCGATCGGGCCCTTTTGTACTGTGGAGTTGCTGCCAGTTGGGTGATCGAAAGACTTTCACTCCGCTCGATCGACTCATGTGGTCCTTCTTCTCTTCTCCTCACCTACTCATCTAATTAAAGCTAGCTAACTGCTCCTAGCTTGCTTGCTTGCCAATTTTCTTGTTGACATTTTATCAAAAAGATGAATCAAATGTTTTAAAATTCTCAAAAATCACATCTTCTTGTTGTTTTTTTTTTAAATCACATCTTTCTCGTCGACTACAATATCATATTATTTTTCTATAATATTATTTTTTAAAATCAGCAAAATCAACATTACTGCTACATATAATATCAACAGTACCATTATAATTCTAAATATTTGAACTCAGAAATAGGATTGTATATCTTCGACTTTACTCTTCTATTTTATATTTTGGTTTCATAATTTTAAATCTTTTCATTCCATCAATAAATTAAATTTTCAATCAAAATTCATTAATGATCTTAGTCCATTCTAATTGAATTTAATTGATCAAATATGATAAAAAGACCTTATAGTTGAGATTTCAAAGCATGCATGATTGGATTTAATCCATCAAAAAATTAAAGTCAGGACATAAAATAGTAGTAAAAAATAGAATGTAAAAAAAAAATTACAATCATATTTCTGAATCTCTTATTAGTGTTTAAAAAATTAACAACACCGCATAAAAATAAAATAAATAACATAATTGATGGAAATAGTATTTTTGAAACTAAATGCACCTTTGATTAAAAAAAATAAACTACAATGCACCTTTTGTAAATTTTCAAATTTTGAAAGTGACTTTTGATAAAATAGGATAGTTTCTTCTTCCTTAATTTCCTGCTATGCATGCAAAGAAAAAACAAAAACAAAAAAAAAAAAATTCTCTTTCGAATGCTTCATGCATCATGCGTTTGCGCGCGGCACGGAGAGATAAGAGCGAGACTGTTTTGGCCACCAACAGAAAGGGCTGGCGCTGTCAGACTTCCAACTCACTGACGAAGTCCCGGCCCCTCTGCGGCTGCGAATTGAGGATGAAGAAGGAAGGAAGGAAGGAAGGACGGACATGGGTGGAGTAAATGCTCCACATGCCTCTGAAACCTTTCGATCGAGGAGGACTGTTTCTAATTGATTTGCATTGCTTCCCTGTCGAAGCGATCGACTGTACATGGCCATGCATCGATCGATCGACCGATGATCGATCATCTGCTTTATTCCTACTTCTCGTCGCATGCAATATATTCTTCAGCTGTTCCACTGTGGATATGTAAATGAATGTTCTCTATCGGACTGGCAATATTAATGGGATGATTCCATGGATATATATAAGATCTGTTCCTGCTTTAATTAGTTCGTTCCAGATTTACCTCTTCTAGTGTGCTGGCCGCCTTTCTCAATTCCATTTACAATTTTCATATATACTTTACTGCATCGCAGTCAGCGGACCTAACATAGGACTTGGGATATACAAAATTCGTCGTTAAATATCACTTAGTGATGTAAGACAACAATCGACTGTTTATTTTTTGACCAATTACAGAATCAGAAGAGCTTCGACTGACGACTCGACTGATGGATTAACGATGAAACGAATTCATTTCGTCTTTATTTAGTTGAATCGTCTGCGACGAATTTTTATAAAATTCGTCGCTAATATCCACTGATGCACAAAAAGTTAGCGACGAAATTAAATATTTCGTCGCTAATCCTAAAAATTCTGATGTCGCATATCGACGGTTAGCGACGAAATTGAAAAAAATCATCGCTAACCATGAAATTATAGATTTCCAGAATTCATTTAATTTGTATTCGAAATCCTGTAATACAATATCAATCACACAATTTAATTTAACAACAACTAACATAACATCCAATTTCACAAACACATCTAATTTAAAGTCCAAAACATTCAATTTCACAAACTTATAGTATCCAAATTCAAACACATTCAAGTTCATAATTTCACTAGGTCAAAATAGAAATGTTCACAAACTCTAAGATGGAGGAGGAGGTGGAGCTGAAGATGACTCATGTATCAATAATTGTAAAGCTCCAAGTGCAAGTCGATCCAGAATTACTTCAAACATATCTTGTCTTGATCTCATTGATGCCAACTCATCTTGGGTGTTAGCTAATTATGCTCGAGTGTTTGCTAGCTCCTCTTGCGTCTCTTCTAATCATTGCTGGGTGGACTCAAGTTTTTTACGCATCTGAAGAAGTGGATCTAATTAGTTTTGACTCACTTCCAAGTCCTCTAATTATCCATAACGAACACCGAAGACTTGATCATAAACTTGATCTACAATTTGGACTGTATCAATGTCATCTCCGATTTCTTGTGATTCAATTTGCTCATCTCGCAGTCTCACCATATCACCCTAAGAATAACAAACATATTATTAATATATTTACAAAGAATTATGCAAATTTAAAAATAATTTTACTAAATTATATCGATTATATCTTATATATGCAACCTTGGCTCTCTCCCCACTCCACCCTTTTGATGAGCTACAATGAGTTGTATTAAAGATAATAATCCAATCTTTTCTCTAAGACTGATCGGTCTGAAAAATATTATAATGTGTTAATATTAAAAATAACAAATAATATACTGTAACTATAAAGTTTGTACTTACACCGTCGTAACTGTATTGAATGAATGATTTTGAGTCACCTCGATGGGTAAATGGTAGTTGTGATCGATTTTGAATATTTGTTGTCGATCGTGTCTACAATATAAAATTTTGTTAATATAAAACGTAAAACATGAGTTGTAGAACAAATAATTTAATTTGTATATAACTCAGATAATTAGTATAGATTGAGTTACTTGAAATTTCTTTGATTCAAACAGATCGTACATATAGTTCCAATCTTTCTATGTCTCACAAAACTCGATCAACATATAATGTCGATGCTCAGTAGGGGGAAGATGCAGTAGGCTCTTATAATGAGTGTGCATCTTATTTCGATTGTCTCTGTACCTTGCACTTATTAATCTGTCGGTCTCCTTTCTTACCGACATTGCCTCCTCGACAAAACTGATATCTAAAGCATCCTGGAAAAAAAACCAATATTGAAATTTATTAATGAATGATGATTGATTATATAAATATCAAATTACTCATACTTACTGATATTCGATCATATATTATCTATTTATTGTCTGCGGGGATATGCTTCCAGCTCTTAGCTTATAGGGGAGTAAACTTCTTAATTGACAGACCTAACTTTGTCATAAAAGCAGTTGCATTTGTCCCGATAGGATGACCATCGCTCTTATGAAAAGTAATGGGTAATCTACCCTGTTCCTCGATTTGCCATCGGAGCTAATCAGAGTGTGTGTCTCATGTCTCTCTACTTGTCGGACGAACTATAAATCAAAAAGTGTTAACAATTAACAAGTTAAATAAATAGTAAATAAAATAAATATATTTAAAATCACATAACTAACCAGTAGGAGCAGGAGCAGGAGCACTGTCATCGTCAGGTGTAGGCACAACTGGGGGCGCTCAATTCTCTTAGGCGGCATAGCTGTGACATAAGCATTATATACAGATCGACATATAATAAAAGATTATATTAAATACATGAATTATAAATGAAAAACAATATAAATACCATGTAAATACATTTAATCTCTATCATCATCTGAAAAGGATAAATAATCATTCGCCTCACTGTCAATTTCATTATCTTCACCCTCATTAATATGACTACTTTGAGCCCCCATATCTAGATGATCCACTTACGCATTTGTCATATTTATTTGTTGATGCTCAACATCTAATTGACATAGTTGAATTATTGCTAAGTCTTCACCGACTATTGAAGTTGAATCATTGGATGAAATTTCTTGGTTTGACTCTATATTCAAGATATTACCAATCTCAAAGTCTTCAGATACTTCAACTTCAGTTACTTCGTATATTTCTCGATGGTGAACCCTTTGTACGACCTTCCAATGACCTCCACGTTTGATATCATTCAAATAATACACTTGATTCGCTTGGTTGGTCAAAATGAATAGGTTATCATCGTACCATGTTTTAGAAGTGTCAATACGTAAGAGATCATACTCTTCCATCAACGATTTTTTTTTGGGATTACATTGGACCCATTTGCACTAAAATAATTGGACTTTATACCTAAAAGAGTAAAATATTTGAACTACATCCTTCAACACACCAAAAAAAACCAAATTGTCCCCATCGTCAGAGGATGATACGCTGACCCCACTATTCTGAGTAGTTCTGCGTGAATAATGGGACCTCGTATGATATCGAATCTCATTTAAAATGCATGCATCATACAATTGAACTTCAGCATCATGTCCCATTGCTAAATAATACAACTCATCTTTCATCTCTGAATTTGTAAAAAAATTTAGCGTTATAATTTTATCCCTAAACCACAGTAGAAAATCTCAATCGTGATATCGCATAACTTGATCAGCATGAACCTTTTGAGACATAAGTTACAAATGCTCATTGTATAAAAACTTAATAAATTTAAAATCTATGAATGAAATAGAATTAAAGTAATAACTTAATGTAAAAACTTACTTTCAATATCGATCGACTTCTTTACAATTATTCATAATATACCAATGTGCTTTCTTAAACAACGACAAAGACAATTTCAGACTTTGTTGGTTAACAAAGACTCTTGTTTCCTGTGAGAAAATAGTTAATTTGCATATTGATGGTTGAACATCTTTATTTCGTTCTGGCCTAGAAAAGATTATCTCAATTTGACTCATATATAACGAATTGAAAGCTAATGTCTCATTTACAATATACCCCTTTGCAATAAATCCTTCGGGTCGTGCTTTATTATGAACATATTTTTTTAGTCTTCTCAAATATCACTCAAAGGGATATATCCATCGTGATGAACCTGGGCCAACTAACATAGCTTCACGAGGTAAATGAATTGTCAAATGAAGCATAATGTCAAAAAAAGTCGGAGGAAATATCTGTTCCATCTTACACAATATCAAGACTATTTGCTCCTCCATTTTACATATGTCTGTTGTGTGTAAAGATCTTACAATAATCTTTTTGAAGAAATCACATAACTGAATTAGTGTATTACATATGATTGTTGGGAAAAATTTACGTACAACAACTGGAAGTATTCTTTGCAACAATACATGACAATCATGTGATTTTAGTCAATATATCTTTCCTTCATTTGTATTCACATTTCTAGATATATTAGCGCATAACCATCTGGAAACTTCATAGATTTCAAAAATTGACAAAATTCACACCTTTCTTCCAATGTCAACGTGTAACTTGCATACGATTTCCTGAATTTGTCTTATACTGGTTGTAAATGCAATTCACTCCTTATCCCCATATCCTACAAGTTTAATCTTGCTTTGAGAGTGCCCTTTGACTTTTCATCTATATTTAATAATGTATCAATTAAAGCATCATAGATATTCTTTTCAATATGCATCACATCTAAATTGTGTCTCAACTTTAAGTCTGGCCAATATGGTAACTCAAAAAATATAGACTTCTTTACCCAATTTGTATCATCTAAAGATCGCTGTCGTTTTTTACTGAGTGAAGGATGTTTGCTTAATGTCATTATTCGTGGTGGTCCTTCTTTTTCAACATTTCCATTGAAATCTTTATTTCTATGCCATGGGTGTTGCACATTCAAGAATCAACAGTGACATGTGTAGCATATTTTACTCCTTAATCCTTGAGATCTGGTTTCATTCAGATAAACTGGACATGCCTTATAGCCCTTTATGCTCCATCCAGAAACTGTTTCATATGTTGGAAAGTCATGAATGGTCCACATCACGGCAACATATAATTGAAATACTTATTTAGTCGATGCATCATATGCTTCCACCCCATCATCTCATAGCTCCTTCAGTTCGTTTATCAGAGGTCCTAGATATACATCTATCTCTTTGCCAGGTGATTTAGGCCCAGGAATTAAAAGCGACATAATCATATATAGTGGCTTCATCATTTTTCATAATGACAAATTATAATTCACAAGTATAACATGTCATATACTATAAGCATTTGACATGTTTCCAAATGGATTAAATTGTCAATAGCCAACCCTAAACGAATATTTCATGAATCACCTACAAATATTTCAGGTGTATTGTCAAATTCTTGTTGGTGCAGTGACACCAGATAATCGAACCTAGATTTTGATTATGGCAAAGGCTCAAAGTTAAACTTTTATTGTTATCTCATGAGCTAAGTGTGTAGGAAATGGTTAAGCTAAGTCAAAGGTCAGCGACATCTGAAGAATCTCAAGTCGAGAAACTGTGGTGGTTAGGCGACACTTGAAGAACTTCGTGGGAGTCGAAGAACCCAAGTGGAGACCAGAATCTAAGTGATTGGTCAGAAAGGACCGAAGGTAAGCACAAGTGCGAAGAGAGATGGTAAGGTCATGTCCTCCATACGGGGACGACTGTAGGCGACGATCCGACTAAGAATTCCAGTGGAAGGTCTAGGTCGAGATCGGACAGTAATGAACCGTCATATTTACTATGTTCCATTTGTCTTGTGCTAACTTTGTTGTAGTTAAATAACTAAGCTGCTAGTCATTCGGCTATTGGTAGTCATTTATTGTTAACATCGATTGGTGATGAGGTCATCGATCGGCTATTAGCTATTGTCGATGAAGGTTAAGATAAGAACCCCTTTTCTTGGGGTGAGGTGTCCATTTGGATCAGATCTTGGACTCAACGATCAGGGGCTTGAAGGGTTATAAAGGAAGGGGGTTTCACCCCTTTAAGTCATTTTAATTGCTCTCAAAGTGCTCCCACAATGCCGAAAGTCTACGACAACGCTACGCCACCACTACACCGGCATCATGCCTATCTTCCACCTTTCAAACGTCAGTAGTCTTTCCTTTTTGTTGTCTCATCTTGTATTTAAGATTCTTTGTATCGGGCTTTCATTGTAAAGAGGAGAGGTGGGATTGTCCCTCTTCCTCATTATTTTATTCTTTGTATTCGTTGTCTCCTACCTCCAATAAGGAAGAGACTTAGTTAGTGAATTTCCCTTTGTACGCGGTCTAGGATCGCAGGGCCTTGGAGTAGCAACCGTTTGGTTGTGAACCGAGTAAAAACAAAGTGCCTCCTTATTTTCGTTTTGTCGTTTATTATTCCCCTGCATTACTTTGATTTTAATCGAATGAAAAGAAAATTTTACGCTCGCTATTCACCCCCCCCTCCCCCCCTTTAGCGTGCTTTCAATCCAACAATTCTTTCCATGATTCACTATTAGTTGGGTGTCTTAATACACCATCTGTTTCAACTTATTTTTCTCTATGTCATCTCATCTCTTTGGTTGTAGAGTTCGAAATAAACAACCGCTTAAGTCTCAATTTCAGAGGAAAATATCAAAGAATTTTTTGAGAATTCTTTTTCTTATTCATCCCTTTATACTTGTATCTGGGTTTCTTGCACATTGGACATGCATTCTTATTCTCGTGCTCATTCCAAAATAATATACAATCATTTTTACATACATGTATCTTCTCATATATCAATTCTAACTCTTTTAATAATTTTTTTGCTTCATAATAAGAGTTTGGAATCACATTCGATTTAGGAAATGCCTCTTGCAATAATCGAAGTAACATATCAAAAGATTTATTGCTCCAACCATTTAACACCTTCACATACATTAGCTTCACCATAAAATTGAAAACCGAAAAATTAGTACAATTATAATACAGTTCTTTTTGTGCTTTTTTCAATATTGAAGTATAACTTCGTCTACAATTATTTGTATTTGTGTTTTCATTGATATCATCTAATTGAGGATCATTATTTTTTATATTTTATGTATTTCGTAAATTAGTAAACATATCTTCGAAATCGTCTTCGAAATCATCTACTTCAATATTAAAATCATTTCCATCTTCATTGACAATATTAATATTACCGGATAATGTAGAAGGTTCTCTATGAAAGTTCCAGACTTTATATAAACTATCGAATTCCCACCTATAAGATGTCCTCACATATAATCCAATTTATATTGAAACAAATTGCCACACCGTCGACATGGAAAATCCAATGAATTTTCAATAAATTCAGATTAATCATGTAATTCTTTGTCATATTTATAAACTGATTCAACCCATTTATATATTCAGAACTAATCTGATTCTTAATTGTTATCCAACTTTTATCCATATTTTTAAACCCTGATTAAACATATATAAAATAATTTTGATGTTAATTTTCAATAAAAGCAATTTAGCAACTTAAATTTATTTATCACATACAAAATAATCAAAAAATTTATTTGATACTATTGCCTAAGAAAATGAAAAAACAAAAAACATAATGTTCAAAAAGTTCATGCAAATATACAGTTGTTCCATGTTTCTTTTGACATAGATATCAACAAACATATATATGTGAAGTTTTATGATACCAGAACTAAAATATTGTATGTAGAAATTTCTTTACACCCAAGAGACAAACAAAAAAAGCTACCATGAAAGCATCACTAACAAGCAGAAGACATATGGTCGATGAATATTGAAATATAAAGAACCTATGATCTAGGAATGTTGTATGTCGCTAGTTCTATAGGAACTTCTTTACTACCACGAATCTAGAAGTAACAAGAAAAACCTGTAGTTGATCAAGAGTGAAAAATACTAAACCTATGATTAAGAAAATGTCATTCTATTTTATAAATTGAAACATAAACTTATGTGTCTACCAAGCCCTTAATTTAAAGGATAGATATGATGATTGTCACACAAGTTCTTCTATCATTCAAATCAAATGGTTGGTTAATTACACTATGTAATTTTGGATAGAGGAATCTCACCATTTTGTTGATAAAAGAGAGAATGGTTCCTAATTATAAAAATTTAGATGTGTAACCAACCCCTTGAATGTAATTGCACATTATTAGTTTAAAGATGCTCATTAGACAAATTTTAGTTAATCTCAGTCCATTAAATATATTGAGCACCTTATTAATCACAATACATGTTCTGATAATATAGACATCTTGAAGACTAGATATTTGGTGTGGATTTTCTATTTCAATTGGAAAAATTCATATAGACGAAATTTAAAAAAAAAACAACCATCAAATTTCCAGAAAATATCTGTCAAATAAGTAGGTTGACCTTGAGACGATGCCGAGAAGAAGCCGGAGCTGCCATCGGAGCCGGATAACCGAGAGCTAGCGCATATGAAAGAGAAGTCATCGGAGAAGAGAAGTCGCGCGCGGAAGCTAGCGCGTCAAGTCGACGAGGAGAGAAGCCGGAGCACGAGATGGAGACGGAAGAGACGAAGGAAGAGTCGCATGGAGAATCGTCAGAGAATCACCGGAGAGTAGGAGAATCGCTAAAAGAGAGGAAGGAAGGGTCACGCAAAGAAAATGAGGGAATTGGCGCGACCGAGGGTTTTTTCCGCGAATATTAGCGACGAAAAAAATATTTCGCCACTAATATTTATTATCTTAGCGATGAAAATTTAAACTTTCGTCGCTAATATATGGCATATTGGCGACGAACGTCACAAAAATAATAGTTTGCGACGAATATTTATTTATTTCATCGCTAATAATTAGATAGTATTGGTGACAAATTAAAATAATATCGTCCCTAAACATATATATTAGCGATGAAATATAATTTTTCATCGCTAATATTCATTTGGAATATAGGCTAGCGATGAATATTTTTAATTCGTCTCCAATATATTTATATTTGCAAAGAAAAATTACTATTTCATCGCAAATGTGATATTATTTATGATGACCATAAAATTCATCGGGAATTACAATTTTAGCGACGAATTATTAATTCGTCGATAATATTTCATCGCTATTTGCCTAATTTTGTATAGTGAATCCTAAATTCGCCCCTAGCAATACTCTTCAATTCCATTCACAATTTTCATATATACTTTACTGCATTGCAATATTCTTGGAATGTCTTTGGTTCAAGTTATCATGTATAATTTGGATGATGTGATTATCAAATAATCACATAGTCAAAGTTATAGGGAATAAAATATAACTTATATTTTTTGGTTCAATCCTAAATAATGTAATAAAAATTTATTTGTTTGAAGATTTTAATATATAACATAATTTAATATTTTACTATATTATTCTTAGTTCAACTCTAAGATTTCGTTTACTCTAAAAGATGGTGGTATTGGTATTGGTATCGATAATGATAACTGGCAACTATCGATGACACCAGACGACAACGGAGGCGATAGCGGACAGCAAAAACGATCGATAACCGACGGACGACGGACGACCGACTACAAGTAGTGATGGACAGTGGATGACGATTGACGATCGGTGGCCCGGCAACGATCTGATGATCGACTAAAGTTTTGATTATATTAAGACGTAATTAAGATTTGATAAATTTTGAGAGATAATTTTGATAAAAAAAATTGTCAACTCCTGAATCAAGAAAAATTTTATCATGTGATTTCGGATTGCATGCTCCATTTGTTGATGCGACGAACATATTTCGTTATTTAGGAATCACTTATCTTTGAATCAAACAAAATCATTATGGATAATCTTAGATGGATAATCAAAGTTATCTGTGATAATCTTAATTAACGCACCCTTAATTATTCATTTTCTGGGTGGCTGTCATTCAAAGCCGATCTTGGGCAAGGGCAGTTAGGACCTCCGTCCATAGCCAAAAGATTTTTTTTTTAATTTTATAGAAAAAATGCTCAATTTTTATCAAAAATATTTTTTTATCGGTAAAAGGATTCAATTTTTTTTTTGTTTCGTTGAGAATCCCAAAATACCAAGGCTGCGTTTGGTAGGACGTAATGTAATTCAAATTGTAATAGAATGCAATGTAAACTTGATTATATTACTATGTTTGGATAAAAATTGTATGTAATCTTGGATTACAAAGATCATTATATTATTTTGTTTGATGTCCATTACAAAGACGATAGGAATGGATCGACGACGATGATGGAGACAACGACGACGATGACGACGACGGTGGATCGCGGCCGAGATCGGATCGACCGACTACCAGCGACGACGACGATCGACCGATCGGCCAACCGGCGGCGAGCCGTCGGTGGAGCGACGATTGACCGGCGGAGATCGATCGCCGGCGGACCGTCGTCGGCAATCGGATCATCGACAACCGTCGCCGTCGTCGGTCGATCCGCCGATCGTCGGCGGTGGCCGGCTGCCGATCACCGTCGATCGTCAGGCGGCGGCGAGTGGCCGACAAGCGGCGATGGGCGGCGGCCGACCGATCGATGGCGACAACGATCGACTTCGATTGTTGAACATCTAACACTTTTCATATTACGACTTGTATTGTAATCTGGATTACATAAGTTTTGTTTTGTAATTTATATTACAAAATTTTAGTGTTTTTTGTAATTCAGATTATATTATATTATAATTTTAAGACAGTAAAAAATAAAGAAATCTACTTTATAATATAATCTGGATTACATTATAAGACAGATTACCACATATGAAACGTAGTCAAAGAACCGGCTCTTCTGCCATATGCATGCGGTCAGTTAATTAACGGAGGTTCAAATTAAGTTCGGAGTTCATGTCTAAATTCGAGCAGATGATTCAATTGCTGAATTAATTGCTTGCTGTTTATATTCTAATCGTATTAATATAATTAAATTGAATAATGAAACATTATTTTTGAAGCTTCCTTTCCATATTGGATACACTCTGAATTGAACCTCCATGTATTTTTTTTAATGCTAATCATGTACGTATATATAGTAGTAGTCTATTTAATTTGTGTGTTAAAGAATAAATATAATTATTCTATATAATAAAAATATCAAATAATTATATTTTTGTAGCAGTTGAGTTAATCAAATCATATCATATCTAAAATATCATGATATTTTTTTAAAAAAACTTTTATATTGTCATCGCTATATATATATTATTAAGTATTTTGTGTACATGCAATATATATGTCAACGACATTTTATTTTCTACAACAATTTCGATAAATTATAAGTTTATAACTCTTATAATTTATTTATTCAATTAATCTTTTACTCTAGCCGCCAAAGAGATCTAATTAATCAGACCTAATTAGATCAAGTTACAATAAATTAATTTTGATTCAGTTAAATATATTTTATTAATCTCATTCTATTCCGCTAAAAGAACGAGATTGCACTCTTAATCCAATTGGAATATAATTATCGAAGCTTATAATCAATAAACATGTCCTCTTATTGATCTAAGTATATCATCGGTAGAACAACTAGAATATCAAAAATACGATGTCATGACCAAAATGGATATTCTATTTGTACTTTACTAAACTTAAATTTTAATTAATGTCTATCAGAAGAACCGGTGAGTTATTTAGGATCTGCCTATTATTCTATATTGTGAATTAATATATATTAATTCTTTGTTATTTCACTTTAATTCCCGATTAACGACGAGATCATATTAACTAAGAGTGCGTTTGGTTGGGAGTTTTTGTTGATAATCTTGTTAGGTTATCAACAAAATTTTTATTTAGTTTAGGTTATGAACAATTACCTGGTAATTATTTATTACTTGATTATGGACAAAAACCTTTTTAGGGGGAATAGAAAAACCTTGGAGAACCAAGGTTTTTGTTGATTCCCGAGATTAAGAATTTTTTTTCCAATATTACCCCTAACAATATATTAAATGTCAATTTATCAAAACTCTGGCCATCGCTCGGCGATCCTGCCGCCATGCGTCGATCGCCCGTTATTTATCGCCGGCCCATCGATCGATCGTCGTTCTTATCGCACACCGATCGATCGGCGATCCACCGCCGCCGTCGATCGCCCATTATTTGTCGCCGTCGATCGATCGATCGTCGTTCATCGCCGATCGATCGGCCACCATCGATCGTTGCGATCGATCGGTCGCATCCGCCACCCGATCGGCCATTGGTCGATCCGTCGTCGTTGGCCGGTCGACCTTTGTCATTGGCCGTCCATCGCCGTCATCATTAATATTTCCATCGTCGTCGTCGAATTGATTGAGCAAAAGACAAAGGATAATTTAGTAAAATGTTAAGGTAAGTTATATATTAAAACCTCCAACCAAACAAAGTTTTTATTAAAGATTATACTTTATTTCAAGGTTATATTTTATTCTCTGGTAATCACATAATCAAGATTATGTATGATTACTTGAACCAAAAGCACCCTAATAGTTTGATTTCATTCATTGATGCAGGATTCAAAAAACTTCATTATTGTGGAATCGACAATACAAGATTGCTTGATATTCCTTTAAACCATGCATATCTAATGTGAACATTGATCCTAATGTAGAGATATCCGAAAGTCTCTATCGGCTTGAAAATCAAAATTAATTAATTAGTATATCCTATGGGCATTAAATTTGAAGTTGAATATTTTTATAAATCTATTTGATTTTGACTAATATAATTAATAATATCATAACTATTTTAACTATTGAAATATATAGTTCAATTATTAATTCTAATTAATAATATGCTAACTATATATATATATATATATATATATATATATATATATATATATATATATATATATGACATCGCGATTTAATCAAAGTGATAAAAGGTAATAATTAAAATAAAAAATAAATTTATGGCCATCGTTCAAAAATGTAAAAAGATTTACTCAATTCTTCAATCATCATTTATAATTATCTCGATCTCCAAATATTTTTTTTTATCTTTTTGCAATTATTATCGTGATTTATAATCATCATTTATAATTGTGAAATGGATTGACGAAATACTAAAAACGAACCAATCATATTTTACATCAATTTATACACGTCAATATTAAAAAAAAAAAAACTCACACTTACCAAACACGTCAAACATGCAAGACTTACTTAACACTGCTTACCCTTCACGCTGCATCCATTGAATTTGCATGATGGATACAAATGTTATATTTTTTTATTGATATCAGAATATTCGAATTTTCGATCTGATTAATCTCTAAAATGATCGACCTTATCTTATGGACCTTCGAGACGTCTCGCTAATAGATGAATCGAGTAAAATTAGAGTTCAAATGATTTTCACCGGCCACCAAAGATAAATCAAGAAAACACTCGCTATTTTTTCACGGTTCAATTCAGACTCTATAGTCGTATTATCCTTAAATGACAGTTCAACGTTGAAGTCGTACTCTATCTACCAGATAAACTCCTAGACCCCAAAATCATTTAAAAAAAATTTTTGTCGAACGATATTATAGGATCAAACTGTATGTATTCCCATATTGAATACCTCTCTATTTTTACCACGGTATCCCAGGAGCCACAAATACTACAGTGTGAATAATAATGATTGTTATTATTATTATATATAAAGAAAAGTAGTTCCGGAGCTAAGGTCCAGTGGCAAAATTAGACATCAAAATTCGATCATTAACTTCGATATATTTATAATTTTTTTTTTTTTTTGAAATAGAGAGACAAATCACCGTGGAACACTTTTCGATTGGAAAATTTTTATTAATGGATTAAATACCTAAATATATGGTGGAAAAAAAAAGTTCGTGGTGCCCTTTCCACCGTGCCATGATTTACAGTTTTCGAGCATTTATTTGGACGGCAACAAATTAGCTAGTCACTGTCACGCAGTTAACTGGCTGTTGCAGTACTCTTCCATGCTCGATACGTCTATTATTTAGCAGTTAGCTAGGCTCGATCTCCACGATCGGCAAACTAGCTAGCCAACTTGAATTTATCGATCGGAATTTGCAGGCCGACCGAGATCATGGAAAGGCCGGAGCTTCAACGCAGCGAAAGCATTGCCTTCGAGCTCGAAGGAGCTCTCCTCGCCTCACGAAGCCTCTTCCCTTACTTCATGCTCGTCTGCCTCGAGGCCGGAGCCGGTGGGCCCCTCCGCGCCGTCGCTCTGCTCCTCGCCGCCCCCCTGCTTCGCCTTCTGGAGCTCGCCGGCTTCGAGGCGGCCGCTGTCAGCCTGATGATCTTCCTCTCCACCGCCGGCCTCCGTGTGGCCGACCTCAAGGCCGCCGCCAAGGGCGCCCTGCCTAAGTTCTTCATGGAGGACCTCCGGCGCGGCGCGGTCCGCGCGTTCCTCGCTGACGACGGAGGCGGCAGCGGCGCACGGAGGTGTGTGGCCACCGCGCTGCCGAGGGCGATGGCGGAGCCGTTCCTGAGGGAGTACCTGGACGCCGACGCCGTGCTCGGCACGGAGTTGAGGACGTGCATGGGGCTCTACACCGGGCGGACGTCCGCCGCCGGCGTCATGGATGGCGGAAGGAGGCTGGAGGCTCTGCGCGACGTCACCGCTGGGACGTCGGTGATCACTGTCGGAACGAGCCGAAAGCACCCGCACCGACCGTCGTTGTCCTTTTACGCGGTACGCCCGCGTACAAATTATCGTGACCAGGACACGGGACGACAGAATCAAATTTATATTTTTTTTAACAAAAATAAAAACTAAAGGGACTAAAGTGAAAAATGCAGAGACAACATTGGACTCCGCCGGAGGAACCGGAACAGCCGCTGCCGAGAAGCGAGTACCCCAGGCCGTTGATCTTCCACGATGGCCGACTCGTGCACCGTCCCACGCCGTTGGATTTCCTCGCCCTCCTCCTATGGTTCCCTTTCGGTATATTCCTAGCGGTCTTAAGGCTCCTGATAGGCCTCTTCGCCCCTTGCAAGTTAACCTTCATGGGCCTCGCTGCCACCGGCCTGCGCATCGAAACCCAGGCCCACGAGGCCCACTTGGAAGCTAACTCCACCACGGTCAAGGGCTCCAGGTCCCACGCTCTGTACGTGTGCAATCACCGAAGCCTCCTCGACCCGGTGGTGGTGTCGGTCGTCCTCCAACGGAAAGTAACGGCCTTGACGTACAGCTTGAGCAGGCTGTCGGAGGCGATCTCCCCGATCCCGACCGTCCGGCTCGCACGGGACAGGCTGCTGGACGGCGCGAAGATGCGGTTGCTGATCGAGCACGGCGACGTGATCGTTTGCCCGGAAGGCACCACCTGCCGGGAGCCGTACCTGCTGCGGTTCAGCCCGCTGTTCGCGACGATCGCAAGCGACATCGTCCCGGTCGCCGTCACCAACGGAGGGAGCATGTTCTACGGCACGACCGCCAGGGGGCACAAGTGCTTCGACTGTTTCTTCTTCCTCATGAACCCTCGGCCTTTCTACGGGCTGCGATTCTTGGAGAAGGTGACGCACGGACAGCGCTCGGAGCGCGACGTCGCTAACGAGGTCCAGCGCTCGATCGGCCGGGCCGTCGGATTCGAGTGCACCAACTTGACGAGAAAGGACAAGTACAGAATTCTGGCCGGCAACGACGGTTTAGACCCGAGAATGAAATAAAATCTGTTTGCACCAGTTCAAGAAACTTTCTGTTATTGTCGTTGACGATGGATTCGATGATCGAAGACCAAACATTCAAAAATGAACATTGAAGTGATCGATCTTTCCAAAAGACTGTTCTTCCATTGTTGCATGTACAGCTTTATACACAGGGTAACAGAATCAGGACAGAGTTATTCTGTCGTGAGACCTCACTCAATTTATGAGGATGACAAACAGCATTCTGACTATCACTATTAAGTACAGGTCGATGAATCATTAAGAAGAAGAAGAAGAAGAAGAACCAAAGAAGGATCTTACAGCTGAGAATTACCCTTAACAGAGAATCACTGAAGGTCAAGTAAAGATTTGGTCGGCGAACCAATCCACCGAGAGCTTATTGCCACCGGCTATGCATCTCAAATTCACCATGACTGTTAGTCATGACAGCTTTGGCACTTCACAGATCAACACCAGCTCTAGCTAATGCAGCTGTGACTGAAGCGGATGCTTCTTCCAGCGTGCGTTGTTTCTTCACTGTATTAAAGGCCTCTATGATATCTCCAGCTTCCCAACCGTCGAAATCATCGACACCGATACCACACTCAAGTCCAGCACCGACCTGCAACCATGAAGAATCTTTACTTTTGCTCGAAACAAGTAGCATGATCGCTGTCCGATGGACTAAGCCTACTAGACATAGTCAATTGTGATTCATATAACATTTAGTGTTACCAGTAGAATGGCATAGTGGATAGTGATTCCTATAACATTTAGTGTTATCAGTATAATGACAGTGGATAGTCAAAATTGTATCAGTTCTTGAGAATGTGTGCACCAAAATTGACTTCATTTGTAAGCATGACAAACATTGTTCGAGATATGGTATTCCAAAATAATGATGTAATCCATTACCTGTAAATAATTTGAGCTCTAAGAACTTATTATGAAGAAAATGACAACAAACTCTTGTTTTTCCTTTTTGTCATTTACATATTTGTTATTTAGAACATTTGTTAAACTACTTTGATTTATGCATTGCTACTAGAAAAACATTGTTTCGATGCTATTTAGATTTAGGAAATATAATGCTAGACGACATAATTTTTGAGAGATACCTCTTTTACATCTTCCTTCACCCGCCTCAAAGAATCGACTGTACCAGTGTGAACTATCTTCGCATTTCGAATAACCCGAACACCACATTCTTTCACTATCTTTCCCTCAGTGATCATGCATCCAGCAACTCGTCCACTGCCGCTACTGAATGCCGCTCGAACCTGTCCTGTTCCTATTTGTATTTGTTCCTAGAAGATATAATATAAACCAGAATTTAGACCAAAACATCTTTAAGGAAGAAGCCCGAAATCAGCAAAGTGTTCACCTCAACTGGCTCTAGAAGTCCTTCCATTGCATTTCTCATGTCTTCAATAAGGTCATAGATGACTCTATACAATCGAATCACGATGTTCTTTTTGTCAGCATAACTCTTCACTGAGCCAGGTGCTTTTACGTTGAAACCAAATATAATGGCCTCAGAAGCAGCAGCCAGGTCAACATCGCTAGCGCTGACCTCCCCAGGAGCTTGAAGGAGGAACTTCAAGTTGACACTGTCTTGAGGGAGGACTCGAAGAGCTTGTCTGATGGCTTCAATTGAACCCTAAGGTGCATACAAGAAGAGATAAATATCGGGAAACAAACACGCTGTGATATGAACATACAAGATAACATTACTTGGCCATCTTACCTGAACATCAACCTTTAAAATGATATTCAGCTGATGCTTATGTAGACTTGTTTGTTTTCCCATTGCAACAGTAGAGGCAATGGAAGATAGGGTGACCTTTGTTTCCCCCGCCTTTGCAGATATTCGTGTAACTCTTAATGATTCTGCACAAACTTCTGCTCTTTCGCGGGCAACATCAAGGGTTTCAATGACCTCAAATTCATCGCCAGCAATAGGAACACTATTCAAACCAATAACCTAGGAAATCAAGTATCCAAAATGTGAGGTGTGGCCGGACACAAACAACGAACCGAACAAATAGAAATTAATGCAATATGCTACTATCGAATAGTAAGGTGCTAATCCGAGGGGTCGTGGGACAACTAGTTCATCATCATATAAGTTTTATCATTCAACATTATTCAAAGATTGAAACCTAAAGTCTCCCATGTATACAAATGATAAATCACCCGCTACGTGTCCCATTGAGCATTTTGTTTCAAGGCTACCAACTTATTGTGGCCATCAGATGTGCGATTTTTTTTTTCTTTTTGCAGTTTCCATTGTTTTTATCTCATCCAAGCATACACAAGTTCAATAACTACGACAATGTGTTTATTTGGTATTGAATATGTAATCTAGCAGAATAGTAAAAATAAGTCAAGGAAGCATTTTGCAAAACACCTCTATCAAAGTATGGACCATCAGAAAATTGCAGAAGGCCAAGCAATTGGGTAATCCTTGAATTTCTAAGAAGTATTAATTTTGATGCATAAGCAGACTAATGATCTATAAATGAGTTTCCTATGTAAACCTTCTGCAAACTAAATGTGAGAAATGGATGGTGTCCACTTCCAAGGAAGAAAAGAGAAGGAAAGAAGATGCAAGGAAAACAAAATAAAAGCTCTTTTTATGTGGTATTAGTATTTAACAAATTGGAAGAGAAAAGGCATGAAAAGAAACTAATGCCTGATTAATCTCCTAAACATAAAGTCTGTATCTGGTTTTTATAACTGTAATATGACATTAGTTTCACATGCAGATTTTAATGCTGAAAGGACATATACATGGGTCAGCAAACATAATGAATTCTTGTGTTCCATAAAACATCATGTTCTAGCAATTCAGAATAATATATCGTCAGTGTGATAAAAGCAAAGATTATAAATACATTAATAATAGAGAGTGAGCAAAACATCCAATAAGAATTTACGTGCCAAGTTTGTTGGTTCATTCTCTTTCAAGAGTTGAAGAGAGTTTTAGACCAAACTTATGCTAATCTTTGGACCTGTGGTTAAGAAGAAAATATGAGCTGAGAAAAACAAACCTGTACTGCCATTGATGGTCCAGCTTCATCAACACGATCTCCTCTATCACCAAACATAGCGCGCACCTACTCATCAATATAAGCAATGAAAAGGAAGTTAGTAAGCTATCAAAAAAAGGAACCAAGGTCAATGCATATTTAGGATTTGAGGGAAAAATGGAAAGAAGTAAATGCCTCTGATAACTGTAAAAAAAAAATTAGAAAGATTTTCAAGACAAGTAACAATTCAGAAGGAAGACCTTTCCAAAAGCTTCACCACAAACGACAATGTCACCCTTTTTAAGTGTTCCATTTTGCACAATAAGTGTGGAAACCGGTCCCTTTGCTTTATCAAGACCTGCTTCTATAACAGTGCCTTTAGCATTTCTCTTTGGATTGGCTTTCAAGTCTTGCAGCTTAACAATTATGAAAAGGATGATTTCAGGTGCAAAATTTGACAAAGGAAACATCTAAGAATCTAAGCACTAAATTTATACCTCTGCCACAAGCATAACAGTTTCCAGCAATTCATCGATGTTCTCTCCTTTAAGAGCACTGGTCTGATTCAAGAGAGAAGTAGAGAAACATGAAAAAAAGAAGATCACGTCTAGGTTATTGTTTTTTTTTTTTAAATAAAGAGGAGGACAAACCTTAACCATAGGAATGTCACCACCCCAAATTTCTGGCATAAGGCCAACAGAAGACAACTCTTGCATTGCCCTATCTGGATTTGCTCCATCCTTATCCACCTGAGTCGATATAAGAAAGAAACAATCAGTTATTTGTACTAGGCATATAAAGAACTATTATCGCAGTCGATGAAACATGCCTTGTTGATGGCTATGATAATAGGCACGCCAGCGGCCTTCGCATGAGCAATTGCCTCATTAGTTTGTGGGCGAACTCCATCATCAGCGGCTACTACAATGATTGCAATGTCAGTTACTCTTGCTCCCCGTGCCCTCATTGCACCAAATGCCTGTTGAAAAACAGTTAGGACAAAATCTCATGAATGGTTCACTCATTCCACAATTTAACAAGGTAGTCAGGACATCATATACTGCTTCAAATAAGAAGCTTGCATTGTGTGAGTCTAAACCATCTGGAGATCCTCAAGCAAAAAATCTAAAATCAGCTGAAAAATCCTAGCAGCGCAAGAAAAGGAGAAAGATAACACATACCTCGTGGCCCGGAGTATCAAGAAATATGCATGGCCGAGGCTTCCCATCAACTGGGACAAGAACCTTGTATGCTCCAATACCCTGGGTTATTCCACCTGCTTCTGATGCTACCACCTACAAGAATGAATTTAATTTAAGTTACCTTCCCCAAAATTGCATTGTAATAGATATTCAATCAACTAGATGAATATGCTAAAATGAATATATGGTGTTACCCTGCTCTTTCGGATATAGTCCAGCAATGTTGTCTGCAAAGGCAAATTAAAGAAGAAAACAGTTCAAGATCCATATATGCATGTATTTAGTTCCAACGATACGAAAAACACATAAGAAAGAAAAATCCCTGATACCTTCCCATGATCCACATGCCCCATGATTGTAATTACAGGAGGCCTCTCTTCTAGCATGTCCAAGTCCTCCTCATCAAGTACTTCTGTTTTCTTTGCCATCTCTTCCACTCTAACTGGATCAACTTCAATTACTTCCACACCATATTCCTTGCATATCATTTTAACCATGTCTTTATCTAAAATGTGGACTGCATCAGGCTTGACCCCCCTTGAGAAGAGAAACTCAAGAATATCTGCTTCGCTAGCGGCCAAATTATATGCTAATTCTTCCATGAACAAGCCCTCTTCACCCACCTCAAGTATCTCAACTTTTACAGGTTCTGCAGCTTTAGCTGCTTTGAGTCTTGCAGCTTTACGGCTTGCCTTGCTCCATTTCCTTCCTTTCCTTGGTCCCATGACCCCAGGGATCGGCACACTAAACTCTGAAGCATCCTCTTCTATCTCACCATCTTCAGCCAACTGTCTACGCAAACCACTAGTAACGCTTGATTTCTTGCGACGCTCATCTTTGACTCTGGATGTCAAGGACCCTTTTGCTGGCTTCAAAGGAACTGGTATCATTGTTGCAGCTGCAATTGGATCCGCATCTGGCTTCTTAGATGAGAATTTATCTATAAGAATGGGCTTTCTTTCCTTATGGGCATCAGCTCTCTTCACTGCAGGACGTGTAGGTGAAAGAACAGCAGGTTTTGCTTGCAGCCTTGGCCGAGCTGCCGAGGGCATGAGGGGTTTGACAGGGGCTGCTACTGCAGGAGTTCCCAATACATTTGCCCCTTTGGTTAAAGAGGGCTCGCTCTTCACTTCTTCAACCTTGGAAATTCCTTTAACCACTGTTTGCACGCTCGCAACAGGATTCCCTTTCCGCCAAACACTCTTACCGGTGTTCGTCTTCCTTATAGTTGGAGTTGCATTCTGTGGCCTAGCTTGTTTGGAGCTGCCATTGGGCACACCATTGTCTTTGGTCTCTTTACCACGAAATTTCATTGCATTCGTGGTCTTCTCGAGCTTTGCTACCTTCTCTAAAACCTCACCAAGAGTTTCTACGACTTTCTCTCGGTCTTCCAATGAGGCTGCTAGCTTCTCTCCGACAGCCGAGTCAGGCGACCAAATGGCTGAAGCCGAGTTTGGAGGATTTACTGGGCCGTTGGGGCGTGCTTTCAGTAAAGGCTTGGAGGCAGGCTTGAGAATGAGATCGGCATCCCCGTCTCTGCTACCGCTACTGTTAGTGACCTTCAATGTGGAATCGGGAGAAGACGGAATTCCCCTCTCCTCGATTAAATTAGTGGTCACCATGCACTTGTAGACACGACCTCCATAGCGACGCCATTGCCTCGAGCTGAGGGAGGTACCGGACCTAACCCCAGAAACAACAGGAAACCTCCCGGCGGCGGCGGCGGCCGTGGGCGAGACCTCGAAGACAACCGGGGAGACTGGCATCGCGCTTCCCAAAGAAACCATGGCCTCACACGAACAGCCTTAAGGCCACGCCAACATGCGATTCTCTCAAAATCAACATAAAAAACGCATCTTCGGATCGCAGCTTGATCTCAGACGGCGAGATACAAAACAAAGTTCGATCTTTGAGCAAAAAAGACAAGAAATTTCACCATAATCTCATGGATTAGAGGTTCCAAGGACCACAAAAATCCCCATTGTTATTATGCCAATGGATTTCCATGGTAGCGGATAAGGGCCAGCGATAGGCTGCGGAGAGAACCACAGCCGATGACTTGAGATAGACTTGTGGTTACTTTTGTTCCCCACGAAAGGGAACGCAGCACAAAAAAAAAAAAAAGAAAAAAAAAAGAAGGGGAATTCACGAAGGAAATTGAGGGTTCGCCACGTGGCTCTTTCTCCACCTGTCCATGCGTACGCGAGATTGAGGCTGTGAATTTTTCTTCAACTGCCTTTCTTTTGTTCTTAAACAAAAAAAAAAAAAAAAAAGAAAGAAGAGGTTTTGATAGGAATTTGTTTAAAAAAATTACATTTTACTGTGTACAATAAATTTTTTTTCAGAATCTCGTATAATAAAAATTCTGTACATCGAATTACTCTTTGATAGTGATCGTGAGATAATAATTTTTTAGCACTTATACAAGTGAAAGGAATTTATTGGATTTTAGCATGGATAAGACAGGGGAGTATAAGAAAATTATTAATGATGTCCTATATTGTGAATTAGAGGAGTTTAGCTCCACATTAACACTTCTCAAAAAGTAAAAATAAATGAAATTTTAAATAATTTTTCTAAGATGATATAGATCACGAGTTAAAAGATTTTAGATACGGTGAAACTTAAGAAAGTTAAAGAAATCTATTGAATAAGATTTGAATTGAATCTGATTTATGTAGGTATATCAATCAGTTTTGATCAAAATTCATGTGTGATTTAAAATATTTTTGAAAAAACTTTAACATAGATAAGAGAGTGTAAATAAATTACGGCGATTTATCAAACAGCGAACGTGAAGTTTAGAATTGTTCAAACAACGAGCCATATTTTTATATTTACCAAATAACGTACTTAATTCCCTTTTTATCCCTCCAGCCAAATAGATCTGCACCACTGTGATGCTGAAAATTAAATCCCAGCATCATTGTGTGGTACTGAAATTTACAATTTCAGTACTACTGTGGTGCTAAAATTGTAAATTTCAATACCACAGTGATGGTATTAGGATTGCAATACAACTGTGGTGCTGAGATTTGAATTTCCAATACTACATTCGAGATTTTTACTGTGGTGCAGGTCTATTTGACGGAAGGGATAAAAAGGAAATTAAGTGCGTTATTTGATAAATATAAAAATATGGGATATTGTTTGGACAATTCTAAATTTCACGTGCGTCGTTTGATAAATTATCAAATAAACTATTATTTTTGTTTTAGAGTGAATCAAAGGTATTTAGGTACGATGAAACTTAAGAGGAGTTTAGCTCCACATATAACACTTATCAAAAGTAAAAATAAAATAAAATGGAATTTTTAAAATAATTTTTCTAAGACGATAGAGATCATAAAGAGGTTTTAAGTATAATGAAACTTAAAAAAAAGTAAAAGAAATCTATTGAATGAGGTTTGAATTGAATATAATTTATTTAGATACATCAATGATTTGATCAAAATTCATATGTGATTTAAAATATTTATGAAATTTTAAAACTTTAATATATATAAGACGAAGAAAGTGCAAATAAACTATATATATATATATATTCAACTTAATGATCTCAATACAATTTATTTATAAATATCCATGAACACATTTATTATTTATTGTCTGATCGGATGAGTACTATAATATAATTCTTGAATCATATATAGAGATAATGATGAATAATAAAGATACTTATGAATAAATTATATATATATAGCAACATAATATTCATATATATCTATTTAAAAATATTATTCTACATAATTTATCTATGAGTCCCTCTATTATTCATCATTCGATCTTTTAAAATTCAAGGATTGAATTATAATGTACACCCGATCAGACAGTGAATAATAGATGTGTTTACGAATGAATTGTGTAAGAGATCATTTATCTATATATATTTTTAATAATGTAGGTATTTAGATTTTTTAATTCGATTAATTTTAAAAATAATCAATCTAATTATATAAAAAAAAAATAATTGAACACTAAAATAAATCGAAGATGGCCAAATGAATCTCGAGGAATGACTAAGTACCACCAGTAGTTTGAGATGATTTTGAAATTCTGATTAACTAGTAATTCATCTCACTTGTTATCATCGGGTATGGTTCTGAACTAATTGTTCTTTTAAGGTGATAGATTAATTCTACCCCTCGTTATCAAGAACATGCTATTTTCTTTAATTAAATAGATAATTAGTAGACAAGTTCAAAATGATTCATTTCCTGAAAATTGTATCATAAAGTATTTTTTTTTTCAGACTTTATTTATTTATTTATTTATTTTTGATATCAAAGTATTTGATTTTCGATCTGATTAATTTCGAATGATCGATCATATTTCATATATATTTAAGAAGTCTCATCAATAATTGAGCCGGATAAAATCAAATGACCTTCGTAAACCATCAAAAATAAATAAATAAAAATATTCATAATTTTTTTACAATTAAATTCGAATTATATAATCATATCATTCATGAATGACAGTTTAATGTCGAAATCATATTTGTTCATTGAATAAATTCTTAGATTTTAAATCATCCGAATAATTTTTTTTTAAATTCGCCATTAAATAATATCATAATAAAAAAAACGAACTACATCTTTATAAAATATTTCTCCGCCAGTCACAATGCCTTGGGATTATTTTTCTTTAATAGAATTATGATTCATTAGGATCAAATCGTACACGTGACGAATCTATTACTGGATCGTTGGCACGTGCTGTGCTGACATGTCACGAGCACGCGTGCTTTCGTTGAACTTCTATTTTGGGCCGTTTCGTACGGCCCATGATGATCTGATATAGGGCCGCGGCTCCTCAATGACTACCGATCCCCACGGCGGCGCGTTGCCAAATCAAAAGACGGCCGAGCTCCGAGCTTTTCTTTGATTACTCGCGAGAAGAGACCTTTCTCCCTTCCAAGCGGCGGAGGGAGGATTTTTCTATTCTCTTTTCTTCCCTGCTGCATCTTTGCTCGGAGTTGTGCGTTTTTCTCTGTTGATTACGCGATCGTCTCTGCTCGGCGCATAGGATGCAGATGTTCAGGTGGGGCTTCAGGAGTTTGTGTCGGTCGAGGGCAGCGGGATCGGGCGTATATTCTTTTAATAGATTCCTGCCCGTGGCTTCTCCCGGGACTCATTTGATTCACAAACCTGCCGAGGTGCCCCCGAAGGTGCAATTTTTGTTTGGCTTCCTATTGATGTTTTTGTATGGATATAGTTGATTTCCCTTTTTCTTATCGAATTTGATTATGTAGAATGCTGGTTCTGTTGGTCTTCATAGCTTTTGCTATTTCCTGCTACATATAAATTGTTAGTTTATTCTGAAACCTGAACAAGCGTTCACTAGCGTTAAAACGATGTGCGGAGTCGTGATAACTCTATTCCCCTGCTTCTAAATGTCGGATTTTTTTTTTTTTAAGGCAGAATTGGATGATATCTAAAAAATTGCATTCTCCTCTTATGTGTTGTTTTTGCTTGCAAAGGACCAGAGCTGTTAAACTATCAACCCTCGGCTTGTTCCACATGTTATCCTTCACTATTTCTTTTTATTTTATTTTATTTTATTTTTTGACGTTGTTCATCAACATTGCCATCTTGATGCTCCTTGACTTGTAGTCCTTTGGATGTCGCATTTCATCCTTCTCCGATCATTTGCAGACCTTGAGCCGTCAGACAAATCAACTTGGCAGCGCCAAGTTAAGCTCCACGAGCCTCATGTGCATCCAACTAAGTTTTGGCAAAGTTCATGAACCATTTTCCAAACACATCGAAACAATATGGTTGAACATGACCTCTTAGGGCTTAAATTACTAACATGAAAAATATAAAATTTGCCAATTGACCCCATTGAAAGATTGAGAAATTGCTTGATCTTTGGGATAGAAGTTTCATTTCACTATCACATGCGAGGTGCTCATGTGTTCAATCCTCTGCCTATTCATCCTTCTCTTTCTCAGTGCCCATGGGGCTGTGAGGATCATATCCCAAGTTTTCAAAGAATAGCCTGATATCGACTATTGAAGGCTGGTATAGCATGATAAACTGTCTTTGCTGGAATGTGTTTAAATTTTAGCCTGCATTTTCTTTAAAAAAAATAGCTTTTGCTACATTAATCCAAGTAAAGCACTTAGCATGCTCCTGTTTAAGACAGATACTATTGAATTTATTTGTTTTTTTTTATTCTACACAAAAGTTGAAGTATCTCATTTTAAGCTATGCATTGACACAACTTATGACAGTATAATCGAATTCTGGATATTTTCTTACTGTGTTACTGAAGTTATATCAGCTTTTATATTTATGCCACTTCGTGCTATGATTAGTAGGTACAGGATTTTAGACAATATCATTTTCAGAGTTCACGAGGCTTGCATGACATCAGATATCAGATTGATCAAGACAGAAAATCTGCAGCTGAGGTGTGAAATTGTTTTTGGTCGGGACTTTTTAGTGACTGATATCATAGAAGAAAGGAGGCCTCTTGTGTTTGGCATAATAAATTATGGATATTGCCAAGAAATATTACAAAGCCTCCACAAAAATCAAAGAAGAGATGTATTTTCTAATTTTAGTTCTGATAGCAGTCATTACTTATTACCTCTGGTTATCTTCCATTTGATCTAGGAATCAGTGGACCCCTTTGCCTTAGTTTCTGATGAACTCTCAATTATCGGAAACAGGTTACGGTCAATGGTGGTCAGTGAGGTGGGTTGTTGTAATCTGAAGCAATTTAGTCATTCTGATATTTGAAGATTGGAACATGCTTTGAGCTTTTGGATATCAAGACCTTATCCACCTAAATCCAAACCATTTCAGGTCCCCAAGCTGGCATCAGCTGCTGAATATTTCTTCAAAATTGGAGCTGAAGGGAAAAGATTTCGACCTACAGTAAGTACTCAGATAATAACTATCGTCGATATTTTTCACAAGTGCCTGTTACAACTCCATATGAATTTTGTTTAATATCAGTTAACCTTCTCATTTGGAGTAATCACAACTTGTGGATAGCCTTGCCTCTTCTTTCATAGCATGCCCATGAACTTTTCCAATGTTGGTGGTGATCTCTTTGTATATGTACGGATGCACTAAAAGTCATTATATTGCTATATAAAAATGTGATTATAGAAGTTTGTGTCTCTTTGCTTTTGTTTTTGCTGATGACTAAAGAATAAAAATATTGCAGGTATTACTATTGATGGCTTCAGCTTTGAGTATGCCTACACCCGAATCAGTTGCTGCAGAAGTAGCTAGTAGTTTCCAAAAGAATATGCGCACTAGGCAGCAGTGTATTGCTGAAATAACTGAAATGATTCATGTTAGTCATAATTTTTTTTTATAAAATCTCTCTTTTGGAGAAAATCTTTAAATTTCTCCTTTCTCATTCCAATATGGTTAATAATTATGATATTTGTCTACTGGTTAACTGTTTTTTCACTTGTGTAGGTTGCAAGCCTTCTCCATGATGACGTCTTAGATGATGCTGATACAAGACGTGGTATTGGTTCACTGAACTTTGTAATGGGCAACAAGGTGTGTCTTTTAGTATCTTTACTGACATCTATAATTTAATTACACGTTACAAGTTCCAAGTGTCAGTAATATTATAGGTCCCAACTATTTCAGTTTGTATTAACTACACAATGGTAGAAATGTTTTCAAATATTGACTGCAATTTTGTTTTTTTTTGTATGCAGCTTTCTGTGCTTGCTGGAGATTTTTTACTTTCTAGAGCTTGTGTTGCCCTTGCATCGCTAAAAAACACAGAGGTATCATGTTTAGCTGTGTCACTGTTGTCTTGTATCAATGATCATGAAAAATGTCATTATTGCATTACACTGTATATTTGCTTAGTTTTCTGTAAAATTTTTAGGCTTTATTTTCTATCTTCCCTTTCTCTTTTCTTAGTAGATGACGATGAAATCATCAAGTTTCTAGCTCTTGCCTTAGGTTTGATATTGCACATGAGCACATTCCATGAACTGAGTGGTATTCTTGGTAAACAACCATACAATCATTTTCTCTGTTCTATGAGGTATGTCACATACTCGGTCCTTGAAATTATTGGTGTTGGATTCAAAAAGCACTCACTTTATGGATGTAGTATTGTTATCCCTGTGGCCAGTCAATATACACAAGACTCAACTATAGCATTAGCCAAGAATCATGAAGAAATCTAGGAAAAAGTTTACAGGTTGATGGAGATGAATTCAAGATTTAGTACCTGATTAGATAGTAAATTAAGTCATGAGTAGATATTGAAGTACTTTTATTGTCTGTACACTTTCATAAATGCTAGTGTTCGTCTTCTTCCACGTGCATCAACAAACTCATTTGTTAATTTTTTCTTTTGGTTGGGAGGATATGTATGTCGTGCTCTTGCTTCCTTTTGCAGGTTGTATCATTATTGGCCACTGTTGTTGAACATCTGGTCACTGGTGAAACAATGCAAATGTCAGCTAATGCGGAGCAACGCCACAGGTAAATAATTTCTCCAGTGCGGGATACCTGACTTCAGGAATCTTGCATGAAAGTAACTAGACCCATTATGAAATAAAAAAAAATGAGCGCTTAATCCTTGAATGCTATGTTTTCTATTCGTTTTATGAAAATATCACATGTATGTGGAATTACAGCATGGAGTATTACATGTTGAAGACATACTACAAGACAGCTTCATTGATCTCAAACAGTTGCAAAGCCATTGCTTTGCTAGCAGGGCAAACTACAGAAGTTGCAATGCATGCATATAATTATGGGCGAAATCTAGTATGTTAATATTATCTTATGCAGTTTGAAGACATTTTGAATCAGTTATACATTTGTAAATACCAAAATTTTCTTTCAGGGTTTAGCATTCCAACTCATAGATGATGTGCTTGATTTCACCGGCACTACAGCTTCACTTGGGAAGGGATCCTTATCTGACATTCGACATGTAATTTCTCTCCCATTCTTCTTGACTCAGATTTGATGATGTAGCAATTTCTGGCTGTTGTCTTGTGTTTCTGATTTAACCTGCATATGACATTATGGCATTTGGACATCGAAGGACCCATGTTTTAGTGACGACTTGCTTCTCATTGCAGTGCCATGCCCGCCAAATGTTACAATGTTTATTAGCACACTACAATTCAAGATGCCTGTGTGGTTGTCAATTGTTTCACCTGTACTTAGTTGATTTCCACTTGGAAGTCAAATGAGGGGCATTCAATGATAAGTGTTGGTACAAATAAGATTCACATATCTCCATAATGATATGGTATTATTCACTTTGGGTCTAAACCTTCATGGTTTTATTTTTGGATTATATTTAAAAGACCTCACACTAATTGAGCTATTTTTTCAACTTATAAGTCTATAATATTTTCCATGTCTTTCCCATCTGAGATTTTGATTGTTCTCCCAACAATATCTCCTTAAATAAAGACCACATTGGGTCTCCCCCTCAAACTCATCCATCCTCGAAGGACTTCTTAAATCCATCAAATCTTCTTGTCAACTGTCCGGTCCCCTTGATCCAGATGAACTTCTTGCCAGTTGTCTGGTCTTTCTGACTCAATTGGATTTCCTGTTAATTGTCTGATCCTCTTGACTTAGCTGAACTTCTTATCAGTTGTCCGGTCCTCTTGTCTGGTGTCTGGTTCTTTTGATTTGAACATGGAAGTCCCCACTTCTTTCGTTCAAGGTTCGTAACTCGATATGAACTATTGACTCTAATACCAATTATTGGTGCAAATAAAATTCATATATTACCACAATAGTATGATATTGTTCACTTTAGCTTAAACTCTCATGATTTTATTTTTGGATCATATTTTAAAAGTTTTATACCAACAGAGACATCTTTTCATCTTATAAGTCCATGATCTTTTCCATGCCTTGGGAACTTTGATTGTTTTCCTAACAATCCCAATAATAAGTTTGTTGATAGACCTTTGTTGCTTTAAAGAAAAATATGTTTCTTCTACAGCATGAGTAAGATTGTCTACCTAGTTAACTAGTTATGGGATCATGAGCATTTGGTAGGCTCAGTGATTGTGGAAAAAATTGAACTTCTCTCTACCTTGTTCTAGTTTCCATCTGCTTGTACAACCATTTTCCATCTTTTTAGCTAGTCGTGAATCATAAATCCATTTATCGAACTCATTTATACACTACTATATTGTTAATTTTTATCTTATCTCACAGGGAATCATTACAGCTCCAATACTTTTTGCAAAAGAAGAGTTCCCAGAGCTGCAGTCAATTATTGACAAAGGATTCAGCAATCCTGCAAATGTCGAGGCCGTAAGTTCTCCGTCACTCAAAGTTGCTTGAATTTAGCCGATCGTTGTTGGTACTGACTGATCATGCCTTTTCCTGCCTGAATAAATTCTTCTGTTTAGAACATTTGCTTGCAATTGCACCTGCAACAAAGTAGATGTTTGTGCATGTGGTTTCACAGAGAACATAAAGTTTAAAAACTAATCTCGAGTGACTGAAATGAATCATTCGCCATTCTTGCAGGCACTCGACTATCTTGGAAAAAGCCAAGGAATCGAAAGGACGCGAGCACTTGCAGTCGAACATGCCAACTCTGCAATCGAAGCAATCGATGGCCTCCCCAAAACTGATGATGAGGCTGTCATAACTTCAAGGCGTGCGCTTGTGGATCTAACTCACAAGGTGATCAATCGATCGAAGTGAAACAAGCAGGAGAAACCACAATATAAAATGTACCTATAAATTATAGGAATTGTCCAACTTTTTTTTGTTCATTCTCAATTTTCTTGCTAGCTAAAATCAGAGTTGCCTTATTGTTCCATTGACAGCAGAATTCATGTGCTACGACATTAATTAGCTCTAGTTAGTTGGTTCTTTAGATTGCATGTATTCTGTTGGTTAGGCAAATCCACAGGGAGGGAGGGAGGGAAATAACCATAAAAGGCATGTTAATACTTAAATTGTGTATTTTGTTTCGAAGCTTATGTGATTTCGATTGCATGTTGCATAATCTTTTTATTTTTTATTTTTTTTTATTTTAAAGTCAAGGTTATAAATTTTAAGGGCCATGTTATAAATATCACGTTAATTAAGAAACATCGAGATTTAAAAAAAAAAAGAAGTAATAATAATAAAATTTATTTAATATAATTAAAGAGTTTTACTTGTGTTATTTTTTTTTCTAAAGCATTATGTACCATTCGAATTAATGAAAATTATATGAAATAATTGTATATAATTGAATTCTTCAGTTAAATAAATTAATATATTGCACTTTTAAAATTATATTTTTGCAAGTTGTCGTGAAAGTGAAGTATTTTAATTTATATATATATATATGGGTAAATTATAAGGTATTAATTTAATAAATCGTATTATAAAATTTTGAAAAAGAGTAATTAAAAATCAATTTATATTTATATTTAGTTGACAATAAAAAATTATATATCTTCTCAAATAACTAATTAAAAAATATTAAAAATAAAAATAAGATTTAATATTTATTGACTTTGAAAAAATTTATTATAAAGTTTCAAAGGAAATTAGGTGGAGAATTCTATAGAAAAAAGATATTGACGTAGTGTATATTGAAATAATTAATTATATATATGAAAATTTAATGAAAAGAGTGAAAATGATGAGAGAATTAATTGAAATATTTTTAATAATAATAAAGTTATATCAAGAATTAACTTTAAATCTTTATTTTTTTACATTAATTGTGAACAAGCTTAGTAGATATATCCAAGACACTGTATCATGGTGTATGTCATTTGTAAATAATATTATTTTAATAGATAAGATATTTAAATGAGTAAATGCTAAATTTAAAGCTGAGAGAGATGTTAGAAGTGAAAAATTTTAAATTTAGTAAATTAAAAATAACGTATATGAAATTTATATTTAATAATACTTGACAATTAGATAATTATTAAGATAAACGATAATAAATTATTTGTAACTAAGTTTTAAGCATGTAATATTTTTTTTTATAAAATAATAAAGAAATTGAAAGATCCAAGCAGAATAACTTAAACAAAGGAGTATTCTTTGTGAATACAAAGTACTTTTAAAATTTAAAAAAAATTATATAAAATGATAATTAGATCCCTTATACTATATAAAATTGAATATTAAAATATGATTCAAATATATAAACAAAAGATAAGAGTTGAATAGATTATAATATTAAAATGAATATATAGACATACGAAGATTGATAAAATAAAAAATTAAAATATTAGAGTGAAAGTTGAGATCATACTTATTAAGATAAAACTCCATGAGACTTGTTTAAATGATTGGTAAATACTTCAATTAGTCGATATGAAATTATTATAAATATATAAATAAAAAAAATATAGTTCAGTGATGTAAAAAGACCCATATAAATGATGTTAATAACGATAAAATAAGATAAAATTATTTAAATATAATTCAATGATGTAAAGAGATTTATATAGTCATTTTTTTATAATATAGGTACCTAACTTTTATGATTCGATTAAATTCTAAGCGTGGATGATCCAACGTCGCAGAAAACTTTCATCGATTTTCAAAATAAATTTAGAAAACATAGATGAGTGAGTCGTGAACAACAGTGAGCATCATTAATAATTCAAATATCACAAATTATCTAATTTACACAGAGTGTTTTTTTTTATTGTATCAGGATATCCGAACTTTTGGTTCGATTAATCTTGAGATAGACCGGTCTTATTCCGTGGACCTATGATATGTTTCGTTGACAGCTGAGTCAAGTAAAGTCGAAGTCCGACCTCCATTGGTCACCAAGTGTAAATAAAAAAAATACTTATAATTTTTTCACGATTCAGTCTGGACTCTATAATCATATATTTTTGAATGACAGTTCAATATCGAAATCGTATTTTGTTTATCGGATAAACTCTTAGCTCAGAGTTGTACGAATAATTTTTTTCTAAAATCGTCGTACGATATCAGTCGAGGATTAAACCATGCTTCGGGGCATAAATTTCAAACTTTTGTTGCTGTTGTATTTATAAATTAAACCAGAATCGCCAGACCTCCTGACCAAGTCACCGCACCAGAATCGCCGTCGAACAGGCAGTGCGACCGGCGGCGATCAGATAGTGTGTCGGAGAAGTGTTGCCATGTTCACAACCCTGCTCAAGTTCCGACCACCAAACAAACTCCTCACCTTCCTCTGCTCCGCTGCTTATTCCGCACTCGCCGACCACCACCCATTCCCGTCTTGGATCTCCGATAACCGCCTTATCCAGAGGCACCCGCGCCTGCTCTGCCTCGAGGCTCGCCTCTCTCTTCGCCGCCTCCGTGCCATCCTCGCGTTCGCCATCGTCTCCGGTCTCTTTCGCAGCCCCTTCGTCTCCAGCCGCCTCCTCCTCCACGCCTTGTCCTTCGACCTCGACTTCGCCTTCGAAATCTTCCAGCGGATGCGATCTCCCAACCTTTTCTCCTGGAACACCGTCATCAGAGCTGCTTCGGTCTGCGAGAACCAGCAAACCTCGGCCGCCTTCTCCCTGTATGCCGAAATGCTGCGGAGAGGCAATCTTCCAGATAAGTACACTTTCCCCTTCTTGCTCAAGGCCTGTCGTTCCAGGTCTGATCTGAATTACGGTAGATTAGTCCATTGCCATGCTTTGACATCAGGTCTCAGCGATGACATGTACCTGCAGACGGCACTTGTCACAATGTACTTATCTTGCGAGCAGTTTGATATCGCTCGCTACGTGTTCGATGATATCCCTCAAAAGGATGTTGTTGTATGGACTACAGTGATATCTGGTTTGGTTGACAACGGCTGCCATGAAGAGGCTCTGAAGGTATTCAACGAGATGAGAATGTTTGGTCCTAAGGTCTGTCCTAATGAGGTCACCATTGTTTCTGCCATGTCTGCATTTGTGGGCTTAGGATCTCTAGAACTCGTCAAGAGTCTACATGCTTATGCAGAGAAGGTAGGTTTGGAAATCAATGTGTTTTTTAGGAATTCGCTCATAGCTGGATATGCCAAGTGCGGAAGTGTTGCTTGTGCTGTGCAAGTGTTCGATAGAATGAGTGTAAAAGATTTGCATTCTTGGACGGCCATGATAACAGCTTTAGGTTCTCATGGACTTGGAAGAGAAGCCATCGAAGTTTATTCGACAATGTGTAAAATGAATGTGTTGCCCGATTCCACTACTTTTATCGCTGTCCTCTCTGCTTGTAGTCACAGTGGTTTGGTGGATGAAGGGATCAGTATTTTTGAATCTATGGAGAGGTACGATGTTGTTCCAGATCCAAAGCATTACGGTTGTGTGGTGGATCTTTTAAGTCGGGCAGGACATTTAGCTCAGGCACTTGAGTTGGTCTCGAGAATGCCCATAAGACCTACTTTGTCAATACTAGGGGCTTTATTGAGTGCATGCAGAGTTCAGAATAATTTAGAGCTCGGTGAACTTGTTGCAATGAAAATCAAGGAGCTATACCAATATAAAGGCGGTGCTAATGTCCTTTTATCCAACATATATGCAGACCAGCAGCAATGGCAGGAAGTGGTTTCGACAAGAGAAGTTGCTCGAAAGGAGGCAGAAAAGCCTCCTGCACAAAGCTGGATTTAAGATGTCTGCAAATGCCAAGAGTTCTTGGTTTAGCTTTGGTTGCACACATTTGATAAAAACATGCTTCTGGTTTATAAGGGACGGATCATTGGGAAGTTAATAGAAAGCCATCTGATTTTAGTTTTTGTATCGAGTGCATAGAGAAGGACACAAGAATTCATCCAACATCTGTGGATACAGCATTTTGCAATAAAATGGAATCATTCTTCGAGTGTTCTTCATTTAGCAGTGTCTGCATACATTTTCATCGAAGATGCCTCTAGAGTGTCATTGTTTTGGGTAATTAACAGAAATGGATTGTTGGCATTATCTTTTATCTCACAAGAAATTGCTACTTGATTCCGAGTTCTAATTGGATTTGCCAATGTAGAGATAAAACATTGACAGATTTCAGAAAACATGTTGAAAAATTTTTAGAAGCTTTTCTTAGTAAAAGGATTTTCGCCACGACGGTGGAGATGTAAGATGTTCTCTCTTTAGACTGGACTGAGCTTGCTTTGGATTTTTGACAGGGGAAGATGGGAGCTTTTCTTTAATTGTCGGAGATGACAATCTCAGCCACTTTGGTGATGTTGCACAGTTACCTGCTTGCATTAGATGAATGATCTTCAGATTCCTGTGTCTGAAGTGCAATGGCTATCATGACACATCCATTCAGCTGGACAACAAGCCCACAACAAAGTTTATGAACATTGGCTGGGACCTTCAGCGAGAAGACCATGATGATGATGGCCACTAGGCTGGACCATTTCCAGGAGTTCAGCAGTGTCATCGCCAGTTGGATGTGCAACACTTGGCTTCTCTGAACAAACGTGCTAAAATATTGATAACTAGCACTATTTGCTTGAATCGTTTCCAGGTGAAAGAGAATTAAGTTTGGATTTTTTTTTTTTTATCTCACAAGATATTATTCGTTCGATTTAGAATTCAAATCCTAATTCTTTTATTGTTCCTCTGAGAGCTTTATATCCATGGGGTAAATTTGGATTCTTGATTACTTTTGTAAGTAATGTAGGTGCTTCTGTGAGATATTTAAAGGGATTGAAATTAATTGCTGAAATTTTTTAAAAAGGTTGTTCGGTTTTAGAAAAAATACTGTTAGAGATTTTATGGAGGCAAATAAAAATTTTATATTATAAAAAATTTGTCTTATTTTCAGTTTATAAAAAGGTTAGGATTCTGATATATTAATAATATAAGTTTTAATCAATAAATTTTCTTTTATGTTGTGTGAGACTTTTGCTTTTGGTGTCTTCTTTTTATGAGATATTTAAAGGGATGGTAACCAATAACCTAGCTAACAAGGTTGACTACGTGCAAGTAAAAAAAGAGATATCCTCTCCGAGTGACTCTCTCTCGTCAGTTCTAATACGATAGAAGATTGATATTTTCATCCAACAATAAAGAAATTGTTCTTTACTTTCTTTTGTAACTTTACACCGTACTAATCAATACATCGTCTCGAAGGCAACAAAAAAATCCATTAAAAAGACAATAATTTCCAAGTAATTGAATTTTTATTATTTAAGCTTCTAGGTTTAGGAGCAACAGGACTAGTTTAGGTGAGTCAATTGAGCCGGCCAATCCAGAAGAGGTCAGATCAATCAAGTTGTTTGATCTAGATGATCGACTGAGCTGGTCGATCCATATGAGCCAATCAAATTGGTATATCGAGATGGATCAATCCAGTCGATCAGAGGGTTGACCAAAGTTGACCTATCAAATTGTTGATCTAGAAGGCTGACTAAGCCGGGTCGATTCACATGAACAAATTGAATTGGTCTATCTAGATGGGCCGATCTAGTCGGTCGGTGTAGAATGGATGATTTAAATTGACCTATCAAATGGTTGATCCAGATGGCCGATCAATTCGTACAAGCCAATCGAATTGACCTATCAAATTGGTCTATCTAGATGGGTCAATTTCACTTGACCAGTCTAGCTAGAAGGGTCGATCAAAGTTGACCGATCAAAATAAATCAAATGCGCATATCAAGAGGATTTTCTAATGGGTGAGTTGATCTCGGTGATTTAGGCCGATCATTATAATTAAGTCGGTTTGGTCAAATTCGTAAATGTGGCTCGGTCTAACGCAATCAATCTAGTCGATTCATTAAGCATTAAAAATAAAAATTAATGCGATTCGAAAATGAAAAAGGTGGCTTCGTAATTCTTAGTACGTGAAAATGCATTGTTGCCTCTGATAAAAATAAAAATAAAAAAACATTTCGTTCGATCTTCTGTTGTGATATCGTTCGACAATAAATTTAAGAAAAAATTTATTCAGACGACCTTGGATGGATGGAGTACGATTTCGGCGTGGGGTCGTCGTTCAAGAATGGCGCGCTTGTGGAGTCCGATTTGAACCGTGAAAAAATTGCGGTCGCTTTTCTGATTTATCTTTGATGGTCGGTAAAGGTCACTTAAGCTCCGACTTTATCTGGTTCAGTTATTGCGAGACATCTCGAAAGTTTATGGAACAGGACCGATCACTTTTAAGAATTAATCGGATCAAAAATTTAGATATTTAATGTCAATCAAAAAAAATGAATTTAAATCTACATTGAATTATATCTGAACCGCCTCCCTCGAGGAGAAGTTTCAAATTCCTACGAATAAGAAGTTCGGTCGATCCGTCGGATTGATCCGGTCAACATGGGCGCGAACGAGGAAATGGCCGAACAAATTAAAGAAGTCGAAATCTTTGTCAACTAGGCGTTGCTTGCCGCTGCAAGCATATCAACAGGAAGCGAACCACCCTCAACAAACCGTGCCAACCTCCTCCATTCCACCAAGCAAACTCTTGTCTGCCCTCTTTCTGTGTTAATAATAATAATAATAAAAGCTAGCCAAACACCTTCTTCTTATAGCCACATGGCGAACTCCTTTGCCCTTCCCTGCAACTCTGTCAACCTTCCCTTCCACTGCCCTCGGTTGACTGAACATGGTCGAGAAGAAAACCGAAGAACTGGTCGTCGCAGAGTACAAGCTCCACATCCACTGCAAGGAATGCGCGAGTGCTGTCCAGAAACACATCGTTCAGAATTCAGGTCACTGTTTCATCCCTGCTTAATTTTTCCATAGCTCACGCCCACGGTGAACTTGTTTTGCTAATCTGTCGCTTGGCGATCGAATTCATGTAAAAAGGAGTCGAAAAGGTTGATATCAGCGTCGAAAGCGGGAAAGCGACTGTCAAAGGCCAATTCGATGTCAAAAAGGTTCAGGAACGGATCGAAAAAAAGACGAAAAAGAAAGTCGAGCTGATATCGTCCAAGTTCGTGGCCAAGGAAGAAAAGAAGGAACAAGTAATCGACGACACGCTCTTAATCGTCAAGAGATTAAAAAAACTTCATTTTTTTTTTAATTCTTTGTGTATCAGGAAATAAAGATCACAGTGATAAAAGTTCATTTGCACTGCGAGAATTGCGAACAAGACCTCAAGGTTCTATTGCTCAAACACAAAGGCAAGGAATTTCTGGAATGAGTATCTTCAGAGAGTATTTAATTTCTGCACACATATATATCCATTGATGCATTATGATCGATTTGCAGAGATTCACAAGGTCGAGACGAACTTAGGAGACAACACCTGCAAGATCATCGGCGCGATAAAGGAGAAAGAGCTGGTGGAGTACATTCAGAAGAAAACGCACAAAGTCGCAAAGATCGTGAAGGTGGAGGTGAAGGAAAAAGCTGGAGAAAAGAAAGATGAAAAGTTCAAAGCCAAAAAAGATGAGTTTCTCAAGAAAATAAAGCTGGAAATAGAGAAAAAGAAGCAGGAGTTGAAGGAAAAGGAAATAGAGATCGAAATAGACGAGTTGTTCAGGAAGATAAGCGTGGAGAGAGAGGAAAAGAAGAAGGAGCTGAAGGCCAAGGAATTGGAAATCGAGATGGACGAGTTGTACAAGAAGATACAAGTGGAGATAGAGAAGAAAGATTTCCTGATGGAAAAAGAAGTGCATATCGAGGAGTTATTCAAGAAAATGAAAGTGAAAATAGAGGAAAAGAAATGGGAGCTGAAGGAAAAATATTTCGATGCTCCCTATTACCTTCATTATGCTCATGCTCCCTGCTACGTACACACTCCTTCCTGCTACATTCAGAAGCCTCCCAGCTTCTACAGTCATTACACTCACGCACCACAATGGTTCTCTGATGAGGACCCAAATGCTTGTGTTTTGATGTAGAATTGCTCGTGTATTCCGAGCACAAGACTGTTTTGCATTTCTTATTCACATCTACTTAGTGTTGTTAGCTTGAATTCCATGTGTGTGTGTGTGTATATATTGTAGATTGACCACAAAGTAAAAGTAGTAGTGTATATGCCAATGGTTTCAGTAGCATTGCAAAGACAAGGATTGAATCTTTTCGCCAAACCCTGACATGGAACTCATAAATGGCACCTTAGTTGATTGAGTTGGTCAGGCGTAGCATGTTAGGTGGTCTAGAAGAGCTAAATGGGTCGATCGAGATAGGTGCATATGATGAGTCAGGTCGAGTTGAGCACGACAAATAGGTTGGCCAAGTCGATCGAGTCGGATGGGTTGTGGATAGATTGGTTGGCTCGATCAAGTTGAGTGGGTTAAATGAGCTAAACAATTTAATCAATCTTCAAAGGCATGGCAAATGGTCTGAGTGGTCAAGACAAGCCATGCAGATCGAGTGGTCTTGAGTCTTGACTATGCGAGCTAAATTGTTTGGATGAGCCACACGATAAATGGGGAGGTTGGGCTGAATGATATAGTTCAGTCAGCCTCGCGACCTCATGAAGATCTCTATGAAGCCACCGTGCACTCGTGCCGGTGTCGATCAACGAGCAAAATGATAAATTTTATCTATACCGATTGCCAATTTCTTCGAACATTAGTAAGGCTCCCCTCCTCCGTCAGCAGGAGGTGCAAGTGAATTAATGAAACAATCTACCAACCCTAACTGGCTAAAGACCTTACATGGCACTAAAGAAGGTCGAGATTACTTGAAGGTCGAGAAAGTTCATGAAGAACTTGCAGACCATAGATACCAATTAAGTAGTATATTTAGGATTGAGACTTCTGCGAGCTAAGGCGGTGTTTGGTAATTAAGCACCGTCTTTTTTGTTTTCTGAAAATGTTTTTCAATTTTTCAAAAAAAATTTCTCTCCGAAAACAAAGATGAAAAATATCAACTAAATATTATTTTTTTTATTTTCTCATAAAATTTAAATGAAAAATAAAAAAATTTCTACAAATCAAATGCTACCTAATTAAGCTTTTAGAGTAAAGGGCTATTTAGATTTTAAAATGAACATACAGCAAGAATTCCTATGTTTGAATCTTAGATTGATTGATGAGGTATGGGTCAAAGGGAGATCTAAAATTCTCTTCGAATTCAGAACGATTTTTACGGTTTTACCAATCGCGTCTAAGTCCATAGGATCCTGTGATTTATCTCTCTCACAATGATTCTAGAACGGATCAATAGGAGCAGTTAGATTAACGATTCTAATTTTTTTTTTTTAATGATTGATAATTAATAAAACACTGAAACTCAATCCAAATAATGGACAAAAGACAGTTGAATAAAATCTGCAAAGAAATTAATGGGAAAAAAAAAATCTCAAAAGAAAATGGCTTCTCCCTTTAAGGAGATTAAATAGTATCTTAAACCAGGAGGCACCCTTCTTTATCAAATTAATATTTAGTCTATTTTTTTATTTAATATATTTTTAGATAGCATAATCTAGATATCATGAGTTCGAATCATGAAAATAATTTTTTAAAAACTAAGATAAAATTATATACAATAGATTTTTCTCTTGGACTCCGCATTGACAAAAATTTTATGTATCGAATTTATACTTTTTTTTTGGTACGACTAGTTTAACAACTTTATACCGAAGACAACAACATCATCAAGAGGCAGAGACCATAAACATTACTCATTTGGTTTAGGTCTTCCAAACATGCTTATGTTAATGCATTGCTTAGGAGAAGAGAAGGCACACCCTCACTTTTATTAGTTTAATTAGTTCACACACTCACATAGATTCCAAATAATTTTTCCAGAATCTCATTTCAATTTAGGTATTCTTCTTCGAGATGAGACACTTGATAAATGGATGCTGCCATAAAAAAAAAAAAAAAAAATTGAAATCGTCATATTAGTGATTTCCTCCGACTATCTCTATCGATGGAGAAGATAAATCAGAATCCAGATAGCAAGTACAAAGAAGAGAGTTCGTAGATGACTTAGTTTTATGATTTTTTTGGAAATTAATCTCTGTCCATTTTTATAATTATCTTTTTAAACCAAACAATCAAAGCGAGAGTAAAAAATAAAAATAATAATAATAATAATTACAAATCTCAATATGCTCATTCTTGAATGACTGCATCCTCATCCAGAAGATCTTCCAAAGTAAAAATTTTCAACACAGGAACCACAAAAATAGAATCAATTTTCATCGAGTTAACGCAGGCAACGGTATTTGTGAAATCACAAGAACGATTCCAAGGGGCAACGACAAATAAGGAAAATAATGCAAAGAAAAAGGTAAAAAAAAAATAATCAAAGACATGATTCCCAGATTTCTCTGAAAACAAAAATACAAACAGAAACGAGGTTAAAAAAATTGGAACATCACGTTAGCGGTCTTCCGACCCTAACGTGATGAATTATTAATTCATTAATAAATTTAGAAATTTACAACGAATATTTTCATTATCGTAAACAATATTACTTTTGCGACGAAATAATAATATTTCGTCGCTAATATAAACTATATTAGCGATGTATAATTTTATTTCGTCGATCGTCAGATTAAGAATTAGCCACGAACTATATTTTACGTCACTAATAAATGAATTTGAGCGACGATATTTATAAATTCGTCGTCAATAATAACAATCGAATTGGCAACTCGATTGATACTTAGCGGCGAAATAAATAATTATCAATCGCAAACTATTCGGTCGAGTGAACTCGATTATGTGGCTCGGTATTTATGCATTAGCGACGAAAATTTATAAATTCATCGCCAATAATAACAGTCGAATTGACGACTCGACTGATACTTAGCGACGAAATAAATAATTATTCGTCGCAAGTTATTCAATCGAGCGGTCAGTCGAGTGAACTCGTCGTAAAATGTATTTAGCAGTGAATTTTTGATACTAGCGACGAAAAAAAAAAAATCGTCGTTATTTTCCATTTTTATTATAATGTCTCAGCTGTCCTTAATTGAAGAAGGAGATAAATTGAACAGGTGCAGGTGTGGACTGGCTCAACAGACTTAAACGTCCCAAGAAATCGACTTCTATTTAAGCAAAAATTCTACAAATATATTATAATTAGAAATCGACTCAAGAATTTTTTATTATTTATGTAAACATCCTACCACCGCACGATAGCTGGGGGTTAACGAGAGGTCAGGGTTGTCACCAAAAATAAAACTAAAATGTAATCAAATCCAAAGTGAGTCCCAAGGCAATCAACCTGCAAAACCCACTGCCATGAAAGACGGATTAGTGAGCAAGCTGGAAGACTATGTAAAGTATTATGCTAAATTGTGGATATGTAATACTATAAAAAAAAAAACATGTTTTAGGTAAAAAAAAACAATTTTCATGGGAGCAAGAGTACCTAGTCATTTATCATAAGATGATGACCATGCCCTCCAGTAATTTGAAATCAAAGACTGATGAAGTTGCATCAGTGCACAAGGTCAAAAGTCAATACATATATAGCTAAATCAGCAAAATGTTCATATGGAAAATCTTAGTTGAGAAAGTTAATAGTCAATTAAGGATTGATTTAGGCATGGTTGTAAAATTATTCTCCATATATGGTTAGTAACAAAAGGAAAGTTAATTAACGCAAAAACAAAAGAAATTAGACCGAATACTTCACTACAAGAAAAGGAAGGATTAGTGATCGAAATCATGACCAAATACTAATACTAATACTAATTCGATCACTAATATCAGAGCCCGTCCTGAGTTAAGCGTTTTGGGGCGATCGCTCAAAGTCTAAAATTTTTTAACATTGTAAAAAAAAAAAATTTATATCAAATTTCACCATAGATCAAAACTCAATTTAATAGGTTTTGTCCAGGACCTTATGGGCCGATTCTAACTAATATAATGATGGAATATTATATCTATCATTAATTAACGACGGAATATTAAATTAGCCATTAATTTATGACGGAATATTTTTTCGATCGCTAGATTAGAGACAGAATTTTGTTCTGTCATTATTTTAGCGACCGAAAATTATTTTCGTAAATATTTGAGCGATAGAAAATATTTCTGTCGCTAAATTAACGATAGAAATTTTTTCTTATCATTAAATTTGCGATCGAAAGGTTTTGGATAAAATATTTTCATCGTTATTTTAGCACTTGAAATTTTTTTCGCTCGCTCAGTTTAGCAATGGAAATATTTTTTGATCACTATTTCCGGCAACTTCTCTCTCTCCTTACATCCCATCCCTTTACTTCTCTCCTTCCCTCATCCTTTTCAATCCACCGACTCGATCTCTTCGTCCTTTCTGATTGACGCGTTGCAAATCCAAATTTGTTCATACTCGACGATCTCCTTCGTCCGTCGATCTCCTCTTGGGTTATCTTCTCCCTTCTTCCATCAGGCGAGCGGGACCTAAGACGCAGGTGCATACGACCGGGACCTTGGACATGGCCGCAGCCGAGAGCGACCTCGGCCTCAACCACGATTGCAACAGCGCAACCTCGGCCATGGCCGAGCCGAGCACGACCTTGCCCGTGGCCGCAGTCGAGCGTGACCTCGTCGAATCGAATTCATTATTGATCCATCATCAATGACAAATCTAGACTAATAAGTTCTGCATATTATATCTGCATTCTAGCTACAAAACAAAATTCAAGTTTGAATCGCTCTATACTTTTATATTTACCAAATAACGTACTTAATTCCATTTTTACCCTTCAGAAATAACGCACTTAATTTCCGACCGTGGTGCTGAGAATTCAAATCCCAGCACCACTGTGGTGCTGAGAATTCAAATCCCAGCACCACTGTGGTGCTGGGAATTCAAATCTCAACATCACGTTTGAAAATTAAGTGCGTTATTTCTAAAGGGTAAAAAGGAAATTAAATGCGTTATTTGATAAATATGAAAGCATGAGATACTTTTTGGACAATTCCAAACTTCAGAAGCGGTGTTTGATAAATCACCTTAGATAATATAATCAAATTTGGATCAATACGACACAATCTATCTTTGGTTTGGCTAAAAAAATGTATAAGTATGCCCGGTAATTAATGTCAATAATAAACATTACAAATCACAATTAACCAACATTTTTGTTTTGTTTTTTTTAGCCTTCAAAGCTAATCTAATTGGTAATTACAAAGGTCAATTCTCTGTGAGATCTAAGCTACCAATATCCTGCTTGTCACTTAGGTTATTAACTTAACTCCTTTACTAATTAATTGAGGCAATCGGAGAGAACCACTAATACGAAGATTCCATTTTTTTTTTTTAACTTTATTTTTTAAAATATCTACCTATTAAATACTCAATTATGACTATTTAAAGATGGCATAATTAAATAAAACTTTCCATAATCATCGGCATGCAAATATGACTCGAGTTAATTAATTATTCAGGTAAACCCATGTACAAGTCCCCGACAAGAGGGGGCATATATATCATGTGTTCCTCGTAGGCTTCTCTAACCCATCATTAGCCGCCGTACCTTCTTCCTCCATAAAAAAAACATCCTACGTACTTCTCCCTTAATTAAATGCAGATCAAACATTTCCTTTCATTTTTATTTCTTTTTCTTTTTAATGGCGTACGTGAAGGTTTTCAAACACTGTGGGAAACAGAGTCAGTGATAGATCTGCCCACAGACCCTGTTCGAATGGGATTGATACAATTCGGAACCTAAATCAGTCAACGGATCCATTATCTGTTGACCCAGTTCCATGGGTCCAACTCACACTCAGCTCGTCTTCGAACGGATTGATTATCGGCCAACTTCAAATCGATTAGTGAATCGACGGTTCATTGACGGTTTAAATTATCGATTGAATCTGATTCAAATTGACGATTCATTAGAATTATTTTATTTTTAAAAATTTCAATAAAAATCTTCATTTTATAACATTTATAATATTTTGCTATGAATTTTTCAACTATTTTAGTGTTCATATTTTTTTTTTTTTAAATTTTCAGATATGAGGTTATTCTATTTATAACTTATTAAATTTATTATTTTCATTTAAACCCTTTAATAAGTTATTTGATCTTATTTTATATATAAATATATATTTAACATTGAATTTATAAAAGGTATTTGACTTATGTGATATTTCTAATAGTAAAATTACTATAAGAATATATTTTTTTACAACGAGATTATATATAATGAAAATTACCCTCCGACCTATTAAAAGTATAATTTTACTTATTAATAATTATTGATGCTGCCTAGAGCCGATCTTGGACAGGGACAATTGGGGCCTTCGTCTTGGGCCTAAATTTTTTTTTTTTTTCAAAATTTACAAGGGAGAGGTCTAATTTTTTATTGAAAATAATTTTTTTATCTATAAAAAGGTCCATTTTTATTATTTTGCCCAAGGGTCAGGGCCCTAGAATGTCGAGGACCGACTCTGATGTCGATGTAATATCCCTACTGCGAAGTCTCTAGAACATTCGAATAGCTGCTCATGTCTTGGCAGACACACGTTCCAGTAGAGGTTGTAGCCCATATGCTTACTCTAACCGATACGTATCTCAGTTATCAAAATCAGATAAACTACGGTGAAAACACCACGTGGCAAGGATGTCACATGGCAGAAAGACATCTCCACACGCCTACATTAAGGAGACACTTCCATTCCATTGATGCAGCCCTATCTCTTATTAACTATGCAAGCTACATTAATTAAGTCTCATGCTTCTGCCACATTTAATAAGATAATATCTTCCATCATTCTCTCTCGTGACAAAATCATCACAATGAGTCCATGCCTAGTACAAATCTATGAGATTCCTTGTTGTTTTTTTGGTTTATATAAAGGTAATTGGGAACGTCGTGAGGGGGGGACTCTCTTTTTTTTCCTCCGGCGATCCTCTTTTATGTCCTCATTTTCAATATTCTCTCTTCATTTCCCTGCCACTAACTTGAGCGTCGAAGGAGCACCATTGGGCCCCTTTCCGGCGCTCTATCACTCTTATTTGTTTGCATGCTTTGGTCCCTAGCTCGTCGCTCTGACAGACATCCATCAGTATCGTCGGAGGTTTACCCCACTGCTTGAATCATCGTCGAGTCTCCAACGAAGAGGCGACCGTCTCAATTCAGCCTGATAACTCATCAATTCCACCAAGTCACTCTCAATCGAGTCATTGAACTAGCTTTGCCGAGTCACCCTCAGGTGTGCAACTGAACCTTCTCTCGAGTCATCTCCGTTTCAGCCAAATCTCTTATCTCGGTGTCTCACCCCCATAATTATACTGATATATATATTAATGATATAAAAGAAATTAGTGATATGAAAAAAGATAAATTTTAATACTAAAAAAAATAATGAATTATATGATTTTAATTCTTTAATCCTAAATTAATTTATATCATTTTAATTTGTAAAATTTATTTATTTATATAATTTATAAATTTTTAATATTTAAAAAAATATAAATAATAATTTTGAACAATTCTTCTCCTCCTGTGAATCGAATCGATGGTTATTCGCATAGTCAATTTTGAATTGCGATCCAATAGCCACATTTGTTAGAACACATGAAAGGTTCTTATTGGCAGAGGCAAAAATAATAGAAATAATTTTAAGGCTGCATAAAGATCGATATTAAAGAAAAAGAAGGCAGAGGAATAAAGCGGAACGCCGGTGTTGGCTTCGTGTTGGGAGTGGGAATGATAGTCTCCTTTTCTACATCTACGTCCTTTAACTTTTGAAATATTTGACTTCAATATGGTTATTAAATAGTCGATTTTAAAAATATACTAAGGGAATATCTTTGAAATATTCAAGTCGTTTTGAATTAGATCCGATCCATTTTGATGACAAAGTTTGATAGTCTCTGCTTGTCATCGTCTCTGATAAGAAAGACGACGATGGGCAAAAGCGAGCATCCAGACGCGCTTTGAGGTGCATTTCATCGATGAAAGTAGAAATATTAAAAATTGTGAAATTTCGAGGGGGTAAAATGATTAAGATCCATTTTGTTCGTATCATGGGACGAGACGGGCATGACTCAAGCGCGTCCGAACCAATAGGCGTGATTTGATCGCACCGACCACTTTAGACGCTCCGCTGTGTCGCACCTCGCAGGGGCAGCGTATGCGACTCCATCCTCACCGTCCGTTGCTCCCGCACCACCCCCCACTCACTCACTCACCCAGGTGGGCTCTGTACGGCGTCTCCTTTCTGATCCCCTCGCGCAATCCACGCCTGCGTTTTGCTACCCGCGTGTCCACCCGCACCGATCTCCCGAGACAAAAACACCAAGGGGGCCCACCATTTCGCTGCGATCCTCGCCGTCCGTAGCTCATCAAACCTGCCGTCGGATCGACAGCGGAGAGACGAACGATCGATACGCACTGGAGCTTTTGCCGAGTCGCCTCCCTTTATAAAGAACAGAGAGAGGGTTCGGTACCATCGCCATTCTTCCCCTGCTTCCCGCTTTCATCGGCGCGCCGCCGAGAAAGAGGGAGAGTCTTAGCCGAGATAGTTTCTCTCTCTCTGTTTCTTTATAATATATTTTGAGACGATGTCATCGGCGGCGGCGGCGGCGGCTTGGATGATAGAGCCAAGCTTGGACATGGACAAGCTTAGTTACGAGATCTTTTCGATACTGGAGAGCAAGTTCCTCTTCGGGTACGACGACCAAAGCCCTTTCCCGCACTCTACTCCCGTCACCCCCCTCGCCTCCGGCCTCCGGCCTTCCTCCGCTGGCAAGGTTTGCATTCTCTCCATCGACGCCTCGGACGGAATCCTAGCCGGCGCCTCCCTTGTCCGCCTGGAGGCATCCATTCGCAAACAGACCGGCGACCCTGCCGCCCGCGTCGCCGATTTCTTCGATCTCGCTGCCGGATCTGGGGCTGGCGGTGTCCTGGCAGCAGTGCTTTTTACCCGTGGCCCCGACGGCCGCCCCATTCTCTCCGCCGCAGAAGCCCTCCGCCTTCTCGGCAAGCACCACCGCCGCCTCGCCAACGGCGCCCAGCGGAAGGGTATCCTCGACGGCATTCTCTGCCGGGCGGGCGGGGGGCTGTTCCGGCGGGTGTTTGGCGACGCCACGCTGCGGGACACCCTCAAGCCGTTGCTCATCCCGTGCTACGACCTGGCAACGGGGGCGCCCTTCGTGTTCTCGAGGGCCGACGCTGTGGAGGCGGACGGCTACGACTTCCTCGTGGAAGAGGTGTGCGCGGCCACGTGCGCGGCCCCTGCCTCCGGAGCGCAGGCGGTTGAGATGCGTTCCGTGGACGGCCGGACGCGGATCCGAGCGATCGGTGGTGGGTTGGCCATGGGGAACCCCACGGCGGCTGCGATCACTCACGTGCTCAACAACCGGCAGGAGTTCCCCGCCGCGGACAGAGTGGAGGACCTACTGGTAGTCTCGCTCGGAGGCGTTGAGGCACCGATAGCTTCTGGAAAGCCCTCTGCGCCGCTCTCCATCGCGGAGCTCTCCAGGATCGCCTGCGGCGCCCAGGCCGATGTGGTAAGAACCCATAGTTAACCACAATATCACTTTCACTCTGTGAGATTCCGACGATCTATATATCTCACTCTGGTAACTAAATCAAATCACAGGTAGATCAAGCGGTGGCAATGGCATTCGGGGAGAGCCGGGTGACGAACTACGTACGGATTCAGGGATACGGAGCCACGGCGAGGCCGCCGGCGGCGGCCGCGGAGTCTTCGCTGACGGAGAGGGGAGTGGAATCGGTGCTGTTCCGCGGGCGGAAGTTGTCGGAGCGGACGAACGGGGAAAAGCTGGACGCCTTCGCCGCGGAGATGATCAAGGAGCACGAACGGCGGAAGCGGAGCAGCACCCCGGCGGTCGTCATCAAGCCCTCCATGACGCCCTCCCGCACGTCGTCGTCCACCTTCACCACCATGGCCTCCACCGTCACGTCGGCGTCATTCTGATGGACGGCCAGGATTGCAAGAGAGTGATCTCGCGGTTCACGATGATGACCCGTCTGTATATTTTCTTCGAACTCACTTCAACCTTTTCAATTTCTACGAAGCACCCCTCTGGGCGAGCCTTTCCGAGTGAAATAGCTTCAGAGTAAGGTTTTAATCGCACTTCTGTCGTTTGTGAGGGTTTGATTGTTAATTGACACCAGGTCTCCGGAAGACCAAATTTGGGGATGGCAAAAATAAATATTTTTTTTAAAAAAAAAACCAATTCGATGTTGGCACGATCTGATCTTTATTGTGCTTTCGTGTCTACGGAACGTTGACGTTATATATATATATATATATATATATATATATATATATATATATATATATATATATATATGAGAAATCTTCTGCCGTGCGTCCGAACCATCCGCTCGTCGCGACACACGAGCTACATCACATCGTCGTCGTCAGGTGCCATCAGGCCACCTCGACCATCGGACTGGTGCGATCGACTCCCAGTCGCCCGGTGGCGTCTCATGGCCACGGATTTCGACCGCGATTCAATGGCGATGGTCGCCAAATTGCCGATGCGACGTCGGTCGATTGAATTGCGACCGAATCCGGTCCGCACGAGCCCCGCCGAGCCGTCGGCGAGTGCGTGTCGATCGCGCCAGTCCGACGGCGAGGTGGCTTGACGACGCCATGGATAAGATGGTAACGTGTGTAATCGCGACGAGCGGCTTCAGCGCACGGACGAAGATTTCTCATATATATATATATATATATATATATATATATATATATATATAAATGCGCACACCGATTGTTTCGCCGCGCTGACAGAAGAAATGCACAGATAACCGCGCAAGACGACACATCGCCGCCGCCATCGCCGCCGCCGTCCGGCCTCCTCGCCCCGGCCGGTGCGTTAGGCGCACCTCGCCGGCGTCCGGAAGAGCTTCGGCTTCCGGCCGGATTCGGCGGAAGTCGTGCGAATTCGGCCGCGATTCGGCCGAATCGCGGCCGAATCCGGCCTGCGTCGGGAAGGATCGCCGCGGCGCGGTCCTTCCCCGGATTTTGGCCGCGATTCGGCCGAATCCGACCGATCATGGCCGGCGATGGTCGCGCCGCTATCATCGGCCGTGGTCGTCGGATTCCGGCCGATCGCGGCCGAATCCGGCCGGGAAGGACCGCCACTGGCGGTCCTTCCCGACGCGGCCGGGATTCGGCTGATCCGGCCGAATCATGGCCGGCGATGTCAATCGCCGCCGCGATTCGCCGATCGCGGCCGATAGTGCGGCCGGCCGCAATCCGGCCGGAAGCCGATCTTTGCCGGACCACCGGTGAGGTGCGCGCTTAACGCACCCGGCGCGGTCTTAGGTGGCGGACGACGGGGCGGTAGTCATAGCGTCGCGATCACGAAAGTTTCGAGGAGATCAAAATATATATATATATATATTTGGGAAGAGATTAGTGTCTAACGAGAGTGTCGTTTCTTCATGTATTAGTTACTAATTTTTGTCTAGCCTATAATAATTCAGAGGTGAATTAGTAGGAGTCGTTAGATTGACGAATTCTAATTTTTTACACCATATTGTATACATCTATACATAAATGAACAATAATTGAGTCATCATCCAATCGTGATTCGACGAAAGGGATAGCATGACAACTCTCGACAAGTTTAAAGGATTGACTATAATATCTATTAGAACAACAATGCACGATGAAAGTACTGTACAATGTATAGATGCACACGAAAAGTTGTTCACCATAACAAATCTATATATATATACTAAAATTAATATAATGCACAATGGATATTTGTGACAGTCGGATTCCAATCGATTCGTAGTCGGAATCTGGTCCGATCGTGATCGCCAGTGTCGCAAACCATTGGGATCGTGATCGAATCGAATTATGATCGCGATCCGATCGAAATCCTATTTGCGATTCGATATCATGATTCGATCGGAGGGACCAAGGGACGACGGTGACAATCTCGATAAGTTCAGAAGGTGACAATATACGAATAAAAATTATTATATATTCTTAATTACTGTGTAATTTTATAGATCGGACGAATGAAAAAGTCGTTCGAGACAACACGAGATGTTGACTCGTCCAATAGCCAGTTCACTCGTGCGACGTGCAATTGGACCTGTTCGGGGACAAAAGCGCGTGGGATCCGGTGGTTTGCGCGGGGAGAAGGTGCGCACGAGGGAGGAAGTGTGGCCCGTTTAATTCGCGGTTGATTGGTTGTAATGCCGACGTGCGTGTGCCTGTTTACCCAGAGGGGAGGAAACCGATCGAGTGGGTTGAGACACCATGTGGAACAACGAGGACAAGAGGTACGATGAACCGTGAGCGTGTTAATGTGTGCGTGTGTATGTTGGTGGTGATGGTGTGCAAGAGAGAGAGGTAGATAACAATAGTGGGTGTGTAATGCTTCCGTTCTCTCTGTAATTATAAAAAATTAAAATAGTCAATTTAATAATCTTCTGTTGGATCGATGCGGTTCGCTAGAGGAAAGGTGAATAACGAAAAATCTTTTCTTTTTCTTTCGTTCGTTAAAACTCTAGAGAAAATAAATTAATTGCAGCGGAAATGTAAATATAAAATAAAAGAGACAATTGACACAAGGGTTTTACTTGGTTCGTAGCCGAAGGCTACTACTCCAAGGTCCTAGTGGTCCTTGACCACGTACGGAGGGCAGAAGCACTAAAGGAACTCCTCCTCGTTGGAGGTAGGAGTTAATCGATACAAAAAAACTTTAAGGTAGAGAGACAATCCCCCTCTCCTCGTATACGATAAAAGCTCCGAAAAGTAGATGAACAACTGATAACAAAATAATACCGACGTACAAAGACAAATAAGAAAAATTAAACCTAGACGTCGGAAGGCAGGACTTCGTTGTCGGAGAATTGTAGCTTTGCGGAGACTTTTTGGAGGCTTAGAATTGTTGATGAAACCCTAGGTTTGACCCTCCTTTTATAGCCTTTGAGCTCCTTTTCGAGAGGAACCCTAGCCAATCAAATTTGAGCATATCTTCCCTTGAAATTTGGTGATAATCCTTGACTCCTCGAATCTGATCATTGACCATCAGTCGACTGATGGCCATCATCGATCGTGATGGCGACATCTCGATTCGACCTTGGCAATGATCGTTGTTTTGGCGTGTCGAGTCCTCCAAGCGGCGGCGTGATGCTTGCTTCAAGTCAAAGTTAGCACAACAAAAATATAATTTCGATGGTCATCGACCATCCGATCTCGACCTAGACTATCTATAAGAAGTCTTTGGTCGGATCTACGCTTAAGATCATCCCCGTAAAGAGGATACGACCTTACTTACTCTCGCACACTCGAGCTTACCTCGATGCTTACGTGTTGCTTTTGCTTCCGGCCTTCCACTCGATTCCTTCGGCTCCCTCCGAAATCACTCGAGTGTCGCTCGACCACCGCGGCTTTCTCCAGGTGTCGCTAGCCTTCAGCTCCAGCTATATCAATCTTCTGCACACTCGATTCAGCTCGTGAGAAAACAAAATAGACTTAACTTTGTGTCTTTGCTATAATCAAAACACAGGTTCGATTTCGGTGCCTCATTGCACCAACAATCTCCCCCTTTTTGATATATGACAAAAACACACAAAGTTAAGGAAATTAAGTGCATGAAACAGTAAAGACAAGAAGCAAAAGTAGGAGTAGTAAAAATATTTCTCAAGTTCTCCCCTTAGAGGAACCTCCTCACCGAGGGTGAGTACTTGAAAAAGACTTTTAGTTCTCCAAACACAAAAGATAATGAGTTAAGTAAATGACATTACTTAACTTAGGCTTCTTAGAGTCAAAAATAAGTGCAAGTTAAGTAATCAAAAGTTAAGTCAAAAGGTTAATTATTCAAAAGGTTTAACTTTTGATTTCTTAACAGGCCTTTAAAGTTTTCAATTCAAGAGTTGAAACCTAAACCTTACTCCCCCTTAACTTAGGCCGAATCAAAGTTTTAAGTTAAGTTATCAATTTCAAAAATTTGAAATTGAACTTTGCCTTTTCTTGAACCTTAACTTTGGCCCTTTTCTCCCCTTTTGACATAAATCAAGGAAAAAGTGGGGTTTTAAGAAAACCCTAAGTCCAAGCATGATGATTTTAAAAATAGTATGTGAAAATAATTCATCTAAATGTTCAACTCTAGTTTGACTTGATTGAAATGATATTATCAACAAGTCCTGATTAGAGTTGGTTAATATTAGTTGCATATTTATACTCCGAGGTTCATATTAGCGCACTTGATCTACATCTTGGAACTGGAGTAGGGTCCTAACATCTCACGCCCATCTCGTGGCTAAGTACACAAACATATTAGTCCTATGTGTTGTGAGATGTCTTGCTCCTTAAATCTATAGGTGCATGTTATCTAAGGTATGTCCTATGCTAGTTCCATCAAAATGAAAAATAAGAAATAGTAGTAAGAAAATATAGTTTGCAAGTTCTTATTCTATTACGCACATGCCCAATTTTCGTCTTAATAGACTAAATTCGACCGGGTAGGAGTTTAGTAAATAGAGTCTGCTAGGTTAGATTTGATTCGACGTGCTCGAGTTGTATGGCTCGAATGAAATGGTGTTTGACTTCTATATGTTTGGTCATAGAGTGACATATTGGATTCTTTGTAAGATTAATTGAACTAATGTTATCTACGTGAAGCTTAGTATTCGTAAAGTCTAACTTAAAGTCGCGGAGGGTGTGCTTCATCCAAAGAAGCTGAGTGACACACTCACCCATCGCGATGTATTCGGCTTCGGTGGTAGACAAGGCAACACAATGTTGCTTCATACTGCACCAACTCACTAGACTCGAGCCGAGTAGTTGAAAACAACCACTCGTGCTCTTTCTGTCGAGTTTACTACCGGCATAATCCGAATCGGAGTAGCCGATTAGTTCGAACTCGGTAGATCTAGGATACCAAATACCGACATTAAGTGTACCCTTTAGATATCTAAGGATACGCTTAACTAGGGTTAGGTGAGACTCCTTGGCACAGGTTTGAAATCTGGCGCACATACTTACTGCAAATAAGATATCAGGTCGGCTTGCAGTTAAGTACAGGAGACTCCCTATTACACTCCTATAGTATTTTAAGTCAATGGACTTACTTTCTAGGTCTTCTCCTATGTTAACATTAATCGCCATTGGGGTGTTTATTATCTTAGCGTCTTGCATTCCAAATCTTTTAATTAACTCCTTAGTGTATTTACATGATATAGGTATATACCATCCTTAGTTTGTTTAATTTGTAGACCTAAAAGAAACTTAACTACCCTACCAAGTTCATTTGAACTCACTTTCCATGAGTGAAACGAACTCGTTTAGTAAAAATTTGAGTTAGAGGTTCCAAAAATTATATCGTCTACGTAAATTTGAGCTATGAATATTTCTTTACCTAAGGTTTTTACGAAGAGAGTTGGGTCAACTAAGCCTTGGTTAAACCCTTTTGACTTAAGATGGATTGAAAGTCTCTCGTACCAAGCTCGAGGAGCTTGTTTAAGTCCATAGAGAGCTTTCTTAAGTTTTAGAACATGGTCGGGTTTATCTAGATTTTCGAATCCGGGGGGTTGGCTAACATAAACTTCTTCTTTAATGTATCCATTTAGGAATGCCGACTTAACATCCATTTGAAACAGCTTAAATCCTCGATGTGCGGCAGAAGCTAGCAACATTCGAATGGATTCGAGTCTAGCTACTGGGGCATAGGTTTCGTCGTAATCTAAGCCTTCGACTTGGCTAAATCCTTTGGCGACTAACCTAGCCTTGTTTCTAACTACTTCACCTTTATCATCAAGCTTGTTTCGAAACACCCACCTTGTTCCAATTATCATTTTGTCTTTAGGTGATGGTACTAATTCCCACACTTCATTCCTAGTAAATTGAGCTAGCTCTTCTTGCATTGCAATAATCCAATCGGGATCAAGAAGAGCTTGTTCAATTGATTTGGGTTCTATCTTTGAAATTAAAGAAATTTGACTAAGGTTCCTATAGGATGCTCTAGTTCGAACTCCTAGATTAGGATCTCCTATTACTTGATTGATAGGGTGGTTAGTCTGAATCCTAGATTGGGTTGGGTTTGTGTCACCTAATGCTTGATCAATGGGGTGACTTGGTTGAACACTAGTTTGGTTGGAGTCATCTATCACTTGATCAATAGAGTGACTAGGTTGACCTAACTTAGGATTAACACTAGACCTAATCTCCGGATCAGAGTTAGGTCTAGTATGAATCGGCTCGCTAATTGGGGTTGCCGGGGGTTTTGTAGGTTCATGTCCTTCATCAAATACTACATTGATAGTCTCCTCGACTCTGAGGGTGTCGTGGTTATATACTCTATAAGCTTTACTTGTAGTCGAGTATCCTAGAAAGATTCCGGTGGTGGTTTTGGATGTAAATTTCCCTAGGTAATCCTTAGTGTTTAGGATATGTACCTTACACCCAAATACCCTAAAGTACTTGATGTTAGGTATTTTATCGTGATAAATCTCGTACGAGGTCTTAAGGTGCCTCTTTACCATAAGGATCCTATTTTGGACATAGCAAGCCGTGCTAACGACTTCTGCCCAAAATCTATCGGGTAAGTCGTATTCATTCAACATGGTCCTAGCGGCTTCTTGTAGAGTTCGGTTTTTCCGCTCCACTAGGCCATTTTGTTGAGGGGTCATAGGGCAAGAGAATTCATGGTGGTATCCGTTTAGGTTACAGAAGTCGGTGAACCTTTGATTTTCGAATTCACCACCATGATCGCTTCTAAGTCTTTTAACCTTAAGGTCTTTTTGATTCTCGATTAATTTGAATAGATTGATTAATTGATCTAGGGTATCATTTTTATGTTTGATGAACCTAACCGGGTAAACACGAGTAGTCGCCAATTATGACTAAGCAATATTGACTTCTATGAGTGACTTGGCTCCATGTGAATCGAATAGATCCATATCACGAGAGCTCGAAGTACACTTGAGGTTCGTTCTTGGTTAGTTAACTTGTTTTGTGTCCTAGGTTGTTTTCCTTGTTGACAAGCATTACTGATTTTATTAACCAAATTGTTGAGGTTGGGTAAGCCTCGACTAAGCCACTCGACTCATCTTGTGGGCCGAGTCTTGGGTGCAGTGACCGAGTCGTCGGTGCCACAACCATGATTCCTCTTGCCGTGTCATAAGACACTTAGTTGAGGAGTTGGTTAAGTTGATCGTATAAATGTTGTTATTTCTAGTTCCTTTAAGAATTGTTTTAGAGGTTTAGTTGGTATTAATTACGCATTCATTTTCTAGAAATATAACCTTATAGTTATTATCACACAATTGGCTTACACTAAGTAAGTTATATTCAAAATTCTCTACAAGTAATACATTTTTAATAACAAAATTCGTGTTAAGCTCGATATCACCGATCCGATGATTTTGAGCTTGCGTTATTCCCAAAGGCTACCGATCCTTGTCGTTTGAATCGAAGCTTTACGAATTTGAGTTGATCCCGATCATGTGTCGAGTAATCAACATTGATCCTACACACAAGGTGGTTGGATTGGATGTTAGATTTTTGTTAAGAAAATTGGTTGTAAGTTGTTAACCCTAGGTCATCTCACCGGAGTCTATATGATCAAGCATGTTATACTTATGTGTTAATTTTGAGATGACTTCTAATTAAGTTGATTAAGTGGATTTAGGTTCAAGTAATTTTATGTTAGATTTGGATTTAACCCTAGGCTTGTCAAGTTTACCTTTTCAAGATCATGGCTTCCAGGTCGTGGCGAGGCACAGGGGCCTTCTTTTATCGGATCATCGACCACTTCCTTAGACAAAGCCATTTTCAAGAAAATGATGACTTGACTTACCTAAAATTATTTCCTTGTCTAACTAGTTATTTTTGAAAAGAGGCTCCCCGAGGCTCAATCTTTTCGAAAAATTTTAGTTGGTTATGTTTTTGAAAAGAGGCTCCCCGAGGCTCAATCTTTTCGAAAAATTTTAGTTGGTTATGTTTTTGTTCTAAGTGAGTTCACAAGTTTTAAAGTACAAACTTTCTAAGTTAAAACATGCAATTTCTAAGTTAAAGCATAAACATTCTAAGTTAAAACATGCAATTTCTAAGTTAAAGCACAAACATGTTTTGTACTGGCTCCCCCTAGACCGTTGAATCGGTTCGGTCTATCCACATAGTGGATTTGGTCCTTGGGAACCCAGTACGGGTTGAATCCTAGAGTTGAAATCAAAAAGTTCTTAGGGACCCATGCTTGGACATGTTTCTTATGTCGACTTACAATCGACATATACGACCTATTAGCCGTGTTTGAGTTAAACCCGAGTCCAGCCTTGTTGTACACGACCCTTTGAGATCCAAGTAGGAGGTCAAGTCCTTTGGATCCCGAAGTGAACCTTTCCAACGTGTTCCTAAGATCTTCGACTTGACTTTTCTAGAGAGAGTTCTCAACTTCGAGCTTTTCAACTCGAGTTGAGTCCTTCTCTTGAACTCGACTAGTCGAAGAGGTTAGGGAGACCTCGTGTTTGAGGAGTTTAACCTCCTCAACAAGGGTCTCGACCTTGGACTCGGACTTAGCTAACTTCCTGGACAAAAACCTAACCATATTATGTAAAGTATTAAATAAAGCTCGACTCACTTTAAGGGTATCTTTTGAACCGGATGCGTATCCGTGGCTTGACTTGAAGGTAGCCGTGGTCGAGTCATCCTCGTTCGACTCAAGTTCGGTCTCCGTGTCGACTCAATTGATTTCGCCATGAAGGCGTGGTCTTCGTCTTCTTCGGATACGCTTCTTCCCATGTCGCGTTGAGGGCCTTCTTGTGCTTAGGTGCTTGGTGGTTGAGCTTGGGGCACTCGGACTTTATATGTCCAAACCTTACACTCATAACACCTAATATTAGAACTTTTAGGCTTACCTTGGTTGGGTCGAGTTGTGGTTCGCTTCGTCCCTTAGCTATCCTTGAGCTAGGTTCATTAGTTCGGCCGATCAATTCGGGTCAACTTCTTCTTGGACTCATCTTCCTCCTCGGGTGGTGGTGGCTTGCGATTTTCTTCTTCTTTGAACACAAACAAGGCTATACCCTTCTCGGGTTAGAGTTGGACGCTCATGTAATTCAAAATCCAAAAGAGTTCATCTAATCTAAGTTTAGAAAGGTCCTTGGAGACCTTATAGGCATCAACCATGGATGCCCATAAGGTAGTCCTCGGAAAGAGTTTAGGACATACCTAATAAGGTCGCGGTTTTCGACCTTTTGCGATGCGTGTAGGTTGTTGACTATGTCTTGGACACGGCGTGGAGTTGCGTCGCGGACTCGTGTTCGCATTTTTAGTGTGTACAATTTATTGAATAACAAATCACGTTTGCAAACCTTAGCTTGATCCGATCCTTTGTAACTCGATTAGCTTTGTCCAAAGATCCTGCGCTTATGAAGGGCCGCAGCGATTTAGCTCCTCCTTGGACAAGCGCATTGGAGTATTTGTGTTGCCTTGGCATCGGCCGACTTGTCGTTTTGTTGCACGGTCCATTGATCATAATCCGAGTCACCCACTTCATTAGTCGGAAGTGTGAAACCGTTTGGATTATGATCCACATCTCGATTTGGGTTTTGAGAAAGCATTCCATCCGACCTTTCCAATAACGGAAATCATCTCCGTTGTAAAGCGGAGGTCGACGATGCTAAAACCCTCGAGATGGGCCATTAGAACAAAAAACAAGGAGACTAAAAAGAAGACCTAGCAGCGAAAAAAAACGAAAGTACCAAGACTTGCGTCTTGGATTAGTAGTGTGGGAAATAAAAGAAACAAGCGAAAAATAGAAAGTTAAGCAAAGAAATGAGAAACTAAATAAAAGTAAGTACTCACAACCTTGATGTCCCCGAAAGGCTACTAAACGTCAATTTTTGAGGACCAAAACAACTTGTTACGGGGGTAAACCCCCGTAAGAAGTGTAGATCTCTGCGAGGGCTTCGATTTGGTAGGTAGACCGTGTCGTGGGTCAACTTGTACACAAAGTTATGTCCGTCGGCTACTCCAACAGCGACTACTTGCAAAACAAAATCAAGCGAAGAGTACCAAGACTTCGTCTTGGATTAGTAGTGGAGAAAAATTTAAGCGAGCGAAAAACAAATCTGTAAAAAAATGTTAGATTGGTGGTTTCACGAATCTAAGCGCCCCCGGCTCTGATACCAATTGTTGGATCGATGCGGTTCGCTAGAGGGGGGGTGAATAGCGAAAAACCTTTTCTTTTTCTTTCGTTCGTTAAAACTCTAGAGAAAATAAATTAATTGCAGCGGAAATGTAAATATAAAATAAAAGAGACAATCGACACAAGGGTTTTACTTGGTTCGTGGCGAAGGCTACTACTAAGGCCCTAGTGGTCCTTGACCACGACGGAGGCGAAGCACTCCTCCTCGTTGGAGGTAGGAGTTAATCGATACAAAAACTTTAAGGTAGAGGGACAATCCCTCTCCTCGTATACGATAAAGCTCAAAAGTAGATGAACAACGATAACAAAATAATACCGACGTCTGAAAGACAAATAAGAAAAATTAAACCTAGACGTGAAAGGCGGACTTCGTTGTCGGAGAATCAGAGCTTGAGACTTTTGGAGGCTTAGAATTGTTGATGAAACCCTAGGTTTGGCCCTCCTTTTATAGTCTTTGAGCCCTTTTCGAGAGGAACCCTAGCCAATCAAATTTGAGCACATCTTCCCAAATTTGGTGATAATCCTGACTCCTCGAATCGATCGATCATTGACCATCGATCGGATGGCCATCATCGATCGGCGATGGCGATCGGTCGATTGCGACCTTCAGCGATCGCTTGTTTGTGGCGATCGAGTCCTCAGTAGCAAATGATCGATGTGCTGCAAGTCAAAGTTAGCACAACAAAAACATAATTTCGATGGCCATCGACCATCCGATCTCGACCTAGACCATCTATAAGAAGTCTTTGGTCGGATCTACGCTTAAGATCATCCCCGTAAAGAGGATACGACCTTACTTACTCTCGCACACTCGAGCTTACCTCGATGCTTATGTGTTGCTTTTGCTTCCGGCCTTCCACTCGATTCCTTCGGCTCCCTCCGAAATCACTCGAGTGTCGCTCGACCACCGCGGCTTTCTCCGGGTGTCGCTAGCCTTCAGCTCCAGCTATATCAATCTTCTGCACACTCGATTCAGCTCGTGAGAAAACAAAATAGACTTAACTTTGTGTCTTTGCTATAATCAAAACACAGGTTCGATTTCGGTACCTCACTGCACTAACATCTTCATCGATTTGTTCTATGATCATTATGAGGAAGATAAATCACAGAGAGTCTTATGAACTTTGATGTAATGATCAAGATACGTAAAAGTCATTTAAATTCAGAAAAAGACTTTAGATCTCTTCCGAAATTGACTAATGTCATTTCTACAAGTATCGTCATATCTTAACCACCACGCTAACTCCGTAGAAACTAATGCTTCCATTCTCTCGACAATTTTATTTGGAGCATCAATGAAGGATAACAAATTAATACTAATTGACTCTGTGAGATTTTTTTTTTATTTGAGCGAGTTTACAGAGTGGCTTTACAGTGATCGTCTCCGGCATAAGGTCACAAGATCGATTAATTTTCAAAATTAGAAATTAAATTGGATTAATTAAAAAATTTTATTTTATTTTTTAAAATATTAATTAATTCGATTAAATTTTATATTTTAAATAAATAAAAAATCAATTTAATCAGACGAATGGAATTGAAGGTCATGACCTCTAATAGATTGATATGTTTTAATCGTCAATTGACATAATCACGATTCTATTTAATTGAAAATTTTAATTATTTTAATTTTAATTTAATTAATTAATTTTTTATCCATTCATTTGTTTGCTTTTTTATTGAAAAATTTAAACCTTGGATTGATTTAAAAATGATTTATTTAATGTTAATTTAATGAATTGATTTTTATTTTTTAATTCACCTATGTTTAATAGGTTGCCTGCACCAACCTAGCCAATTCGTTCTCTCTCTTTTTTTTTTCTCATTTTATTTTCTCACAAATAATTTTTTTCCCTAAGACATCTATTAATTAATTATTGAACCTCTCTCTCACTCACACTATATATATATATATATATATATATATATTATTTTATACAATTCTTACCTAAACACCTCTTTTATTTATCGTCCGATCTCTTAGGATTTAAAGATATTAAATTATATATAGTGTTGGTCATCCGATTGAATGATAAATAACGAAGATATTCACGAGCATTTATATATATATATATATATATATATATATATATATAACTTTCAAATATATTTTTATGAATTGACATTTGATAATTACTTATATATTTATTACACGAGATCTTAATTAGAATAAATTTGAATGGATGTAAAATATCTCAAATTCTTATCAACCATGAAAGACATTTGATGTGACTTTTATCACATTCTACCGTATTAATTAAACTTCTAAATGTTTTTTAAAACAAAAACAAAAATACAATTTATTAATTACTTTGGTAGCAAAATATATCTCACATCATTAACATACAAGGACCACCAAGGTCCCCAAACTCCTTAAGAGTAGTAACAAAGCAAACGGCAAAGGAAGAGCCATCTATCTATCTGAGTCACCAGCCAGGCAGCAACAGTGCCAGTGAGCAAGTACATCGAGCATTTATCTCTGTCCTCTCTCGTACTACACAACACATTAATTAATTCTAATTAATATACTATAAATTATGTCTGCGTATAATTAATATATATTTTCATTAACAATCAAAACCTTTTTTTTTTTAATGAAATTTAAAATATAATCATGTAAACATTAAACGGGTTGGCACCTGCATTCAATTCTCTACAACTCCACTGAGTTGGACTCGGAGTACCATATCGAGGAAAACAAACACAGCAGAAATCTTCTTCTTCTTCTTCTTCTCCATTGACGACGAGCCTTTTCCGTTGGTGGTCCTCTCCTTCCAGTTGCAGTTCCAGTTATGGCTGCTAGCGTGCGTTGTGGACCAGGCCACACACTGTGTCTATTGGCTGAATGGAACGTAACCGTGCATGTGCTAGAAATCAGTAAACCCTCATCATCCTTTTCTTCTCTGAGAAACTGCGACGGCTGATCGATGGCGAAGTGACGGCGGAGAGAAGAGATGATGATTAGGGTGGTTGACAGCCACATGATGAGACTGTCCATGCATATCTTTTGCATGCATGGGGACCTTAAGGAGGAGAGACTCTTCGACCGAAAGCAAGAGCCGCATCCATGCATGCACAAACGTCAAGGACGACTGCGAGTGAGTGAGTGCTCAAAATTGGTAGCCGAGAAAAAGTAGAAGAGTTTCCTGTCAAAAGATTAGAATTATTAATTTAGTAGTCTTTATCAAAATTATTATGAGGACGATAAATCATGAAGATCCTTTTGAACTTTGACATGATTGACAAAATTATAGATGATAGTTTTGAGCCCGAAGAGGAATTTTAGACCTCCTTATGAGATTTGATCTGTGCCTCATCCACAAATTGTCACATGGTTTTACTAATATATCATCCCCGTGGAGACAAGTAAAAGAGTTTCTCGTGTACGATATAATTAGTTATGCTATAATTGATCAAACACCGCATTAAAAATATGGTATTTCTAAAAAAAAACATTACTATGATTTAGGAATTATAAAAAGGCACACTTATTTTTTTTTTTTATTACTCTTCTACTTGAGTTCAAAAATATTTTTTTTTACTATATTAATTTTTAAAAATCAACAATACAGTCGACATCATTATGGTTCTAAATTTTTGAATATCGTAGGAGCTTCAGAAGTAGGATTACACATCTTTTTTTACATTTTCAAAATTCTCTTTTTTCTACTTTATGTCTTTATGTCTTGGTTTCAAAATTTTAAATCATCTAGATCCATCAGTGAATTTTAACGAAAATTTATTAATGATTTCAACCAATTTTAATTGAATCTAATTCAAATCTGGTATATTTTTTTAGTAATCATAAGGTCAATCGTTCCATAAAGTCTTAATTTCAAGAACAATTGACATATATTCATAACTTCACATAAGAGACTCAGAATTAAGGTTGCATATTATATTTATCTCCTCTATACAATTTCTTCTTCCACTCTATGTCTTGGTTTTATAATTTTAAATCATCTAGGTTCATCAATGAATTTTAACCAAAATCTATCGATAACTTTAGTCAGTTCTGATGGGACTAAATCCAAATCTAATATGTTTCTACGGTGTCCCTTAGTTCCACTGTTATTAAAAGTTCAACTTTAAGAGTATCTTAGCCTTGCACAACTACGATGGTATTCAAAGGGTGCATTAAAATTTTTAAATTTTTAACAAAAAGTTATGCATAACTAAAATGCCTTTAAAACTAAATTTTTAGTTACAATGGGACTGAAGGGCACCGTAGAAATATATCTAATTTGAATTATATCTAATCAGAGCTAATTAAGGTCATCAATAAGTTTTGATCAAAATTTATTGATGAACCTAAATAATTTGAAATTATGAAACATGTGCATAGAGTGTAAGAGAAAAGTATAGAGAAGATACATATAATATTCAATCTTAGTTTTGAATATAATATTCTATGTAAAGTTATGAATATATGTCAATTGATACATAGATTGAATTTTAACAAATATATTATGTACGCTAGGAAGACCTTGAAACTGAGATTTTATGGTACAGTTGGATTCAAAATTACTATAGAAATCCATCGGATTTGAATTGAGTTCAATCAAAGTTGACTGAGATTATTAATAGATTTTGACTGAAATTCATTGATTCATTTAGATGATGAAAGAAGGTGTGCAACCTTATTTATGAGCACCGACCCCTATAATATTCAAAAGTTTGGAACCATAGTGATGCTGATTTACAAAAATCAATACCACAAACAAATAATATTTTTGGATTTTAGTGGAGGAGTAATGTAGAAATTAAGTGTATCCTTAAATAATTCTCAACCCACAGTACATCTTTTGAAAAATACTAAACTTTGAATGTACTCTTTGATAGATTGTCATTAACTATATGAAATCAAAGCAAGAAGATTGTGCTTTTTTTTTTTGAATTGTCAGTCAAAAGTGAAGAAAACTTAAGGTATGACTCATGTACTAAAGTAACCATAACAACAATTAATTTTTAATAACAACACTGTAAAAAATCATTAAAATAATGATGAATATTTGCAACAACGTCCCTCTTCTCCTCTTCGCCTCCTCTGACTCTGGCATTTACTCCTGACCATCTCCTCTCCACCTTGGGTTTCGACTTCGATGATTTATCCACCTCTGCCCCCCTTCTCCTCTCCTCCTCCGACCCTAATCATCTCTTAATTTGCCTCAGCCTCCGACTTTGCCTCCTTTAGCTCTGCCTCCACCTTCGCTTCCTCTGGCTCCGCCTCCACCTCCTCTAGTTCTGCCTAGATTTCTCCCTAGCAAGTATAAATTTTCTCCTGTCACAGGATTTATAATTTTTTTCATGATAATTTAAGTTTTGTTTTTATGCTTACGATAAAAGAGTTATTTTGATACTTAGATGAGTTTAGCATTATTTTGATGGCAAAATAATAATTTTTAGGGATTATATGGAAATCATCTTAGTTAATTTATCTTGATAGTAAATAGGCTATCAGCTATAGGAATTGTATGTATTATCTATAATTACTACTTTGCTTTCAAAAATCCATGACAAGGGAGTTAGACAACAAGTAATTGACACTTTATGAATATTTAAAGTTTGCTAATTAATATTATATTGATTTCACTTTAGTATCGATGCCTCTAACTTTGCAATTAATGTTCTTCTTTCAATTTAGTGTCTAATTATTCAAATTCAAAGTTCTCTGGTTGTAATTTAGTATCCACTTATATCATATTTATAGGTGGGATATTTTAATGCTTAGATGATAATTAAAGTTCTCAAATTGCACCATTAAATAATATGTCAATTTTTATATGTTTAGCCAGGTTTTATAAATATGGATAAAAGTTGAATAATGATTCAGAATCAGATTAATCCTGAATATATAAATGGGTTAAATCAATTTTTAAATGCGGCATAAAATTATATGATCAATTAAAAATTATCCAAAATTCATTGTCCATGTCAACAATATGAATTATACTTGTAATTTATAATTTATCACAAACTCATTTGGAAACATGTCAAATGCTTATAGTATGTGACCTATTATACTTGTGAATTATAATTTGCTACCATGAAAAATGATGAAACTATCATATTTGATTATGTACTGGGCATAAATCACCTGACAAAGAGATGATTGTATACTTATGACCTTTGATCAACATACTGAATGAGCTATAGGATTATGGGGTGGAATCATATGATGCATCGATTGAATGAGTATTTCAATTATATACTTTTGTGATGTGGACAATTCATGACTTTCTAGCATATGAAATAGTATTTGGATGGAGTATAAAGAGTTATAAAGCATGCTCAGTATGTATGCATGAAACTAAATTTCAAAGATTACGGAGTAGAATATATTATATATGTCATCGTCGATTCTTGCATGTTAAACACCCATGACATAGAAATAAGGTGGAAAGGTTGAACAAAAATGACCACCATGAAGATTTAGAGGTTATGATAATTTAGCACAGTTAGATGGGTTATCCCAAGTGACATTTAGTAAATATCCTTCATTAAGTAAAAAAATCAGTGATCTTTGGATAACAAATTGGGTAAAGAAGTTTATATTTTTTAAGTTAATGTATTAGCCAGATTTAAAGTTGAAACACAATTTAGATGTGATGCATATTGAAAAAATATTTGTGATGTTTTGGTTGACACATTAATTATTAAATATAGATGGAAAGTCAAAGAATACATTTAAAGCAAGATTACACTTACAGGCTACATAGCGATTTAAAGTGAATTGCATTTATAGAAAGTAGGAGATAAATTCAATAAACCATATGCAAATTACACGTTGACATTGGAAGAAAAATGTGAATTTTATTAATTTTTAAAATCTGTGAAGTTTCCTAATGGATATGTTGCTAATATATCTAAAAATGTGAATGCAAATGAAGGAAAGTTATATGGAATAAAATCACATGATTATCATGTATTATTGCAAGGAATATTTCCAGTGGATATACGTAATTTTTTTTTTCAAAAGACATATATCACACTAATTGAGTTATGTGATTTTTTTCAAAAAGATAATTACAAGATCTTTACACATAGCAAACTTATATAAAATGGAGGAGAAAATAGTTTTCATATTGTGTAAGATGGAACAAATATTTTCCCAAGTATTTGTTGATATTATGGTTCAGTTGATAGTTCATTTACAACGTGATCACCATGTTAGTTGGACCTATGTCATCACGATGGATATATGTATCCCTTTGAACGATATTTGGACATACTAAAAAAATATGTTCGTAATAAAGCAATACCTGAAAGATCTATTGCAGAAGGATATATTGTAGATGAGGTATTGACTTTTAGTTCATCATATACGAGTCAAATTAAGATAAGATTTTGTAGGCCAGAACAAAATAAAGATGTTCAACCAGTAATATAAAATTTAAGTATTTTCTCACAACAAACAAGAGTGTTTGACAACAAATATAGCCTAAAATTATTATTGACTTTGTATAAGAAAATGTTAGGGCAATCAACCCAAGTATGATTTTGGTTTTGATGTGTGTGGCAAAGGATTTAAGTTAGGATGTTTATGTGGTTTGATATGTGTATTTAAGTTATGCAAGACTTAGTGAATCACACATGAGTTGCTTGATGAAGCATTGATAAGTTCATCATCTCATGGCTCGGGTCCTTGAGTTGGTGAAGGATGGTACGGGGAGAAGTTGTGAGCTTGGTGCATCCGAGGGACCGTTGTACAAGGAGCAAATGGAGTGAAGCCAAAGGAAACAGACTTCAGGGCAAGACATGAAGGATGACACGGGAGAAATCGCAAGCTTAGTGCATCCAGAGACATAGACCGAACAAAGAGAGCTTCAATGAGGGACTCCATGGGAGATGAGAGTTGAGCGATTGTAATCCGGGTTAGGGTAGCTCAATGTAGGTGAACTTGGCAAAATAGCTAAGATCAAATGTCGGATGCTCATGTTGGATCGATTTGAGCGCTAGAGGGGGGGGGGGTGAATAGCGATAAGAAAAAACTTTTCGTAATCGTTCGAATTGGCACGAGTAAACGCAGCGGAAGGATAGCAATAAATAAATAAAAACACGAGGGGTTTTTACTTGGTTCGTAGCCTACGGCTACTACTCCAAGGCCCTAATGGTCCTTGACCACGCACGGAGGGCAAATATTAAACGAACTCCTTCTCGATAGAGATAGGAGTTAAGCGAATACAAAAACTCAATAAAGATTCAAGGTAGAGGGACACTCCCCCTCTCCTTGATATGATTTAAAGCTTGAAAATAAAGACAACTTATACAAAATTAAAGATTATACCGACGACTTCAAGGATTGGAGGTTGAAGCTTTAGTCGTCGTCTCGGCAGCGCTTCGTCGTAGGGATGTCGGAGAGTCGGAGCGTATCGGAAGCACTTGGAAGCTTTTGAATTGATGAAAAACCCTAGGTTTGACCCTCCTTTTATAGCCTTTAAGCCCCTCAACGAATGGGTCTTCAACCAATCACAAATGGGCACAAAACTCCTTGAAAAATGGTGATAAAGCTTGACTCCTCGAGGCTGATTTTTGACCACCGGTTGAACTGGCCGGTTGAACTGGCCGGTTGAACTGGCAGCCACGATTTTTGACTAAAAAAGGAGTTTAGCTCAAAATACAAGTGAATTCGACGGCCACTTGTCGTCCGATCTCAACATAGACCTTCCATGGGAAGTCTTGGGTTGGATCGTCGCCTAAGGACGTCCCCGTACAAAGGACACGACCTCACTTACGCTTGCACACACGAGCTTACCTCGATACTTACTTGTCGCTTTTGCTTCCGGCCTTCCACTCGAGTCCTTCGGCTCCCTCCGAAGTAACTCGAGTGTCGCCCGACCACCGCGGCTTCCTCCGGGTGTCGCTAGCCTTCAGCTCCAGCATTGAGACTTTTCTGCACACTTGATTTAGCTCGTGAGATAACAATATAAGCTTAACTTTGTATCGTTTGCTATAATCAAAACATAGGTTCGACTTAGGTGCCCACTGCACCAACAATCTCCCCCTTTTTGATTTATGACAAACCCACATACAAAGTTAAGCAAGCATGAAGAATAATAATGTGCATGAGAGAAAAAAAATGAAGATTAAGTTGGAGTAGTAAGGATTTTCTTCAAGTACTCCCCCTTGAGGAAACCTCCCCTTGGAGGGTGAGTCTTTGAAGAAAGACCTTAATCCTCCCCCTTGAGGGTTGCTTTAAGTAATTAACATTACTTAAAATTAGCTTTAGTAAAACGTTTTAAAATTAGCTTAAGTAAAACACTAACGACATAAATAAGTTAAGAATTCTCTTAACTTGGCCTTTTGTCAAAAGTTAAATAAGTTCTCAAAACCTAAAGTTAACTTTTGGTTTAAACATGAAGTAAGAGTTAAGTTAAGAGAATTTTCTCAAATTTGAAAAAAAATTTGACCCCTTAACTTTGGTGACCCCTTAACTTTGGCCTTTTTCTCCCCCTTTTGTCGTATATCGAAAAGAGTAAGGGGTGTGTGGAAATCAAAATAATTGCTAAATTTAAAGTCCAAGCATGTTCCATATTTTTTTATTAAAAAAATAGTATATTGAAAATAAGCTCATCTATGAAATGTTCGACTCATATTTGGCTTGATTGATATGAAGGATCAACCAGTCCTGGTCGGAGTCGGTTAGTATGTATGATTATACTCCATGGTTCATAGCGATGCACTAGCTCTACATCTGGAACCAGGAGTAAGGTCCTAACATCTCACGCCCATCTACGTGGCTAAGTACACAAACACATTAGTCCTATGTGTTGTGAGATGTATTGGCTCCTTAAATCTATAGGTGCATGATATCTAAGGTATGACCTATGCTAGTTTCATGAAAAAGTAAGAAATAGTAGTAATATAATTTGCAAAACCTATTCTATTACGCACATGCCTAATTTTCGTCTCAAGAGACTAAATTCGGCTTCGGGTAGTGGTCGAGTCAACATATTCGAGTTGTATGGAGCCGTTGGCTACATGTTCTCGAATGAAATGGTGTTTTACCTCTATATGTTTTGTTCTTGAATGGCATATAGGGTTCTTAGTTAGATTTATCGAACTTATGTTGTCTACAAAAATTTTAGTTTTGGTGAAGTCCAACCTAAAGTCTCGGAGAGTGTGCTTCATCCAAAGAAGCTGAGTTACACACTCACCCATCAACGATTCGGCCGGTGGTAGATAAGGCAACACAATGTTGCTTCCTACTGCACCAACTCACTAGACTTGAGCCGAGTAGTTGACAACAACCACTCGTGCTCTTTCTATCGAGTTTACTACCGGCGTAATCCGAATCGAGTAGCGATTAGTTCGAACTCCGTAGATCTAGGGTACCAAATACCAAGCGTTAAGTGTACCCTTAAGATATCTAAGGATACGCTTAACTAGGGTTAGGTGAGACTCCTTAGCACAGTTTGAAACACAGGCGCACATATACTACTGAATAGGATGTCGTGATTAAGTATAGGAGACTTCTATCGCTCTATAGTACTTTAAGTCAATGGACTTACTTTCTAGGTCTTCTCCTATGTTAACATTAATCGCCATTGGGGTGTTTATTATCTTAGCGTCTTGCATTCCAAATCTTTTAATTAACTCCTTAGTGTATTTTTGTTGATATAGGTATATACCATCCTTAGTTTGTTTAATTTGTAGACCTAAAAAGAAACTTAACTCGCCTACTAAGTTCATTTCAAACTCACTTTCCATGAGTGAAACGAACTCGTTTAGTAAGGCTGAGTTAGAGGTTCCAAAAATTATATCGTCTACGTAAATTTGAGCTATGAATATTTCTTTACCTAAGGTTTTTACGAAGAGAGTTGGGTCAACTAAGCCTTGGTTAAACCCTTTTGACTTGAGATGGATTGAAAGTCTCTCGTACCAAGCTCGAGGAGCTTGTTTAAGTCCATAGAGAGCTTTCTTAAGTTTTAGAACATGGTCGGGTTTATCTAGATTTTCGAATCCGGGGGGTTGGCTAACATAAACTTCTTCTTTAATGTATCCATTTAGGAATGCCGACTTAACATCCATTTGAAATAGCTTAAATCCTCGATGTGCGGCATAAGCTAGCAACATTCGAATGGATTCGAGTCTAGCTACTGGGGCATAGGTTTCATCGTAATCTAGGCCTTCAACTTGACTGAACCCTTTGGCGACTAACCTAGCCTTGTTTCTAACTACTTCACCTTTATCATCAAGCTTATTTCTAAACACCCACCTTGTTCCAATTGTCATTTTGTCTTTAGGTGGTGGTACTAATTCCCACACTTCATTCCTAGTAAATTGAGCTAGCTCTTCTTGCATTGCAATAATCCAATCGGGATCAAGAAGAGCTTGTTCAATTGATTTGGGTTCTATCTTTGAAATTAAGGAAATTTGACTAAGGTTCCTATAGGATGCTCTAGTTCGAACTCATAGATTAGGATCTCCTATCACTTGATCGATAGGGTGGTTAGTCTGAATCCTAGATTGGGTTGGGTTTGTGTCACCTAATGCTTGATCAATGGGGTGACTTGGTTGAACACTAGTTTGACTCGGATCACTTGTCACTTGGTCGACAAGAGAAGTTGGTTGATGTGGATTAGACTCGATCTCGAATTGAGTTAGGTCTAGTATGAGTAGGATCGCTAATTGGGGTGGTCGGGGGTATTGTAGGTTCGTGTCCTTAATCAAATACTACATTGATAGTCTCCTCGACTCTAAGGGTGTCGTGGTTATATACTCTATAAGCTCGGCAGAGTAGTATCCTAGAAATATTCCGGTCGTGGTTTTGGATGTAAATTTCCCTAGGTAATCCTTAGTGTTTAGAATATGTACCTTACACCCAAATACCCTAAAGTACTTGATGTTAGGTATTTTATCGTGATAAATCTCATACGAGGTCTTAAGGTGCCTCTTTACCATAAGGATCCTATTCTGGACATAGCAAGCCGTGCTAACGGCTTCTGCCCAAAACCTATCAGGTAGGTTATATTCATTTAACATGGTCCTAGCGGCTTCTTGTAGAGTTCGGTTTTTCCGCTCCACTAGGCCATTTTGTTGAGGGGTCCTAGGGCAAGAGAATTCATGGTGGTATCCGTTTAGGTTACAGAAGTCGGTGAACCTTTGATTTTCGAATTCACCACCATGATCGCTTATAAGTCTTTTAACCTTAAGGTCTTTTTGATTCTCGATTAATTTGAATAGATTGATTAATTGATCTAGGGTATCATTTTTATGTTTGATGAACCTAACCCAGGTAAACCTGGAGTAGTCGTCAATTATGACTAAGCAATATTGACTTTTATTAAGTGACTTGGCTCCATGTGAATCGAATAGATCCATATGCAGGAGCTCAAGTACACTTGAGGTTCGTTCTTGGTTAGTTAACTTGTGTTGTGTCCTAGGTTGTTTTCCTTGTTGACAAGCATTACAGATTTTATTAACCAAGTTATTGAGGTTGGGTAAACCTCTGACTAAGCCACTCTGACTCATCTTGTGGACGAGTCTTGGGTGCGAGTGACCGAGTCGTTGGTGCCACAACCATGATTCCTCTTCCTGTGTCATAAGACATTTGGCTGAGGATTTGATTAAGTTCATTGTATAAATGTTATTTGTCCTAGTTCCTTTGAGTATTGTTTTAGCTGTTTCATTTGTTTTAATTACACATTCATTTTCTAAAAATACAACCTTATAGTTATTGTCACACAATTGACTTACGCTAAGCAGGTTATATTCAAAATTCTCTACAAGTAATACATTTTTAATAACAAAATTCGAGTTAAGCTCGATATCACCTGATCCGATGATTTTGAGCTTGCCGTTATTCCCAAAGGCTACCGATCCTTGTCGTTTGAATCGAAGCTTTGTGAATTTGAGTTGATCCCCGGTCATGTGTCGGGAGCAACCACTGTCCAACATCCATTGATCCTACACACAAGGTGGTTGGATTGGATGTTAGATTTTTATTTTTAAATTGGTTGTAAGTTGTTAAACCTAGGTCATCTCAAGTCTATATGATCAAGCATGTTATACTTATGTGTTTTTTGTGAGATGACTCCCAATTAAATTTATTAAGTGGATTTAGGTTTAAGTGATTTTATGTTGAGATGATTTTCAATTAAATTGATTAAGTGGATTTAGGTTCAAGTAATTAGGATTTAGGTTCAAGTAATTTTATATTGAGATGATTTTCAATTAAGTTGATTAAGTGGATTTAGGTTCAAGTAATTTTATGTTGAGATGATTTTCAATTAAGTTTGATTAAGTGGATTTAGGTTCAAGTAATTTTATGTTGAGATGATTTTCAATTAAGTTTGATTAAGTGGATTTAGGTTTAAGTTAGATTTGGATTTAACCCAAGGCTTGTCAAGTTTACCTTTTCAAGATCATGGCTTCTAGGTCGTGGCGAGGCACAGGGGCCTTCTTTTATCGGATCATCGACCACTTCCTTAGACAAAGCCATGTTCAAGAAAATGATGACTTGACTCACCTAAGACTATTTCCTAGTCTAACTAGTTATTTTTGAAAAGAGGCTCCCCGAGGCTCAATCTTTTCGAAGGATTTTAGTTGGTTATTTGAAAAGAGGCTCCCCGAGGCTCAATCTTTTCGAAGGATTTTTTAGTTGGTTATTTGTGTATTCCAAGTGAGTTAAAAAAAACAACAAAAAAAACTAAGCATGCAATTTCTAAGTTAAAGCACAAACATGTTTTGTACTGGCTCCCCCTAGACGGTTGAATCGGTTCGGTCTATCCACATAGTGGATTTGGTTCTTGGGAACCCAGTACGAGTTAGATCCTAGAGTTGAAATCAAAGTGGTCTTAGGGACCCATGCTTGGACACATTTTTTATGTCTACTTACGATTGACATATACGACTTATTGGTCGTGTTTGAGCTAAACCCTAGTCCGACCTTGTTGTACACGGCCCTTTGCGATCCAAGTAGGAGGTCAAGTCCTTTGGATCCCAAAGTAAACCTTTCCAACGTATTCCTAAGATCTTCGACTTGACTTTTCAAGAGTGAGTTCTCAACTTCGAGTTTTTCAACCCGAGTTGAGTCCTTCTCTTGAACTCGACTAGTCGAAGAGGTTAGGGAGACCTCGTGTTTGAGGAGTTTAACTTCCTCAACCAGGGTCTCGACCTTGGACTCGGACTTAGCTAACTTCCTAGACAAAAACCTAACCGTATTATGTAAAGTATTAAATAAAGTACGACTCACCTTAAGGGTATCTTTTGAACCGGATGCGTATCCGTGGCTTGACTTGAAGGTTGCTTCGTAGTCCGAATCATCCTCCGGTTCTGACTCAAGTTCGGGTTCGGTCTCCGTGTCTGACTCAATTGATTTCGCCATGAAGACGTGGTCTTCGTCTTCTTCGGATGATGCTTCTTCCCATGTCGCGTTGAGGGCCTTCTTGTGCTTAGGTCCTTGGTGGTTGAGCTTGGGGCACTCGGACTTGATATGTCCAAACCTGTTACACTCATAACACCTAATATTAGAACTTTTAGGTTTACCTTGGTTGGGTAGTCGTGGTTCGCTTTCGTCCCTTGGCTATTCTTCGAGCTAGGTTCATTAGTTCGGCAGTCAATTCCGAGTCAACTTCTTCTTCGGACTCGTCTTCCTCCTCGGTTGGTGGTGGCTTGCTTGCGATTTTCTTCTTCTTTGATCCTGCAAATAAAGCTATACCCCTCTCGGGTTCCGAGTTGGATTGTTCATGTAATTCGAAATCGGAAAAGAGTTCATCTAACCTAATTTTAGAAAGATCCTTGGAGACCTTGTAGGCATCGACCATGGATGCCCACAAGGTAGTCCTCGGAAAAGAGTTTAGAACATACCTTATAAGGTCGCGGTTTTCGACCTTTTGCCCGAGTGCGTGTCAGTTGTTGACGATGTCCTGGACACGGGCGTGGAGTTGCGTCGCGGATTCGTGTTCTGCATTTTTAGTGTGTACAATTTATTGAATAACAAATCACGCTTACATACCTTGGCTTGATCCGATCCTTCGTAACTCGATTAGTTTAGTCCAAAGATCCTTTGCGCTTATGAAGGCCGACGCGATTTAACTCCTCCTTGGATAGGCCGCATTGGAGGATTTGTGTTGCCTTGGCGTCGGCCCGACTTGTCGCTTTGTTGCAGCGGTCCATTGATCATAATCCAGAGTCACCCACTTCATTAGTCGGAAGTGTGAAACCGTTTGGATTATGATCACATCTCGAGTTGGGTTTGAGAGCATTCCATCCGACCCTTCCAATAACGGAAGTCATCTCCGTTATAAAACGGAGGTCGGACGGTGCTAAAACCCTCGAGATGGGCCATTGAAACAAAAAGACAAAAAGAGACGAAGACCGAAAAGCTAGCAAAGACAAAAACTCAAAAACAAGTACCAAGACTCGCGTCTTGGATTAGTAGTGCGGGAGAGAATTTAACAAAAAAAATAAATAGAAATAAACAGAATTAAAAGAAAATAAATCTGTAAAAAGCTAGATTGGTGGTTTCACCAAATCTTAGCAACCCCCTACGATACCAATTGTTGGATCGATTTGAGCGCTAGAGGGTGAATAGCGATAAGAAAAAACTTTCGTAATCATTCAATTGCACGAGTAAGCGAGCGGAAGGATAGCAATAAATAAATAAAAACACGAGGGGTTTTTACTTGGTTCGTAGCCTACGGCTACTACTCCAAGGCCCTAATGGTCCTTGACCACGCACGGAGGGCAAATATTAAACGAACTCCTTCTCGATAGAGATAGGAGTTAAGCGAATACAAAAACTCAATAAAGATTCAAGGTAGAGGGACACTCCCCCTCTCCTTGATATGATTTAAAGCTTGAAAATAAAGACAACTTATACAAAATTAAAGATTATACCGACGACTTCAAGGATTGGAGGTTGAAGCTTTAGTCGTCGTCTCGGCTCTTAAATCGTAGGGATGCTCAGAGTCGGAGCGTATCGGAAGCACTTGGAAGCTTTTGAATTGATGAAAAACTCTAGGTTTGGCCCTCCTTTTATAGCCTTTAAGCCCCTCAACGAATGGGTCTTCAACCAATCACAAATGGGCACAAAACTCCTTGAAAAATGGTGATAAAGCTTGACTCCTCGAGGCTGATTTTTGACCACCGGTTGAACTGACCGGTTGAACTGGCCGGTTGAACTGCCGCCGGTTGAATCGGCCTTGGCAGCGACCACAATTTTTGACTAAAAAAGGAGTTTAGCTCAAAATACAAGTGAATTCGACGGCCACTTGCCGTCCGATCTCAACATAGACCTTCCATGGGAAGTCTTGGGTTGGATCGTCGCCTAAGGACGTCCCCGTACAAAGGACACGACCTCACTTACGCTTGCACACACGAGCTTACCTCGATACTTACTTGTCGCTTTTGCTTCCGGCCTTCCACTCGATTCCTTCAGCTCTCTCCGAAGTAACTCGAGTGTCACCCGACCACCGCGGCTTCCTCCGGGTGTCGCTAGCCTTCAGCTCCAGCATTGAGACTTTTCTGCACACTTGATTTAGCTCGTGAGATAACAATATAAGCTTAACTTTGTATCGTTTGCTATAATCAAAACATAGGTTCGACTTAGGTGCTCACTGCACCAACAGCTCAAACATTGTGTTTGAGGTTTTATCCGATGGTCAGATTCTCAAACAACTTATTGTTTGAGGTTTTATCCGACATCAATCGACTGATATAGATATTAGTCGACTGATCCGAGTCGATTGCTAGTTGATCGGTGTCACCTAGGGGGTTTGTGGCCCAACAGTCGACTGCTAGGGTTTGGTAGTCGACTGGTCCACCATTAGTCGACTGTTATAAGTGGACGCGAGTACAAAAACACTTTGAGTCGACTGATTTCTTAGAGCAATCGACTAATGACTTGATCAGTCGACTGATCACAAGTCGACTGCTAGTGCGATCAGTCGACTGCCCAATGTGTCGTTGGACTGCAACGATCGCGGATCAGACTTGGTCAAAAGCCGTTGGAACTGCAGCAGTCGACTGAGGCATGCAACAATCAACTGCTGCATGTCCAACGGGAAGAAAGCTCTCTTATCTATAAAAAGAGGGTTTGGGGGCCTTGGAGAGGTTAATGCTTTAACTCCTAATCATCCTCTAAGGGCTCCCACATTTTCTAAGTCTTTCTATTCCTTTCTTCTCTATTTCAACTCATATTATTTGTGAGAAGAGGAGTGTGGTGTAAAGAAGGTTTTCTCCACCTTGTGTTGAGCTAAAGGGGAGTTTAGTGGATTGATTGAGGAAGTGATTCGTCGAACAGATTGTCGTGGATTAGCGGCAAGGGTTGTGAATCACGTTATATCATTGTGTTTGCGATTACTTCTCTTTACTTTTTTTAGTCTTAATTGTCGTTAGTATTCCACTGCACTAACGAATATTGTAGACGAATGAACGAAGTCCATCGAGCACACGACGCATTAGGCTATTCAACCCCCTTCTAGTCGGGCCACAATCATCCAATAAGTGGTATCATAGCTGAGGAGTCTGTCAACGAACTCATCGCCGCAACAAGCAAATCAACGAAATGGTCGGCATTAACATCCATCCACCGAAATTCAAAGGAGACTTCTCATGGTGGAAAAAAAATGAAGGCATTTTTTGAAACTTTCGATATAATGTTAATCATGGAAAGTTGTTTTGAGATGCCTAGGGATGAAGAAGGGAAGTCAATAGAAAAATCAAGATGGACCAAGAAGCAAAAGGAGGAGCAACTAGCAAATTCAAAGGGAAACCACCATCTCTTCAATGTGTTACCTTAACAAGAGATCAATTAGATTGGCGAATGCTCGAGCGCCAAGGAGATATGGGAGAAGCTAATTGAGCTTCATGAAGGCACCTCTAAAGCCAAATTAGAGAGAAGGGACCTTCTCTGATCGCAATTAAATAACATCAAATTGGAAAAAGAAGAGAAGGTATTATCCCTACATTCTAGATTTAAGGAGATAATAAATGGTCTATCAAGTGTAGGGGAAAAGCTATCCAACCGAGACATGATAATGAAAGTCATCGATGCATTCCTCCGATCATCCAAATGGAGCTCCATGGTGGATTCATTCACGAAACTCACCTTAAAGGAATAGTTGAAGAACCAAACAAGCAATCAAGGAGAGTAGCACTAGTTGCAAGCAAGGGGAAGAAGAAGAAGACCACACCCTCTTCATATGACGATGAATCACAATCTTCGATGGATATTAATGAAGATGCCTACATAGTAAGAAGGGTAAAGTGTGCATTAAAAAACTTTAAATTTAACAAATCTCATGATAGGAGAAGGGCAAGGAGGAGTATTTGCTATAATTGCCAAGGAGAAGGACACATGAGGGATGAGTATCCTCTCTTGAACAAGAAGAAGGAAGAAAGGAAGAAGGATGACAAGAAGAATAAAGGCAAGAAGAAAGAAGAGAAGAAGTCAAAGGAGGAGAAATCAAAATCCCGGAACCTAAAAGCTACGTGGGATAATCCATCTTTATCGAAGAAAGAGGAAATCGTCTTACATTTCACACTAATGGGAATAGATGACGTAGCCTCCACCTCATCCGAACAAGAAGAAGGAAGCACAAGTGAGAAGGAAAGCTCAAGTATAGGGGGAGCATCATCATTGGAATCGGAATAAGAAGATTGGGTAAGTGAGGTAAAAAATCTCCCTACTCAAAAAGTTATTTCTATGATTTCTAGTTTAACTAAGGATTTGTTTAGGGCTAAGGAGAAAAATAAATGCATGCAAAATGAAATTAGAAATCTAGAAGAAAAACTTGAAAATGTATGTTCACATATTAATGAAGCTTCTTCTAGTGTAAATGATGCATGCTTAGAAAAAAATAGGTTCCTAAGAAAAAAGGTAGAATACCTTAGCAAAGCCCTTGAAAAATTTACTATAGGCTCAAACACTTTGAATATGATCATTGAGAGTCAAATGACAAGTTTCAACAAAAAGGTCTTAGGATATAAGGGATCCAAAAATGAAAAATCTTACCATGGTTTAATTGCTAGGGGCAATAAAAAACAACAATGGTAGCTAAAAAATGAATCCCTAAGGAATACTTGGTGAACCCTATTGGAAAGAACTTATATTGAGTTCCCAAGTCAATCCTTAAAGGCCGACACTGATCTTTATGTTGGCTCTCTTCTTGAGATACTGTTAAATTTTTGTTAGGAATCCGTGCAAGATTTATATTGATCATTTAATTATAATGTAATATTTTTTTTCTTCGCAGATGAATATGGAAAGAAACTCAAAGTGGGATTTTTTGGCAAGATGCAATCCAGAAAGTTTCAATCTAAGAAGCAAGATAGGTTGGAACTAATATGCATGTCTAGTATGTAGGTTTTTTGTTTAATTTTGTAAATTTAACTGGATCCCAAGTTTATGGATTATGACTTAACACTTTTTCGTTTTTTATTATTTGTCGATTATGTACTATTTATGTTTCAATTGTAAGAAGATTGATTAGTTGTACTTTAATGATATTTTAATTGGTGTTATTTATAAGTGTTTAATTAAGTAGTTCATCGTGTAATATAATAAACAACGTTTTTGTAGATATAAAAGACAACGGTTTTTATTTGTTGATAAAAATTGATATTTCATTTCAAACGACAACATTTTTTATCCATTGAAAAAAGCATTGTATATGCTAAAAGACAATACTTTTAAACCACTACAAATTTGCTATATGTGCTAAAAAGACAACGCTTTAATTCATTGTAAAAGTGTTGTTGTTTCTAACAACGATAATACTTTTTATCCGTTGTAAAAGCATTGCCTTTTCAAGCAAAGACAACGTTTTTTATGGGTTGCAAAAGCGTTGTCCTTGCAAAAAATTACAACGCTTTTTTTCTGTTGCAAAAGTGTTGTCTTTGCTAAAAAAGACAACGTTTTTTTATTGTTGTAAAAGCGTTATCTTTGCTAGAAAAGACAACGCTTTTTTAATCCATTGTCATAAGTCTAACTTTTAACAACAGTGTCTTTAGCAACGCTTTTGCTGCCACATAGCCAACGGATAAAAAGCGTTGTCTATGAGCTTTTTTCTTGTAGGTTAGAAAAAACTAGGATAGTCAACCATACTTGAACTTATTTCATATCATGTTAATTGGTTGACTTATGTTCATGATTGGCGATGTTGGGTGATACTTGATAAATGATGTGTAGGTTGCATGATATTTAACCTTGGTAGCATTGTATGAAATTTTTAGTTAAGTATAAATACCTTAGTTACATCTCACATACACTATAAGGAGAACTTGATTGAAAACATAGTAATGAGTGAGATGTTAGGTTGATACAAGTGATTCACTAATGCTTATGGCATTTTGATGAATCATTAGATGTATCATTACATATCAATTATAGACCAACTATGAAGAAAATAAATGTTTAATTCATGAACATCTTGCCCAAAATCATGGTTGGATATTTTTAATAATTTAAAAATATTCCATGTTCTGAAAATTGTAAGTTTATGTTTTGAAATATTTTAAGACAAAATTAGCTTTTAAAGTTGATACAAAACTTAAATATTTTAAAACTTTTGAGTTTTTGCTTTACTTTTAAAAATTGAATGCATTTTCATGAAAACTTTTTTTTCCCATGTTAAAGGAACTCATAAGAAATGTATTCCCCAATTTTCATGATTTTTTGAATTTTTATGAATTTTTAATGTATTTTTGAAGTTGACTTCAGAAATCAGAAATGATAGATTTTAGGTGTCAGTCGACCAGTAACTGTCCTAGTTGACTGATGACACTGTGCACGAACACAACAACTTGCTTTTGGGTGTTTTCGGTCAATTTTTAGTGTTTTTATTCCCTTGATACGAGATACCACATTGTATAAAATATGTATGATGTTTTTTTTTATGGTGTCAAAGGGGGAGAATTGTAAGGTTTAAGTTAATCATGATTAGAGCATGTGTTAAGGGGGAGTTGGCTTGTATTAAAGGGGAGTTTGATTTTCATGTTTGATTTACATGCTTACTTTCCTTAAGTTGTTTTTACCTAACTTAAACGTATTACCACATATCAAAAAAGGAAAGATTGTTAGGGCAATCAACCCAAGTATGATATTAGTTTTGATGTATGTGGCAAAGGGTTTAAGTTAGGATGTTTATGTGGTTTGATGTGTGTGTGTTTAAATTGTGCAGGACTTAGTGAATCACACAAGAGTTGCTTGATGAAGCATTGACAAATTCATCGTCTCATGGCTCGGGTCCTTGAGTTGGTGAAGGATGGCACGGGGAGAAGGCGTGAGCTTGGTGCATTCGAGGGACCGTCGGACAAGGAGTAAATGGAGTGAAGCCAAATGAAGCAGATACTTCGGGGTAAGATGCGAATGATGGAACGGGAGAAGCCATGAGCTTAGTGCATCCGAGGGACATAGGCCAGACGAAGAGAGCTTCAGTGAGGAACTCCATAGGAGATGAGAGTTGAGCGATTGTAACCCGGGTCGAGGTAGCTCAATATAGGTGAACTTAACCAAATGGCTAAGATCAAGTGTCGGATGCTCAAATATTATGTTTGAGGTTTTACCTGACAGTCGGATACTCAAACAACTTGTTGTTTGAGGTTTTACCTGACACCAGTCGACTGATATAGATATTAGTCAACTGGTCCGAGTCGACTTCTAGTTGACCAGTGTCAATTAGGGTTTTATGGCCCAACAGTCGACTGCTAGAGTTTGACAGTTGACTGGTCCACCATTAGTCGACTGTCAAGGGATGACAGTCGACTGTTATAAGTGGACGTGGGCACAGAAACACTTTGAGTCGACTGATTGCTTAAGCAATCGACTGATGACTCGATCAGTCGAATGCTAATGTGATCAGTCGACTGCCCAGTGTATCGTTGAACTACAACGATCACGGATCAGGCTTGGTTAGAAGCCGTTGGAACCGTAGCAATCGACTGATGGCATGTAGTAGTCGACTGTTGCATGCCCAATGGGAAGAAAGCACTCTTTCTATAAAAAGAGGGCTTAGGGGCCTTGGAGAGACTAATGTTTTAACTCCTAATCATCCTCCAAGGGTTCCCATGTTTTCTAAGTCTTTCTGCTCCTTTTTTCTCTATTTCTACTCATATTATTTGTGAGAACAGGAGTGTGGTGTAAAGAAGGTTTTCTCCACCTTGTGTTGAGCTAAAGGAGAGTTTAGTGGATTGATTGAGGAAGTGATTTGCCGAACGAATCGTCGTGGATTAGCGACAAGGGTCGTGAACCACGTTACATCATTGTGTTTGTGATTTCTTCTCTTTACTTTGTTTTAGTCTTAATTGTCATTAGTATTATTGTTAGTATTCTGCTGCGCTAACGAATATTATAGACGAACGAACGAAGTCCATCGAGCACATGACACATTAGGCTATTCAACCCCCTTCTAGCCGGGTCACGATCCTCCAACAAGTATATTACAGAGGGATATATTGTAGATGAGGTATTGACTTTTAGTTCATTATATACGAGTCAAATTGAGATACGATTTTGTAGTCCAGAACAAAATAAAGATGTTTAACCAGTAATATGAAATTTAAGTATTTTCTCACAATAAACAAGAGTGTTTGACAACAAACATAGCCTGAAATTGTCATTGACTTTGTATAAGAAAATACATTGATATATTCTCAACAATTGTAAAGAAGTTGATCGATATCATAAGTAAGTTTTTATATTATTTTATTTATATTTCATTATAAAATTGTAATTTAAATAAATATTTATGTAGTGAATATCTTAAACTTATGTCACAAACAGTTCATTCAATCAACTTCTATAATATCATGAGAGAGATTTTCTACAATGCTTTAGAGATAGAATGATAATGTTAAAGAATTTAACAAATTCAGATATTACAAACAATTTTTACTATTTAGCAATAGGTCATGATGCTGAAGTTAAATTGTATGATGTCTGCATTGTAAATGATATTTGATATCATACGATATCCTGTGATTTGGATAGAATTACTCTGAATAGTAGAGTTAGTGTAACATCATCTGATGATGGTGACAATTTAATTTTTTTTAGAGTGTTGAAGGATGTTGTTCGACTATTTTACTTTTTCAGGTATGAAGTATAATTATTTTGGTGTGAATGGTTCCAATGTAATCCTAAAAAAATCAATGGTTGAAGAGTTTGATTCTTATGTATTGACACTTCTAAAACATGGTACGGTAATGACTCATTCATTTTAGCCAACGAAGCAAGTCAAGTGTATTATTTAAATGATATAAAGTGTGGAGGTCATTGGAAAGTAGTGCAAAAGGTTCAACACCGAGAAATATACGAAGTAACTGAAGTTGATGAAGTATTTAAAAAATTTGAATCTGAAAATATTTTGAATATAGAGCTTAAACTAAGAGATTTCATCTAATGAATCAACTTTAGTAATTGATAAAGATTTAAAGATATCATAGATTAGATGTTGAGTGTCAACATATAAATATATCAAATGCACAAGTGGAGCTGGTAGGGGTGCTCAAAGTATTCTTAATTAATAATGAGGATGAAGATACTGAAATTAGCAGTGAGAAAGATGATCAATTATCTTTTTTAGATGATAGTGATTAGTATTTATTTACATGGTATTTATGTTTTTTTTCATTTATATAAGATAAAGTTTCATTACTTGCTGAACTATGTATGATGCTTATGTGATAGTCATACCACCCAAGAGGATTGAGCAGCTACCAGTTGTGCAGACACCTGACAATGATAGTTCTCTTAGTGGTTAGTTGTTTTATATTTAAATTACAAAAATTTTATTTAGTTTGCTATTTATTTAATTATTTGATTTGTTAATTATTAACACTTTTGTATTTACAGCTCGATCGACATATAGAAAGACACATGACACACATTTTGATCGACTGTGATGGTAGATCGATGAATGAGATAAATTAGCCATTACTTTTCATAAGAGTGATGGACATCCAATTGACCCAAATGCAGTTTTATTTATGACCGAGTTAGGTTTGTCAATAAAAAAGTTTGCTCTCTTACAAATTAAAAGTTGGAAGCATGTCCCTGCAAACAATAAAAGGATGATATACAATCGATTATCAGTAAGTACAAATAATTTAATATTTTTTATAACCACTCTGTCCTTTATTATTAATCACATGTAAAATTAATATTATTACTTTGTTTTAGGTTGCTTTTGATATCAGTTTTGAGGAGGATTCATTGTCGGTCAGAAAGGAAATCGACCGGTTAATGAGTGCAAGGTATAGAGCCAACAAAAAAAAAATGCATACTTATTATAAGAGTTTATTGCACCTTCCTCCTAGTGAGCGGTGGCAACATATGCCAATTGATTTTTGTGAGACGCAAGATGACTGGGACTATATGTATGCTCTGTTTGAATCAGAGGCATTTTAGATAACTCATTTTATACAAAAAGTATTTTTTATATAAAAATTTAGTTATTTGTTCTATAACTAATGCTTTAATTTTTATTTATACAATTTTTTTTATTGTAGACACGATCTGCAAAAAATGTAGAATTGAGCAAAACTCCTATATAGCCATCGCGGGGTTATAAACCATTGATTCAATATAATTACGACAGTGTAAATACAACTTTTATAGTTATCATATATTATTGTTAATTAAAATATTAACATATTATTTTTTTTCAGACCGATCAGTCACAACGAAAAGATCAAATTACTATCTTGATTTAATAAAACTCATTATAACTCATCAAAAGGATGGATTAGGGAGAGGGTGGAAGCTGCATACATATGTTATGATATGATTTAGTAAATTTATTCTTAAATGTGCATAATTATTTTTAAATATTTTTTTTAACATATTTGTTATTATTATGATGATATGGTGAGACTGCTTGATGATTATGTTCAAACACAAGAAAATACAGGAGATGATATTGATACTGTTCAAATTACAAATAAAGTTTGTGATTAGGTCTTCGATACTCATTCTGGGTAATTAGAGGACTTGGAAGTGGACCTAACTCTTCAAATGTCACCTTCTCATCCAGATTAACTAACGCGATATTACGTGAAAAGTTTGAATCCACCGAGTAACGACTAGAAGACACAAAAGAGGAGTTAATAAACATCCGAGTTCAGTTAGCAAGCTCCCAAAATCAATTGGCATTAATAAGATCAAAATAAGATATGTTCGAATAAATTCTTAATCGACTTGCATATGAAATATTACAATTCTTGATCCATGATTCCTCTTTAGCTCCACCTTCTCCTCCACCTTAGATTTTGATGATACAAACTTGATGGTATGATTTATTTGTATTAAAGTTGTGAGCTTATATGTTGCGAACTTAAAGTTGTAACTTTGATATTGTGCACTTTATATTTTTAAGTAATTATTTATTGTTAAAGTTGTGAATTTGTTGTTGTACGTATTGTGGATTGATATTTGTATTACAAAATATGAATCTAAATAAATGGAATTATTTTTTTTTAAATATATATGATTAGTGACAAAATTTATTACATTCGTCGTTGATCTACATTCGTGATCTCGTCCATAAGTTGACCGTCAAGCCATCTGGAAATCCTATTTTTAGCGACAAATAATTCGATTTCGTTGCTAAAGCCGTTATTAGCGACGAATAATTATTTCGTGGCTAATTCAAAGATCTCTACAACCGTGGATCCATCCACGGGATACTTATAAAGTCGTCTGAAATTTTATTTTTAGCGACGAAATTATATTTTCATCGCTAAGGTAAAGAGCTCTACGGTTATTGAGATGTACACGAGTTCATGACCATATTGAGCCTCTGAGATTCCTATTGTCAGCAACGAGATATGATTATTGGTCGCTGAACGTTTACATTTAGCGACAGAACCTGTGATTTCGTCGCTAATATTAGCGACAAAATATTCAATAATTATCTCAAAAAAATAATCTAGTTTAGCGACAATTATAGTCATCTTAGCGACGCTTTATTTTATATCATTAATATTAACGACGAAACTAAAATAATTTATCGCTAAATATCATTATGATAATTAATCATCGCTAAATAATATTTTTCCTACAGTGCAGTGAGTAAGGTTACTATGTAAATACTTTTGCACCATAAGACTTATCCTTAGCTATAATTAAATGAATTTTATTATTATTTTATCATTATTAAATGTGTTTTTAGTCTCTCTTTCGATAAACCTCTTTCTTTTTAATATTTTTTATTTTATTTATCCTCCCATATTCATACTTTTATTTTAACATATCATCTTTTTATTCATATACTTATTTTATAATCTAATGCTCACTTTCAAATGTTATTTCTATTTTATAAATTTTACCTTTAAAATTTAATACATGAAAGTAAAATTCAAGCGAACAAACCTAGAACAGTATAAAATACAAGAAAATAGTGATCGGAATAGATTTTAGCACACACTTTGTAAAATTAAATTAAATTGGATAAAAAAAAGACCTATAAGAGAACTAAGATGACTACAAGAGAACTACACAATAAATAATAATAATAAATAAATAAACTTTTATCTCAATAAATGAAGTTAATTATGTAAATATTTTTACACAATTAAATTTGATCCCAACACTTCTTTATCTATCTTGGACAATTTACCAAATAACACATGTGAAGTTTAGGATTGCTCAAACAGTGTCCCATACGTTCATATTTATCAAATAGCACACTTAATTCTCTTTTTATCTCTCCCGTCAAACAGACTGCGAACACATGAAAATTTTGAGCGTGGTCTTTGAGAATTAAATCTCAAGACACATGTGATTGCATCCAAGATTACCACCGTGGTGCTGAAATTTATAAACTCAGCACCACGGTGATGGTGTTGGGATTGCACCACCATTGTGGTGCTAGAAATTCAAATCTCGTCACAAGGTGTTAGAATTAACTTCCAGACCACCTGTAGTCTTTGAAATTGTAAGACCATCACGTGTTGAATCGCACCACCACTATGGTCTTTGGGAATTCAAATCTCGGACTTAATGGTGATTTCAAAGACCACAATGGTAATAGCTAGGATTGCACCACCACTGTGATACTGAGAATTCAAATCCTAACACCACAGTTCCAGCACCACAGTGGTGCACATCTTTTTGGTGGGAGGGGTAAAAAGAAAATTAAATATGTTATTTGGTAAATATGAAAATATAGAGTATTGTTTGGACATTTTTAAACTTCACGTGCGCTGTTTGACAAATCGCCGATCTATCTATCTTTTATCTTTCAACTGGTGCAATGTTTCTTTTTAATATTTTTATTTTATTTATTCTCATATATTTGAATATTTATTTTGACATTACTTATTTTATAATTTAACATTCAATTTTATATACTATAGTAAATTACTATTTTATAAAATTTCTTTTTAAAATTTAATACACGTAGGTAAAATAGTCGTCAACAAACTTAGCGCTTTATAATATATAAAAAAAAGTATTGATCCGAATAGATTTTAACACTCCGTTTATAAAACTAAAGTAGTCTATGCAAGAGAACTGCACAGTCATCAATAGCAAAAAAAAAAAAAAAAAAAAAAAATCGTAATCAATAGACATATTTATGATTCGATTATCAAGTATAGAAAATTTATAAATAAAAAATATTAAGACTGCTATGACTGTCCATATAAATACTTTTTAATACATTTTAATGATCGATGAAATTTTTTTATAGAATTAAATTGATCATTTTAAAAATTAATCAAATTGAAAATTTGAATATATGATACTAATAAAAAAAAAAGAAGGATGAAAAGAAAGGAAATTGAGGGAAAAAAATCTCGGATAAAAAAGAACGAAGAGAAAAAATTTTTGCGAATAAAAGAAAAGAATTTTTGAAGAAACTAAGATATAGAGGAAAGACAATAAGACAAAAAAATATTAAATTCTTTTTTATCTATTTACGATAGTATCTAATGGGATAGTGGTCATAGTCGTCTATTGTCGAATGAGATAGTGGTGAAGGCGATTGATGATCGATTGACCAACAATTACAGTGGCAATGACGGATAGCAATTGGCGATCGACGACGACGAATAACGAGTGATGATCAACGACAATATTGGATGACGACCAACAATAGTAGCTACGATCGATGGTGACAAAAGACGATGATACTGATGGCGATGACAATGAAAGTTAGCCAAAGAATAAATTGGTATAGATCGAAAAAATTAAAAGAAAAAAGAATAATTTTTCATTCAATTTGGATGAAAAAAATATATAATTAAAAGAAAAAAAAATATCAACAGATGAAAACGTAAATTTATTCGCTCATTAAATAAAAAAAGGAAATAATTTTTTTTTCTCTCGAAGTAAACGCAAGAGCATAAAATTTTTAACAAGTAAACAGAGCATAAAAATAATGACAAAAAAAAAAATGTCGAAGAGAACTCCCACGGATCTAATGGAAGAACGAGGAATTAGTTGTTCATTGGCTTCGAAACTCAAGATAATAATAATAGAAGGGATTAAACAGGAATCCATTGGATGTAAAATTTAAAATTTTTATTTTAATTCAAAAGTTTTTTATTATTTTACTCAAATTTTCATAATTTACTTTTCTTTATCATCTTAAAAAATATAAAATAATAATAATAATAATAATATACAAGTCAACTCTTCTTTGCGTCGTTAGACGAGAACAATCGAAATTTTCATAATTTATTTTTCTTTATCATTGTAACAAATACAAAATAATAATAATAATATACAAGTCAACTCTTCTTTGCGTCGTTAGACGAGAACAATCGACATTTCCTATTAAGTTTCCCATTTTTATTTTACTTTATTTTAAAATAAAATTTGCTCTTCCTACATTAGTTTTTTCATTCTCCTTTGAGAATGACCTTCAATCATACGCAGGATCGATTTGGAGTTAGGATAGGATCGATCTGGATTAGATAATCATAAGATTCTATCAAAAACTCTTAAATTAATAATTTTATATTTACACAAGAATAATTATGACCATCAAATAGCTACCCCTAAAATTGAAGGGAGTCAATGAAATAAAATAAAACATAATAAAATGAAAAAAATATACGTAACAAAATTGCATGAAAAATAAATTATCATAATCAAATTACACACTCCAACTTAAAAATATCTAAAACACACAATATTTGAAATAACTCTACAACTGATTAGCCGTATAATTATCTATCTATTTATTTCTCTCTTTACAAAAATAGATATGAACGAAAAAATATATAATCATATTAATTTATTTTCTATCGAAATAAAACTATCAAACAAATGATTTATTATTTTCATATCATAATTATAAATTATATTCTCATTTTATTTCTTTTCCTTTAACTTTATTTTTCTATGAATTAAATTTTTAAAAATCACGATCCAACTTAGAGGTTTCTGTTCTCAATCCAAGACAAACTCATCGCCTTCCTTTCTCATTCCTTTTTCCTTGTATCTTCTAAACTTCATCAGCGGTCTTAAATCAGTTCGCCTATATGTTTCTCGCTATTCCGTTTACTTTGTCATTTTTTTACTTATTTTTCTTCATTATTATCTTCTTAAAAATTATTTGATTGTTTCGACTTGAAATCAAAGGATTAGGGTGTCATGGTCAATTTATTTTTGGACATTGATTTGTCTTTGTGTGTGTAGATTGAAATATTTAGAAAGGAATAACCCGGACTCTCGATAGCACATGATTCTGAACGATCCTACATGTACGATCCTATCGATCTTATACGATTCTATACTAATTTCTGAACGATCCTGTACGATCCCATTGATTTCTGAACGATTCTATATGATCCTACCGATCCCATGATAAAACCGATCCTATGCGATCTGGGTGTGTTTTGGGATTTCGGATCGTAAGATCATGCGATCCTACGATACAGGATCGCGATTTTGCAAACCATGCCTCCAATGTCTTGTCAAAGCTCTTTTATTAAATAAAGAAAAACCACGTTTTTCTTAATTATTTCATTATTTTGTCACTTGATATAATTAAAAAAAAAATTAGCATTGTTTTCGATGGATGGATGAAGAAAATCGTTAACTTCCCAAAAGTTAATTAAGTATTAGGTACGATGATTGTCTATAAAAGTGATAATTTTACCTCTATAATTAATGGAAATTAATTATATAATTAAAGAAGATTTTTTACAAATTTATATGAAAATTAACTATATATTTATCTGTGTCATAATTCTTCAAATTACAGTTTATCTACTTTATAATACAAATATTTCATTTTTACTCATTTATTATATTATAACAGTTACAGGACTTATGATTCGAAATTATTATAATAATATTAAAAATAAAAAATGTTTTTAAAAATGAAAATAAGACAAGGTGGAATGGCGGGTATTATTTCAATAAATATTTGTTGGAGCTTTTGCCATTAAGGCGATTTTAGTTATTGACCTACCGCAAAGAAAAAAAAATGAAAAAAAAAATAAAAATTTTAAAAAATAAAAATAAAATAAAATCGAAGATAATAATTAGAAGGTATGAGATTTTTGACTGAGAATCGAGGATTTTGCCCAAATAATAAGGCTGGACGTGGGTCCGAACCAGATTAGACCCGGTTCACGCGGGGTCAAAATCGTCGACTTGGTCAATTAGTTCGGACTCTCTCTATCCGTCTCCTTTTTCCACGGCAACTAGTCAAATAAAAAGGTCCAGTGCTCAGATCTTCTCGCTTGGGTCGACGGCAGCGGCTCTCGAGTCTCGTCTCCCTCCCCCGCTCGTTGGATCTCTAATCTCCGGCGTTCTCCGCTCGCTACGGATCGAGCTGGTATTTCCTGATTCGTCGATGCTTCTCTCCCCTCGACGCTTTTGGAGCTTGCGATTGACGGGAGGGAGTAGGAAGCGCGCGCGGGCGGACGCTCGTTGGAGAAATTTTCGTCGGGGTGCTTTGGTTTCCGAGGTGACCTCCGCTTCTGGGATTCAAAGGTGCGAGTGTGTGTGTTTTTTTTTCCCGTTTACCAGATAAATAAAATTTTCTTATGATGTTGCTAAAACATTGAGCAGTTTCAAAATTAAGAAACGACGAAGAGTTGAGAGAAGAAATCCCTAAATGAAGAAGAAGTCCTCTCCTTTAGATAGTGAGGGTCCCTTAGAAACCAATCCATCTATGATACGACCGAATCTTGGATAAGACTTGATCTATTTTCGATGACATCGGATCGTAGATAAGATTTTATTTGGATGGTCCCTTAATCCTTTTTCAGTTGTCATAGGAGATCAAATTCACTCATAAGGATGAGACTTTTCCTTTTGCCTGAGCTAAACAGACCCCAATTTATCTTTTAGACGCATATTCCTAGCCTACGGCTCCACCCGAGACCTTGGAGTATCTAAGATTTCAGAGTTGTGATCGTGAATCTATTCTCAAAGAGTCTCTAGGACCGAGATTTTGAGAATTTCCGACTAATGGTTTGCCGGACGGAGATCTCCTCTTCCTAGTTGAGATTTTAATGGCATGTGGCACACTCCTATTATTTCGTATCATCTTTATTTCTCGACACAAGTCCGTTACTATACTCCTAGGATCATTACACCCTCCCCTCTAGTCGAGTCGATGAGAGAAAATCGATACTCAAGTTAAACTCAGGTGTTGATCCACTTGAGGAGAGAAATCATAATGCAGAATCTATCACAATCTATTTCGATCAATGTGAAAAATTACACTTTGTGATTTGTTTCTATCTAATGGCCAATGTTTTCACTTGACGAGAGAAGAAGGCCGAGTCGATCCCTCAACTGTGAGGGAAAGCATGAACTTGCTCCGAGATCCGACTTAGATCTCATAGTCAGAGCAAAGGCTGAGTCGATGCCTCATCTGTGAGGGAGAGCATATAGTCGATTCGAGACCTAACTTAAATCTTGGAGAGCAAAAGTTGAGTGGATCCTTTAACCATAAGAGAGAGTATGAGATCCTACTTAGATCTCGAAAAGCAAAAGCTGAGTTGATCTCTTATTCATAAGGGAGAGTATCAAATTAGCTCGAGACCTAGCCTAGATCTCGGAGAGCAAAGGACGAGTCGATCTCTCATTCGTGAGGAAGAGTACCGAGTCAATCCAAGACCTGGTCTAAAACTCAGAGAATAAGTTAAGTCGATTCCTCATCCGTGAGGGAGATTATTGAGGCGATCTGAGACCTGGTCGACATCTTGGAGAGTAAAGGTGGAGTCAATTTCTTAACCATAAGAGAGAGCACCAAGTCGATCTGAGACTTGGTTTAGATCTCAGAGAGTAAAGGTCGAGTCAATCCCTCATTGTGTTAGAGAGTACTCAGTCGATCCGAGACCTAACCTAGATCTCCGAGATATAAATACTTGAAAATTCCCAGCAATCATTCACGGAAATAAGCAATAATTCATTATAAGTAATGTTCAAAAATTAGTAAATCAATAATATGAAAGGATTATAAAAGGGTCAAGGAAGAAGTCCCTATTATTATGGGTATGTTGAGGCTCGATTTAGAGATTGTCAGGCAACCCACTGGCATCTCATTGGCATCTCGGAGAAATATAAACACACAAACCCTGCCTCAGATGCCCATTGCATCAGACAAACTAATCACAAACTCTAAGTGAATGCTCACAAACTTTTTGAGAAGCAGAACATTTGAAAATTGTCACATTGCATGCTTTTCCTTCCACTTTGGCACCCGACACTTGAATAGTTTGCTTTCCTTCGGCTGAATAAATGGATGGTAAATTTCTAAAGTGTTGGTCTAATCAAGGAACAATAATGGTATATTATGTCATACTCCAAACAATGTAGACCTTGTATGGATAATCATTTGCGCTTCATTGATAGTGGACCATCACGAATAAGAAGGTTGATACTGCATTGGTAGCTTTTGGTCATAGGCCTTGGTATCATACTCCTGAATCATCATATTGGATATTACAAGAGCCGAATCAACCAACACTACCTTCTAACATATTCTTAAGATGACATCGAACATGCCATGGTTGGGTACATGGCCATTTGATAACCTGGAAAGAGATGTGAACTGCTCCTTCATAGTGAGAATTAAAACCATGAGTTTCTATAGTTGTACCAGCTGAGGACCCTTTCTTATCAATCCAATCATAGACCATGCTTGCATTGTCAACTACTAGCTTCCATTGTATCTAGAGTTGGACTGTATCTGAATTATATACTGCAATGGCCTTGGCTGCAAGGAGTTTGTGGTCATTTGTTAATCGCTTCCAATATCAGCCATGGCATACGAATATGCATGAGGAAACCAGCCCTTGACATCGCAAGGAAAAGGGAAGAATTGAAAATGACAAGATGGCACAATCATCAAGCCTCTCATGCCCTTTGATAACACTTTTGTGTTCCTGGCAACACTGCAACCCCATGAGATTCCAGCATCTACATCAGCAGCAATAAGAGCTATTCTCCTCTCTCGATTGTTTATCATTTCTGAACACCCGTTTTCACATGATTTACCAATATTGTCGCTAGGACCTGGGGCCTAAAGAACAACCTGTGCTCAGGGTGATTGCAGCCTGGATGGCTTAGTCGGAAGCATAGTTACTAGAGAATCAACACCTTGCGATCTGCGAAGATCTGGATTACTTTATTTGCATCATTGGAGCTATCTCTTGTCCTAAAGCTCCATTGTCACTCCAAGTTCCATCGCCCCAAGATGCATGCAAACCAGCAACACGCTTGCAAGTGTCAGCTTGTTAGGCTTAACCTCTTTTCCTCCAGCATCCTCGTGAATACTTTAATAACATCCACATAGTCAGTTTTGGGTGTTCCTCAAAAATCCATTGATGTCAAGAGATGATATTTCTAAGCAGCATCATGTCAACCAACTCCTAAGCCTTATCTAGAGCACCACATCGGGGCATAGCCTTGGATCCTAGAGTTCCATTAGGCGGCATCACACGTGGGCATTTTATTGAACACACACTAGGTAGAGTTGAGGATCCTTGATCTGCATAGAGGTCGAGCAAGGTGATGTTGCTGAAGGCCGTGAAGGTGAAATCGAAGAGGAGGAAGCGGGTGTGGCAAGGCATGGTTGTAGACATTGGTGGCGGCCGCCGCCCAAGCACCCAAATTTCACTGTGCCCAACCACCACACCGAGACAGAAAGTGGACTCAAGAGAGGCGGAGGAAATAGAGTTGGACAGTTGTTGACACTCCTCTTGCCCCTAGGTCTTCAACGGTGACTAGAATTTTCTTTGCTCGTGTTCTCACATACAGCGTCAATTGATGCTGCTAAAAAATTCATTAGCCTCAAAATTGAGGAACAACGAAGAGTCAAGAGAAGTAGTCCTCAAAAAAGAAAAAGTCCCCTCTTTTATATAGTGGAGTCCCTGAGGCACTAATCCATCTATGATATGACTGAGTCTTGGATAAGACTTGATCTATTTTTTATGAGACCAGGTCATATAGGAGATTAAATTCCCTCGCAAGGATGAAAGCTTTCCTTTTGCCTGGGCTAAATGGATCCCAATTTATTTTTTAGGCGTGTATCCCGATCCACGGTCTGAGCCGAGACCTTGGAGTTCTTTTTTAAGCCAAGACAAGTTGATCCAAGATCTCATAGTTGTGATCGAGAACCTATCCTCAAAGATTCTCTGGAACTGCGATCTCGAGATTTTCTGATTAATGGTTAGCTGGACTGAGATCTCCAGTCGAGGTCTTAATGGCACATGGCTTCAAACCACATACTTGTGGATCCAAATTTAGTATCCCTAGGGTTGTTTTCCACCATACACCCTATCATGACATTCTTGTCTCTTTGGTAAAAAAAATAAAATACAAACCATATAAGACTACATCCACCGAAAGAATCCAAGTTTAAATGAGTGCAAAAGTAAAGTAAAATTGGACAACACTGTTGTTTAGACCTTGTAGAAGAGACTTCTCGACCCTCCCTTGACTCTCCTCTCAACACTGACAAAAGTGAAAAATCTCACCTTTAGCACCCCACATAAACTAAAAAGCATTTGCTGAGAAGAAATTCTTCTTCTTTAAGAGGCTCTTGGTCTCCCATATCCTTCAGGCAAATCTGACGTTGTCTTCTAGGTTTTTGAATGGTTAGAAATTTACGACTGTAAAATTTCAACATTCACATTGTTGAAGTTATAGAAAGTATTATTTAAAAATTTCAAATTTATTTGACATTATAGAGATAGCTAGGCCCAACTCTAAGTTGTAGAGTTGTTAGCCCAGTATTGAACTGAACCTAATATTCTTCCTAACAGTGAGTCACTACTCCATTACGCCATATGAACACCAAGTTGATCCTCCAGAACAGTTCTCTGTTCAAGTCATCTTATCCATCCTTTTGACTTAACCTCGGTTGAGCCTGGGTTTAGCTAATTCGATGATGATACTACTTAAATATGGAGGGAGAACTCTCGAATTCCTCCATTCATAGATTTTCATCAAATATGCTATTTTGCTCATTTAATGCCTTGAGATGCATCATGTTATATGACTTATGTATATGCCAACTATCTCATAATGTCTTAGGATGTCTCCAGATGATACAAATCTTTTTGCAACCTTCTTGTCACATGAATTCGCTCACCATGAACTACCTTCAAAACTCCACTACTTATGGTTGTCTACATTGTTACCCTTTATCTTTAGGATATTTGTGCTTCTCTAGGTAAACTAAGTTGACCATCCTGACATCTTGAATCTTCACCTTCGAAACCTTAGATGCACCACTATGACATGTGACAACTTTGGTTCTAATACCCACTTGGGATCACAACTGCGTTAGATACTGTTGGACGAAGTTAGAGGCCACTCTAACATTTCTTGTTAGATTTTTCTGCCTTAAAGTAGACATTCACAGATCCAACTTCAATGCTTCTAGAATGTAGAATAACTTCCACTACAAGCTCATATGATAAAATCTTCAGCTCTCCTGGTAGAATAATCACAAGGACACCCAGTTAATGGGTTTTTATCATTTATCTATAGAGAAAATCTAAGTTAATATAATATTTGAGAAAAAGAACGATAAAAAATCAGAGAAAGCATTGCCCACACTTTGTACAAGAGACCTTTCAATCCTCCCTATATTTCTTTCAACTTTTCCCCAGATTCCTCTTTCAACTACGGTGAACTTTCAACTTTGAGAAGTTGTAAACCTAACTTTTAAGGGTCCACGGACAGAAAAAAACCAAGAAGATAATCATTTTTTATGCAAGCTCCTTGGTCTTCCACAACCTTCAAATTGTCTCAAAACATCTGAATTTTAGAACACTTCATCTGTAGGAAAATCCATCATTATTTGACACTATTGGACTGGCTGGACCTGGCACTAGGTTGTTGGCTAATGTTGAGACAAACTGAATGCTTGCTGTCTAGCTATCACAAGGTTTTGAGCAAGCTTACCAAGTTCGTGAAGGCACCAGGAGAAGTTGTACTTGCACGCGCACGCATGTTGTATGTTTATATATCCTTATAAAATGCCTTCTCTTTGTTGCTTACTCCACCTCTTCGGCTAAGCTGTGTATTGCGAACCAGGAGCCACATTATTCTTTTAGGTCTCAATGATGTGATACTTTATTCTGTTACAAGCTATGGCTAATGGTTGGAGTATGTTTGTTAATTTTTCTAATAAATGACTAAATGCGCCTATGAACTTGGTGTGCCTTAACACTTAAACTTATGTCATATTTCCCTTACTTATGTCTGCTCTTGCAGATAACTCTTGATTGATATACTCCAGCAATCTACATCTATAAAGAAACTTGATAAATAATCATTCAGTGATGGGTTGCTTTTCTTGCATATTCAGCAGGAAAGAAATTTCGCTCCAGCAACATAACCAGTTCAGTGAAGGTAACATGTCCTTGATGTTGTCCTTGCATTTAACTTATTTGTTTTGATACTTACAATAGCTTATTCCACCTGTCATTGAAACTTCAGCATGCTTATTTTTTTTTAGACATTCATTGAATTTAAAGTGTTACAATCTACACTTTCAAGGAAATGAAAAGCGCAGACAAATAGATTATTCCACTTTTCTTTCAAGTTTTGACATGTTTGTTTTTTTCCAGACATTCCTGGAATTCAAAGTGTTACAATCTACACTTACAAGGAACTGAAAAATGTGACAGACGGTTTTAGCCTAGCTAACAAAATTGGAGAGGGAGGTTTTGGTTCAGTATACAAGGTGATTTACTAATTTGTGTAGACTGTACCGAAACTATTAAATTTAGAAACAACACCTTGTAATATCAGTTCATTGATACAGGGAAAACTTAAAGATGGAAAAGATGTTGCTGTAAAGGTGCTGTCCTCTGAGTCAAAGCAAGGAGCACGGGAGTTTCTGACTGAAATTACTGTGATCTCTGGCATAATCCATGACAATCTTGTCAAGCTGTATGGCTGCTGTGTAGAGGGATCTCACAGAATTCTTGTTTACAACTATCTTGAGAACAATAGCCTCGCACAATGCCTTCTTGGTACCTAATTTGCTTCTTAATGTCTTTTATATTAGTTTTCATGTTTCTTGACTTAATAGCAGACTAGCCGCTACTCTCCATTTACAGCACACAACAATGTTCTAGTTACTACCTTGTTTCAGGTTCCAACCGCAATAATATTCATTTCAACTGGAGAACACGAGTGAAAATTTCTGTCGGTGTTGCTCGTGGACTTGCATTTCTTCACGAAGAAGTTCGGCCACATGTAGTTCACAGAGATATTAAAGCAAGCAACATTCTTCTCGATAAGGATCTAACACCAAAAATTGCTGATTTTGGTTTAGCAAAGCTTCTACCAGCAAATATGACACATGTCAGTACTCGGGTGGCTGGAACAATGTGGGTGCCCTCTTGTCTGAAATTTATCTATTGGCAGAAAATGCAAAACCAACCATGCTCGATGTAATATATAAAAATATCTGCTATTCATGAACTCCATTTTAGAAATCTAAACTGATCTTTGAGAATGGACCTTGCAATGTATTTAAATTTTTCTGCATGGTAAAAATAAGGCCAGTGACAGTAATCTACGTGGCTTCTTACTTTAATGTGCTCACAAATCTTCATTTTCTTTGTGCAGAGGATACTTAGCACCTGAGTATGCCATTCGTGGACAAGTGACAAGGAAGTCAGATATTTATAGTTACGGTGTTCTTCTGCTGGAGATTGTCAGTGGAAGATGCAACACAAATACAAGGCTGCCTTATCAAGATCAATTTCTCCTTGAAAGGGTAAGTGTGAAATAGATGATGACTTTTAAGCTTCACATACAGTAAATATTCCAGTAAGCAATATCTTGTTTATGAAAGATTCGTCTCTATCTTGGCAATTTTGTTTAGGTTGGATACACTAGCTTGCAAATGGTTTTGAAATATGACAGAGGCATTGCACACATGAAACTTTATATTTTTGTAAATTTATGTTTATGAAAGTGAAGTACTGTCATGGTGTTTGCTACTCATATTGTCAAATTGGGAATTGTGTGTTTCAGAATAAACACAATTATCTTGAAATCCTGGCACACTAAATAAGATTCTCTCGAATTAGTTTTGAGTAACGTTTTATGTTCAACTCGTTGGGTACTGCCAGCTAGGAAAAGGATATTTGCTTGTGTTTGCACACGGCATATGAAATATCAATTTAAGATTACTGAATATTTTATTTGGACTTGTTTGATTAAAATACTTGGACATTGGTTTCCTCTCTTGACCTTATTTTGAAGTATATTTACAAATACCACCCTTTCGTGATTGGCAAGGTGTCAATATCGTTATTGAACGTTCAAAAGACTTGGTATCAGATCGGTAGAACTAGTAGAATCAAAATTGACAAGAAAAAAATTCAAATAACAAGAGAAAAATGTAAAAATAATGATATTAACAGCAAAATATTAATTTAATATTATGACATTTTATTATTTGATTGATAAGTATACATGTAAAGTTGTTGGATGTGTATATTAGTATGTTTATCATACTATGTGATATTGTAAGCATACTAGTATTTTTGTTACATTGTTTTTATACAATATCATAATATGTAAAAGAGTAAATGTTAAACTAGAATCTTGGCGGAAAACACTAGGGGTGTGTTTGGTTCAAGTTATAATGCATAACTTTGATTATGTGATTACTAGGTAATCACATTACCAAGGTTATGGAGAATAAAATATAATTTATGTTGTTTGGTTCAATCCGAAGTAATGCAATCAAAACTTATTTGTTTAGAGGTTTTAAAGTATCACCTAATTTAACATTTTACTATATTACCCATTCAATTATAAGATTGTTTACTACAAAACATATTTGTTTATGGTTGTGTCGATCGAGACGATCGCCTTGTCATCCAGTGAGATGGCAGCGAGTGACCACCGATAATTACGACAACTGTGTCGGCAATTGATTGCGGTGGTCGCAATCGGCAACCGATGACAGTGGTTGGCGCTTGATGATGACGATCGGTGATCGGCGGCGGCCAATTGGCGACGGTCGGTCGATCGTCGATCAGCCGCCGGTCTCAGCCGTCGGTCGTCGGCCGACCGCCGCCGCCAATCGGTCGTCGGTCGTCGCCTATCTCCGTCGGTCGTCGGTCGACCGCAGCTGATTAATTAGGATTTTAATTATATTATTAATTTATGTATAGTCGGATTGTTATTTAATAAATTGATAAGGATATTTTTGTCCCAAATGGTAAAAAAAGAAGGATATTTTTGGAGAAAAAAATTCCATAACCCAGGGAATCAACAAAAACTAAGGGAGCATTTGGTTCGTAGAGAATTTTCCATTTTTTGTTTTCCTTTTCCAGAAAACAGAAAACGATTTTTTTGTGTTTTCCAGAAAATACTCTTTTATTTTTTGGAAAATGAAAATGGAAACAGAAAATAATTTTTTTGTGTTTTCCAGTTTTCCAGAAAACGCTCCTTTATTTTCTGAAAAACGGAGATGGAAAATGCCAATCAAACGCGTTTTCTCGTTTTTCTAGAAAATGAAAACGGAAAATGAAAATTTTCCGCCTACCAAACGCCCCCTAAGCTTCTTGGAGGTTTTCTGATTCCTTCATGCATAACCCTTTTGCTAATGTGGCATGACGTGTCGAGCATCCATTATGATTTGGTAATCGTTCAAATCCTGAACCAAACAAGGTTTTTATTGATAACCTTAGATGAATAACCAAGGTTATCAATAATAACCCCGAGCCAAACACACCCTAGAAGTAAAAGGTTTTAAACTTAGTAGAATAAAGACAAAATATATGAAATTTAAGTTTAGTAATATTAGACGTAATAAGACAAGTGTTAAGATACAAGATGACAAGTTGTCGGAAATTGAGAGCTTTAAATATTTAGGATTATTTTTGCAAGATGATGGAGGAATTGAGAGAGATGTCTTACATAAATCACAAGCAAGATGGTTGAAATGGAAGAGAGCATCGGGTGTTTTACGTAATTGTAAAGTACCTTTGAAATTTAAAGGGAAGTTCTATAAAATGGCGGTTACATATGCTACGTTGACGCTAAATATTGGGCTACGACTCAAGCACATGAACAAAAGATGAGAATGACAAAGATGAGGATGTTAAGGTGGATGTGTGGACATACGAGGCAAGGTTTAAAATTTCAACCAGTATCGAGGTTTCGGTTCGCGACCGGAACGATACGGTTTCGGTATCGTATCGTGGCGTATCGATAAAATTTCGATAATTTTTTAATATAAAATATATAAATTAAAAATGAAAATTTAAATTTAAATATTAAAAATAAAAAATGATTAAAAATACTAAAAATTAATTATAATAATAAAATTAATTTAATTAATTTCAATTAAATAGGATTAAAAAATAAAAAAATTAATAATAATAAAATTATTATTTATAATATATAAATTAATAAAATAAATTTTAAAATAATTTTATTAAATTTTAATTGATTTTATTTAACCTATAGTTAAACTATAGTTTGGGAAGTTAAATTATTCGGCCTTGCGCATCGCGATCGCGGTGTGCGTGGCGGCCGCGCGCAAGGCCGCCCGATGGTCGCTGCCCCGGGCGGCGCCATTGTTCGGCGGAGGTCCGCCGCCGTCGTTCATGCGTCTCGCGGGCGTGCCGATTTCGGTGGCTCATCGGAACGAGAAAAATCGTCCGTTTCGTCCGAAACAGGTCGGTATTTCAAACCTTGATACGAGGATGAACAGGATAAGAAATGAGAGCATTAGAGAGAAAGCCGGAGTTATATCTATTGAGGGAAAACTCTGAGAGACGTTTAAGGTGGTACAGACATGTATTTAGACGATCAATAAATGCTCTAATTAAGCGATATGAAATAATGACAAATATGCACATCAAACAAGGAAGAGGAAGACCAAAAAAGACTTTGTTAGCAACAATAAAATAAGATAAAATTTATTTAAGTATAGATGATGATATAATAAGGGATATAACCCAATGACATAGAAGGATTATATAGTCGACCCCACTTAGTAGGATAAGGCTTGATTATTGTTGTTGTTGAAGTATTTTTATACAATATCACTAGTCTGATTGAACAATTGCTATAACTAAGTTGATATTATTATTGTTAAGCAAGATCTGAATTATCATCAATAAGATTTATCAATGATGAGGTATTACATGTTAAGAAAATAGTAATTGAATGTTGCTTCAGTATAGTTAAGACGATTAATTTTGTTGATAATTAAATTATATTTTCTAAATAATCAATATTATTATTATTATTATTATTTTAGCATTGATTATATATAGCAATAACAACCAAGCTTTATCCCACTAAATGAGGTCGATTATATGGATCCTTCTGCGCTATTAGACTTTATCTCCTACTATATCATCAATATTTAAATAAATTTTATCTTATTTTATAGTTGCTAATTAAGTTTTCTTAGGTCTTCCTCTTTCTCGTTTGATTTGTATATTTGTAATAGTTTCACATCGTTTAACTGGAGCATTTAATAGTCGTTTAAGTACATATTTGTACCATCTTAAACATGTCTCCCAGAGTTTTTCCTCAATATATACAACCCCAACTTTCACTCTAATATTTTTATTTCTTATTTTATCCATCTTCATATGTCCACATATCCACTTTAACATTCTCATCTCTGTAACTCTCATCTTGTGCTCATGTCCTCGAGTTATAGCTCAACATTCGGCTCTGTATAACATATCAGGTCTAACTGTCATTTTGTAAAACTTCTCTTTAAGTTTTAAAAGCATTTTACGATCACAAAGAATACTCGATGCTCTCCCCTATTTCAATGATTCTACTCGTATTCTATGTAAGACATCTCTCTCAATCCTTGCATCCTTATATAAAAATGATCCAAATATTTAAAACTTTCAGTTACAAACAACTCATTATCTCATAACTTAACAATTGTCTCATTGTATCTAACATTGCTAAATTTAAATTCCACATATTCTAATTTTATTCTACTAAGTCTAAGACCTTGCACTTCTAGTTTTTCCCTCCAAAATTCAAATTTAGTATTTATTCTTTCACGTGTCTCATCTACTAAAATAATATCATCTGCAAATAATATACACCATAATATTGTATCTTGGATGTATCCGGTGAGTTCATCCATAAATAGTATAAAAAGATAGAGACTTAAAGTTGATCCTTGATATAACTCTATCTTTATAGAAAATGTTTCGGTTAATCATCCTGTCATTTTCACTCTTGTTATTATATCATCGTACCTATCCTTTATCAGACATCTGACCTACCCTATTTGCAACAATTCAGGCAAGGTCTGTAGGTTTGTGGTTTGACTTTGTCACCAAAGTGAATCACCTCAAGTGGATAATATGCTGTGTTAGAGCTCAAAATCTTCCCCTCATCTAATGTGAAGTCTATCTATTGTACTTGGTTGGGTTAGTAGGGGGACTAGGGAGCATATAATGAGTTCCGACATGACAGTTTGAGTTAGCTTGGCCAAATGGGAGTGCCATGCTTGTCTTATTTCAGTCGGTGCTTTAGAGTATGTTACATATTGGGGTACCCAAATAAGTGTTAAGTCACTCTTGTTGATTATTCTGGAGAAAATCAGTTTTATCTGTTTTCTGTCTGGATGAAACAATGCATCACTTGGATTAGGGTAGGCAATGGGTATTGCTATGCCCATGGCATTAGGAGTGGAGTTTTTTACTGCTTGCGGATGTGGTCGGATAACAATTTTCATAGCCAAGCTTAAAATTTGGTTAAAATTGGATCCCAAAGTGGGCATTTGTTACGATAAGTTTAATTCAAAGTCTCTTAAGGACAACCTCAACCTGGAAGCTTCTTGAATTATGGTTGTAAACAAGAAAACCAAACAGTCTTTGCTTCTTTTCCTTGATGATATAACCCCATGTATAGTTTCAGTAGAATAACCAACCCAAATAATTGGAGCTCAATCATTTGCTTTTTGCTGTCCTTCGCAATTTCAGGAAAGAAAGTTGCTGTGAAAGCAAATGGTCAAGAAACATGACTTATGAATTCTGTTACTTGGAAGTGTTTTAATCTATGGTTATTCTTTGTGCACAATTAAGCTATTTTGCATCTTCCTTGGAAATTATCTTGTATGCAATTGTGTGTACTATGTAGGACTCCTTAAGTACATGTTTGTCTTTATTGGATGTATAAATAACATACCCTTATGATAAAAATAAGTTCCTCTATGCCGATGAAATGAATGTCCTAAATCTGCAAATATGGTTTGCTATTGTACAGTCCCCAGATATCACGAATGGAATTCTCGTCTTGCAGACATGGGCATTATATGAATCTGACAAGCTGGTGGATATCATAGATACTTCTTTAACAAATGACTTAGATGTTGAGGAAGCATGTAGATTCTTGAAGGTCGGACTGCTATGCACACAAGATGACATGAAGCTTCGGCCTTCAATGTCGACTGTTATAAGGATGCTGACTGGTGAAAAGGATTTGAACTCTGTGGAGATCACAAGGCCTGGTATTATTGACGATCTAATGGACCTTAAAATTAAAAGCAAAAACAAGGCTGATCCAGTGAATATATCCTCCATCACATCATCTGTTCTAGACACGCCCTCATCCTCAGACAATACGATGCATGCATCCATGACCTTCACAAACATAGCTGATCGAGATTGAAGATAAGCGAAGGTTGAAATTCAAGAACTAACTCTCTAATTCTTTTTCCCAAGTTGTTTATTTCTTAATTTTGCATCTTCTAGATTCCTCAATGTGGAAATATCCACTAGGATTGTAATTGAAACAGAACTCGATTGTGTAGAAATTTTGAAGAATAAATATTGAATTGTTTTCTCGAATTAATCTGCAATTTTGAAGTTCTTCCTGGTTTTGTTATAGTTACTATGAATGTTTGAAGTGGCTCATGAGTCGGAAAAACTATGTTTTTGGTCGATATTTGGGTTATATTCCAAATGTTCATTTTTTTATACAGTTGGCTAATCCACGTGTATTTATTTAGAAATGATACAGAATATATGTATCCACATAATTTTCTTCTTGATAGGTAGCTGAAATTTTGGTTTTCTGATGAATTTTGTACAGTTTGGTTGCTCTTTTCGATAAACTTTACGCCCATTTATTTTTTTCCACACTGCATCACTGGTGTATAGTGGATTAAACTTTAAAGTACTTTTTGGTGTAGATCCCAGTTCAGCTCTCTTTCAGCAAATAGTAGGGTCAAAGGTGCATATTAGTTGTTCCAGTACTTCCATTTCTAATTATTCCCCCTGCTTCTTTAAGTTGTTGATGCATCTAACTGATTATAGCTCCAATGCCTCCAACTAACAGGGAAATAGAATCTGGGTCTTGGATGGGTGGACATCATTTTGATTAGGCACAACATCGGAGCATGACTTTGATTCTATCTTAAAGTTGATTAGCTAGCCATTTATCTCAAAAGCTCAAAATATTAAGAAAGAGCCACCTATACTAAAAGCTAGAGATATTAAGAAACTATAACCAAAACCTTGAGCTTTGCGCGTACATTTTGGATTTTCTTTCCTTTTCCTCACTAACTCTAGGAGCTGTGGATGAGTGCACATATAGATAGTAGAGATCAAGAATGTGAATATCACTTGTGTGTCACAAAGCCAACTAATAGACAGGTGACATATGACTGATGAAGGGGGTCAACAATCAAAGTTTACCAAAGAGACAGGCTAGATTCACCTAGACATTCTGACCTCGTGGTGCTTTGCTATTGGCTGGACATTCACTTTGAGTCTGATAAAAAGGGGCTATGAGTCACTTCAAAAGCGACTTTTAGGTGGAGGACAGAATAACAATAGTGATTCACAAAGTTGTGGGTATTTTATGGAAAACAACTAATCACTAACTTGGATTAACCTTATAGAAACTTGCCATTTTGGCATAATTAACCCATACAGTGCCCCACTAGTCCCAACAACTTGGTCTCCTTGCAATCCCTACACCCGAGTCAAGTTCACATGAATTCATCCCAAACGAGCTACCAACAACTCAACCCACTTTGACTTGGCTCTTTGAAGTTTGACCTTGTTAAGCCTAATTGTAGCCCAATTTGGCCAAGCTCTTTTTGACCCGATCTCCTTCAGTCAACTTTTCTTATCGAGGAGCAATTTAGATTAAAGGACTAGTGGACTTTTGTATTTGCATATTTTTGGGCACACATTTAGCCTGTTTATATGTATATATTACACATTTACAGCATTTATCATGGCTGTTTAACTTAAATTTGATAGATATTGTGATTTTATTGGACATTGGAGCTTGACTTATGCACTTCCAGACATTTTATTTGTGAAAGATTGAATTAGTTATTCTAGAGATTCAACTTGTCTGTGTGAAGCATGTGCTAGATTCATCAACAGCTAGCTATTTCCAGCTTTAACTAGTCTCTATACTTCTGCTTCCTTTAACTGAAGTATTTTCGCAACTAAATATGTGCACAAACATCCTGGTGTTAGCTGATTATTATATGTCATTCTATTTACCTGCAACAAACCTGTATCTTTTGGTACTTTTCCTCTTGTCATTTTCCTCAAACTGTTGTGGCAGGTAGGTTCCTTTCTCTCAAAATGCAAAATGTGATGGCCGGTATGGTTGTCCTCATTATCCCTTTGAACTCCTTTGAGTTTGTGTGCTTCGACTAATATGACTCTTGTTGTCACTATATACTTTGGCCAGAAACAAAGCCAGTTTGGCACTCTTTTTGAGGTTGACACGCTGATTCCATGGCTCACGAGGTGCCCAAGAAGGTCTGGGAATGAGTATCCATCACAAATATAGATCTCAATATCCAAACATCTCATTTCCTCAATTTATTATCTGTGTGTCGATGAGAAACAGATGAATAGTCTGAATATAAAGTGATGAGGTTGGTTTTCGTTGGGTTATGACCTGGAAATAGCTCAGCGGTCCATGTTTCAGGTGGCCCTAAAAGATGTTGCATCAACATCAACAGGAAGAGCACTGCAGGTGGTTTCTCCACAGGAAAAAATTTGTGAACGTGAGGCAGCCAGGCCAGGAATGGTCCTAGTGGTCCAATTAACAAACAATGCTCACAGCAGCAATACTTTTTAGGGTTCATAACTTGAACTCTCGCATGCTTGCCATCTAGAACTCTTTTATCACAGTGCTGAAAGGTATATATATGTAGATACTGGCAGAGCATCTCTGTCTTATTTAGTTGTTCTTCTGGATTGGAGTTTAATTAATCTGTTATTTTTTAAAAAAATATGGAACCATCACATTAGCGATCTTCCACCGTTGCTCCTACGTATGGAGGGGAGTAAATAAGATGTCGAACCTGTTATCTTTTTAAGATACATAGATAGTTGGGTTTCTTTACTTAATTATTATTATTATTATTTTATTTTATTTTTTCATACTTGATGTCTTGGTTGTTGAACCAGCTTTACAACTAAGTATACTTGTAGGTCTCCACTGACATTGGTCTCCCTTTGTTTTAGCTTGTAATTAAGCCTTTTGGTGTACTGTCATGTGTCAGTAGGGCTAAGTGAGCACGTACATTTTGTTTTGAGCTTTGTCTTAAAGATCATTTTGTACACCTTAATAAATGATTGAAGTTAGCAAACTCCAGCCTTCTCTAAGCATTAATTAACTGGATAGTGAATATATATATAGCTAGAGGACTTTTATATAGACATTAATTTTAAGAATGATTGGGAGATTGATCATTGATACATACATGCATGTTCTCATCTGTTAGGCCTCCCAAAGTCTTGTAATTAAAGAGGTGTTGGTTGAGTTTTGAGTTCATCATCAACTCCCACTTGAGCGTCCAATATGGCGAGTTCAACCCCGGGTCAACCTACCGAGGTCGCACAAGGCATCGAACTTAGTTTGTTCAATAGGTCGAGGCATCGAACTTAGTTTCTAATATTTCACAAAGGATTTTGATTCCTAGACCTTGCATCTTGGTCACTTGATTACCTAAAACTTATTTCAAGGTCGATTCACCGAACAAGGACAGTGTGACCTCCGACGTCTCGCTCCTTGGTTGACCTAATCCACCTAAAATATGTTCGAATCCAATCAATGGGTCGCTCTAGCCATTTTTGTTCACCTTGATGCTAAGGCTTCCTTCCCTCAAAGGAAGAAAACAACTTTTTTTTTAAAAAAAACAAAAGAGGATAGAGAGAAGAAAACAATTTTAAAATTTTAATCATCAAAGCTAAAAAAAAATGATTTTTAATTTTTCTTTAAGTAGAGAAAAATGAGAAATTTCTCGAGTATCCTTTGGCACAATTGTAGTACATAATTATGGTAATGCTAGATTGTAAGAAAAGTGATAATCTACGCCTCGAAGCCGATATTCATTCGGTCATATATATTCGTCGCTCTTTTGTTTACTAGAACAGAAATTAAAGAGGGGGGAGGATAGAAAGAATCACAAAAATTGCATAGAGAGATAGAGCTCCATCATCTATGTACATAATTATTTGTCACTTTTCCTCTTATATTTTGCATTCAAGTAACTTGATTATAAAGAAACATCAGCATTAATTGCTGAACCATCAAACTCTGGAGAACCCTAACCCTAATGCACTGTGCATGGACATCCTCAAACTTACAGGTCAATCTTCCATTTTATTTCTGTTTCTGTAACTTTGGCAGCGATTATTTACAGTGAGGTTTTCTGTGCAAAACTACGAACACATGGGGACTGATAGACAGCAGAGAGGTACATTGATTGCCTGCATGGTGCATGTTGCATGGATGGGATTTCAAGCATCACAATTTATGATGCACAATTTGAGACTTCACATAAAGCTGATGGAGTAGAGCCTTGGAAGTGTAGAAAGCTGCAGCTTCCTGCAACAAAAACACTTGGGCCTCTCTTCTTGCTTGCACTATCACCAACAAAAAGCAATGCAAAAAAGTGGAGTACCATGTATATTCATATGTTTCTGCACTCCCCTCAACTCTCTACTTTTACCACACTAATCTGTGCCTCTATTGGTGGGAAGTAGGGCAACACCTTCAACTCCCTCAGAATCCTCACTTGCTCCTCCACCATGCAAAACAATGAGAGAGAGAGAAATGAGAGAGAGAGAGAGAGAGAGAGAGAGAGAGAAGTGATCAGGATTTGACCATGATAGTACATTGGACCACACTGCATGCACCATTTCTCACAAGGAACAATGATTTGGGAGACATTATCTACATATTATCTGACCACACTGCACCATTTTCTCATTAGGAACAATGATTTGGGAGACATTATCTACATGTTATCTGACCACACTGCACCACAATGATTTGGCAGACATTATCTACATATTACCTAATTAATGAACATGGCAAAACCCTTAAGGGGCTAATCTCTCTTTTTTTTTCTTCTTCTTCTTTTTTTTTTTTTTTAATATATGAAACGACTTTTTCAAAGTTTCAATTTGCCAAAGTGTCGTACGAGAGTATATATCTTTTTAATGTTGGATCGTATATTAATTGAATCTCACTCATTCGTGTGGATAACTAAGAGTCGGTTTTATGCTAAGTAGAAAATTAAGCTCTTTGTTAATACGAGTAAATGTGTCACAATTTTATACTATGAAGCTGCCTAAGTTAATTTTCAAATATGATATATATATATATATATATATATATATAAGGGTAGTACAATAAACTCAATTTTCTTAAGTTTGATGGTTCTTGTCTCTATGCTATGCATACTTTTGTGATAAAATGTGATAACGTCATCCCGAGTACCTCTCCATCATCTATATACCCCAAGGCCTGTGAAAGGGTGATAAATTATAGTACCGAACGGTCTCTTAGGTGAGAGGTTCAATTGTCTATAAGAGAATGAATCTTAAAAGAATTGAATCTTCCTCTCTTATAGTAAATCTTTCACCTAAGTACCAACTTAGTTACAATTGTGGAAGCAAGCTTGACATTGTAATTGGAAGAGACAGAGATGGAGATCTAAAGCACTATACTAGTCATTGACGTAACAAAATAAGATTTTTTATATTTAGATGCATTAAAAAAAAAGATGAATTACATTCATGTAATTTTGTTTAAGTTTGACATATGGAGATTGAAAAGTTATACTAAAATATAGTTGAAAACTATAGTATTCACTTTAGTTGCAAATCTACTATCCAAATACCAACTCGACTATGCCCGTAGGATCAGAGAGATTGCTACTCAAGTTATGCATTATCCATAATTTTTCTTTGATTTGAATGTGAACAATGTGTGTTCATTGTTTTTTCTAATGTAAATTATCAATTTTCAACCATATATAGTAACATATAATAAAGTATTAGTGATGTAAAAATATATATGATCACTTGCTTTAAGTTTTATAGAGAAATAAAATAGAATATCATTGGTTACATTTATGTGGTTTCCTTTGAATTTGATACTTGGGTGACATAAAATCATATTTTGAAAGTGTAAATAAAATTATTGTAATATAAAAAAGCATTTACTTATTTTTTAAAAATAAAAATAAAATAAAATGTACACGTACAATATTAAAACATTATTGATCACATTCATGTTATCAGTGTCTCTCCCGTCACTTAGAGAATAATTTTGGCAAAGCGATTTGATCATTTGCAAGTAATCAATTTTAGTCAACTATATATCGATGATCAACTCCAACAAGGTTCGATAATAACAAAAGAATTCGATTAAGTGGCTAAACTATATATTTTTGAAATAATTTTGAAGTGGATGCATTAGATTATTTCAAAAAATTGCTCTTGATAAGTCTCTTGGAATAAAAGGTCTTTTTAGGAATACTTTTTGTCCAAGCTAAATATATTTACATTTCATGTATAACTATTGAAGAACTAATTACCTATACTAACAATACGAGCATAGTATACGCTAAACTCATAGAATTTTCTTTAAAAGATCTACATCTGACCACTTCAAGAGGACTATATGTTTACCTCAATGGAAGGAGAACAAATTAAATAAAATAAATACTAAAATTGTGGTAAAATTCTATGTTTGACCTCACAAAGGCTATGCTAACCTCAATAGAAGGGGGCCAAGGAGCTAGGGAAGAGAAAGGACATCTCTATTGGTATATTTATTTGTAGGACAAATTAGGAGAACGACGAAATTATCAAAATGCTCACTTAATTACCATTAATTAATGCTTCATACTAATTAACCCCACTCGGTCTCTCAATCCCACAATGCCTTCTCCTATCTCATGGAGATGCTCCATTCCACTTCTATTATGAACTTCCAAGCTTTAGATATGTTTTTTTCAAGCTCCACGATGTTTCCACCACTATTATAAGCAATGAGTTATATCATCAAGTTAGCAAAAAAGATGATACACATTTATTAATGCAAGAATGAAAACCAATTATGCCAAAGCTAAGCCTCGAACAACTACTTCCATTTTCGATCGATTGGATGAGGTTGATTTCTCTCTGTTAGAGCTAGTAGTAGTTACCAAAAATGATTTCACTAAAAGTAGCTTATAGCATAAAAGAGAGTACTTATTTTTTATTTTGTTAGAAGAAAAGAGCATAAATTTACATACACATGAATTGAATCTATGAATTGATGTCCAAGAGAGCATACATATATATATATATATATATATATATTCATATTTTGCCGGAAAAAAAAAAGAGGGGGAGAAAGAGAGAAGATATTGCAAGTCTAGACATATATATATAGCCAAGAAATTAAACTACATATTAAAATCAAGTCGATTTAGAAATTCTTGAACTAATTAATGCATTAATAATCTTCCAAAACTTAATTTCTCTTCTCTTACAACCATTAATTCTTTCTTTCTATGCAAAATCTAACTCTTTGCCTTGTTGTCTATCTATTAATATTTATACATCTCTATCAAAAGGTGATCAAAGACTTAATTAAATTCACAGACAGAACTTCTTCAACTACAATGCATACTTCTGAATGATCAGGTCTACTCATGCAAAAGGAAAAGACCAACTTCTATATATCGATGTCTATGTGATCATATGCATCACCATTCGTGAGAAAGAGAGAGAGAGAGAGAGAGAGAGAGAGAGAGAGAGAGAGAGAGACATGCTTGGCTCCTTGCACGCCACCCAGATTAGCCAATCACTAGATGGATTGATCTATGTGTGTGGCATACAGGGAGCCAGGCACATCCACTTCACCTGTACTCTTTCTTCATTTGCCACTTACCCTAGCGCAGTTCCACCACCAGAAACATATATGCATCTTCTCTCTTCATGGCTTCTTCATCTTCTTCTCTTTCTGTCCATAAGCAACCATGCATCATCTTTCCCCCAATACAAGAGGGCCGGGGCATGCCTTTATAAGAGCAAGCAACTGCGCTTGATCATGTGTGAGACCAAGAAACCTAATACACATGCACTGCCACCTAATTCCTGCTGAGCTAGCTGTATATGAAGTTAAAGAGAGAAGAGAAGGCAGATGAGGGTCCAAGAATGAGATGGTTTTGTTTGGAAGATTAATGCATAGCCCACAACAAAGCAACAATTACAGTAAAGCAAAACCTAAACCAAAACTACTAATGACCCACTTCTTCTTTTTTTGCCTCTCTCTCTCTCTCTCTCTCTCTCTCTCTCTCTCTCTCTCTCTCTCTCTTTACTTTATTATTATTATTATTTGTGGTTTTTGTTTTATTTCTAACTCTTCAGATACCACCCAGAAAGATTACTCATGCAAATCCAAACCTGTCAAAATTAAACCCTGGCAGTTGGCCGGAGGAATTGATCAGACTGAAAGATCAAGCTAAAGGACTTGAATAAAAAGGCTGCTGGCCGAGGTGTATAATAACTCCCTCTTTTTTCTTTCTTTTGCTCATCTTCTCAACTGGGCTTTGTCTGGAGCACTTGGATTAACCTCAGATTCCTGCACTTGGATATTTGTGTGTGTGATTTTTCTTATTTGATGCCCTAGAATAATGTGACCACTGCTGCTGTACATACATGTTTGCATTTGTCTGTAACATTTTTGGTAGGGCTAGTTCCATTTCATTCCATTGGTTGCTCATGGATTAATATTAATTATCAAGTTATTAAAATTAATCAGGTGTGGTTGGGAAAGTGGAGTGCAACTTTCCTTTAAATTATAGCTCATCATGCAACTTTATTGCAGTGTCGCTGCATGCTCAAGTAATTGATTGATTCATTCAATTCATTCATTAATTAACTATTATGTGCTGAAACAAAGTGCAATTAAAGGATATATATGGTTTCAACTAATCATGGCCACAACTAATTTTTTATTGACATGTTTAATTTGTTTCGACTTTCAAGTTTTTTATATTCAAGAAACTAAAATAATTAATTGATCTGATTTTTCAGAGATAAAATTTAGTGGCATTGTGCTAGCTTTTCATGTATGTATAGTTTGTGTTTGAATGTGGGAGAGTGACTATAGCTAAGTTGCCCCATTTTTTATTTTTGCAATGGAAAATGCCAATAAATTTTCATTTGTAGAAAATTTATTACTATTTTTTCTCACTAAAACTCATTGTCCAACCATTTTGTAGAAAAATGTATAGGATAAGTAATAAACATTATTGTAAAATACTTGGCATAAAATAAATATTACTATTTTTTTTAACACATTAATGTATAATTCAAAAGACAAGAGTATAATATTACAGAGAAAACAATAAAAGAGATATTGAAGGATATACCAAAAAAAAATTTATTGCTACAATTTCTTATTGAGTGATCAAACAATCATTTATTTAGTTGCACAATCAATTCATCATGGTCGCAATCGTAAAGAAAACTCCTCTTTCACTTAACTATAGTCGACAGCCATTATGTGTATTTTACTATAGTAACTTATTATTATTATTCAAATAATATGTGCATTATATAGATCATAGCTAGTTTTCTATCAAACAATTTATAAATTATTTTAAATAATTCCCTCCATTTGGATTCCAAAAAGCTTCTTCTAGAATCAAGGATCATTTGGTCAAGAACTAAGTATGTGATTGATACATATGATAATAACTTATTCCTTAATTAATCAAAAGATAAAATATAAACAAATGTAGTTTGGTTTTACATGAATAAATTAAAAAAAAAAAATTGGACATTAAGAATTGAATTTACAATATCTTTTAGGTCTCTAATGTAACCAATTTAGTTTAGGTTTATGTTTAATGTAGAAAACTCATTGGGTGGTAATATTATTAAAATAATTAGGCAAAAATAAAAAAGGGTATATCCTTTATTTTTGTCATCCAAAAAAGGGTGTCTTATATTGAAAAAAAAAATAAATCAAAAGAATGCTTCATTCTTGTAGCAAAAGACGATTACTTTCGTTCTCAATGTATGCCTCATGATGATGAAGAGAAATAAATTACAGGGGGATATGTCTCTGGATCCATTTCAGAAACAGCAGAGGGCTTTTGAGTCGATATGAGGATTTTAAATTTCACATCGAGATTCGACCCCTTCCCACTTGTAGCAATATCTACGCTGCTCTAGCTAATGGACATGCAATCCCAAAGGGACTAAAGACTACTTCATTCTATTTTTTTTTATCCCTGAATACTCTTATTCTATATATTTAGGGAGTAAAGTTGTTTTAACTTGATCACAAGATACTATTATATCAAAATATCTTCTTTTTTTTTTTTAACTTGGTTAAAATTATTCTAACTCGATTAAAATCATTTGAAATGACTTTGATTAAAACAACTAAACATAGCAACTTTGACTAAAACTATTATAATAATATTTGAATATGAGTATTTCATGAAAAAAAAAAGAGTCATAAAGTGCACTTTTGACAATAATGAAAATAAAGGGCATAGTTTTTATTTTTGCCTAAAATAATTATTTAAATACTTCAATTGTATAAATTACAAATGTTTATATATAAGATTCACTTTTTTTATGATATTAGTTTTTTAATTTATAAATGGATTTAAAATTATATATAATTAGAATTTTCTTGATATTACTTAATAATAAAATTTTTCATCACATGCTCTACGTGTGAGTACCACATTAGTTTTTTATTATAGGAAAAATATATGTAGTAGATAGAAATTACAGAAAAAAATATAATATATTATATTATACATAGAAGTTTAATTTTATGCTCACGTAATTTAAAATTTCCACATAAAAAGTTTTTTTTTTTGAGTTCCTAAAATGAAATTTTTGAAAGTATATGTTTTGTAGAATATATCAATGTGATAATTACATGATTTAATTTTGACCATTATAAAAATCTCACATAAAAAATAAATAATAAAATTTGTAAGCGTGTGCATATATTCGTGTGTAGTATTCGGTTCAAGATCGATCAAATAGAATATAAAATTAGAAATAAAGTAAAAATATATTGAATACAACGAAAAGAAAAGGAAAAAAAAAACATGAAAATGAGTTCCACTAGAGCAAACCTACTCCCCTTCTTTGTTTCATTCAATTCTCGATCCTTAATTTATAAAGATCGAGATGGATACCTTAGCTTTAATTAATGTATTATTTGATGAAATTGTATGCATTTTCACCAATTAGTCCCTTTCATGGCCAAACACACAATCTCTAGAAAGTTGGAGCTAATTTATTGACTACACCTATAGTTAAACAAAAGAGAATGCATGGTAATCGCTATTGTCTTAAGCTTTTCCAAGGGATTTGTTGTAGTTTGAGAGTCACTTTGTTTTTAAAGCTTAAAGGAAGGAAATAAACTAAGTGTTTGATTATGGTGCCCTAAAGAATTAAAATAAGGAAAAGGGTATCATGCACCATTTAATTAAATAGGCACCTTTTTCCTGATGGGAGACATACATCATTTGAATATGCAAAAGATTGTTCTCCTCTTTTTATTTTTTTAATTATATGCCAAGATGTCCATAACTTTGCCAAATTTTATATACAAATTATGTTTAAAAGTTGAGATCAGGAGTTTGTTAATTTTGGAGCATCAATGACTTTTAATAAAATTTCTTCAATAATCCAAAAAAAACTAGTTTGTCATAAAAAGTATATATATATATAGTAGAGAAAGAGTCTCAAGAATAAAGATTTATTTTATATATATATATATATATATATATATATATAGTATTTTTTGAATTTAAAAATATATAATTGAAACTCTTTAATTCAGAAAAGCAATTTATTTTTATAATTATATTAAATATGAGTTTGGTGAAATAAGCCATTAATTTTGAAGATCAATAATAATATTTCTATTTTTAAATTTAACTCTCTCTTTTTTTCATTAAAAAATGCTCATTGTGTTGGTCAAAACTTTGTTGACAACGTTCATTCACGCAAAAAAGTCTTAAATCTATTCGAGTCCTTTTGAGTTAAAAAAACATTTATAATTTAAAAAAATATCAAGACCTCACTTTTTACATTAATATAACAAAAGATTTTATCTCTTAGTTAGTCTTCCTTACCTACCTACCTACCTAAAAATCTTATCTCCATGTCTTCCTAAATGGCATCTCCATCTTAGTTAATCTTAACCTTTCGAGCATTCTACCAATATTTATTGATCTTTTTTTTACATGTTATAATACTTTAAACTCCTTTATCTACCGACACTTGTTGAGCTTTTCCATCTAACGACACACATTTGTCCATACTTCTTAGTGTTAACTTTTTTATTTGTCAACGTCTATTGAACTTCTTTATTTGACAAGGATTTTTGTATTTTTTTTAAATTGGTAGTAGGTATCTAATTCTTCTTCAGATTGATTAATCTTGAGATGATTGATTCAATCTATTGAAGTTTTTCTTAGGTTGATTAATCTCGAGACGAATAGATTATCAGAATAAATCCAAAAGTACTTACAGCAAACGACCCAGCAGCTCAATATCCTAGATGTTTCATTTTACTGTGTATGCCATAATTGACAATTAAATCATGGATGCTCGAAAGACTATATGAACAACTTGTTGTTTCATAGGGAGACAAGACTTTTGTACTTTTCTGAATTTCTCCATCTATTGATACATATTGAACTTCTATATATCACATCAACACTCGTTAGTCTCAATTGCAGTTATAATTACCTATCGAGTTTCTACACTTACATACTTGACAAATGCATCAAAATAATGAGATAAACAAAACCGAAACTACTACAACGATATCAAAACGACCTAATCAGAGTTAACCATTTAAGAGACGATCGATCGATTGCACCAACAAATGACTACCAAAGTAACCTATTTTGTCAAACACAAAATGGGAGAATAACTCACGAAGCTACTCTATTCAGTAGCCAATCAAACATAAACCATTGCTAGCTAGCTCATCGTTTTACCTCCTTATTTCATTGTCGCCTAGAGACGGTAGGGTTTACGAACCATTTCAATCGCGTGATAGTTCACGAGAAGAGAGCATGAGATGAATGAGACAAAGTTTGGTGGCATATATCTTTATTATAGAATAACACTTTTAAAATTGCATATCCTTCAAATATTTTAAAAATTAGGCACACACATAATGAGAATTACACAACTTAAAATGCATAATTTTTCAATTTAATTAACTAAACAAAAATCCAACCTTTCAATTTCTTGTCTAATATTGTTGCTTCAAATTAAGAAATAAAGGGCATTGTGGAAGACACAAACATGTTTAGGATGCCATGTCTTTAACTTTAGTGGACGACTTGCTTAACCACAAATAGAATATGTGGGGAAGGGTAAAAGATCCAAAGGTCTTTGAGAAAAGTGGAGGAGGAATTAAAGTAATTAAAGTGCAACAACTAATTGATCATATGTGTGGCTTTCTACATAATAGGGTTTGACTACTCGATTAGTCGCTTAATTAAGGTATACTTTGGTCCCTCAAAAGGTTTAGGGTTTGATTTCACAAGCATCCCAATAGCAACAAAAGGTTAGGTTGGTCGTATTTTAAGCTAAATCACTTCGCGATGTGTCGTGCTTGTATTGGAAGAATTAAGTATATATACGAATAATGATGAATTAATTAGCACAATGATATATACCACATTTAATCTCGAGAAGGAAGAATAATTAAGGCAGTTTAGTTAAGACTAATAAGCTTAATGAAGAAGAAGTGGTTATTAATTTTGAACTTAGGCACTTTAATTAATTTGCACCTTTATTAAAAATGTTTTATTTTGTCAAATTCAAACTTTGGTTTAATTTACATGCATATTAAAAATGTATGAGATACAAAGGAAAAAACCTTAAACTCGATTCCTCATGCACTATAAGCCTGATTAAAGGTTGCTTAAATAGTTTTGAAATATGAGTAGATATAATTTTATTTATTTTTGTGTGTGTGACAATATAAGGTTTTTTTTTTTTTTTTTTTTTTGCTAAGCCCACAAAGTAATTAAGGCAAGCATAAAAGGAACAAGCTTAATTAATTGGTATGTAAAACGAGCAACAAGCACAGCAGGAGACAGGTCAAAGTAACATGCTAATTAACGACTAACACGTTATTAGAGTGTAAAATCACTTTCACAATAAAATCACATTGCTAAATCATCATCTATATTCTTTCCATACTAAATATATATATAGAGAGAGAGTATTTGGGCTATTGGGTCATATGCAAAGTAGAACCACCAATGGGCCGGGCCTTACGGCCCAATCTCATCTTGTCCAATTAAAATATGGATCTTTTTTCATTGGGCAAGAGAAGCTTAGGTGTATAGCATAAGAGAGGGCTAAGTTTGGGATTAGGAAACACTAGCTCTAACCCATCGGATCGGAGGCGATCGATGGATGGATCGTTATTCGTTGGTCCTAGAGAGCATGATAGCTATATATTCGAGTTCGTCCTACATCGACATCGAACAAAAGACATGCCCATTTCAAGGCCTATGAAAAGGGCGAACGGGTGCAACCCTATAGGGCATTTGGAATATTCATGTGGATACTCATTGAGCTCTATGTCCGATCATCACTAATAATATTTAAATAAATAAATCATTATTTTGTTCGCGATCGCAAGCATCTTCAACTTTAATTAATATAACAAATTAATTTACTTATGAATCATATTTGAACAATGTTGATATTGTCTTAGCCATCATTTTGTCATCTTTAATATTCTTATCTCGTTATATTTATGTTTTTTAATGTTTTTTTTCCTTAGTATATATGTGTTCTTGAGTCATACAGTGAAGGTGCTCTTCTACTTTTCACTTCCACTAACATTGCACAAACTTGATATCTTCGGGATGACCATTTAGTCAAGCGAGTCCAATCGAGTCTGTCTAAGAAGGTCGGTCATCAAAGGGCCGATATCGATCGATTTCATTGTTAAAATGACTAGGCCCCTTGCGGAATTCAAGCGACACCATACTAGAATTGGATTCTCTATGTCGATGGCTCATCGACGAGAGAGGTGGTCTTGAAGCCCGAAGTCTCATTACCATTGTCCCACGAGTTTTAGGCCAGCGGAATTCGAATTTTGAGCGACTCATTGTTGGCGGTAAGTCATGCACTAGGAGAATTCAAAGCGAATAAAGGATCAAATAGGTTTAATTTCTTACATGGAGAAGGTTTAGTTGGCTGATCGAGAACACTTTCAGTGCTCCAACGTAGAGTTCGTTCCAAAGTTCGATAATATCGATAACTCACTAAAGATTTTATGTTTCGTTTGATATTCAATAGAAAGATCTCCGGATCAAACAAAAGAATTGAATTACTGTCTCCAAAACTTTCTATTTTGCTTAACTATTCCTGAAAATTATCAGCAACGTAACAGTGAGAAGATCTTCAATTTTTATCCAAATCAAACTTCTTCTTCTTCCGTAACAAGCTAAGTAACCAATTTTTCATCGCAAACCAGCATTCGAATGCGATGGGTCCGGCCACCGACACTCGTCCACGACACATTTCGACCGCCGCGAAGGTCTCGGCGAGGAGCCATGTGCGGTGGTAATGAGGCGAGCCAGAGTGCAAATCAAGGGTCCAGTAGTTTGAGGTCACAGATGTTGAAGGAAAAGGATGCATCAGTTCCTGGATGCCAAAATTAAAGGCACGTAGAGTGTCAGCCAGAAAAATGGATGGCTACACTGTTGAGTCGTTTTGGAAGGTGGCCAAGGGCCAAAATGCGATCGAATGATTGATTTTTTGCTGAAAATAATGAGCAGTCTTTATCTGCATGTCAGAATTTTATCGCCGAATAATATTTTGATACTGACAGGCACACTGTTGAGCTTCAATTCCCGGCCAAACACTGAAACGAGAGAAATTCACTTCCTGATTATTTCCAAACGAAATGAGCGACTTTTAAAAAAACACAAACAAACAAACTTCGAGCAAAGCATAGTAAACTCCAACATGAACTCATATTCCTTTCGATATCATTGAGAGTTTGATTCGGTCTCATATCAACAGTAGTTGGAATGGATTCTTCGAAACTCTAAATGAGCTACGGGCTTGACTAAGCGAGCTTTTGTAGGTAAATCGGTCGAAGAGATTTACATTGGCGGATCGGATTGTCACTGAATTAGTGCTTTTTTATCGGATCGATCGTCATTTGAATCGGCTGATCTTATTATGTCGATACATGGTTCTTTAGTCTGAAAATAATAAAAAGAATTAAGAGGGAGTCCAAGAACAATCTTGGTACATTCCAATATAAGATTACTCAATTTAGTTGAGAGTTTGATTGATTGATAAATGTTTGGTGGTACATGAGTAAAATTATTGATTATATTCGGTTCGATAGATTAGTAGATGTGATGTGATGGATCCTCCGAAACTCTAAATGAACTTTAGCCATACAAATCGATCGGAGAGATTGTTACTGAACACTTTTTTTTTATCAGATTGACTATCACTTAGGTCGGTCGATCTTATTAGGTCGGCGTTACGATTAAATGAAATGTGGAGACGAGGTACGACTCAGTTTGAGTCCGAGTGACGAGGTGAGCTTCGATGTTAGCAATATGGAGACTTTGATGACTCGACTTCGTGGAAATGAATAGGCCGACACTGCTGACGTGAAAATTGCCTTTGAAGTTGAGCAAAGACCACTCAGTCGGGGAAGTCTATCCGAGAGGTGTCGGACGACGATCACCGACGGGATCAAGGACCTTTATATAGCCTTACTGAGGATGTAGATCTATCATGGTAGCCTAACATGACAGGGAATGCTAGAAGACAATACCTCATTAAGTGCAGCAGATGCATAAGGTTTAATTAATACAACCTACATGGGAGACAAAGTTTCATAAATGCGATAGACAGGTCCAATCAATAGGAATGTGCTGACATGACTGTCTGCTACAGGGTGTCCTTGTTCTCTCCTCGATCTGTGAACTACGTAACCTCTGAAGATCTCTGGCGTGGCAAAAAGATGATCATATTTACCAGTGTGTGCTTGAAGAGGCATCGAAAGATATATCTACCGAGACATAATATATAAAGGGACGTCGAGATATATATCCGTCGAAACATAATATATGAAGAGATGTCGAGAGATATATCTACCGAGACATCTGGGTCGAGCCTGACTTTGGATCCTAACCCACCTTGGATATGATCTGGTTGAATCCTGGACTCAATACAGGAGCTGCTGATATTTACTCCACATCAGTCGACAATTTGACAAGTGAGAGGAGGAAGTCCTGTCGCACCTCAGATACATGATTCTTTCGTCTATAAATAACAAAGAGAATTAAGATGAAACTAAAAGAGGATCTTTAACGAATTGAAGTCTTCCGACGCTCAAGTTAAATTTCAAAAGAAGAGATGGAAAAATAAAATGCATATAGTAATGGAATAACAATTTGAATGATTCCAACTTGTCTGACCTATCTACTCTACTCGAATCGGACCTATCTAATCTACTCGAGTACCCTTTTATATAAATCAAGGGACAAACAATCGATCGGACGCCCTCGCACACACACCTCCGCGTGTTCTCTTTGTATCCCTTCTTGCCCATCGGATCTAGTCGTATTTGAAATCGTCATGACTATTAGAACGAAATGGCACCGTCATTGTTTGCTCATGTGCCTTGGTCAAATCAAGTCAGCTCTCGAGCCAAACTCGAGTTGGCCCAATATTTAATCCGATGGGCCGAGCTTTCCCTTGGGTGAAGGTCGAGCACGAGCTCAGCATGGGTGAATTCGACGTGTCTCCTTGACACCACGTGGACCACCATCAGCCGTATCGATTGTAGATTTTTGAACAAGCAAATCGAAGAGTTACAGTGCTAGATCTCGTGCCACCGCTAGATCCTGTCCAGCTATCATTTGGAAACGGTCGGCTAATGTCAAAAATCTTTGCCAAATCTAATAATACACAATGTGTTTTTGGGCCTTTTCATGGTCGAACAATAAATGCCGGAGCTAATGATGAGGTGACAAATTCCATGTTCCCCATGCAGCAAGAAGAGGACGACGAGGAGAGTGAGTGGACTTCGGTTTGGCGTTTACTTGGAAAGAACGTGGTGATCCAGGGTCACTAATTAAAATTGTCCCGGATTAGAGAGACAATTAGGAGAGAATTTAGGCGATTGTCTCTGCGTTAATTCGCAAGAAAATCAGAGGGAAAAGAAGGGACAAGGAGAAGCCTTTAATATAATATAATATAATATAATATAATATAATTGTCATGGCCGAACAGACATTTGGACCATCCCTCCTCTCACTCACCTTCCCTAATCACAACTTTCATCGTTTTCTGGACCATCGTCTGATCCCGAAATTACATGACCAGCGGAGGGCGTTTCCGTCATTTTACTCCAGGATTTAGAGATCCGGTCTGACAATCTGCTGCCGCCCGTTATTTTTTTCCGTATAAAAAGACAAAATGATGCCTGGCACGGAGTTTGGAGCGCTTCCAGCCGTCGATTCCTCACGTGCTCGGGCGCACGGCATCCGCCTCGAGGTCGCGGTCAAAGTTGAGACCCGCCCGGCCGAACCCGCTGCCACCGGCAGAGCGCGACCGGTGCCGATGCGACCGTCACGAGAGCGGTGACGTTTAGCAGGGCATTGAGGCTGACCACTTACGTCGACCCGCACGCCGGCGTTGCCGCGCCGAGTGGGCCCCGCTGTGGGAAGCAGGTAGTGACGTGTGTCGGTACGAGTACAGTGAGGATGGGTACCGATACGGCTGGCGCAGAGCGACGTAGGATCGCGTGCGTGTCGCGGTTTGGTTCGTCCGGTGCCTTGGATGGACCGATCTATAAAAACCGGTCCCGTCCGTAGTCGGTTCGCAGGCCTAGGCGCTTCAAGGGCCTCGCACTCACGGACTCCTCGTGCTCAATTGATGTGCAAATGACCGCCACCGCCATGGTCACCGACGTCGCGCGCTCGCCGGTCTTCCCTGCGTTCTTCCGTCTCTCCTCCAATAACTCCCTCGAGCCTTCCAGGGAGAGAACCGATGAAAAGGAGACTGGCGGCGGGGACTTCGAGTTCCGGCTCCACGATCCCGTCGCAATGCTGCACGCCGACGAGCTTTTCGTGGACGGGAAGCTCGTGCCTTTGAACCTGGCGTCGGCTGAGCGCGGGGCGGCGGAATGCGCTGCCGAGATCGGCCCGTCGGAGCAGCCCAAGGCGCGGCGGAGAACAGAGGCCCTTGGATCGGACCAGTATGTGTTCTCTCCCCGCGCGAGGAGCTGTGCGATCCGGTGGCGTGAGCTACTCCGCCTCAAAAGGGCCGGCGGATCGAAGCTCGGGCCGCACGAGAATGCCTCGGCCAATGCTTCTGACGTCAGGTCGCGGAAGCCTTTCTTTCACCGGAACCCTAAATCGTCCTCTGTTCTCGACCCGGCGATGAGCTTGCCGCTTCTTCGTGAATCGGACTCCGAATCGGTCTCGATCTCTTCTTCCCGTCTGTCCCTCTCTTCGTCCTCTTCCGCAGGCCGCGACTACGAAGACCTCCCTCGTCTATCCCTCGACGCCGAGAAGCCCCACCACCACACGGCGATGCTCAGGCTGGTCCGGCCACTGCCAGCCACGGCAGAGCCGCCTCTTCGTGGGCGGATCAGGCGGGCCGGGTCTTCCGATATGGCGGCGGCGCCAGCGACGACAGGGACCGGGATCACCCTGCCCGTGGACAGCCCGCGAATGAACCCGTCGGGGAAAGTGGTCTTCCACGGGCTGGAGCGGAGCTCGAGCACTCCCGGAAGCTTCACCGGCGGGCAACGGCCGCGGCTGCCGGGTATGCAACGGTCCTACTCGTCCAACGTCGTCCGGGTCACTCCGGTCCTCAACGTTCCGGTCTGCTCGCTCGCGAAGACCAGCCGGGTCTTCGGCTTCACCGGTCAGCTCTTCTCGCCGCAGAAGAAGGACAAGGCTAACGCGGCGGCCAATCCAGCCGGCGGCGTTGGGAGGAGGAACAGGAACTGGAAGCCTTCAGGGCTCGAAATTTTCGAATAAGGTGGCGAATGCTTGCCAGGATCCGTTACTGATCTCTCTCTCTCTCTCTCTCTCTCTCTCTCTGCCCATTAATTGCTCGTTCAGATCCAGAAGTCCATTTTTGGGCCTGAAATCCATGGAATCGCTTTAAAAATCGCGCCAGTGCTACATTTTTGCTTGGTGCGTAACGTGGGTTGTCTCTTTAGTTTAGTCTTTATCATGAAGTTGCATTTGCCTGCCAGCCTTAGGTCGCTCCTTCCCCGCCTATTGGGCTAATCAATGGGCCCTACCTACAATGAATGTTTATCGCTAAATCTAATATATTTATACGTGTAGAGAGAGAGAGTTTCGATATTTCAACCATCGATCCGTATGTGATGTATTCTTCGTTGTTAAATTCATCGTGATTCTATAATGAATTGAAAATATACCATGCATTCGTCCACAAATTCTTTCTCCAATGAGCATTATAATTTAACTCTTAAATTCATTAGAGTTGTCGTCGTCGTCTGACAGATCGGATCATGTCGAATTGTAGTCGTTAGTGTTGCGATCGTTGGCGGAATTCGATCGTTATCCAATCAGACATGATGTCTGATCACTATTCGATTGGAATCCGAATGAATTATGACTGTCAACGTCATGATTCCGATCGAAATTCGATCGGACTTTGATATCGGTGGGATCGCGATTGAATTTCGATCGGATTGCAATCAAAACGATAACAATAAACAACGACAATGCTTTTTTGTGAAAAAAAATATTATATATTTTTCATTCACTCTATAAGAAGATCCCCTATATAATTTATTCCGCCCACTTGGGCGCGCAAGGCAGGCACTCAGGATAGCATCTGCCTATATATATAAAATGATGAATTCACATTTTAAAATGTCTTTATCGACATTTTCAATGCAATAACATTCATTCATAACCTTTTTAATGAGCCTATTGGGCTAATCAATGGCGCTATCTAATATGGCAGGCTCCATAAGAGTCAAGGCCTAGCCAAGCTCAACTGTAGCCCAACAATTTTTTATTAAAAAATAATAATATTTTATATCTTTAAAATTTTTAGTAAGAAATATTATTTTTAATGATATTTTTATTTATTTTGTTTAATAATTTTAAATTATAATTAAAAAAAGTTAAATATTAAAAAAAAAAAACTCAAACACGATGCCAACGGTGCAACTCGGCTCCTCGCATGCCAACATAAGCTTACATACGGTGCGTACGAACACAACTCCTCAAAAAAATATCATCAATTGTGCAAAGAAAAACCCTCACCTCATGTCTCCTCTCGTTGGTTCCACAGTGAAAAAAAGGAATATTCCACAGTAAAAATAAATAAATCATGATAAATCTTTAATCTTAAAATTTCATGAGACCGTACTTTATTGTGCAATATTTAATTGTGATAATCATTCAATTTTGTCCGTGGAAATAAGAAAAAACATCAAGGAATGATTGACAATGTGCGTGTATATATATCTAACGTAATTGTAAATAGTATACATAAATTTTTTATATTGCGTGACGTGTACAATTCGTGAGCACATGAGCACGCACAATAATGAAGAATATATAATAATGTCCGATCGAAAGTCACTGTCATTTGGTATCATCATCGAGCGATCGAATTCGGATCAAAATCCGATCACAGTTCGATCAACATGAGAGTCCAACTAGATTCCAACTTGACTCTGACTCCGACTGAATTCTGACTCCGATCAGACTATAGTCGAATTGCAACCGCCAGCGATTGCAATGTTGACGATCACAATTCAACCGGATTACAATTGCAATCTAATTAAAATTCGACTGCGGTTCGATCGGTCGGACGACGACAGTGACCCTGACGAATTCAAAAGTTGAGCAATAGTGTGGGATGGTGATCGATGACGAAAAATTTGATCAGAGATCACAGAAAAGAAATACCATATATTTTTCATTTACTGTACATCTCTATACGATGAACGACTAAGATCATATTGTGGATCAATCGCACATCGCACGTCACACAGCCTAAAATTTCTCATAGTATACATATCCCAACGTAACGAAGACTGTTAGAAAAAAAGTGCTAGCTATAACCTAATCTAAGGCATACATAGTCTTGTGCCCAAATTTTACATAGAAATAGTTATCAAGATAGAATTTAGTTATGTCCACAGGCTATAGACGACAATATAACAATATACTATTTCACGTCTCTAAACTGGTGGGATTTAAATAACATGCGGTAGATGTGCATTAGCAAATAGCAAGATCATCAATTTTCTCAAAGCTGAAATGTCTATAATTGAAACAAAGCTATGTTTATCTGAATTACATTACAAGATAATTTACTTTATTTGATAATATTTCAAAGATATAATGTAATATAATTGTATTACAAAATAAGAGTCAAGATCCATAATCTCGATTACGAAGGAAAAACTATTTAATCCGATTACATTACATACTCAATATTTATCATGACAAATATATCCTTCTTTTATTTTTCTCATTGCTTTCCGCTGCGTCACGCGACGGCTCGACCGACGATCGATGAGACGATCGACGACGGTTAGCGTCGCCAGCCGATCGGTCGGCGACCGACGACGATCGGCCGAAACCGATCGGCGATCGACCAACGATCGGCAACCGTGCCGCGATCGATTGACGATCGACAACCGGCCGGCGACCGACGGCCGATAGGGGGCCGATCGACGATCGACGCCGACGATCGACCGATCGACGACACCGATCGGCCTGGCCGATCAATTGGTGCCGTCGGCGACCGGCTGCGACGCGATCGCCGGTGATCGCCGACGATCGACCAAAGAATCGACGGCGACCACTCGACGATCGGCAATCGGGCGGCGACCGACCGACGACCGACGATCGACGATCGGCGACGGCGGCCCGGACCGGCGATCGGCGAGCGGCCGCGATTGTCCGACGATTAGGATCGACCGACGTCGATCGGCCTACCGACGGGCGACGGACGTCGATCGGCCAAGATGGTCGATCGACACGACGGCCAAGCGATCATTACATTAAGAAGAAATTATAAAGGTATTTTTGTCATTTTATAATAATATGAATTACATTCCTTATAACAAATATGGATACTAAACAAATGAATGTAATTACTTTTGTAATCAAAGATTACACATCAATCGCTAACCAAACACAGTAATGTAATACATATTACATTACATTACATTACAAACTTGATTACTTTACAAGGTTGATTACATTATCCCGTACTAAACGTAGCCAAAGTTTAAAGTGAATCCATATAACTGAGGTAATAAATAAATAAATAAAAAATAAGCTATGAAATCATGCTTAGATTGCTCCATTTAGATCATGTAACCAGGTATTAAAAGATCATCAGATATCTTCAAATACAGGCGATACGAAAGCGTGGTTGACATTGGCTTGAAACTAGCCAAGTATTGCTTGAACTGAGCAACACAGCCACACAGGAGTTGATCTTAGGGTCTCAGGGAATACTTGGTGAAACTAATTGTTATATGTATCACAACAATTTTGGTTTATGGCATACATGTATCTAGGACATCCACCATTAATCCACCATATCGGTGTCTAGTAAGTAGCAACCGAGTATGTAAATAAGGCTAACAACAAACTAGATCAACAAGCATCCAACATTTGATGCATGTATTGTCTCAACTTGAAAAAGGGCAAAAACCTTTTCATCCAAACGACTTGCCACCACTTAGGAGGGAGACAACCTCCTAGTATAAGCACTCCAACACATACTGCTTGAGTCTGTAATAACTTAGAGGTTCGATCCTATATCTAATAACATGCTTAAGGGCAGCAAAGTCCACTTCAAAAGGGATGCCCTCTCAGTAAAGAACAACATGGATTACGTACTTGCCTATCTTGGACTAGGAAACATGATGCACCTTGGCTTCAACGACCCTAAATAAGCTCAAATACCAACAAATGCCAAAAGTAACTCCAAAAACTAGACGAGTGGCACATTCATTTGTTGCACATAGGAAACAGAAGATGACTGCAAATGTAGACCCTTGCAGTACCAGGTCCAGTCAATTTAGCCATATACAAGTTTTTAGCAACAAGGATCTATAAATGTTTGACTGAATATTCAAGGACCAAATGAAGCAGTTCGTCTCGTCGATTAGATAATGCTCATCTAAGGAGCCAAGAACAAGAAGCTGAAAGCTATTCTCCGGAAAATCAAATAGGTAATTTGACAAAATTAAAACTCTTATGAAGTGCCAATGTACGATGTCAGTGGCAAATTGGCAAAGAAGTAGAAGAGAAAAAAAAGAAGAGTTATATAGTTGAGCATAAGGTTAAAGTTGATCAAGGCTTATGTAGATTGTCCACATGACAATTCTCATAGACACAATGGAGAAAGGTGGCCCGAGAGAGATTACCAATGCCAATTGACAAGTATCGAATTTTGATAATTTTTAGGAACAATGTGCTAATGTGCTTCGACCGTGCAAAATCTCAACGATAATCTTTTTTGTATAATCATTGTGATACAAATTGCAAAACATAATCTATTTTCTTTGACATAGAGAAACAAGCAGTAAAGTTTTAAAAAAAAATGTAGCTGTTCTGACTACAAATGACAAGACCAGGAACTTAAAACTGAAATTTCCAGCTCAAATAATCAGATTATATAATCCTTGTGCTTTTAATAATCTACTCTATTCCTATGGCCTTCACATAGCAAAATTTGCACCACATATAACCACAGAACTGGAAAACAACCCACCAAAGAACTGAAAAAACCAATACTAAGAGTCCCGGCCAAAAATAATTGAAGTACCTGGATTACAAAGTTATTAATGATGTGGCTGTTCTGTTGGTTGGTGATTACCTGAAAAATATAACTTGTAGGAATCAAACTGACAATGACAAAAATAGAAGACTATTATGGAGTGAATGGACTCCAGAAGAAAAGGGTAAGCTCAATCAATACTTGTAGGTATGCCCACAGAAAGCAACTGATCCATATTATCAATTCGCCTCTGAATTGTCTTCAAAGTTAAATTCAATGCTGAAACTCTCTTCCGTATGGTGGAGATTCTCATAGCATACTGCATAACGAACGGTAATGGTGCATCTTCTAGTAGCTTGTCTAATTCTGAAAAAGGAAACTCATACAGGTTGAACCACAATAAAATAGGATCAACTAGACAGGAAAGATGGGCATAATGTTTACTTAGTCACTGAATACATCCAGATGAAAGATCCCACAAGTCCCAATGACTGGAATAAGATGAAGAAACTGAACCTTTGATGAGTTTGTTTTGAGTTATCTTAACAGAGCATTTTGAAACAGCTCCATGCTATTGTGCATACAAGAAATCAGAACTTGCGAGAGCAAATAAGTACAAGTACCAAAAAAACTTTGTTGCATCAGAGAAATATAACTTTTTCAAGTAAGAATTGAAAGAAAAGATGGAATTCACAGAACACATTTCATTATATATCGATAGGGACTAATAAAAAGGAAATAGAAAAGATAAAGACAGAAAATACTGGCATAGAGACCAACATCTAACTCATTAAAAATTCGTTTTATCCAATTCAATTCGCTTCTCTATGAGGGTGATCCAAGTAGAACATAGCGCGTGTGTAATAGAGGATTGATCATATCGCACAAAATCGTGAAAAAAAGAAGAAGAAGAGAGGATTCCGAATTACTTTGTCAATATGCCGAAACCAAAAACCCTCGAACACTCAAAGTAAACAAATTTTCAAACTTAGATCCCAGAATTGATCTATTGAGGTAAGATTCTACCTCCTGTGAGACGATCTAGGGAGAGGACGAGCTCCTCCTGGCTCCGTCCAGCGCTTTCTGCCCTGGAATCGAACTCCCTCATTACGGCCCCCAGCGTCGAAGCAATCGCGCTCGCCAGGGCAGTGCAACCCTCGTCACGAGAAGCGGGCCCCTCCTCGCCGTCGGCACTGCCACCGAAGGGCCGCGCCGAGGAGGGACTCGCGGAGGCCGTGGCATCGCCGCCGTCCATGTCCAGGGCGCCGTTTCGTCGGGTCTGATCGGGAGAAGGGCGGAAAAACAGAGGCGAGTGGAGTAATTCATTATTATTTTTCTTTTTAAAGTTAAATCCTTTCAAAAATGGATATAAATAAATAAATTGGACGGCGAGAAAGAGAAAAATTGTGCTCCGACTATATTAATAAAATTTTAAAATTCCATAATATACGATTAAAAACAATAAACAATTTTCCTCCTATTTTTCTCTTTCTCATGAAGAAAATTATTTTTTCTCTAATTCGCTGTTCTTTCAGCTCTTTCGTTTGTTTTTTTTTTAAATTCTCCATTTATTTTGCTATTTTTAAAAAAATATAATACCGTTACATTAACTATCCTATATTTAAAAAAAATAAATAAAAAATTCATAGAAAGTATATGGACGTTCGTTATTATTTTTAAAAGATCTTATAGTATTTAAAGCCCGTATAAAATTATCTTTTATTGATTGATTTTATTTAAGAATATTTTTTAAAAAAAAAAATAAAAGTGATGTTCTACTAAATTTTCATTTGCGCTTCTTATCTCTTCAATATTTATAATAATTTAAATTGAGTTGAATGGATGAGCCAAATGAGATTGGTGAACCTTTCATCCAAGTGGATTGTCGATCCAAATTGATTTAAGAGGTTTGAGTGAGTTAATTAAGCTAATAGTGTGGTGGTCAAAGCGAGTAGATCGATCCTAACAATGCAAGCAATGTAAATAGTTCAGGACCTCGTCGATTCGATTAAGTCAAACACGCTAGTTGATCATGACAATTTAAATGGTCAAATAATTCAATTAGTTCGATCAAACTTGTTGATCCAATCAATCCAAGTGGGTCCAAGAATCTTATCGAGTGTATTGGCCTAATAGTTTGGTCACTCCAATCGGATTGATCAACCAAATAACATAATTGAATCGAAATGTTTGGATGAATACAAGAGTAGGGCAATCTAATTAAATGGGATAATCCTATTAAATAGTATAACCGACCTCAATAAGTTAAGCAAGTCAATTAATCTAAAAATAAATCAATCAATTGATGTGGGCCAAACATTTTGATTAATCTATCAAAGCTAAACAAATTGATCCAGACGAACAAACCTAATCAATATATAACGCATCCATGTACGTCCGTCCGCGATGAGATCTCCATCATTCGATCTATCATTATTGCACAGTGCTTCGCCACATATCTTCTTCCTTGGATCCACACCATAGGCAATGATTGAACCTGTTGGGGTCGTCGCGGTCGACAATACTTTGATCGAATTTTGGTCAGATTGCAGTTAAAATCCAATCGAATTATGATCGTCAGCGCTGCAGCTGCTGACGGACTCAATCGCGGTCGATTCTGATCGAAATCCGACTGGACACGATGTCCGATCGAATTGCGACCGAATTCGAATTGTGATTTGGGCGGAATTTGATCAAATTATGGTCGCCAGCGGCCGTGGTGTTGGCGACCGCAATTCGTCGAATCCGACCACAATATGACGGCGATTGGATCGGACCACAATCGGATTTCGATCGGATCATAGCCGGAATCCAATGGAGCAACGACGATGATAGACGAACGACAACAGTGGTTCTTTACGAAAAAAATACTATGTATTTTCCATTCATTATATATATATATATATATATATATATATAGCACTTTGCTACGTTGGGCGCTTAAAATGAGCGCCTAGCGTGAACAGTGATTTTACTATTCATGTGAACAGTGAAATCATTGTTCACGTGAGGAGCGCTCATTTTGAACGCCCAACATAACAATACCCTATATATATATATGTAGTACTGTGTGCACGCCCAGCATATCACTTTCCTAATATATAATGAGATTTGCACCATTCGATCTATCACAATTACACAATAAATTAGAAATACATAGTGTTTCGCCATGCATCTTCTTCCTCGGATGCACACTCTAGTCAATGTTTGAACCCGTTGGAGTCACTGTCGCCATCCGACCAATCGAATCCTAGTCGGATTAGGATCGAAATCCGATTGAATTGCGGCCGCCAGCGCTGCGATCGTTAGCGACCACAATCGCAGCCGATTCCGACTGCAATCCGGTCGGAATCTAACGAAATGACGACGGCAACAAACGGTGATAGTAATTTTTGGTAAAAAAAATACTGTGTATTTCTCATTCACTATATATAGAGAGTGTGTGTGTAATGGGGAGTACACATTAACTTTTTGTCGTGCACAATATTGAGAGTATTAGAAACACAATCAAAGTTTCATATTAGTAAGACATGGAAAATATCATGTGCTTATAAGATGAAAAAATATCTTCATTGGTGCAAGACCTTTTGGATAAAGTTTCAAAATAAAATCATGAGGGTTTAAGCTCAAAGTGGATAATATCGTACTATTGTGGAGATATTTGAATCTTATAGACACCAATAATTGGTATTAGAGTCATGGTTCATGTCAAACCATACATCTTGAAAGAAAGAAGTAGAGCTCTCATGTCCGAATCAAGATAACCAAACATCATGTAAGAAATCCAGTTGGGTCAGGAGGATTGGACAACTGACAGGAAGTCCAATTGGGTCAAAAGGATTAGACAATTGGCAGGAAATCATAGTGGGTTGAGGATCAAACATCAAGCAAGGAAGTCCTTTGAGAATGGATAGACTTGAGGGGAGAGGGGAGTCACAATTCGATCAGATACCGACCGCAATCCAACCATAATCTACCGCGGTTCAACCAAAGGGACATCGACAGCAATCTCGATGGGTTCAAGAGCTAGACTATAGTGTGGATGGCGATTGACGACAAAGAATTTGACTAGAGATCACAAGAGAAAAACAATGTGTATTTCTCATTTACTGTGCATCTCCATGCAATGAATGACTGAGATCGCATCGTGCACGAGTCACACACCATGCGTCGCACAGTAACAAGGAATGTACAGTAACACAGTTCGACACCTTCTCCTGTGCCAACTCAACATTGTCACAAGCAATCAAATTTCAATCGAAATCCGATCGTGATTCCATCGAAATCTCTTGAACATCTCCGATTTGATCTTTAACTGTAATGCATTTTCAAAAAATTTCTTTGACAAATTCTAAAATACTAAACCGTGCATTGTGAATACTTCTTTATTTATTCTAATAGCTGATGAAAAATTTTCATAGACCGAATTAATCATTCTTAGAATTAATCGGGATCGAAAACTGAATATATGATGCTAACTTAAAAAAAAATGAATCAATTGATGGACCAAACAATTTGATTAATCTACCCAAGATAAATAAATTGATCAAGACGAACAAACCTAATCAAGCAATACAAACTAACCTTGAAAAGACAAAAATATATATCAAGCACCAAAAATAAAAAATAATAATAAATTTTACTAACGCATCTGAATAATTAAAAAAAAAAACATTTCCCTTTTTTAAAAAAAAACACCTTTCGCGAATAAATTATTTTCTAGCAAATAAACCAGCCAAAAATAGCAGCAGTTAAAACTGTCGATTCTTGCTTCCTTTTACCGATACTGGTTTACTCTCACACTTCTTTCTCCCGTAGTATTTCAACTTGTGGAACCTTTGATCATTATTACTTCTTTTTGCCTAAAAACCGAGGCATAGCACTAGCAAAATCCAAACACACGGCTTTTAGGAAATATGAGAGAGAAGGAAAGAAAAAAAAAAAAGGAATAAAGTGCATGGTTTCATTACAATTTACAAGTTGGTTTGTGTGGATGACGAGGGTGTTTTAAAGAATTTACAGACAAATCGGTAGAGATGTCAGTGAACTGGCTTTATCATAGCCACTGTTATTTACTATTGCCATTGCAATTAGCAACTCCATTGCTGTGGGTCTCATAGCCCTTCAGGTTACCCTTGCTTAGTCCCCATATGCGAATTGTGTAGTCGTCGCTTGCAGACGCCAGCATGTGGGGGTTCGTCGGATTCCAGCTGACACAGTTGACGGCGCTGGAGTGCCCGGGGAGAACCTCGACAAGATTTCCACTATTTCGGTGCCATATGTATACCTGATCTCCAGATAACCCATTGAGCAACATTAAATAGTCGGAAGGAATTTGAGAAGCTCAAATCAACATTAATATTGTTAAAAGATATTTAAAAAACTAAGCAGATGAGTACCATGTGGGGGAAATCTCTGCAATTCTAAAAGTGGAAACAAAAAAGCAATCGCAATCATATAAAGCTTACTTTCAACAATGTAACTATGCAAGAATCCTAAATTACTCTGCCAAATCATTTAGCCATTACTCATCTTCAAATTTTTATATGTTTGTGTCGTATAATCTAGCAACTAAGATGTGAGGGAGAGCATAAATAATGTGCAAGGCCTCTGTTAAAGCGCTAATGTGAAAGATGGGCTCAGTTTACGGTAAGGTTAGAATTTATGGATCAAAAACCAGAAAAATTCTGATACTAAATCATAGTACCTGAGAATCCTCACTTCCACTGGCAATAAAAGCCTGTTCAATGCCTCCAAAACAGGATCGTATTAAGAATCTGATCCGCTTGTGGCCTTTGTATCTCTTTACAAGTCTGGGATCATCTTTTATGCTCCATAAATGAATCTCCTGGTTTATCAAATTTACAAGTAAATAATTATTATCATGTGATAGAGTAAATGAAGTAATAGTCTGTTCCTCTTCCATCAGAATTTTCGACTTTGTATCCCTATCTAGCAACATAATCACATTTTCTTTATGCATGCATATGAACTTTCGGTGATCTTTGGTAATGGCCATATCTGAGGCCATGCTTTTTAGCCGCCCTTTCCAAGACTCAATTTCAGTGCCGTCCAAATTCCAGATGGAAACACTCCTATCGGTAACACCAGAATATAATTGTTTTCCATCTGGGAACCAACCACAAGAAATCAGTGAAAAGGCAGCTTTTTCATAGACGTGGAGGCATGATCCAGTTGATGCATCCCAGCGTCTTACAACTTCTTCTGTTCCACATGTGAGAAGCTGGCAGTCATCTGGACTCCAGGCAACCATCGAAACAGGCTTTTGATGGCCAATCAGTTTGTGCTTCAATGACAATTGCCCGTCCTCGTGAACCTGAACAAAAGTGGAAAACAAATTAACATCATAAAAATGAAAGATAATTAAGTTGATAAAACCTTTTAATATAAGAAACAAATCACTATAAAAAAAAACTGCTTTTTCTTTTTTCATTTAAAGAAAACATTCAATGTTGGCTTAACCTACATTGATATCATTGCACTCATATACATGACTTCGAGACCTGAACAAAGTGCAGCAAAAACATCTAAAAACTGAAAAGTGCAATCCAACTTCCTTTTTGAAAGAAGCACCTTTCATTAAGTTGATAATCCTTTACTGAAAAAAAATCAACAGTTTACCAAAAAAGAACTTTTTATTTATTTATAAAAAAGGCCCTCACATGGCTGAAACTCTAATGGTTTAGCAAGGAGTTAACAAGGTGCAATGTATATCATTATAAGTACAGGGATTGACTTGCAAAACCAGAGTGGTTGGATAAAGTGCTGTAAAATCATACATACTATTTAAGATTATTAAACATGAGTCCAACCCTTAACAATTTCAATATATAAAATTCTCAGAATTTGGAGAATAAACAATTGCCTGGTACACATGTTTTCCATCTCATATTTTAGTTTAATAGGGTTATCAGGCGTAGTAGGTTTAGTCCCTCAACAGTACTTCTAATTATTAGTTCTATATATTCAGATGATGGTTATCTCAATTCTCACATTGAACACGACACAAAATTCCTTTTCCCCCAAACTCAACATGATGTTTGGCGCAACTTTAGGACTAGAGATCTCAACGAAGTATTATCCAAGGGGGAGGTTGCTGCCTACCACTTGCAATCTCACCTGCATCTAGGAAAACACTATTATTGTCACCAGACTTGCACAAGTACTAACATCAACGAAAGGCAGCCATCTGTCCTCGTTTGCAACACATTGACACAAACTATCTCCTCCATGGGTTATATGGTGGCCTTCTCTAATTCATACTGTGAGACATCACTGCAAACCCATCCCACACCTCGAGACATCATTGCGAGCTTATCTGACACAGCAAGATCTTATGCAGAAGCAGTAAAAACCTTAATGCGTCATCCCTTCTAGCTTTCTCATGTGATAACACACACCCCAGTTGCTCTCCAGGACTAAAACAGAGTTGATTGAGGTTTCCTTGTCCTCTTGAAGGACAATTGCCGCCATCAAGAGGTCAACATCCTAAGAGATCCCTCACACCTTTGTTTAGTATTACCAAATAAAGATATCAAATGAGCTACTTGAGTCGGTTATGGCCCAAGCCTGGAATGACACAATTGGATTTCTATTAAACTAGCTGTCATAAAATTATATTTAAAAAATAAAGATTTATTAATTTTTAATTATTTACCCTATTACTGATATTAAAATTACTACTGATTAAACAATGATTAACAAAAATATATATCAGTCCAGATTACAGAGATTAGAACATGTGAAGTTCTTGTCTACTTGCTTGAACGAGTGTAGATCATAGCCATCATATTGTAAGCGACAAACATAACTCTAGGTTTCAAGGTTTGAAAAGAGAAAGAAGAAATAGAATTAATAATAAAAAGGTAAAGAAGAGAATAAGAAATTAGTATCAATGAACTTAAATGAGAGGTTATTTTCAAGAGAATTTTATTTTTAATAAATATTTCATTAATAGAAAATCTAAAATAGCCTTATAATTTATTTATTTGATTTGAAATAGTGGAGAGCATATTTGACATTTGAAATGTAAAGTATATAAGACCTGTGCCTAGGTTGTGCCTAGCTCTTGGGAGGTAGTCAGAGTCCATTGCCAGCTCTACACTGATTTTTCTCCCTTTCCTCCTATCTAGTAAAGACTTTAACTATCATGCTCTCAATTGCTACTTCAAGCAAAAGATTGCTTTGGTTGTCCATCTCCAATGAAGAGCTCAATGGAAAAAAAAACCCTCAGTTTACTGCTTTCAAAAAAGGGTATAGTTGTGTTGTCCATCTTCCTCCAAGATGTCGAAGTTATTTCCTCTATCCTTAGTCTTTGACATGTTGTTTGTACAGCTTCAAAGAGAAACCCACTCGAAAGATATGTTCCTGCGATCACTCTTCATTCTCATCTCATTTCATCATCTGAGCTCGAAGACATCATAAATTGCATGCTGATCTAAGATCGGATTATTAGTTGCTATATTAACTAATTAAGTTTCGTTTTGTCTATGAATAAGTGATGTGTTATTATCACATTATGGTCATGACACATTTGAATACAATACAATATTTTTCACCAAAGTTAACATCATCAAAATATCATCAGGGAAATTTTTCCCTAATTTTAAATAGTGTTTGCGTGGTCACCTCAAGTTTATTGTAAGCTGCAATTGTTCGTGATGTTTCATGCTTTATATGGACGTTTAAACAGCAAGAAATAAACAAATAAAAAAGGAATCAAACTACAATCAAAATGGATTCACACCTGATCAGTAAAAATTTCTGCTAGGCAGGAAGGCAGCATATCAGACATGTTTAACATGAAATACTTGACCAACCGTAAAATTAGATTTCTATTCAGTCTGAGAGTAGCATATTGGCACTGCAAACCTCACCCATAATTCATCAAGAAAATTGACTTCCACTATCAATCTATCATGGAGCACAGATAGAGGATTGGCATTCAAGATAGAAGCAACAAGAGGTATGGAGGCACTGTCTCATACTAGTGCCTACTGCTGCATAGAGTCAAATATGACAAGTGGCTCAGACATAATTTGTTAGATTCAACATATTTTGAGCAATGAAGACATGTCAACTTGCTTGTAGTAAGCATGATTATAAGTTTATAACAAAGGATATATGACAGACACAGAGAACCAACTCAATTTATGCTAGTCAAACATGAAGTGGGGATAAGTGAGAATGTAATCATGCTGTTGATTGCAAAGTAAAAGCCTGCACGAGGTAGGAATAAATGCTGGTAAAACTGGTACACCGATGTTAATAATTACCTTCCATATAATTGCTGACTTATCAATTGAAGCTGAAGCTAGATATTTTCCATTATTAGAGAATTGAACAAACCATACTTCATCCTGATGTTCTTGCAACACCTGATGCAAGTAGACAGTACTTCTCAATTGTAAGTTATCTTTAGTAGCTTTTTCCAAATGTAACATGGTTGTAATCAATTACTAAAAGTAAATCATTGTAGCATACTAATGACAAGAGGATAAGGATAAATACTTATGAGGATAGACTTAGTAAACAGCTAGGTGTGCTTGTATGATTTGAGTGCATATGGAAAATTGTTTTTCATGGTTTTTTCTGTAATTCAATTTTCAACCTTGGAGATCTATTCTTATAATCTTTTCAGATTTAACATTATAGCAAGGAAGAAAAAATTCATTACCCTAGTCTATGTTCTTTTCTCCTTCCCTTAAACCAAACAATCATATCCAAATAACAAACTGAAAAATAAATGAATAATATCTAAAGAGGTTTCATTTTCCTTTTTTAATGAGTATAAATAACTAAGCTTAAGAACAAATGCCTTTTCCAATTTTATCAAACAACAAATAAAGTTCTAGAACAACCCTCCATGATTGCTAAGTAGTTGTGTTGGGGTGTCAAATTGTCGATTAAATCAAAACCATGAAAAGTGATATAAATCGAAACTAACAACCTAAAGGGGTAGCTCGGTGCATAAAGCTCAGTCATTCGGAGTCTCGGGAAAGAGTCTATTGTACATACTCTTATCCTGCTTTGTAAGAAGTTGTTTTCAAAACTCGAACCCATGACCTCTAAGTTATAAGACAGTAACTTTACTGTTGCACCAAGACTCCCTTTCAAAACCAACAACCAACCACACTATTCCTGGAGTGATAACCATTACTTGAAGCGCACCCTAACCTGCTCCTATCCATCTTGCATCCAATATGTATGTTTATCCCCACCTAAATCCCAAAATTTTTTGTTATTGAACATAGACGCCAAAGAACAACCCTCAATCTCAATACCATGAACTTTGTCATCCCATTGACTCTCTTGACTTGTTTGTCCTAGACAACTAGTGACTTAATTAGGTTTTGTTCGTAGATAATTGTCACAACTCATGAGGACCACCATATCAAACTGCTCAAGTGCAGGTATTACCTTATAAACATTGTAAAGAATCATCTGCAACAGTTTTACATTCATTCATCCAAGAATTCAATTTATCTGAGTATCAAAGCAAAGTTCAAACCACTCAAGCATCATCCCATTTTAGTGAAGTTCATCATTCAACAGCACCAGCTCTTGAATCTATGTTTTGATCATGTTCCATTGGAATTCACATTTCTAGTATATTCATTATGGTAGGTCACTAAAAAGATGAAACATCTTGCCTTCTCCTATCACGTACCAACTCCTACCAGTTTGGTACTTTTATTCAATTATGTATCTCTGCATATAGCAACTTTTTGTTGTATTTAAACAAAGTTATAAAGGAAAAGAGACATAATTATATAACTCAAGGATAAATCGACTGTTCAACCTGAATGGTATGAGTAGGTAATAAATCCTTTCCGCACTTGTGATCCGTATACAGTGAGAGAGAACTACTGAGAGGATTGTGGAAATAACAAGATTCTTTCTGCAGACTCAGTGCCTGTTCAACCAAATTTTCTAATCTCCTCTCAGGTATCATCACTGTTGGAGGAAGCAACTTCTGCAACTCCTCCAAAAATTTTAGTCTAGAATTTGAATTTTCAATTCCAAGGTTAGCGAACCCAAGTAAAATACGCTGTGAAGGAGAGACAACACAACCAGCAAGTTCATGAACCCGCTTTTCATTGATGCCAAGTGGAGTAATCTCACTTCTGAGTGTGTTCAGTGCTTCCATGAACCTGTTCTTCTCCAAGAGTTCGAAGAACTTCTGCTCTAATATCAAGAAACTAGCAGATTTCAGTGAATTTTCATTCAGAAGACTTATTCTATGCAACGTAATTATGCTTTCATCCCATTTTCCATCAAGCACTTGCTTCCTGAAAAGATTGACTGTTGGTGAATGCAAAGGAATACCTGATTCCTCCTCTAGAATTTGTCCACTTTTTTCATAACCAAGGGAATGAAGGGCCTGAGTAATGATTCTAACAAATTCAACCCTTTTAATAACCCCTTTGCTACCAATCATATCTTCCTTCCCCTGGGATGGTAATGGTCTAGCCATCGTAGCTCCTGAACAACCAGTGAGCACTAAAAGAGATGAGGTGTTCGAGAGGCTCCTCAATTCTATGGAGGATGCTTTCACACGTTTTGCTGCCGGTTCATCATCCTCCAAACCTCCCATGAAATGCCAGAATTATCCCATATATCTCAGCCGCCAAACTATAGCTTCGCACAGGACCATAACAACTCCTTTTCAAACTGGCAAATAGGGACTCAAAGGTTTCCTGCATAAAGTAATTCCCAAAGGTTAGTAGCCCTATTGCCTAATATGAGTTGCAACTAGTCTAGTTACCACGTGAGACAGATGATCTAATCAGTAAACATCTAGAAAGCATTGGAGAGAGTGTGAGAAAGCAGCACAGTGGTGAGGCAGCAGAGGCATCAAAGTTAACACTACAAACAAGGAGAAAACAATGCATATCACATGTTCATCACGCGCTGCACCTTGGATAATGTAAGAAACAGGGTAAATAAACAGCATTTACAAAACTTACTAATGCACTTCTAATGTGACCATATTAGAAGCTCACAAGAAAAAAAATGTCAGTGCAATACAATTCGAAGTAACACAAATGGAGATAAAAGACAGTATCATTAATTAATTGGATGGCTACATAATATCTACTTGCAAGGATAAAATCGTATACAGGATGCAACAGTGTTCTTTTTTTAAGATAACATTTCAAAAAAAAAACACACACACACACACACACACACACAACCTTCTTTATTGACGAGCACGTTTTGCATGAAGATTGAACTAATTCACACAATCTAATCGATGATCAGTAACAACTACATCCGTTAAAAACATTTGCCTAAATTCTCACTCCAAGGAGACACGCCATAATGAAGAACCGGAAACTTCAAAATCGAAAACGAAAACCGAAATCACAAACGATTAGTAAAAACAATAAATCATAAACCGCTAAAAAGAGACAGGCAGGCGAAAATGGACCTCCAGAGTTAACGAAAAGAACCCAGGGTACGGGAGCCGATCGGCCTAAATCAACCACCAAGAAACTGAGATGCCCAGATTTCCCCAATTGCAAGCGGCGGCGGAGCAGGCGGCCGGCCTTGTAGCTTCGGCCCCCCCCCCCCCCCTCCCCCAAACCTCGAATCCGGCAGGGGAAATCCTAGCGGAGGAGCTCGGCAGCGGAGGAGAGCCAATGGAGGATGACTTGGATCATCGACGGAGGCGAGGGAAGACGAGGAACGGAAGAGATGGATCGGAGTTGGCTTGGCTTCGGGGGAAGGTAACCGACTCGAATAGGAGTGAGTGCCTTCTGGATCTCTATCTCCTCGATTTATTTAATATCCTAATTAATTTTTTTTAAAAAAAAATTATTCTTGTTTTTAAAATTCCCATTCGATTTATTTTAATTGTCAATATTCTGGAGGAGGTTTTAAAATCTTTCTATTTAGATAGTCCTTTCATGCTCTGGCTAATTGTGTCAAAATCAAAAGTCCTCCGCAATTTATTTCTCTCACAATGATCGTATCCAATGAGGATCGCTAGGTTGACGATTCCAACCTTTTGCAAAGTACGTCCGTTTTAAATAACATTTAGAGACAATGTTTCCTTCTCTCAATTGTTCCAAGATTACAGTACAGAATTTGATTCCCGATATCTAGTTGAATTTATAAAATTACCTTTCAAATAAAATTAAAATTGTTGAGATTGTCTACGCATTCTTTTTTTTTCAACATGGGACAATATAAAAAAGTCGTTAGTGTGACGGTTCTATTTTTTTTTTCTAATTTACATCCTCAATTGAGACAAAACTCATCTCGAATGAGAATAATCTCGTAGGGGATCTCTTAGGCACCATGAGTTCAAGAAACAATCACTAAGGATCTTCTTAGGCATTGACATTGTGATCTTAAAGATCTTACTCGGCACAAAACGCATCATAATTTCAAAGATCTTGCTATAATAGCAAATATTTCCTATATATTATGATTTAAAGGATCTTACTCGGCATAACGATGGGGATGATAGCTAAGGATCTTGTGGATGTCATGATCTCACTTGCCACAAAGCTGAAGAAGGGGTGATTAATAAATTCTCTTCAAGGGTCGAATCTTATCTCAAAGATAAGGACAAGCAGAAAGTATCAAAGATGAATATCTCGTGTGAAACATAAGCTAACATGGCATCCCCGGATGCAAAAGGTTGGAATTCGTCAATCTAGCGGTCTCTACCAGTTCGTTCTCGGACCATCATAAGGGAGGTAAATCACGGTAGATTTTTGACCCTTAAAACTAATAACTAGCACATGAAGAGACGGCACCCTCGCATTTACAAGGGATTGATCCGTTGTCCTTTGGTGCAATGTCTACATGCGCTAACCACTAAGCCCTTCTCGCGGGGACAGCTAACATGACATCCCGAACCATGAGATTATCATGCTTCAATGTTCATATTGAGACGTTGATCATTTTATCTCGTAAAATATAACAATCTTCTATCTAAAAAAATAACACTCTAAATTTTATAGATGTCAAATTATTTGCACCTAAAAACTCACTAAGAGAAGAAAATACTTGAGATAAAAGGAGAGGAATGTTTGATTGCTTCTAATTTGAAAATGCAGAGGAGGCACACTGTAAGGATGAGTTTACAAAAGTAATAAGACACAGAGAATGGCACAGATCTTGTCTATCACAATCCTATTTTGATCTGGGAAAAAGAATAAAAATGACATTTATAACAAGTAAAGAATAATACATGCCAAATTGATGAATGAATTCTATCGTCGTCAGGTTTCATCTTTAGAGGGTTCAGAGAAGCCTCCTAAAGATATAAATCTTCTTATCTTTTCCTATCTTCACTGCGGTACGATAGCAGCATTTTTATCCTTTGAATCCATTCTCAAGGCATCAAAAGTCGACTAGCAGCAAAAGGCTACATCTTTATGGACTATTGTACAGATGAGTTAAAGATCGAAGCAACCTGATCAGAGAGCCATGGACTCATAACCATTTGGGTGTGACTTTTGCCATCTCCAAGCGATCGAAAGACTCCCCTGAAGATCAGTGTAGCGGGCACTCCAGTTGAGCTCACGGTTGATTTTTGACGGGTCACTGTAAACTTCAGCATAGTCTCCGGGTCTGCGCTGAAGGTAGTCGACTTTAATGCTCACCCCAGTTGCCTTTTTGCAGGCCTCGACAAATTCCTTCACGGACCTACCTGGATATAAAAAAGAACCTTCATCAGCCATGTCGTTGTCCTATTCTTGCTCTATAGAACCATGCAGGAATGGAAATAGAAAGTCACCTTTTCCGGTACCAACGTTATATATGCCGACTTTGCTAGGACTTGCCTTGTCGAGGGCTTTCACATGAGCATCAACAAGATCAGTAACGTCAATATAATCTCTGATACAGGTTCCATCACTTGTAGGATAGTCTGCTCCTTTAACCTACAAGTGAAGCCAGTAAAAAGATTGTTGTTTATCTTTGTGTTGTATCAATGCGGTTTTCCAGACGCAAATTTAACATGCATTGTTCTTTCATTTTGTGATAAAGCAGATCATGTTAGAAAAAAAAGATAAATGATGAAGATACCTTCAGACCAGGTATGATACCCAGTGCTGCATCAAAGCAAGCACCAGATATACGCCCATGCTCACGTAACTCGGGTCTTGGAGCTTCACCTAACCTTCCTTCAGGATCTGATCCAATAACATTGAAATATCTGTCAAACACCGAGAGAGATTAGATCATGCTCTAATCAGGTTAGGCAATCTTAAAATATCATCAGAGAATGAGACCTTAAGATCATGACTGCCATGTCTGATCTCTTTGAGAAATCCAAAATAATATCCTCTGCCATCTTTTTGGCCTTCCCATATGGGTTGATTGGATGCTGTATTGCACATGGTGGGATAAACATAACCAAGTTCATGAGTGAGACAATACAAGTAAATATTGGAAAAGAAATTCTTCAAGAAAGTAGGCATGGTTTCTCACCTGAGGTGTTACTTCTGTAATAGGCATTTTTTCCGGTTCTCCATAAGTTGCACATGTACTAGAGTAAATAAGAGTTTTAACACCATGTGCTGCCATGGCTTCCAGAATTACCAAAGTATTTGATGTGATATTGTGATAGTACCTATGGGTAAGCAAAAATCAAATAAACAAATGGTAGACTGATATTCAAGTTGTATCGAGTGACGAAATTAGGTTGTTCCCATGAAACAAATTCTGGATTGCATCTCATGTTATGAGAAGTTGAAAACACACTAAACTAAATTAGATCTAGGAAGGATTAAGTTTCAGTAATTTGCTATTCTTTAAGACTGCTATTGCACAAGGAAACACAAGCTGTTCTATGATCTTAATCACAAAGAAAACAAGGAAATGTATGTGATCTCAAAACCTTTTGGAGCTACATGAAACAAATATTATTTGGAAACTATTGTATTTGAGAAAATATCATTAGAAAGCAAACTTAGAATCAGGTAGAATGGAAAGAAAATACAATATCATAATCCTGAATAATTCAGATACTACTTCCCGAACTCTTGACTTCACAGCAAGACAGTGAATTGGTTGCTAGTATTTTTAAGTATGCTTAACATGAAAAGAATACTGTCAATGAATCGTAGGTTTTCTTCTCAATTGTCATTAATGGAAATATCATTAGTAGGTGATAATTAAGATCTACCTTATACATTTGGGCTGCCTTTGGTAGGACGTAATGTAATCCAAATTGTAATGTAATCCAAGTTGTAATGGAATGCAATGTAATCTTGATTACATTATTATGTTTGGATACAAATTGTATGTAATCTTGGATTACAAAGGTCATTACATTCTTTTGTTTGGTGTCCATTATAAAAACGATAGGAATGGATCGACGACAATAACGTAGACAACGACGACAGCGGCCAACCGGCGATCGACTGGTCGGCCGGCGACCGACGATTGGTCGCCCGATCGTCGGCCATCACATCGCCGGCCGATCACGCCGCGCATCGCCGCCGATCGCGGCCGGCGGCCGTCGATCGTCGTCGACATCGCCGGCCGTCGATCGCCGCCGATCGCCGACCATCGCCGATTGCCGATCGCCGATCACGGCCGATCATGGCGGCCGATCCGCTAATCGCCAAACGCAGCCTAAATCCCATTTATTGCATGCAAATGGGAAGTTTGTAATGTAATCTGGATTACATAGGTTTTGCTTTGTAATCCAGATTACAAAACTTTAGTGTCTTTTGTAATCCAGATTACATTACATTACAATTCTAAGATAATAACAAACAAAGAAATCTGCCTTGTAATGTAATCTGGATTACATTACAAGGTAGATTACGGCATACCAAACGCAGCCTTGGTGTCTAGAGCAGAAATTTGCAAAGCAAACAGAAACTTGTTACTATGTCTTCCGATATACTTGGATAAATGGCATACCTAAGAGGTTCGAGTGTGCTTTCTCCCACATATGCAACTGCAGCGAAGTGCATAACAGCATCGAATGCATTTTTTTCAAAGATACTGTTGACCTAGTGTTCTGTTAAGGAATAAACTTGTGGGCAACTGCTGGCCAAAATGTCAACAAAGGTAAAATGTTTGTTTCTCAAAATGTCAAATTGCCAGGATACAGTTCTGGCATCTCCTAAATCAGCATAAATGAATTGAAGCCTTCCAGGTTCTGGAAACAGCTGTTGAAGAACTTTAATTGCTCCAAGATTTCCTCGGGAAAGGTTATCCTGTAAAAATCAGCCAAAAGGAATAATTGTAACAGCAGAGATGATGGTTATTAGACTAGGGGATACAGCACATTAATATCTGCTTAGTGAAGTAGCTATACCACTATGGTGACCCTGTAATTGTCTTTCAAGAGTCGAAGTGCAGCATGGGAACCAATATAGCCAGCACCTCCAGTTACTAAGACATGAGTCACTCCAGGCTCATGACGAGAAAACTGTAAATTGAACAATAGTAAATTCACAGGGTACTTTGAGAATGTATGAATCGATAGCATGGATGAAGATGAATCTAATCTAGTTTATAACATGCATATTACTAAATTCGTAGTGAAAATAAGGAACAAGGAAAATAAAAGAATTATGTAGGAAAAAAAGAAGCAATTGACGATATTTGAGTATAATCACTATCTCTACATAATCCTTTTCCAAGGAATAAGGATGAGGAAACAGTAACGAGAAAGTAGGGCAGAGATAAGTTCACCATAGACAAAATTGTTTTATTTTTACACAGGTTTATTGTTTTTTTCTTCATGAAAAAGAGAAAATCAGAAAAATAACAATTACACAAATCAATTTGAATAAAACATACCACGCCGGGGCCACTAAAACTTGGGGACTGCTTTAGGATGAGTATGCATAAGGCTGTGACCGTGAATGCCATTGCAAGTTTTCCAAGAATCTGTGACTTGCGGCGTGACTCTGAGTTCTCCATGCCTAAACGAAGAAAATAGCAAAATTCAGTATTTTGATCAGTAAAACATTTGAAAAGAGTTGATGAGAAGGAACAAGTTGAACTAATCCTCTACATCAGAACAACCTTGAGAAAGAAAATCTCAGATAATTTATCAAGTTGCATAAAGGGTCAGAATTCTCTTACATAATCCTTTTCTTCTTGGTTTTTTTTTTTTTTAACAAACTCCTTCATATGTAAACAAATAAAAATAAATTCGCCATAAAAAAATAGGTTGCATGATTTAACTTTACCATTAGCACACAATTATATAACTTAACCATTCTCAAAAGGTATAAATTTGACATTCTTGGGACAAAAGGTGAAATCCGCCACCCTGATGGCCCCTACCGATTGGTCACAATCATTGTAAGGGAGATAAATTATGAGAAGCATTTTGTCCGACCAAGAACTAGCACGGCGAAAGAGTAGGCACCCCGAAAAATTTTGCAGCTCCGAAGATTGACCCTTCTTGGGGCAATTTTACCATTTGAGCTAGCCACTTGGTCCAGGACATAAATTTGTCATTCTTTGTTCAAAAGATTGGAACCGTCAACCTAACAGCCCCCTCATTTCGGTCTCACAAGTATGAGATGCACGGGTGGTCATTGACCTTGGTGCGATGACAAGTGCAACGGAGGATGTGGCCCAGCGCGAGCATTAAACGGTCCACTGTCATGGAGATCGAATCTTGCTCCTTGTGCAAATTCTGCACAACACTTACCAACGCACCATTCCCGTGGGACTAAATTTGTCATTCTAAAACTTACAAAAAAAGATCATTCAAATAACTAAGTAGAAGACATGTGAGTCTGCTAAAAGCAATAATGTTAACCTGATAGAGGCCAAGGTCTACTAGTCCTTGGCTGACTACGACTTCTACTTGCAGGTAGCATGTGAGGGAGATCCTTCATATCAGGCCACTAAAATCAGATGAAAATTTGGGTAAAACAACTCTCTACCGTCAAATGATCTTAACCGCCAATTGCAAACCAGATGGAGAGAGCTGCAGCAGAGAGAGAGAGAGAAAAAGAAAGGTTACCAACTTCAGAAAACAAACCGCAAACGCTAGACTCGGCTTGGAAGAGAACATCGCAATCAACTTTTCTTAGATATCAAAAAAGCTTGAAGCCTTGGAATTATAAGCATTAATTACCCGTGTCAGAAAAATCTCAAAATGACACGAAACACAAACCGGCCATGATAAATGAAACGGCAAAGACTAGGAATCACAAACCTGAATCATCGAAGAAACAGAACACAAGAAGACGTTTCCGTTTCATTGGGGCAAAAAAAAAAAACAACTTTTAGGCGGACAGAACCAAAAATTTCGGCACGCCGGCCGCCGGGCAGAAAAGAACCTCCGATCGGTAAGGAAAACCGGATCCAGATAAATAAGATCGCAAAAGCTCAAAGCCAATGAATCGACAATAAAACACTCCAAATTCAAATCAAATTGAACCTCCGCCGGAATGATCGCCATAGAACAGAATCGTCCGGCGACGATGAGAAGACACGTACCGTGAGGGTGAGGCGCAGGATGGGCGGCGAAGGGAGGAGAAGGCGAATGGGGGGAGGAGAAGGCGAGAAGCATGCGAAGCAGTGGAGAAGTTTGGACCGAGTCGCAGTGGACTTTTGGAGGCGATCGAAGAAAGTGCGTAAATTTTCCAAAAGCTCGCAGTGGCCCTTCGCCTTTTCCTTTCCATGTGCTGCTTTGAGGTATATTTAAATATCCTCTTCCTTAATAAATTATAGCATTTAATTTTATCAAATGGAAAAAAGTCCAAAACGCGCCTATGTTTTTTCTCCGTATTAAATCAAATTTCGATGTATATCAAAATTAATTAAATGAATCATCTCGATTGATTTAATAAATCATGATTAATATTAATAAATAGTATTCACGTAAATTATACGAACAAAACTAATGAATCTTATGATCATATTTATTTATCAATTTATTAGAACTATTTATATTAGGCAATTGAATAAAAGTTGAAATTTTAAATTTTAAAACGAACGAACATTTAAGAGTTTGATAATATTAAAATAAATTTGAATCAAATTTAATTCGAATTTGAACTGAATTTAATTTAGAAATTCCATAGTCAAATTCAAATTCAATTCATCTAAAAAAAAACAAATAAATAAATTAAGTTTTAATAGTTTGATTAATTTTAAATATGATTTATTTGGTAGATTATTTTATTAAATAATTTTGAATATTATAAAATTAATTTGATTTGTCTATAAGCTTATTCTTTTTTTAAAAAAAAAAAATTGAACTCTTTGTGGTTATTAAATATTTTTGACAAAAAAAAAGTTTTCCATGAGCTTAAAAATTTTAAATTCTTGTCAAATGATTTTTTTTTTCCCATATTCTTTTTTTTATAAAATTCCAATCATTCAAAGTTACGAAACACGTTTAGCCATATTCATATTAAATAAGCATTATTATTCTTCTTTTAAGTTTATGTAAAAGTTTTTAGTAAAATTGTTACATCTGTATTAAAATAAAAATAAAAACGAAAATCATAATGGAAGCATAAGATGGTTATTTTAGATAATTCAACACAAATATATATTAAAAAAATATAAATATAAATGTTTTTAAAAAATAATATTATATATTAAAGAAGTAAAGGTAAAAATAATATTATTATTTTGGCGGGATTCAGAAAAAAAGGCCGATTGAATTTTTTTTAGCATAAATACAAATTTGGAAAAAGAAAATCGATAATGGATCTTTCTAATAATAAAATAAGAGGGGAAAAAAAAATCACACCCATAGATTTAAGTCAAACATGTCGACTTTTCTTTACCAAATATATAAAAAATAAATCTAAAAACACTACCAACAAAGTCTACTAATATTAGAATTTAATATTCTCATATCGTAGAAAAATATTTTACTCAAAATATCAGTTCACAAATTTGAAATATTTTTTAAAAAATAAAATCTAAACTCTACTTAAACCCTTTAAATATATTCATAAGATTTTAGTACAATCATAAACTACTAAAAAAATTAAAATTAAAATTTTAAATAGGATAAATATTTTAAAGATTGAATATATTAGAAAAAAAAATATTTATCTCTTAAGCAAAATTCAGAAAAATATTTTACTCAAAATATCAGTTAAAATTTTGAAATATATTTAGTAAAATGCTCGAAAAAAATTTAAAATAATAGGATTCGAATTTAAAATAGGAGAAATGTTTTAAAATTTAACTTTTTAATTGTATATACAAATTAGAAAAAAAAATCTCTTAAGCGAAATTTAAATTTCTAAATTATATAGAAATTTGATCCGTTGAGCACCCCCTCGTTGAGCGCCTGCATGCACACCTGAGGGGGACGACACATGGCAGCGCATGCAGCGCGCGGTCTCCCCGATGGTTGCCACATTGTACTCTCCTTTATGCACACATCTCGGCACTCATCGAGCTAGGGGGTGCATAGCGATCTCTCAATTAGGGATGACCATGCATCAAAATTTTTCGTCGCTAATATATAATATTTGCTACTAAATTAAATCACATTGACGATGATAATATTTCATCGCAATAAGCTTATCACTAACAGACTTTAACAACGAATTATTATAATTTCAACGTTAATATTAAAGACAAAAATAATAATGTCGCTAAACAATTAAAAATAGTCGCTAAAAAAATAAATTAGCGACGAATAAAGTATTTTCGTCGCTAATACTGGATTTCCGACAAATACACATCCTACTTTGTTAGCGATGAATTAATTAATTTCGTCGTAAACCGCAGTTGACTACTATATTTTGGCAGTCGACTGATACGTAGAAATTTGATCCGACATGAACCAGCAATCGACTGATGGAGTACACCAATCAACTGAACAAGTCAGAATATTTATTAGTTGACTAGTTAGTCGATTGCCAATGATTAGTGACGAATTCTCATAAATTTATAAATTTCGTCGCAAACCATAGATTATCCCGAGAACCGTATATCAAAGATTAGCGACGAATTTTCAAAAATTCATCGCTAACCATCGGAGTATGCTTTGACAACACTCCATTTATTTATATTTGATATCCTGTAATACAAAAATAATCATACACTATTTTCACCAACTACCTTAGCAATATACATATCAAACAATTTAATATCAATTACATTTAACAACAACTAATCACATAACATAATAAAAAAAATCATAAAAAACCTAACTTCAAGTTCAAAACATCCAATTTCACAAGTTCAAAACATTCAAGTTGACAATCTCATGAGTTCAAAACATAGAAGTTCATAAAATCTAAGAGGGAGGAGGTGGAGTTGAAAATGACTCATGTATCAAAGATTGTAATGCTTCAGGTGCAAGTCGATTCAGAATTATTTCAAACATATTTTGTCTTGATCTCATTGATGACAACTCATCTTGGGTGCTTGCTAATTGAACTCGAGTGTTTGCTAGCTCCTCTTGAGTGGACTCAAGTTTTTCATGCAATGTCGCGTTAGTTACTTTGAAGGAGGTGGTGGCATCCGAAAAAGTAGATCTAATTGGCTTTGACCCACTTCCAAGTCCTTTAATGTATCCAAAACAAACACCGAGGATCTTATCACAAACTTGATCTGCAATTTGGACTGCATCGATGTCATCTCCTGTGATTTCTTATGATTGAATGCACTCATCTCGCAGTCTAATCATATCATCCTACAAATATCAAACATATTAATAATATTTTTAAAAATAATTATACAAATTTAAAAACAAATTAACTAAATCATATCGATCATAATATACGTATGCAGCCTCGCCCCCCTCTCTAATCCACCCTTTTGATGAGTTACAATGAGTTATATTAAAGACAGCAATCCGATCTTTTTTCTGTGACTGATCGGTCTGAAAAATATTATAATGTGTTAATATTATAATCAACAAACAATATACTCTAACTATAAAATTTATATTTACACCGTCATAATTATATTGAATGAATGATTTAGAATCCTGCGATGGTTATATGGGAGTTGTGATCGATTTTGGGCATTTATCACAGAACGTGTCTAAAATAAAAAAAAATTAAAGACAACATTAAAGTATTAGTTATAGAACAAACAAGTAAATTTTTATATAACAATAAGATTTGGTATAGATTGAGTTACCTGAAATTTTTTCGATTCAAACAGATCACACATATAATTCTAATCTTTTTGTGTCTCACAAAACTCGATCGGCATATGTTGTCGACACTCAGTAGGAGGAAGATGCAATAAACTCTTATAATGAGTGTACTTCTTATTTTGATTGTCTCGATACCTTACACTTATTAACCTGTCGATCTCCTTTTTTACCGACATTGCCTCCTCAAAATTGATATCAAAATAAAGCAACCTAAAAAAATACTAATATTTAAATTTATTAATGAAAAAGTGGTTGATTATAAAAATATTGAATTAATTGTACTTATTGATAATCGATCATATATCATCTTTTTATTATCCGCGGGGACATGCTTCCGACTCTTAGCTTATAGGGGAGCGAACTTCTTAATTGATAGACTTAACTCTATCATAAAAGAAGTTGCATTTAGCCCGATTGAATGGGCATCTCTCTTACAAAAGGTAATGGATAATTTACCCCATTCCTCGAGTTGTCGGCAGAGTCGATCCGAGTGTATGTCATGTGTCTCCCTACGTGTCGAACGAATTGTAAATGCAAAAGTGTTAACAATTAACAAGTCAAATAAATAGTAAACTAAATAAATATTTTAAATACCAAACAACTAACCAGTATGAGCATTATCATCATCAGGTGTAGCCATAACTGAGGGTACTCAATTCTCTTAAGCAACATAGTTGTGACATAAGCATTATATATAGATCGATAAATAATGAAATATTATCTTATATACATGAATTATAAATGAAGAACAATATAAATACCATGTAAATAAAATCTAATCGTTGTCATCATCTGAAAAGGATAAATGATCATCCGCCTCATTGTCAATTCAGTATCTTCATCTTCATCATTAAGATTACTTTGAGCACCCCTATCTAGCTCTACTTGTGCATTTGACATATTTATTTGTTGATACTCAACATCTAATCGACATAGTTGAGTTATCTCTAAGTATTTACCAACTACTGAAGTTGAATCATTATATGAAATCTCTTGGTTTGACTCTATATTCAAAATATTAGCAACTTTAAATTCTTCAAATACTTCATCAACTTCAGTTATTTCGTATATTTTTCGGTGGTGAACCTTTTGCACTACCTTCCATTGACTTCCATGCTTTATATCATTCAAATAATACATCTAACTTGCTTGGTTTGCTAAAATAAATAGTCATCATCGTACCATATTTTAGAAATGTTAATACACAAGAGATCATACTTTTCCACAAAAGATTTTTTTTGGATTACATTGGAACCGTTCACACCAGAATAATTGGACTTTATACCTAAAAGAGTAAAATATTTGAACAACATTCTTCAACCCTAAAAAAAAATCAAATTGCCCCATCGTCAGAGGATAGTACATTAACCTCACTATTCTAAGTAGTTATGCATGAATCACGGGACCTTGTATGATATCTAATATCATTTACAATACATGCATCATACAGTTGAATTTTAACATCAGATCTCATTGCTAAATAGTACAACTCATTTATAATCTCTAAATTGGTACTATTTTTTAGCATTATCATTTTATCCTTAAATAACAGTAGAAAATTTCGCTCATGATATTACATAAGTTGATTTGAATGAACTTTTTGTAACAAAAGTTGAAGATGATCGCTGCATAAAAACTTAATTAATTTATAATTTTTTAGTGAAATAGAATTAAAATAATCACATAATGTAAAAATTTATTTTTGATATCGATCAACTTCTTTATAATTGTTGAGAATATATCAATGTATTTTCTTAAACAAAGTCAATGACAATTTCAGACTTTGTTGATTGTCAAAGACGCTTATTTGCTGTGAGAAAATACTTAAATTATATATTTCTGATTGAACATATTTATTTCGTTCCGGCCTAAAAAATCTTATCTCAATTTGACTCATATATAACGAACTGAAAGTTAATGTCTCATTTACAATATACCATATCTATTCTATTTCCGCAGGTATTTAATTTTTATCTCCATTTTCATAAATTGAATATCCATTTCTACCTAAATATACTATTACTATCTATATAATTGTATTTTTTAAAAAATTTAAATTATTTAGATGAAGTTAAGAATATTTATTAAATTTCTAATCTGAATAATTAAAAAATATTAAAGATAAAAATTAATAAACTAAACCTGGTAATAATTATAAAATATTAAAAATAATTTATATATCCCAGCATCAACAAGTATTTAATTAAATATTCAATAAAATTCTACAAAAGACTCATCTCCCTATATATTCTAATTCAAAATTTTACATATCTAATTATTCAATTATTTAATCAGTTAAAAAAAAAAACAAATCTGTTCGTCTCCTCATTTGGATCGGATATCGAGTCATTAATCCTAATCAACGCATGCAAATGCTTCCCCATTAAAATATCTGTCTGGGAGTTAGCTAGCCAATAGCCATCCTGTTTCCTTGACATGATTCAATTCGCTCTGCTGCATGTCTCTTTCTATATGTCCTATGCTATACAGAATACAGATGCTCAATTATTTAGGTTTCCTACAAAAAAACGTCTGGTTCTGCCAAATAGTCGGTGAGTAATTGTCTAACAAAAAAATCATACAAAATGATAATAAATAATATTTCCGAGTATTCGTCTCGCTCGGACTGTCGACACAATTAATGGCCATGAAGTCAAAATATATATATATATATATATATATATATATATTGCATTGAACAAATATTTCCATCGACGGTGTATTATAATTTAATCTTTAAATTTTAATGAATCGAATGTATATATATATATTTTGATATCCTACGTGATAACTTCTTATGTACCTGTGCACTCTATGCGAGACCCATGCACGGTATCGGCATCGCCGCCACGCCGTCCGACCATCGTCGATCATTGGACAAGCGCGATTGACGCGCAACTCGCCGACGGTCCGATGGGGTCGAATTTCGATCGATTAGCTCTCAGAATCCGACGCAAACCGGCTAGAAATGACCGCCACTGTTGGCAGTGATTAGGTTGGATTCTGACCGAATCGTGGTCGGAATCCGACACTGGATGGACCGACAGCCGACGTCGGTCCATCCGCTATACTCGGCCAGTCGTGATTCGGCTGCCGACCGACTAAATGGCGGCAGAAATCAGCCACCAGAATCGAGTGCCCGATTTCGACCGCGATCGGGTCGGATTTCGATCGAATTGCGGTCGGAATCTAGCATCGGACGGGTTGGCGTCGCCTGCCGATCTGTCCGCCGTCGGATTTCGACCGCAATTCGGTCGGAATCCGGCCCGATCGCGGTCGACAGTGGACGTGCCAACCGCACGATTTGGTATTTTCCGACGATTTTGCATCGGATTCCGGACGCTAATCGGTGGGGAGTCGAGTCCCGTAGGATTGCCGACGAGTTGCGCGTCGATCGCGTCCGGTCCGATGGCCAATATAGAAAAACTTGTTCAATTTGTGCAAAAGGTTGAAACTGTCAACCTAGCGGCCCCTACCAGCCCGCTCTCAGATCATCATAAGAGAGGTAAATCACGGTGGGTCTTTGACCCTTGAGACTAATAACCAACGCATGGAGGGACGGAACTCGCTTTTGCGAGGGATTGATCCGTTGTCCATTTATACAACTTTCTATATGCATTAGGTACTAGCCCCTTCTCGCATGGGCTGAAAAACTTGTTCAATGAAGTATAATGAAGTGAGTGTGTTTTTTGACTTCGTGGCCATCAATTGGCAACCAGACACGAGGAGTCATGACTGCAATTCTCTGCCTAACTCCTAACTCTGGCCGAACATTTGTTTGTTTGTTTGTTTTTATGGAGCAGAAGTGGTGGAGAATTTCCCATGCATTATTGTTTAATTAGAGACGATCATGAGTTTAATTAATGTGACATGAGCACCATGTTAACTGCATGAGTGGTGGAAACGACAGGGGACCACATGGTAGATCCGATGTCGATCGATGCAAAGATGATTAAGTCGGATCGATCTAATATCCAAATTCACCTCGTATAATAGAGGGTTGACGAGGGAAAGCAATTGCCCTGAAAAAGGAGCTTAGTGGGAGAGCAATTAGTCTATAAATGTCCTGAAAAATATGAGTAGACATCAAGGGTTTTTTAGCCTTAGCCCTCTAGGCTAATTAATTGGCAAGGGCATAAAAATAATTCTTAAATGAGTAAGGATTAATTTTTGAGGATTTCATCGTTCTAGATTATCAATGAATTCCTTCTCTGTACTTGTCCAATCGAATTCGTAATTTATCTCCTCAATCGATAGAAACAGTCGAAAAGAATGATTAAAGTAGCGGTTCCACATCAATTTTTTTTATTTTCTTTTATTTTATATCCATATAAAAGAGTACTTGTAAAAGCGACCTGATCGTGAGAGAGATTATTTTAGATTACTTTTTAATCTTTTTTTTTTTTTTCTTTTCGATGCTCTTCTTCGGCGGAGCTTGCACTCGAAGATTTAATTTGGTTCTCTTTCTCATTCTTTTTTATTCCTTTTGTTGGTCTGTAGTTGGCTTGATTACTCACTCGTTGTTTAACGCGGAACTATTTGTTGGATATTGGGTGATCAATATGATTTTGCAAGGAAAAATTAAGGTGTCATCAATTGATGAAAGTTCGAATTGATTTCAAAATCGAAATCTATGTTTCGCGTAGGTAAATCTAGACTATTAATTTGCTCAAAATTGATTACGGGTGAATAAGAAATTAATTATTTAAAGTCAGTCCAAAATAATATTAATTGTAGATTAATATTATAAAAGGAAGTAGATGGGGAATAGTCTCACATCGGAAATTCCAAAAGAGATTTGCTTCCTTATATGTGTTATTGTGTTAATAAAATTAACATAAAAAACACAGATGCTCTCTTCTAACAGACAAGTAGGTGCTCGCACCTGTGAACCTATGAGTCTGCAGCTCGTCATGCATACAATGGACGGTTTGTTTGTGCACTTTACGCTTTCTCTTCATCCAAAGCTGACAGCTGAGATTAAAATGCCATTTGAAGATTTACAATCTTCCAGATCGAACACGACCCGAAATTTATAGTGTTGTTATTTTGAAACGTCATCGTTGTATCTTGGAACAGAACAATATCATTTTACGGAGATAGTGTTAAACACTAATTTCGATGATTTAATATTAATTTGCATTCTCCCGGTGATAGAGTTTAGCGACATATTAATTAAGCCACTAGATCTGAAAATAAATAAATAAAAAACTCAGTTTTTGGAGTGAAATTCAAGGGACTCGAGTGACCATGAGCACTGGTATAAAACTCATTTAATTCCTAGTTCCAAGAGCATAAAAAAAACTCAACTGGTCGCAGGTATTTTTTTTCCTTAAGTCTATTCAAATTTTGCATCGGAATTTCTGGCTTCTTTAATTTCTCTGCGAGATAGTTTCTCCTTAAACTATGTGATAGAACTAGAACAGGATGCAATATGTCATATCCAAAAGATAAGAAGACGTCCATGAAACTTGGAACTTTTTGATCCTTCGTCCCGATTCTCAAAGGGGTATAGAAATAGTAAGAGAGCGTTCGGTTGAAATTTTTTTATTTTTTATTTTTTGTTTTCTATTTTTTTTTTAAATTAGAAAATATTTTTTTTTTATATATATTTTTTTAATTTTTTAAAAATACACTCTTTTATTTTTTAATAAACAAAAATAAAAATAAAAAATGATTTTTTTATATTTTTCAGTTTCCAGAAAATACTCATTTATTTAAAAAAAAACAGAGATGAAAAACGTCAACCAAATATATTTTCTTATTTTTTTCAAAAAATAAAAATAAAAAATAAAAAAAAGTCCATCTACTTAGGGTATCTCCAACCCATACACCAAAACATTAAAAACCACACTAAATCCCTCTAACCCATACATCATTCCTTTACACCAAAAATGATGCATGAATAGTGTCACACCATTTTTGGTGTGACACTATTCATATCATCATATTTGGTGTTGAAATTTTTTTATATTTTATTATATTATATAATTAATAAACTTAAATATAATATATATTATTAAATATGATAAATAAAAATTAATTTGTAATTATTTTTTATCCTCATTATTTATAATAATATTAATTATTTATTATAAATTTAAATTAAATGTATTTAATAGTATATTTTAATTTTATTATATATATTTGTAAAATTTTAATTTATTTAAAAAAATATTTTTAATTTATTTAATATATTTTAATTTTAATTATAATTATATTTATAAATTATACTATTAATTTCATAAAAAATAATAAAATATTAAACATTTTGACATTCATAAATATAAATTACATCATCTACAAATACAAACATGAGTAACACTAAATTTATACTAATTGTGTGTAATTTTATAATATTTTTAATATATATTATATGTTTTATTCTAATTGTGTGTGATTTTATAATATTTTTAATATATATTATATATTTTATTCTAATTGTGTGTATTTTATGATATTTTTAACATATATTTATACTTGAACAATTATGTAATAAAAAATAAAAATAGAAAATTATACTTTTTTTATATATATTAGTTAGAGGCAAAATTTAAAAAATAATAATATATCTTAAATATTAATTTTAAATATATTAATTATCATATAAAAATATTAATAACTTAAAATATATATTAATAATTATATTACAAATAAGAAAAATAGAATATTCTAATGAATATTCTTTTTTAGTGTGATATGGTGTGAATGGATTAGAGTTGAAATAGTGTTTGGTGTTAAAATTGTACCATTTTGATGTCAAAATTTAGTGTTTATGGTTAGAGATGATCTTAACGTCCCTAAATATTCATTTCTCTCTCTCTTTCTTACTGATTGACAATGATCAGAACAAACTTATCTAAATGTTTTGATTCTGAAACAGCACTACTACTCAAGTTCCGAAGTTCTCAAAAGTGAAACCTCTTTCTCCTTTGCATTACTTTAATTACAATAATATTGAGGCAAAAATCAAAAGTGCCCTAATTAAGGTTTTCATGGAATGACCTTTTTTTTTTTAAATAAAAAATAAAAAAAAAAAATCAAAACGACGTACGCGCTGCTATGTTTCTCATTTTGAAGAATTTATATTATTTAAGCACTGTCGTCGTCGTAGCAACTCTCCCATAATATTACATCGTCTTGAAGTAAAATAATTTTCTTTTAAATTTAACTCGATCAAAAATTATATATCATACAAATTAAGAGCATTTTTATATAATTAAAATTGCTTAAATACGGTTTAAAAAATATTTAAAATTGTCATATTAACTATTTAACCGTCGCTAAGTAATCTAAGTGAATTTAATTTGACCATATTTAAGAGTTTCAAACGAGTTTAAATAATTTATATTAAGTCGTTGAAGTCCTTTTATATAAAAAGTATTTTATATATAATATTTTTGATTCAATTTGAATTTGTCTATGACCCATGTAATAAGGAAGGATTTTTTTAATGACGGGACATTCTTTTTTTTTTATTTTAAGAAAAGTTTTTTTTTAAGATTATAATAAATAGCCGTGCTTTTTTTTATTTTTGATTATAATTTTGAGTTAGTTATAGTAATTTTACACAGAATTATTATAAAAGTGTTGAAATAGTGATATTTTAAAATGAAAAAGGGTATTTTTTTAATCAAAACGAAAACTAGGGGCGCTTTGTCTTCTTGCTCTAAAAAATTTAATTATCTTAAAAATTAAAATAGAAAAAAAAAGAATGCCAGTAAAAGCATCAAATGGAGTACGGTTCTAACGACAATTAGATCAGGTCAACACTTTTCATGTCCTTCGATGACGACGATGAAAAAGAAATCATATGATTATAATCTTTGATCTTGATTAGAAATAAGAATTTTTAAATTTAAATGAGAATTTTAAATTTTATATTGAAAATTAATATTTGTCCATTCTAATAATATTTGCGTTGTTTTAAAATGAAAAGGTGATAATTATTTCTCTTTTTTTATTGATATTAGGATATCTAAATTTTCGATCCGACTAATTTCTGAAAGTGATCGATCATACTCCATAGATTTTCGGAATATATTGTCAATAACTGAACCGAATAAAATAGGAACTCAAGTGGTCTCTACTGATTATCAAGGATAAATCAGAGAAATATTTATAGTTTTTTTTACGGTTCAATTCGGACTCTACAGTTACGATATTCTTGAACGACGGTTCAATATTAAAATCATACTCTGTCCATCAGTAAACTCTTGAATCTTAAGATTGTTCGAATAAATTTTTTTTTAAATTCATCATCGAACGATATCACAATAGAAAATTAAATTAGGTTCTCATGTGAAATATTTTTTTACTGTTGCGCTGCGTCCTCTCTTAAACATTGATTTGTAATTTCAAATTGAACTTGCTAAACTTGCAAATGTGTTCATTTTGAAAGATATTTGTGAAAAATGATCAATACATTGAGATATGGATATGGATTAATAAAAGTAAAAATCTCAACAAGTTACGTTAAAAATAGAGACATATTTTATAGAAGAATATAATTTGATTTATTATTATGATATCATTCGACGATGAATTTAAAAAAAATATATTTGGATGACTATGAGCTCAAGAATTTGCTCGATAGATGAAATACGAATTCGGCATTGAACCGTGGATGATATAATTATAGAAAAAATTACGAACGTTTTCTTGATTTATTTTTGATTTGTGATGAAAGTCATTTATATGGTTAGAATCAATCTCATTTCAGTGACTATCAGTCCGTCTCGGAATGTATCATAAAGGAGATAAATTATGGTAAACCTTTGACCCGTGAAATTAGTAATTAGCGTATGGAGGGACCATATAATATGTATGTACTAATCACTGGATCCTTCTCAAAGACAAATTATATTTCAATCTCAATTATTAGTGAAGTGTTTTAAAAATCTATGGGTAAAGATCGATCGAAAATTATTAATCGGATCGAAGATTTGATGCAAATAAAAAAAAAAAATCAAATGGAGAGCGGTGGCGGCGGGGTGTCTCCTGTTGTCGGTTGTGGACGGAGGTGAAAAGATCGAATGGCCACCAATTCGCGTAAGCCTCTCGAGGTATTTGCATCCTCCGGCTCCATTCATTTCCTACTGTAATGAACTCCGTCCACAGAGTTTCCAAGCGGTTTCAAAACCCATCGTTTCCACTCCAAGTGGTTTTCTAGACGGTGTTCCTTACAGCCGTAGGTTTGTGATTCTCTATGAGTTTCAGAATCTAAAAGGCATGCTATTTATTTTTATTTTCATTTTATTTTTTCACGTTACATTTTCAAAGGTTATATGCTTTCTTCGTGTAAGTTTAGGTAAAAAATTATTCTTTCTGGCACAGTATTGCGCATTTGCCCCCTTCTTGATTTATTGATCTCAAATTGCTATCTTTTGTCTCCTCATAGTCCTCTTTGACTGCTGTTTCTTCTTTATCCAGGATCCCTTTCGTTGAACTCTTGTTCGGCAGAACCGCTGGATGTTTTTGACGTTCATCAAGTTTGAAGCTTAATCGATGGAGACTGGTGAACCGATGGTTTCTGCCGAATGGCTGCATTCTAATCTCGCAAATTCTGATATAAAGGCACGTTTTTTACCCATTTTTTTCCCCCTTTTTTTGCTTTGTTCTAGATGTGGTTAGCCCAGCAGACATTGTTGAGGTAACACTATCAAATATCCTTGACCCTTCACCAACTATTATAAATCATACTTGTTCGAAATAAACATATCATAATTTGTGAAGATGATAAGAGTTCTAATGATAATGTCTGTTTCTAAATCCACCATTGCTTTTACTTTGCCACCACAATCTCAATCAACAGTACAGAGAACAAATAGTGATTGCTGATTAGCATCATTATAAAGAGTGATTTCGGCCCTTTCAGCGCAAGATTGACAAAAACTCAACCCTCCAAGGATAAAAATGGGATCCCCTCAGCAGGGATGACAGTGAGAGGTTGACACAAATTTTGGGTACCAATTTGAACAATAAATTCAAAATGAAGTAGGAGAAAAGATAATCTTTAACAATTATAAATATTGTTCATGATAATCTCGGTAACATATGGATATCAATTTCACACTAGTCCTTTCCTCATTGTAGCCACCTAGGTTCCTTCAGCCACCCATTGACAGGAGAGAAAGAGAATGTTGCTATGGAGCAGGAATCACAAGAGAGACTACAATGAGAAAACAGTAGGGTTTTCTCTTCTTGCATATTTTTTGAAAGTGTTAAAGCAATGGCATAGATGGTAGAGGGCAAATTCAAAGATTATGAGGTTAATGTGAGAATAGATAATTATCATCTTTCCACTTTTTGCTCTCCACTAATTTTTTATCCTGAAAATAGCAGTTGATTTTACCTATGAGAGAGAAACAAGGGGAAGTCTTTAACAAGGAGATATGCTTATCCATAAATATGGGTTACTAACTTAATAACACAATAATTCCTTTTAAAAAAAATATAACTAATGAACAAAGATTCCGAATAACATTGTGAAGAAAGTTAAAGGCTGCAGCTAAAAGATTAATGCCAATATTTCCAGTGCCATAGCAGCACATTGCAAAAGTTAGAACAAATATAACAACAAGGCTCATGCCACATAGATATATCATGTACTGAATTTGAAGTGGCAGTAGCGCTCTCACTTGCCAACATAGCAGGAGCAGATCCACCCCACCTGTCAAGAAAGTCAGTTGTGGAAACTTCAGCTTGGAGATTTTTCTCATGGTGGATATCCTGGGCCATGGCCATAATCATTTGTGCTAGTGGACCAGAGACTGATTCAGATTTTGTCAGGGCCTCCACCAAGGGAGTTTGTCATTGTATCTGGTTATCTTTCTCTCTGTCTCTGCCATCAGTTTCATTATAGGGGGGCTCCAGGTAGGATAATGCAAAACCAAAATGGTAGTAGCAAGATGAAAAATGATTTTCTTTTTTTTTCTCTAACCTATTTTTGTAACCACTTGTTAGGACCTTTAATTGCACAACTCGGTATGTCATTACTTAGTTGTTTGTAGGGGTGACGACACAGGTTGACAAGTCACTCTCATTGACACGAGACACACTTAATATCAACCTGAATTCAACTCATTTAACAAATAGATCAAAATCTACGATCCGCACACGACCTGTTTATAACATGATCCAAATAATTAAACGGGGTGTATACATATTGTTTAACAAACAGAAACAAATTATAAATACAAAATACTATTTTTATTATACAAAAACTTAAAATATAATCTATATCATCATATGCTACAATTTACATGTTCTTATATTATATATTCATAGATTATATATCAATAATTTGTATAGGTTACAACTAATTTAAATAATTAAACATTTATATATTTTTAAACAGGTTATAAACAAACATTCATGATTCAACCCTACTTGTTTATTTGTGGGTCAACTTCTTTAAGACCCAAATTTGTTTAGCTCAAACTCAAATGCACAAAATTGCGAGACACGTCATTCGTATAAATGGGTGTTGTCAACTTTTCTCACCTCTAGCTCTATGTCTGTTTTTACCAATTTGAGTTAAAACTTGGAAGTTGGAAGTTACGATTGGAATTTCGAAGTGACATATCTAAACACAGGATAATTCCATTAACCATTCAACTCACCTGACATATGAACAAATTCAACTTAACCTTCTAATTTAGCACAACAATTCCTTATATCTTGATCGACTCTTCTTAATTTTTATGTAATTAGCAAGCTGGAATGTTAAGTAATGAATATTTATTATACCTTTTCCAAGATTGATGTGCAATTGAGAAATACAATAATGATAAGCAGCACTTAAATTGTTTTTTTTTTTTTGCTTGTTTTAGATACTGGATGCATCCTGGTACATGCCTCAAGAGAAGCGGAATCCACTCGAAGAGTATCAGGTACTTTAAATGTTTTGATGATCGAACCATTACCGCATCTTGCTATTTTTTATAACTTTTTTCTTCTGGGTTACAAATAAAGCCTAATTCTTTATTTATGAATGCCCCTGCACTTGTGAATCAAGTGAAAATAAAGAATTCAGATCAACCTTGTGTGTAAATTAGATTATATATGGTTTGGTTTAAGATATTTAACTTTAAGATCCATTTCTGCCGGTGACTGATACAAAAAAGTTAGAAGCCTTCTCCTCAGAAAGAAAGGGGAAGATCCTCTTACTAATTGATTGTAGGTTTTTCACCATTTGAATAATCTAAGGATCTTTTAGAGTGGTGCAGTTACAGCAAGTAATGTTTAGATTCTTTTCCAAGCAGAATATTGAATCTAGTCTTTGTGGCTTATCTAATAACAAAAATTTTGGCTGTTATTTTTGATGATCATGCTGATCCTTCATCTAGCTTAGTTGACTAATGGAACACTTAGCCAATTTTAATAAAGTTACCAATATCCATACTAATTTTCTTCTTGATCCAACAGAGTAGATCTATCCAGTCTGTTAAGTATCTCTCTCTTGTTTTCCCCCTACCCATTGAACTCTACAAACTATTTCTGCAGCTATCAATTTAGTTTTACATTTTATCAAGCTAAAAGTAACTATCAGAATTCAGAGCTAGCATAGATGTCAGTCATGCTTGGAAGATATTTTTCGCCAGTTGAACCAAGAAAACTGATTTGGGAGAAGTTTTTTTATATTTAATTGTGACATAATATGGACATATTGATACAGTCTCCCATAACAGACTGGGTTCCTAGGTTCAAATCTCTTTTGTTTCAATGTTAAGGGCCTCTGTTTAACTTGACAATTTTCTCATTGATGTCGCTAGAAAGAATATGCAATGTAGAATTGCTTTTATGTTGATTTTATTGGTGGGCACCGATACCAAAATGGTCTTCATTTTAATAGTCAGTGGAACCAGATTGGCTTCAGATTTTTGTACTTTTATGGACGATGAGATCTTCCATGAAGAATTCTTGCTATCAAACATGAATGACACTTGAACATTAACTAAGTTCCTCACTTGGACCATTCAAAAACTTGTAAAAGTCATATAGCATACATCAAATTTAGCAGGTGATTGGTGGTCTCTTAATTGCAATTTGTAGCTTTCTCTACTGTTTGTAATCTGAACCTTCTAAAGTAGAGATTGGATGGACTAACCTAGTTTTCTCATGTTTCATTTCACTTTGCTTGGAAGATATAATTCCCATTTATATGCATTAAGATATTCTTGCAATGATCTGAACATGTTCAATTCTTGCAATAACTTCCATTTAGAAAACCTCAGAAGGATTATATGATCTAAATAGGGTGGTTTTATTTTTCAATTGGGCCATCCCTAACTATTTCTTCTATATCCTGTGAAGCATGATCTTTTCATAGTGTTTGGTTTTCCCTTGTTGTGGATCTTCTTGTTCTAGAAAAAGATTTGTTGGAGATCAATTAACTGAGCATGCCAATAGCTGGGTTTTTTCTCATTTAGTACTTTTCAATCGCTGTCTAGATTAATTTGGATTAATTTTTCTGTTGCTAATCTTTCTAATTTAAGCTCAAATATCACACCTTAAAATGCTTTAACCCAGATTTTTTTGGTTGCAAAATTCCACCACCACTGTATTTGATTCAGGTTGCTCACATTCCGGGTGCCGTTTTCTTTGATATTGATCAAATATCTGACCCAACAACTGATGTGAGATATCTTACACTCTGTTTTTTAACTGTTATATTATTTGCATTAATACAATAATATTAGAGAATGCAGGTCATGTTGGTAAGTCTATGTGAATTTATCCCCTTTTTTCTTTTGATTTCTTTTTTTAACTTCTGAAATTGTATTTCACAATATCCTTCTTATCTATGATTCTTAGGGATCACTGGATTATGTTCAGGTTAATTATAAGATAAACTAAAGGAAATCATCCTCTATTTAGCAGAAGCATCAGATATTCATTTAAAAAAAATAAACTGAAAGGCTAGGCGGCAAACCTACTAAAATTTATTGAATTTCATAAAGTACATAGATATACAAGATGAGTGTATAAGGGAAGTAATTATGAATAATTATGTGAACAAAAATATAAATAAGTACACAAAAATAAAATTTTGAATCTAGGAGGCACATTTGATAATTCAGATATGTTTATACTGTCCACTTTGAGCCACCACAATATGTATTAGAAGCCATTAGATTAGAAACAATCAAGCTATGCCTTTTAGAACAGAAACAAACCATTTGCACCTGTAGACCAATCAAAGATCAGGTTGATCTACTGGCAGATTTGGACATGGTTCCAGAATTAGTTAAGTAATTTTGCAAGTAGCAAAGCAACAAAAGTCTAATTTATTTATTTTTCAACATTTTCAGAATGTTGTTAATGTTGTGAATAATACGAATGACATCCTCTAGCAAAAAAGAAAAAAAAAAGAAAAAAAAGGGCAGCCCTAGTACACAAAGCTCCCACCAATTCGGAGTCTCGGCGAAAAGTTGGTTAGACTACATTGGATTTATTGTACACAGTCTTATTTTGCATTGCAAATGGCTATTTTCGTGATTCGAATGTGGGACCTTAAAGTTACACGGTAATAATTTTACCGTTACGCCAAGATTTCCCTTCTATACACCCTTTGACAAAGCCATACAAAAAAATCTATGCTACACAACCCTCATGTAATTTCCTAATTTTGTAACACCATCTGAAATCAATTAATTGGGTGTTAATCCTATGAAGATAGGATTTAAAGAGCATCTAACTTGGGAAATGATGTCAAGTTTTTCATAGCTTTCTAGTGATATATTGTCAATCTCCTAGTCATTTCATGAAGTAACTGAAGGAGTTAGAAATGGGGGAAAATGCCACAGCAAAAATTGTGGTTAAGGTTCAAACCCATAAAATTGGTTCATCTCTTTTGATGCATATACTATTAAAAAAATTACATGGCCATTAAGCTTCATAAACAAGCCTGTATATATATCCTTTACTTAGTTCCTGAAACTTTGCATTCCTTTTCTTGTTTTACTTTTTTTTGAAATAAATTAGCAATATTAATTTCTAAATTATAGACACATATTGATGATTCACTATTCTCATGCATGTCTCCTGGCTGGAATATCTGTCATCTTCCAGGAATTCCAAACTCCTTCACAAGATAAAGCTCTATGACTTGCATTATAATCAAATAGTCTACAAGTTCAAGACTTGTAAAGCTCTATGACTTGCATTATAACACTTAGACTAGGATAACATAATCAATTCAACTAGGAATTTTGGAATTGGTCTGTTGGCCAACACAATTTGTTTTATGGATGAAATTGCAAAAAATGTTCAGGTTAACCTAAGTGTTTCAGCCTGTCAAACCACTTTCACATAGATTGACCCGATCATCTTTGTTATTTTATTTGAGATTTAAAGAGTTTATTTTTTTTTCTTCTATTATATACTGCATAGGTTTAAGTGGCTTTTAGATAGACATGGAGTTAAATGAGTTGATTAATGATTCTGACCACTAGGCTTGTAAACTGATTGGGTCATTGTCCAGGAATGCTTGATAGCTATGGTTACTTCCCTGAAGATGTTTTGCCATATAAATAGGATTTTTATAGTAGGCATTTATGTACCGTGATTTACTTGTGTTAAGAGTTGAGACTAGTTTAGGATTTTTTTATAATTAAGATGTATGCACTAAACCCCGTCGTGGCCAATCCCAAGTCCAGATAAGGAAGGGGGGGGGGGTTGCGTTAGGTTACTAGTCAGTGTTCAACTTCGGCAAATTTTAATGAATAGATCCATCGAAATATTGTACTAATGCTAGGTTGTTCTCCGGAAGGAACACATTGCAGGGTCCGACTGTAACATCTCAACAAGGACTACTACATCTCCATGAGTACTTGAGTGTAGTATTAAATATACAAGAGTTTTTACACTATAAATTGGATAAAAATAAATATTATAGAAAAATTGATTGTTTACGATTTGAAATATAGAATATAGAAATGCTCATTAGTAAAGCAATAGAAGTAGTAGATATTATGATTAGAAGAAGAATTAATATTCAGTGTTTACAAGAGGCAAAATATATAGGAGAGAAGATAAAGATGATAGAGAATACAGATTTTAAGTTATGGTACATAGAAAAAAGTATAATGCAAAATGGGGTAGCTATTGTTGTAGATAGTTCACTAAATGATGAAATAGTAGAAGTAATTAGAAAAGAGGATAGAATTATACCTCTTAATATAGTGATAGCGAAAGAAATTATTAATATAATTAGCATATATGCACCTCAAGTAGAATTAGATAAAAAATACTAAAATTAGATTTTGGGAAGATTTAGATGAGGTTTTACAAAGAATTATGTTAAACAAAAGAAGTTTAATAGGAGGAGATCTAAATGGGCACTTAGAAGTAAAAAAATATAGAATATAATAAGGTGCATGGGGGTTATGAGTTTGGAATAAGTAATGAAGAAGGAAAAATTATATTAGATTTTGCAATAACATATGAACTTATTTTAGCTGATACATTTTTTAAGAAAAGAGAAGAACATTTGTCACGTTTAAAAGTAGGAATAATAAGTCGCAAATTGACTTTCTTATAGTGAGAAAGAAGAATAGAAAGATTTGTAAAGATTATAAAGTTATTCTTAGAGAAAACTAAACTACTCAATATAGGATGGTAGTGTTGGATATGCACCTTAAGCATAAAAAAAAATAACCCGGTGCACGAAGCTCCCGTCACGCGGGGTACCGGAGAAGGAATCCATTGTACGCAGCCTTACCTTGCTTTTTTTGCAAAAGGCTGTTTCTAGGATTTGAACCTGTGACCTCTTGGTCACAAGACAACAACTTTACCATTGTGCCAAGGCTCCCTTAAGCATAGTATTAATAAAAGAAAAACATGTACGACTCTAGGATTAAATCGTGGAAGTTAAAAGATGAAAAAAAATATTTAAAGAGAGAGTAGGAGTACATGTATTAAAAGAGATATATGATGACTCAAATACAATCTGGGATAAGATGACATTAAAGTTAAAAATGGTAGTTAAAGGTTCATTAAGTGAGTCAAAAGGAGGTGTACCACAAATAAAGAATCTCGATGGTGGAGTGAGAAAGTACAAGAAAAAGTGAAGAAAAAGTATACAATGGCCAAGAAAAAGTAAGTGAGACTAAAAATGAAACTTTTAAACGCTTATATCGACAATTGAATACAAAAAAGGGGAAAAAATATTTATAGAATAGCTAAATCTAGAGAAAGAAAGACTAGAGATCTTGCCCAAATAAGATGCATTAAAGATGAATGCAATAAGATACTAGTGTGGACAATGAGGATATAAAGAAGCGATGAAAGTGATATTTTCATTAACTTTTTAATAAAGGTTTAGGTGATCAAATCAATTTAGGTAATTTAAGTAGTTCAAAGGAGTATAGAAATTTAAATTTTTATCGTAGAATTCAACTGAAGTAGAACAAACTTTAAATGAGATGCAAAATGAAAAAGTAGTTGGATCAGATGATATTCTGATAAAGGTATAGAAGTGCCTAAGCAAGTAAGGTATTGAATGACTTATAGAGTTATTCAATTTGATATTGAAAACGAAAAAAAAATCTGATTAGCAGAGGATAAGTTCTCTAGTTCTTTTATATAAAAACAAATGAGACATACAAAATTATATAAATTATAGGGGTATTAAACTAATGAATCATACCATAAAACTATGGAAAAAAATAATAGAAAAAAGATTAAAGAAGGAGACCACAATGATTAAAAAATAATTTGGATTTATGTCGAGAAGATCGACAATAGAAACTATACATTTTCTTAGACAACTAATTGAAAAGTATTCGGAACGAAAGCAAGATTTACACATAATATTTATTGATCTTGAAAAAACTTATGATAAAATCCCAAGAAAAATTATATGGAGAGTTCTTAAAAAGAAAGGTGTTAGTGTAACATATAGTAAAATAATTAAGGATATGTATGAGGATGCAATGACAAAGGTGAAAATGTAGGAGGATTAACCGAAGTGTTTCCTATAAAGATAGGGTTACATCAAGGATCAACTTTAAGTCCCTATTTTTTTACACTAATCATGAATGAACTCACTGCATACATCCAAGACATAGTACTATGGTGCTTAGTATTTGCAGATGATATTATTTTAGTAGATGAGATACGTGAAGGTGTAAATGCTAAACTTGAATCTTAGAGAGAAACGTTAAAAGTAAAAGGTCTTACACTTAGTAAAGTAAAAATACAATATATGAAATTTAAATTTAGAAATGTTAGATACAATGAAATAATTGTTAAGTTAGGAGATAGAATTGTCTGTAATTGAAAGTTTTAAATATTTAAGATCATTTTTGCAAAAGAATGGAGGGATTGAGAGAGATATCTCACATAGAATACAAACAAAATTGTTGAAATAGAAGAAAACATCATGTATTCTTTGTAATATTAAAATACCTTTAAAATTTAAGGGAAAATTTTACAAAATGGAAGTTAGACTTGCTATGTTATATGGAATTGTATGTTGGGCTATAACTCGAGCACATGAACAGAAGATGAAAGTTGTAGAGATGAGGATGTTAAAATGGATATGTGGACGCACGGAGATGGATAAAATAAGAAATGAGAATATTAGGGTGAAAGTTGGGATTGTACCTATTGAGAGAAAACTTCGGTAGACACATTAAGACGGTATGAGCATACACTTAGACAACCAGTAGATGCTCTAGTTACGCGATGTGAAACTATTACAAATATACAAATCAAATGAGAACGAGGAAAACTAAAGAACACTTGGTTAGCAATGATAAAACAAGATAAAATTTATTTAAATATAGATGATAATATAGTAGGAGATAGATTCTAATGGCGTAGGAGGATCCTTATAGTCAATCCCACCTAGTGGAATAAGACTTGGTTGTTATTATTGTTGAAGATGAATGTACTACCAAAAACTACTAGAGATTCCCACCAGATTCCTTTACATTTTAAGGCCAGAAAGATGCTGTCTTATTCAATTTATCAAATTGTTATAATTTCTTTCAACCCAATGATATCTGGAAATGTATTGGTAGGTATAGACAATAAACCAAAATGTTAGTGCTTGATCAGGTGTTCATGAATTTTGATACATAGTAAGTTTGTATATACCTTTAGAAGCTCTAATCACCCTTCTCCCCTATCAAAAAGGGCCCACTAGTAGTTGGGGCACATTAAAGTTTGTTGAATCCCACTTTGGTGCTGACTGTGGTTTTTATAGTTTCAGTACTTCTGTTTTTAACTTCTAAGTTCACTGTTTTCTTTACACTGTTTTTTTTTTTCCAAATGTGAGTTTAAGCAACTTGGTCCACATTGTTTCTTTTGTTGGTTGGGCTATTGCTTGATTGGGTCATGGTTCAAGTTTGATCACTTATTTCCTTGATCTTGCAGTCCAAAATATCTATGTGAATGGTCAAAGGACCAAAGTTTTAGTGCTTTAGCAAGTTTTCAAGAATTTGAATGCGTACTAAGTATTCTATATACCTTATGAAGATTTAACTGCACTTTTTCCCTGTGAAAAAAGGCCCTCAAGTATTTGAGCCACATTTGAGTCTTGTTGAATACTTGAATCTAACTTAGGAGCAGACTTTGATGTTTATAGCTTCAATACTTGTTGTCTCATTAACATCTTGTACACCATGTTTTCCAAATGTGAGTGAGCAAACTTATTCCATATCTCGTTTCTTCTGGTGGTTCTGGGTCATGGCTTGATTTTGATCAATTATTTCCTTGATTTTGCAGACTAAAACATTTAAGTGAACAAGGAACCATAATGTTCACCTTGATCACATTTTTCTCTTGTTGGGATAATAAAAAAAAAATGAGATTGAGTCTTATCTAACTCAAGATCCACATCAATACATATGTGTTGTGATTCAGTAATATTCTTAGAATAGGCACTGGATTTTAGTTTATAGTATGTAGGCTATCCAAACTGGTTCCTATACTTTCTATTTCTTATTTTCACTGACCTTCTGAACTTTTTTGCCTATAATATTAAAGCATTTCACTTGAATCAGTTGCCACACATGTTACCATCAGAAGAAGCTTTTGCAGCTGCAGTTTCTGTTCTTGGTATTCAAAACACGGATAATGTCATTATTTATGATGGAAAAGGACTATTTAGTGCTCCTCGTGTCTGGTGGTATGTTTGGAATGTGATTCTCAATTGTAAACTCTTTAATTTGTGCTGCATCCCTCATAAGTTCCAATAATGTTCTTGTTAGAATGTGTTTTCTAATGTTCCAAGTTGACTCGATCAAGGTTAAGATAAATTTAGGTGTTGTTTAAATTAATCTGTCTTTTCCCTTTGCTTTTTTTTTTTTATCATGATAGTGGCACTCTTCTGCGTTTATATTATAAAACGTTCTTGTTATCCTATTCATTCCAGTAATTTAGTCATGTGGATATGCTACAATGCTATAGTTGTATTGAATGTTAATTTTGTACCTAAAATGGTTATCAAAATGATAAGACCTTGTAGTTTAGTTGATAGTGCAGGATGAATGCTTCCTAGATTGTTGGCATACTGCATGGACTAGAATTTCAAGTTGCATTTTGAAAAGGATTATGTAATTTTGCCTTGTGGATTAGGATGATTGATATATAATTAAAATTCCTTTCACATACCATTTTTCTTCCATTGAGACTAAAGTCAACATCCTGTTGGATGGACATTCAAGGCTTACTTTCACGACCCAAGTTGATCTCCATGGCCAGTGGCGGCTTGGCATGCTCCTGCATTAACAATGTTACAATCTCTTGGGCACTTGCTTGGAATCTTGTAGAAATACAACTTACAAAAGTATTTATAACATTCACATCCGCAGCTGCCATCATCAGAAAACCCAAAAAAAAAAACTACAAAGAACCTGTGAAGTAAATCCCAAACTTCATACATCTAACTCTGGATACGGTGTTTTGTTTAGTTGACAATATAATTAAAGAAACACACTATTAACTAAGAATATATTGATATGACTCTGACTAATAATAGTTGAAAATAAGATACAAGAATCAAAAAGAAGATGAAGAAGCTGTATTGTAATGATCAAGCTACCATATACATAGCCTAATTTGTTGTTCCTTGAGAGAACAAAACACATAGGGATTAATTGTCATTTCATCGACTAGAAGGTGAATTCTAATTAACTTGTCACCTTATTATTAGTTCCAAGGATTAGTTAGTGGATCTGCTAATATTATAGATTGTATAATGTAAAGACAAATTCCCTAAATAATGCATAGAAGTTTTTTTTCCAAATTACTTACCACATTTTGTATTTTCCTAAATCATGCACCACTTTCTCAAAAGTCCTGTAAATTCATAGAATTAACACCTTTTTATTTTTAAGTTTTTGGAGGGCCAAAACTTGATATATTGGACAAATAAATATGTTGTAATTCTTGAGAGCAAAGTCTGCAAGACAAATTTTTTGGGGTTAAAATGGGTTAAAAAATATCACCAATGTGTTTTTATTTCAAAATACTTTGATATTCATTTTTGAAAAATGATTATTGTCCACTAGAAAAGACTGGAATAGTCTAATTGAGGCTCCCAAGAAGGTGCTAGTAATTTTTTTCCCTGCCAAAATGACTAATTTTAGGCCATTAAAGTGGTTTGCAAAAATGGCTTGGTGGCCTTGCACTTGCCAAAGAAATAAAATAAAATCATATTTCTATTTCTTGGTCTCCCAAAACTCATAAATATTTTCATTTTTATCATATGAGAAGTGCAAGGTCATTAGTGTTTTTTTTTTTTACAAAAAGATATCTTCATGGCCTTGCACTTTAAGAACCCAAAATAAGAGTATGTTTACGCTCTCTAGACTCTCAGCATGAATTCATATTCATATTAAGTTGTCACATTAATAGTATAGGGTCGAACGAGTCTTGGTGCAATGATAAAATTGTCGCCGTGTGACTTTGTGGTTACGGATTCTAGTCACGAAAATAACCTCTTACAATGCAAGGTAAGATTGCCTACAATAGATCCAATGTGATCCGAGCCTTTTTCGAAATCCTACATTAGCAGAAGTTTTGTGCACCAAGCTGTCTTTTACCCTTTATAAATAGTATAGGGTCATTGAAGTATTCTTGTGAAAATACATTTAAGGCTCTGCACTTGCCAAACCATAAAATCAAACTATTTTGTTGCTTCTTGAACTCTCAGGAATTAATATATGCTTTCATTGTAGGAAACAGAAGCTCATCGAGGTATTTTTGCAAAGCCATCATGGTGGCCCCACACTGCTCATTTGATAAAAAATGAAAGCAGAGATTACTTCCTAAGAGTCCAACGAACACAAATATGGTCCCGTATGAGTAATGCACACCATGAAGATGTTTTTACAAAACCATCTTAATAACCCTAAACTACTCATATGACAAATATGAAAATAAATGAGTTATTGGGAGTTTAAGTAGAAAGATAAACTGGTCTCTTTTTATTTTTTGACAAATGTAAGGCTACCAATTTGAATGGGCTGAGTAGACCAGGTAATCTAAGGGGGTTGGTTGATTTAGCCAACCTTAATGCTCTGAGCAGGATAGGCAGTTCAAGCAAGCCGGGTGGTCAGATCGAGTTGGGCAAGTTGTGTTGGTTGGGCAAACTGGGAACATTGGGATTGCTGGACTGTCTCTGTTGGCTGATTAGGCTCATGACCCACCTGTCTCGATCAACTCACATGTCTCGCCTTGGCTCACCCAACCAACCTTATTTGGAGAAGAGAAAAATAGTTTCACTATTGTGTGGTAAATATAGAAAAATATTTTCCAGCTATCACCTCTAAGCAAAGGGAAAATATTTATTTTCCTTGAATTTGTTTTCAAAGTATATAAAATATAAATAACCTTTTTATAGCAAACTAATGGGGCCTTAGTGTATGCACCCCAAATGATTTTTACATTACTCTTGGCCGATTTCAAATTTCTCATTTAGGAAATTTTTCTTTGAGGAGGAAGAAATCATTGAATCTGGATCATGCTCATGTTTTTCATGAGTAGAAAGGTGTGAATAAAAACAGAGATGGTTGATTAAGAGTTGATATCATCACTTAACTGTTGTAGGAAATAGATGAATATGCTATCCTTTTCCACATATAGGAGATTTGAATGTAATGAACGAACCGTTCAAATTTTGCTATATAATTTAAGGACTCTAATATTCTGATTGTTGATATTGTTACTATTTAAATTATGGTTTCTCTTGCAATTTTCAAATAATTCACATTTCTGAAATGATAATCCATAAATAGGACGTTCCGAATTTTTGGGCACAGTAAGGTTTGGGTGTTGGATGGAGGTTTGCCACATTGGCTTAAAGCTGGATACGAAGTTGAAGCTACCACACCTGAAAATGTTACTCTGAGAGCTATTGCAGTCAGTAAAGCTATTAAAAGCATATATCATGGTCAACATGTAAGTTATATATTTCATCTGCATGCCAATTTTATGTTTTAAGATCAACTGGTAGACGGGGTGTTTTATTCTTGTTTTTGATATATTTTGTTTTATATTCCTTCTTAAGGTATAGACTATTGAAGATGTGTGATTGACTTCAACTTCATCATGCACCTTCTGTACCCTTGGATTATGAATTGTTAGATGTCTACTTGATAAGGGAAATGAAAACTTGGAAATTATTTTCTGTCATGTTGGTCTTTATCTAAATTAGTGAATCAAAAACATAAAACTGGATGATGGGATTCTATTTCCTAATACGCCAAAAAAAAATAGTAACCAATTACCAAGAGAAGTGTTTGGATATGTGAGTGGGAGGGACGTGGAGAACAGTAAAGTACTAGTATTTTTGAGTATTGAATAACTGTTATTTCCATATATCTGAAAACAAGAAGGTGTTGCAGGCACTGAATAACAGTTGCTGGTACATATCAGAAAGCAAGATTCAGAGATGCAGATTGTTGGGTTTCCGGCACCGCGGCGTGTGTGTGTTCGATCATGTTTCGTAAACATGAGCACAGCGGAAGCAATAAAAATAATAAATACTCCTATTTATTACAACACACACAACACACGCATGCTATTACAACAAGTGTAGACATAACCGTAAATTAAAATTGCAATAAAAAGAAATTAAACTACGTTATACCTTCCGTATGACGTGTAGCGGGAACGGCATCAACCGGAACGATCCTCGTAAGAATCGTCTCTATCCGTATCCACGCCGAGCTCCTCGGGATGACTTCGCTAAGTCACGAGCTTCGTCTTCGTACGGGTTACTAGCCTCGTGTTGAAGACGACGTGATCGAGAGATGATCACGATCCGAATCCAAATTCGGATCCAAAACGAGTTCTCAAAAACTCGCTTCTCCGGAGAGGTATTCGTCAACCGTTTGATGAATCCTTCGTCCTCCACCTCAGAGGATTACCGGAGATCAAATCCCCGGTATGTTAGCCGCTGTCGGAGCACTAACCGTCGTCCAAACGACGCTCCGACGAGAGGAGAAGAAGCTGTCCAGAAAAACTGGACAGCTTGGTGGAGGAGATAGGCGCCGGCCAACAAAGGAAGCCAAGTGCTCACCTTGATGCCAAACCTAAGGAGGATCGCCGGAACTCTTCCGGCAGCAGCTCGACGCCGGCGAGGAGGAAGGAAGCCGCCTTCTGGACGCCGGTTGGAGGAGCTATGGGCTGGGCGGCACCACAAGCTGGGCGGCAACAATGAGTTGGGCGGCTAGGGTTTGGATGATTGGATTTAGGGTTAGGGTTTAATCCCTATTTTATAGAGAACTAATTCTCTTAATGGTTAATGGATCATATCCATAAAGCCCGTTAACCCGCTCCATTAAGATAAGTTAAAATAAACCAAACCATGATGGTTTATTTTAAGTTAAAACGAACCGAACCAACCTTTGGTTCATTCGTTTAATATAAACCAAACCCTTTGGTTTATTCTCATCAATTGGATTAGAACCAAACCATTTTGGTCCATCCATTATGTCTTCATAAGACACGGCCCATCCACGCTTCCATTGCGACTGAAACAATTTCATGCTCGCTTTATGTTTGGTCCAACCAAACATAGTTTCTCTCGGTGTGAGAATCCCATTCTCAAGCTCGTTTTAAATCCTTTGGATTACACTCGTTGTGCGTGTGACCAAATAGGTTCTCGGTTTATGTTGGCCGTCTATAATTAACCATTAATTATAGAACGATCATGAGTGGCACCTAGTAGTACATCATGATCCCCAATTAACAAAAGATCAACGGTTGATCGTAACTATTTCAAACCCTTGATGCTTTCGAATGAATCGTGCCCCATTCCTTCACTCATCTTATACCCACTTGGTTCGTGACATGGTCTATCAGGTCTCCCCCACTAGGTCGACTACGCCACACCTAGCCCAAGTATCATTTCCTCGTCCCACGGATTCTAGTTACTCCATGTATCGAAGAGTACCTTACTCTAAACATGTAATGCTTTGGCCAAAGACTTTAGTAACAATCCGACGAGAGGCGGGTATACATCTCCTCGCAAGGAGTGGTGAATCCTTTATAGGCTATTCAAACACCTTCGATCACTCCGACTTATACCCAATCATCCCGGGTCCACATCTCCTTAGAGATGTTTGCTTAAGATGTCAAAGCATAAGTCTCCATGATCAAGATGACTTGAATACCGCAAGTCAAAGGAACATCGCACTTAAGCCACAGTAAGAACTTCATCGACATATCTATATATGCAGAGAACCATATGAAGTCTTACGGCTGGTCACTCCAATGAACTAGTTACCATAACTAGCATCCACGATTAACTCCGGACATCACTATGTCTCCAGCCAGTGAGAATCAGCTGCTTGGATACACCAAGGAGTATACCTCGTGCTAGTCTCAACAGAATTGATGGTGTCCAGATTCATCAATTCATCGACTAGGGATAATTCCGATACATCACAATTACACATGTAGAGATACTCACTAGTTGTGATCCAATCACAAATTCTCTCATGCTGTGAATCGTATCGTGGACATTCAGTAAATGAGTTTAAGATCCAATCAAATACATAAAACATGTATACTCAAATAGTGAATCTTCATTTATCATATAAATGGTTCATACATAAGGCGATTGCCTTAGGATATCTCTCATATATTACTAACACAGATCACTAGCATTTTATAAGCATTCAGATACCATTTACATTGCTCTAAACTTATTTTGTAGTTGCATGCTATGCGTTGAAGATTTGAAATCGATCTTATGCAACAATGAAAGAAATGAATAATTTAAATATGCCTTCCTTTTGCACTAGAAGAAATAGATTAATATTTGTGAGCCTGGTGTTCCAAGTTAAAGCATTCATCTCAGATGCTTCTATGTTTGTCATCTTGAAGGACTTGGTGCCACTATATGGTTTTTACTTATCGTACAATTTCTTCTCTCTTTCTTTTGTTCTAGCAGTGGATAATTTTTTGCTGCTTCTATCACTCATAGGTTGGGCCTGCCACATTTAAAACAAACTTTCAGCCTCCGATGGTTTGGGGAATAGAACAGGTTTGGATGCTTCTCACTCTGAAACAAAAATCATTTTCAATATGAACATTAGCATTATTCAAATGTCAAAGTCAACATAACTTGTAAGTATTCTTTCACTTTTAAGATATGAAATTTTTGATGTTAGATAAGATCCATGTAGCCAACCCTATCTAAATTGAGCTCTCAACCATACTTCATTCCTCTTCTCCCAATCATAGAGTGTGTTTACAGGTTATGGAGTTGTATTATATCATCATGTTTTTACCAAATCACACTCATTTTTGTCTCCTCTATCTTATCTACATATCTATCTATCTATTTGAAATTGCTAGCAGGAGGAACTTCAACCATAACCTATACTTTTAGACCTAGGCAATTTTTTAGTAATGTGCTCAACCATTTGTTGGCTGAAAAAATAAATTCTATTATCCATAGGCCCTAGTTTCCACTAAGACCAGGGAAAAATGAGAATAGTGGGGAAGAACTCATCGGAAAAAGGATTAGAAAATATTTCACGAGTTTAGTTTCCTAGGGAAGAAAAGAAGTAAAGTTTTCCATCGGACTGGTTTCTTAGAGGGAAGAAAAGAGGGAGGATGATACAGTACAGTGGAAGGATAGAGATACAATCCTCATTTAGAGGAAAACTCTAATACCATTTGATGCAGCACAGCGAAAGGATATAGATACAATTCTCACCTAGAAAAAAATTGTGATATCAATTGATGCGACACATCGGAGCAAAAATGGATACTATCCTCACTTAGAGGAAAGTTGTCAATTTTCACCCAAAGAAAAGGAAATTACAATTGCATTAACTCAAAATGTGATCAATACATAAAATCCTAATCCTTTTTTATAGTTTGAGGATACCGCATATTCTTTATAAAATAACAGAAAAATCTTAATTTTTCTAATAAAACTCTAATAGACTTTTCTTAAAAAATTAAATATTTTTTTAAGCTTCAACTAATTATAAAAATTAATGACTCTTACAACTTTTAATAAGTTAAATTTTTGATTGCGTTATTCTTTCCAACTGAAGAAAACTTGACTAAGTGGGAGGATAAACTGACAACACAAGTGCATCAATGCAATATATTGGTGTGAGGTGGCGTGCGTCACTTCTTTAGCTGGATCAAGTAGTTGATGTTCATTTCCTCCCAAACTAGAGGAGAGGCTTCGAAGTTCATTTTTAGTGATCCATATGTCATCAATTATTGAAAACTCTTTCCAACAAACAAGTATCGATGAGTATTTTCCTTTGGAGAGATCACTGTTTGATGGTTTATAATGCTCTCAATTTGAAAAGATGGTGTTATGGATGAGAGTGTTAGAATTGGCATTATACGTACACGGTATGTCGACAAATCAATAGACAAAGAAGACCTTGACTCCTCAACCGAAGAAAGCTTGACTTTGTTAAGTGGGAAGGTAGAATAGTTATGAAGTGAAGGTGCTTTTTTGGTCGAATCAGATGATTACTGATTTATTTCTTCAAACATTATGTTTTCGATGTCGATGTGTTTTCTTTTGTCAAGTGGAAAAGTAGAATAGTTGTAAAACGGAGGCATCATTTTAGTCGAATCTGACAGTTGTTTATTTATTTCTTTAACCATTGCCTTTTTGCTATCAATATGGCTCTTTGTTTGTATTATTCTCCTTCATTGAGAAGAATTCAACTCTTGATGAGTTGTTGATCTTGGATCATCTTTTTCAAGTGTATGGAGTAATTTCTTCGATAATTCAGGATCGTAGGATGAGAATGTTGTGTCACTGGTGGGAATGTAGTAGTCAATACCATCGGTATATGACCTATAGTCAATTCAACGGAGAAAAGCTTGAATGTTCCATGATATGGTAACAAGTCCTTGACACTGAAAATTACATTAATGTTTAAATAAGTAGCAAGTCCTTCACAACATATGCATTAACACTAATTTTTCTTATGATTTGAAAAGGGTCAAAAGAGGGGTTATGAAGTTTTTTTAAAGAGTTTTTAAGGATGTACTTGGGGTGAATGCAAACAAACACATAATCCCCTACATTATATTCCTTAAATTTACAGTGTGCATTAATTTGAATTTTATAAGCCTTATTACTCAATGTGATTTTCCTCCTAAAATCGGTATGGATCTATCTAATTTGCTTAATAAAACTCAATTCAAAAGAAGGAGAAGTGGTAGGTAAGAGAATCATGTCAATAGGGTGATGAGCTTTCGAGCCATATACGATTTTGAATAACTATGGTAGATTGGTTTATTGAGTTGTTGTGGGTGAAGTCAACAAGTGGTATGCTCGACAATTTAGATTTTGGCATCAAATTCTTAGTGTGATTGGTCATATGTATTTGTGGGGGTCGGTAATTTTGTCCAACTTATGCCATCAATTTTTATAGGGTCCAATTTGATGTCATGGATTATTAATGGTACCATTTCCTTTTTCTTTTCAAATGAGCATTGTGTGAAAAGATGGTGAGATTGTCTCAAGGTTTGAGACATTTTTTTGAGCGGGGTTTGGGTGCGGTTTCGATGTGTCTTGAATCTTATGAAGGGCCTATGTGGAATCTATGTTGATGCAACTCATTATCGACTATGATTTTACAAAATTTACTCTTACATTTTGCATATTTATGAAAGATATTAGTGTTTTTCATGCATCATCTGATGTAGACATTGAAAGGATATAATTAACTACATTAGTTCCTTTGGTATATTCTTCAATTTTATCATTTTCATTGTGCTTGTCAAAAGGGTTAATTTCTTTATTGTATTCTTGTTCTAAGGATAACTTTGTGTGGATATTTAGATGCTATATGACCTTTGTCATGACAATTAAAACATTGAAATTAGTTTCCATTTTCCTAATGACTTATGTATTTGTCTCTTTTCACTTGATGACAGATTCAAGATGAGTTGGGCTAGGAGGCTTGCTAGATTATGATGATGTTTTATAAGTGGGTTTATTACTATTGAGAGGCTTAATGAATGGATGTAAAGGGGTTTTATAAAGTGTTTAATCTATTCAGCCTTTTAGGAAGCCTCTTCAATCATGGTTGGGGCAAATAATGTTAGTGCTTATAAGCTCCACATATCTCCACAATGGCATGATATTGTCCACTTTGGGTCTAAGCCCTCATGGTTTTATTTTTGGGCTTTACCCAAAAGGCCTCATACCAATGGAGATATCTTTTTTCTTATAAGCACATGATCTTTTCCATGTCTTACCAATGTGGGACTTTGATTGTATTCCTCATACTCCCAACAATCCCCCCCTCAAACGAAGGACCACATTGGGCCCCCCCTCAAGCCTATCCCTCCTCGAAGGATTTTCTCTGCTTGATGTCCGATCTTCAACCCACCAGAACTTCCTGCCAGTTGTTCGGTCCCCCCGACCCAACTAGACTTCCTTCCTGATGTCTGGTTCTCTTGATCCGGACGTGGGAGCTCAACTTCCTTCGTTCGAGGTTCATGGCTTGACATGGACCATGGCTCTGATACCAATTGTTAGTGCATATAAGATCCACATATCTCCACAATGGCATGATATTGTCCACTTTGGGTCTAAGCCCTCATGGTTTTATTTTTGGGCTTTACCCAAAAGGCCTCATACCAATGGAGATATCTTTTTTCTTATAAGCACATGATCTTTTCCATGTCTTACCAATGTGGGACTTTGATTGTATTCCTCATACTCCCAACAAATAATTTTATTCGTCTTTGAATTTGAGGTCTCAATCCATCAATGAAGTAAATCAAAATTTGACTAAGATTTAATTTACAGTTATAATGCATTCGTAGGCTTTCAAATTTACTTAGTATTCATTTACATTCATATTTGATTGCTTTAAATTGATCCATAAAGTGTATTGTTGTTTTCTAAAGTGTGGTGGAATATATTTTCTAGTTATAATCCGTTTTATCTATGCCTAATGTGTGATTGGTTCTTTCTCATTTGCCATGTATTGATCTTGAATAATTTACATCTTAGACATTCTACAAGTATTTCTTTGTTGAACTTGTGACTTTGAATTTGCAAATCGTACTTATTCAATTTTAGTCATATTGTGTCGGTCAAAATAATTCTCAATTTTGGCAATCCAATCGAGAAATGCATTTGAATTTAATTGACCATCGAAGTTAGGAACATCTAATTTCACTTGAGGTAATATGTTTTCTAACCTGATTTCAAATTTAGATTTAGGTCTAGACCTAGATTGGGTTTGAGTATTTCGAAAGTGATCTACTTTGTTAATAACCGTTTGATGGTTCTAACATGGATGATGTGTAAATGACAGTTGAGATATGTGATTTGCGGACTCAAGGCTCGTATCTTTTACTAGGTTGTCAGCAACATGAGTTTTAAACCATTCTAGATCTTCCACTCTGAATCAGTAGGTCTTAAGCTAATCTTTCAAAAGTTCAAATTTGTATCTATTTCTATGATAGTGGAGTTTTTCATTGTGGTAATGTGGAGATTTGACAAATTTAGAGTATTATAAACTTAAGATTCACAGTAATTTAAAAAATAAATAGGAAATTAAATGAATGATGATGAACTAAGTAGTAAATTCAATAAAAGAATAATGTCAAAATAGGTAAGTAATAAGACGATGATATAATAGATAAGAATAATGAGAAAATTTGATAATGCACATAAAGTAATTAATCCACTCAATTAAACAATAGTAATTTTCAAAGAAAAAACTATGCTATTAGATTGATCCGAGTCTTCTTGTTGTAGAATTTGAAAGTTCACAAGCAAACTTGATCTCCTCTATTTATGATCTCCTATATTATAGGTGGTTGTCGCGAGGAAACAATGATGATGGCAGTGATAGAGATCGAGAGGTGAGGATATAAGACGATAAGGAATTGATGATGTGTGAAGATGATGAAATAATTTAGGAATATAATTAGAACCAATGAATAGGTGAAAATAGAGAATTAATGGTGGTATAAAACAGCGAAAGATGAAGAGGATAATAGATGAGTGGAGGATACGGTGAAAGAAACTGTGTATTGATGAGGGGAAAAGAAAATCTCAAATAAAAGTTGTGATTGAGAAGATAGAGCAACACTGCTCCATGATGACGTCACAGTAGATGGATTAGTAGCGAAAAAGAAGGAACAATAATTGTGATAAGAAGAAAAAAAAAAACATGCTGAATAGTGATAGTAATGAAAGTACAATGGAGATGGGGATGACGATAGTGAAGGAAAAATACGATGAGAAATAAAGAATAACAAGGAAGATGGATAGTATGTATTAAGTATCGAATCACAAATTCAATTTGATACCATTCGATGTAGCACATCGGAAGAATGGAGATACAATCTTCACTTAGAGGAAGGCTCTGATACCATTTGATGCAGCAGAACAAAAGGATATATACACAACCCTCACCTAGAGGGAAGCTATGATACTAATTGATGGGACATATTAACTCAAAACGTGATCAATACATGGAATTTTGACCCCCTTTTTATAATTTAAGGATGCGATCTATTCGCCTCTGCGAGCTAGCTCGGATGGTAACCACACATAGAATTTGTCCAAGGAAGCAAGGGTTAATCCCCCGCTTCTGCGGGGGTGTCGACTCTCCGTGCGATTTACCAATGGATTTTGAGCTAAAGGCTCCCCATGATTTACCTCTCTTACGATGACCCGGAGGCGGGCTGATAGGAGCCTCTAGGTTGGCAGATTTCAACCTTTTGCCCAAGGATGTGATCTATTCTTTATAAAATATAAAAAATAATAATTTTTCTAATAAAAACCTAATAGATTTTTATAAAATAAATAAATATTTTTTTTTAAGTTTCAACTAATTATAAAAATTAACAACTTAGATATCTTTTAATAAATTGAATTCTTCACTGCATCAGAAATAGATTTAACTTTCTTTTTAGAAGTTGGATTTATGAACTCCATTGCATGTGAAAGATAAACTTCTATTGTTGTTTCTGTGTAGGAAACACACCTTTAGACTCCTTTGTCAGGCCTAAGAGATAACTCTCAGAATCATTTGCTGACAATGTCATGTTATTATGGTGAGGTAAAAAGTAGTGATAGCTGAGTTTGCTTGCAGGAACACTTGGTGGAGGGCTTAATATACTATTAGATCTGAAGCTCGAACACAGGCGATCCAATCCTGTCAAATTAACTGGTAGTGTCATGAAACTTGAATGATTTTTGTAGAAAGATTGAGATAATTAAGCAAAAAAGTCTTCTAGAGTTCAGTCACCTTGCACTCAACATTTGTGTCCTATGTAACCTGTTGTTATGCAAATGTTCAATGCTTTTAAGGTGATAAACTCTTGCTTTTCTTGAGATGTTAGGTGTTTGCCCGACCGAAGTGGTTAACATTTAGTAAACTTAAAGAACTAAAGTTCTTAAAAATGAGGATGAAAATAATCTTTAAAAAACTGAAGGGTAAGTTGATTGTCACAAGCTTGTTATTTCTTTTTGACTATTATGTTCCACTGAAAACTTCTTGACTAAAACAATTGACATTTGTAAAAAAAAAATATGGATTGAAAACTTAAAGTAAACAGAGATTTTTCCTCTATTATCTTTTTTCTCTAATTGTTTCCTTCGTTTATAGGAAACAAAGCCTTAGTCGATACCTAATTCAATATTAGGCAAGGTCTTGTAAAGACCTTGTCATATGTGTAGAAGAAGATGTGGGACAAGTAGAGGTCATGCTTGATTATATAGATGCCCTTGTAGAAGAAGATGTGGGACAAGATCCCAATGATGATGATGGCCTTCTGAAAGTTAAATGGGCAAGTGGATTTGTTGGCATGCAAAATGGTCCAGATTTGGTGTATTAATGGTAGAGATGGGGATTGAGGAGATCATTCCCACTCGAATACCATGTTAACATGGGAAAAATATTAGGGTTATCCTTGAGGTAGTCCCCTTCACATTTGTATGCATTATCTTATTGTCATTTTAAATTAAAAAATCCTTAAGTTTGATGTATTCACGTAATATCCTGATCTATTTACTGTTAGGTCCTTAGCACCTTCCATCAAATAGTGGATTCCTAAATTTCCACCTACTCTGTGGATATATTTCCAATTGTATTTGTTTTTCATACAAGGACACAATGAATAAATTGCCATGATACATCAATATTTATTGTGGACTAGTTGGTACAATTCTTGTCAAAATAGTTTACTAATGATAGATTTCCCTTGTTCATTTGTGGCTGATAACCAAACAAGAACAAAGATTATCTATGTTTCAGGTCAAACAAAATATGACCGGCAAAACCCATCAACTTCTAGATGCTCGATCGAAGGGCAGGTAATATTCGAGAGTCTACTTCAATATCTTGTAGAAAATAGCATGTTTGCTGGTTCAAAAATGTTTTTTAGCTACCTTCATGTTGGCATGTTGAATTTTAAAATCTCTTTCTTTGCAATCTAGAATCAGAGTCATATTTTATATGTATAATTTAGTACACTGCAAGACTGTATTTGCTACTGGAAAATTTCAAGTCAAATTGTGTTTGATAAAACTACAGGTTTTGCAAACCAATGAAATCTATGTGCATCTTAAAAAAAAAAAAAAAAAAAAGGAGAGTCATACTTGTCTAAAGTAGACTTGCTTGTTTTCGTTTGACAAAATGAATATCCTTGAACAAAGACTGCTATATTTGATCTGGAGCTAAATTTCTTAAAAATAAATGAGTTATATGAGCTATTCTTGAGGTAGATGGAACCAAATTGTGTTCCAAAAACTGGTCATGGAATGATAATTTGGAGTTAAAGATGGCCTGGGGTGATGACTTGGAAATCACGTGGATTCCTCTATGGTACTATGTGATCTTGGAGGAGGAATTGATGTGAAGATTATCTGAGGCAATGAGGGAATTTTGGTGTGTAGAACCTCCAAGAATAGGACCAGTGCAGTTTTCTCATGAGTAAGGCCTGCAGTCCTTGAGAGATCTATATTCCAGGATAGTGGATAGGGCAGGCTGTGCCTCAGGATCACGTTGACAAGGCAGTCTGTCCTCCAGGATAGCAGACAGAGGGAGGAGAAACACTGGCAATCAACCAAGTTATACTGTGAAATTTTGGAACTATGTGGTATTGGGCTATCCTAATATACACCGTTTTACCATCTAAATATTTTAATCTGAGGTTAGACAGAAGTAGCCATTTTCAAAATATTGTTTAGTTATATAATACAAAAAGTGTTAGGGTTGGTTTTGATATATCAGGGCAGAATCAGATCCTAACTGCTTATGACCAGCTCCGAAAGTCGATCAGTTTGACTCAATCTGTTGACATCCCTTGTGCATGGATGCATTCACACCATTTGCCTCTTTCATCTTTTCGCCTTAATTTATTCTCATCACTTCATCCTTGTACTTGGAAAAAAAGGATATTCTACTGCTTCAAGCTTTGTTATTTATTTTCAGTGGATCTTGTATTTCAATCGCCCCTAATGAAGTAAATGAGGAATGATTTTAAGTTATTCCATAACCCTAGCTAGCTTTTTCTACTTACACACACACACATATATATATTATCATATTATGATTTTACAAATAAATGTATGTGCATTTAGAATATCACAATCAGGTTGTCAAAACTTCCCTCAAGCTGGTCTAAAGATGTTCTAAAGATGTCGCAAAATAATTATTGGCTGAGATGATGCACTTGCTTAGGTTTTCAGGTTCTCAATATATTTCTTCTTATATTTTATTACCTATTTTTTGTTCTTTAGTTTCAAAATATTTCTTGATCTAAAGCTTTTGTCATAATTGAGGTTCCTATAGTCCAAAGAACTCGCGATAAGAACAATTCATCAGTAAAGATTTGTGTCCATATGCAGGTTTGATGGTGTAGCTCCTGAACCTCGGGAGGGAATCAAGAGTGGTCATATTCCAGGAAGTAAATGTGTTCCATTCACGGAGGTAATGTGTACTAAAAATCAATTGAATGAGGTGTCTCGCATTTCTCGGCAGATGGAAAGGCCAAGTCTCCAAAATTTCAATGTTTTTGACTATCCAAGAATTCTTTTTATTCCTAAACTTTATTCCTACTAATGAATCCATAGAGAGTCATCTACAATAATTTTGGAGATTGTGTTCGCTTGGAGTTTTCAAAGCATGTCCCAATATCAATTATTCAAGTGCACAAGTTTTCTACCATACATTATTTATATCGAACTTGGAGAATCTTAGATTAGAGCAGATCAAAATATAATCTTACACAAATTTTAGTAAAATCTTTCAACATGTTTGAGACTTATGGAGACTAAGACAGTTGAGATTAGTACTTTTCATACATATAATTATATAAATTGCAATGAGTTTGAGAATTATGGAGAAGAAGACGAGGAAGGTTAGGTTTCATGGACATACATACACATTACAGTAATTCAAGTTAATAACAGTTTTCGTTTGCTTCCTTGAATTCTAAAATATCAAAAGTGGTGTTGTAGAATTCGAGATGTTGTAACATAAAAAAGCTTTAGCACTGAATCCTGTACGTGTTTGCTCGTCGATAAAGAGTTTGTGGTGTTCTAATGCAATTATTCTATTTATGAGCAGATGGTTGATAGTTCAAGCCTGCTTTTGCCTGAAGATGAGCTTCATAAAAAGTTTTCGCAAGCAGGTGACAACCTCTCTTTTTATTCAAATGCTTCCAATAATACTCGATTTCATCACCTATTACTAAATTATTATTTTATGGCGATTGTTAAACTTTGCTTATTTGAAAAAGGACGGAAACTTCGCACAATTATGCTATGAATATCAGAAAAACTTCATAGCAGTGCAATTAAGGAATTATTTTTATGAACTTTTTAATGAGCATTTTATCTATAATTTTTTTTATAACTATTTAAATAAAGGTGAGGTAGACTTCTCTAATTATAAAGATTTCAAATCGATATGAAACTTTGGGAAAGATCTTTAGTGGGAGGATAAAAATCCTTTTTTGAAAATGAAGAAAAATAATATTATATGATGTCATTACTAGTGCTAGAGGACAAATATATAATTTGAAGCTCGAATTGTGAAAAAAAAAAAGTAAGTGAAGGTAGAAATTAAAGGTTTAAAAAAAAAAAGGTAAAAAAATAAAAATTAAATATATGAGATGTAATTTTAGTAACGAGAAAAGAATTAAAGGAATTGAATAGTTAAGATGGATGAAAATGTAATCTCTATAAGTTTTAGGTATCTTGTATTTATCATTGGATTAAGGATAGAATTTATCACAAAGTTATGGATTAGAATGTTCAGATGACAAACAATAGCATAATAATATAAGAGAGATGAAAATGCTTTGATGGATAGAGGTGGAATTCTAATAGTTGATAATAAAAAAAAACATTGAGGTTACATGACCAATAGATTTTATAGTTATCAGAGATTGCATCAAAGCGGAAGACATAATAATAAGAATATGGGAAAAGTGAAAGAAAACATTAGTCAATGTAATAAAAAATAATTTAATTAGCTTGAATGGCAGGTGTCGTCTGATTTAAAGATGGAAATAAAATGATCAATCATATCTAATTCTAACTTATAAATTAAACAACGGTATTGAAATGACTAAATTCATTCCATTTTCGCATTCAAATCAAAGGTTACCGTGCTTGTCTTATAGTTTTGCATAGTGCTCAATGGAAGAATACTTGCAGGCGTATCTTTGGACAACCCGATTGTTGCCGCCTGTGGAAGTGGGATGACTGCCTGCATCCTATGTGTGGTGAGATTTTACTAGCGTCTTCGTTTGCCCCCGTCTGGGAATTGATTAGCCGATGAACGAATCAATGCCACTTCTCAGGGTCTTCATCGCCTTGGAAAGGTGGATGTTCCAGTTTATGATGGATCATGGACTGAATGGGCAACTCGACCAGGCAACACGATTCTTACTCTTGCCACTGATTAACTTGCTGCTGGTTCTGTACACGAGTTACATGGTTCGTCTATGAATGCGCCAGAGGCAAAACTCCTCCTTGATTATATCTATCTTGGATTCTGTAATTGGTGAATTGGTTCTTGCACAAATTGGTTTCCGGTATGTTACGAGTGGTGCCACTCCAAACCAAACTCAAATGCGACTCCGCTTTGCATCATGTTGGAGGAAATCTTTGAATGGAAAACAATCCCAATAATGATCAATCAGTACAATTCCAATAATGCTACTCGAGTCAAAGGCTCAACATACCATTCATGGTCACTACAAGCATAGAGCATATGTCTAGCAATAGAAAACAAATCCACCACAAGCAAGCAGAAATAAGAAAAGCAAACCATATTTCCAAATATAAGGAGGAATTACTCAGCCTTCTTCCTCATCTGCTTCCTCTTCCTCGTACTCTTCCTCCGCTGTTGCATCTTGGTACTGCTGGTACTCAGCCACCAGGTCGTTCATGTTGCTCTCGGCCTCAGTGAACTCCATCTCATCCATACCCTCTCCGGTGTACCAGTGCAAGAAAGCTTTCCTCCTGAACATGGCTGTGAATTGCTCGCTCACCCTCCTGAACATCTCTTGGATGGAAGTAGAGTTGCCAATGAAAGTCGATGCCATCTTGAGCCCCTTGGGTGGAATGTCGCACACACTGGACTTCACATTGTTTGGTATCCACTCCACGAAGTAGGACGAGTTCTTGTTCTGCACATTGAGCATCTGCTCATCGACTTCCTTCGTGCTCATCTTGCCACGGAACATGGCCGAAGCAGTTAAGTATCGGCCATGGCGGGGATCAGCAGCACACATCATATTCTTGGCATCCCACATTTGCTGGGTTAGTTCGGGTACAGTGAGAGCCCGGTATTGTTGCGAACCCCTTGAGGTAAGGGGTGCAAACCCTACCATGAAGAAGTGCAGACGTGGAAAAGGGATGAGGTTGACTGCCAGCTTCCGAAGATCAGAGTTGAGCTGTCCAGGGAAACGAAGACAGCAAGTGACACCGCTCATTGTAGCAGAGATCAAGTGATTGAGATCACCGACTGGCATGTAGAGGGAAAAAAACATTAGTCATGTAACATCAAACAAGCGCAGCAGAGGCAAGGATTGAAGCAATAGACTCACATGTGGGGTTTGAAAGTTTCAAGGTGCGGAAACAGATATCATACAACGCTTCGTTGTCAAGTACCATACATTCATCAGCATTCTCAACGAGTTGATGAACCGACAGGGTAGCATTGTATGGCTCCACAACTGTATCAGAGACCTTGGGAGAGGGGAAAACTGAGAAGGTAAGCATCATCCTATCTGGATATTCCTCTCTGATCTTTGAGATGAGAAGGGTCCCCATGCCTGACCCAGTGCCTCCTCCCAAAGAGTGGCACACCTGGAACCCTACACACCATAAGAAAAGAAACAGATTTTATTAAAAAAAAACACACAATCTCACTTTTTAACTAGAAAAGAGAAAAATAAACATCAGATATTCACAACAAGTAATGGATCTTGAAAGAGGCCACACTATTCCTTTTCTGCATCTGAGAATGGAAAAATCAGACAAATGATATCCTGATAAAGTCAGATGATGTCAAACTTTAATAAGCATCCAAGCAAAAGCATTTATATTAAAATTTGTTTGTGCAACATATCTCCACTTCGGCGGTCATTTCCCGTTACCTCTGAATAGTCATCTCTTAGTGAACTAAGACAATCAACTTTATCCCACTAGAAGGAATCGACTACATTCATTGTAGTTTGCCAAAGTTTAACAGACAACATAATACAACTCTCTCCCTTTTTCATCGGGACTTAGGACACTCAAAACAAACAATATATTAATAAAAAAAATTGAAAGAACAAAAGTCTATTGACATTCACACGCCTTTGTTGGACAAGCCGTAGGAATCTCGGATAAAACAAACTCAAGTAGGTGCTATTTATGCTTCTGGGATCTATAGAAAAGGTAGATTTGTCAGATATGGAAGCCTGATGTGCTATAAGCTATACTTCATCTTTCAACATTATAGTTTGTTTAGAACCCAAGATTCCAATGAATTTAGGACTGATTTTATAACTCAATAAACCTGGGTTATTTTGTAAATCATAACACAGGAGCCGTGAATTTATCAGATATGGAAGCCTGATGGGCTACAAACTATACTTTATCTCTCAAGGTTACAGTTTGAAACCAAAGATTTCAATGAAATTTAGGCGTGGTTTCATAAACCAATAGAACTGTATTATTTTGTAAATCATAGCATGGAAACTTACAAACTAAAGTTGAGTAAAGTTTAATTTGATAATTTAAACATACAGACGAAATAAGATTGAGCTCACATCTTGGCTGTCACTAAAAATTAACATGTAACGATCGAGAACTTCACCTAGACCCTTTCTTAAAGAAGTCAAAGATCGTGATCAAAATAAAAAAAAAAAGAAGATCATGTGATCTGTTAAGATGAAGCCTCTTAAGCTTTATGTGCCCCAACATGAAGAACCACTATTAAGAATAGCTGTAACAACTACAGTACCACCACAACTAAAATGTGGGAAGGCATCATGAGGGATACAATTGTCTCTGAACCGAAACCGTACTCGACAGACCAATCCTAACAAAAAAAAAACCATGAAGCTCTTTTGATAGGAATTGAAGAATCAGATCCTTCAAATGCCCAAAAAAATAAATAAATAAAATAGAACTCACATGTTGCAAGGTGTTTTTATATATTTGAATTAAATTTGCAGAATGTTATAAGAAGAGAGGACACATCTGCACCAATGATGTTTGAAAAATAAAGTATAACCCTAGATCTATCAAATTCAGCTCAACTTTCACCACTACAAAAAAACCCATGAAATAGGCCAGATCCACTAAGAATTAAAGCATCTTTTGAACGAGAAAGGTCTTACCCTGCAAGCAGTCACAGTTCTCTGCCTCCTTCCTGACCACATCAAGCACCGAATCAATGAGCTCAGCACCCTCCGTGTAGTGCCCCTTGGCCCAGTTGTTACCAGCCCCAGACTGGCCGAAGACGAAGTTATCCGGCCTAAAGACCTGGCCAAAGGGCCCAGATCGGACGGAATCCATAGTTCCCGGCTCAAGATCCATGAGCACCGCCCGCGGAACGTACCGCCCGCCGCTTGCCTCATTGTAATAGACGTTGATCCTCTCGAGCTGGAGGTCCGAATCGCCGGTGTACTTCCCAGTCCCGTCGATTCCGTGCTCGTCACAGATCACCTCCCAGAACTTGGCTCCGATCTGGTTCCCGCACTGCCCGCCCTGGATGTGAAGGATCTCTCTCATCGTCGCTCCTCCGCTTTAAAAAAACCGAGAGATCCGTATCGCCGGAGAGAAGTGGAGGCGCAGAGAGGAGTGAGTGCAGGTCTCAGATCTGGGACGTCCTTTTATAGTAGGGTTATTCCGATCTCCTCACCCAAGTAACCTTACCGCTTCCAACTTTTGAATATCAGGCCGAGGGGTCTATTGAGGGATGCACTCAGATAAGGCAGGCAATCTACGGCGTAGACGCGAACTGGATAAGGATCGTACGGTGGACGGTCGCTGGAGAAGTCGTACGGGAGCTAGTATCGATTGGGGTCTGGATAGGTGAGCTGTTGTCACGTGGACGAGGTGCGGTGGGCCAAAGAAAGCGACGGGCGGTTGTCGTCCTCCGCCGGCGCTTTTAATAAAAGTTTATCGCATTTAAGAGCCGAACGGCGTTGTCCGGTTCAGGAACCTAAACCGGTGTCAAATTTGATGAGATGTCGCGTGTCCGGTGGAACGTTGCATTCCGCCTGCAAAATCAATTGTCTTATTTGCCCCTACGACACATAGGGTGCAACCATAGAAATAAAGTGATATTTTATACGAAAATATAATTCGATTTTTTATTGTAATATTTTTTTGATTAAAATTTTAAAAAAATATATATTCGAATGATTTTAAAGTTTAAAAATTTATTCGGTAGACGAAATACAATTTCAATATTTGATCGTCATTCAAAGATGACACGATTATGAAGTCTCGATTGAATTTAAAAAATTTGTAAGCATTTTCCTGATTTATTTTTGGTGGTCGATAGAGATCACTTGAATTCCGATCTTATCCGACTCAGCTATTGATAAGACATCTTGATGATATGTGGGACAGAGTCGATCACTTTCAGAGATTAATCGGATCAAATTTTTAGATACTTAATATAAAAAAACAATTTTGTTATTTACTTCGAATATTTTCAAAAATAATACGGGCGAATATTATTTATTATAATTTTCGTCATCCTTCCCTAGCAAAATTTCCATTTTATCACTCCAATTAAATTAGAATTATTATACATACAAAAATACTATTTTAATTTTTAAAAAAAAGTATTTAAATTTATTTAAAATCACTATAAGAGTTACTATATTAATTTTAAAAGTAATTTTAATTAATTTAAATTAAATTGATAAATATGATTTCAAATATAAACTCTTAGCTGTAGAAATTTTGATTAATTAATAGAATTGCTTTGACACTTTATAGCAGCTATAACACTATCAAAATATATGTACTTATCTTTTTTACAACTCACATAGTAATGGGTGGTTAAGTATAACGATTTAACATAGTTCATGTGGTAGATGATATTTGGTGACCCACATTAGTTACAAGGTTAACTCATGGAAGGAGGATTAGAAAAATCCTATTGATTTATATTTCAGATTACAAAAAAAATATTAAAAAATACTCAAATGGTATGATCTTTGTGTCATTCTCAAATGGAAGGGATAATTTCGAGTTTTTTATTAGTGAAAAATCTATTGTTAAGTGTTCTATCTAACTAAAGTATCTTGATCTTCTTGGCTATCAAAATGAGAGTATACATTATCTTTTTGTTTTTTTTTATTTGAACTTTCGCTCTGATTAATTTTTAGGAGTGACCGACTTAGTTTCATAGATCTTCAGAACGCCTCGCCAATAATTAAATCGGATAAGGTCGGAATCCAAATGACATATATTGATCATCAAAAATAAATTAGAGAAGCACCTACAGTTTTTTTATGGTTCAGTTCGGACTTCATAATCGTACCATCTCTAAACGACGGTCAATATCGAAATCGTACTCGATCTATCGGATAAGTTCTTAAGTTCGAAGGTCATCCGAATAGATTTTTATTAAATTCATCATCGAACGATATGACAGTAAAGACTCGAATTAAATTTTCTTATGAACTCTTCATTTTGATGGGTGCACTTTTGACATTTTTAAAGCCATGTTCCATATCATTGATAGTCCTAACAAATTACGCTGACGTTTGAATCAGAGGTCAAATCTCTTTGCTACGATTGTAAATGAATTAAATCTTCTTAAGCAATTTTAGCATTATTTAGCTCAGTAATTAAAAGCATTCATTCGATACACACCATGTCAATTAAATGAATAAATTTAGAATAATTCATTATACTAAGGCTGCATTTGGTAGGACGTAATGTAATCTAAATTGTAATGTAATCCAAATTATAATGAAATACAATATAATCTTGATTATATTACTATGTTTGGATAAAAGTTAAATGTAATCTTGGATTACAAAGGTTATTATATTATTTTGTTTGGTATTCATTATAAAGGCGATAGGAATGAATCGACGGCGATGACGTAGACAACGACGACGATGACGATGGAGGCAAATCGACGATCGACTAGTCGATCGGCGATCGGCAAACGACTTCTTTGTCGATCGTGGCCGTCGATCACCGGTTGTCGTCATAATTATAAAATTTTAGTGTCTTTTGTAATCCATATTATATTACATTACAATTTTAAGACAATAACAAATTAAAAAAAGGAATCTACTTTATAATGTAATCTAGATTACATTATAAGATAGATTACGACATACCAAACGCAGCCTAAATGAATAATTCGAATATATGCGTTTTCAATTCATTAATATTTATAAATAAAGATTATGAATTATTCACGAGTAATACTCGTGAATAAATTTTATAGATCTATTAAATTATAAATACACAAAGAAGCTCGCTCTCACACTTCATCAGCGTATATATTTTCTCTCACGCTTAATGCTAAATCACAATTCGACACAACAGCTGATGACCGATGTGCAGGCCAACAATCGATCGACCTCAAATAAGATCAAGTCGACTCGATAATTCACAAAGAATCTTAGCACCGCCACCCACTGCAACTTGCAGGCGTCCCACTCCGAGTGCCTTGCACACCCACCGCCGTTGACTTTGACCTGGTGTCGGGGAGTCTCAAAGTCAATGGTCAACAGCAATAAATTGTACTATATAAATTCTAATTAAGAGGTCAGGTTGAGGGAATGAGGTGGAGGAGAAGGAGGAGGGATAGAGTGCCAAGAGGCTACGTGCCAATGATGGTTGGCATAGAGGCCGAGGAGAGATTTCTGATGCACACCGATCGAGCTCTTCGAGCACCTGATATTCGCCGTCGCCGGAGATGACAGAGCAAGAGTTTGGGTATGCGCAGCCACGGTCGGAGCCAAAGATAATAATCCATCTCGACTATTCTAAATCTAAGATCGGACCTGAGGTATCGAGTCCATTTTTAAAGGGATTTAAATTGCATTTTAGAAAAGTCCAAAAACTAATAGAGATGTACAAATTAATTTATTAATGATATTTTTTTATAATTCGACTCACGCTATTAAAATTTTAGATATTAAATCTTTACTTGGAGTATCTGGCCCATCTTAAAGCTTTGACCAAAATTTATCAAAGGCCCATGTGCACAGTCGGAGTTCTTTCTGTACACAATTTTCTCTCTTTCATAGGGGAGATCTTTTGCACTGATTTCGGACAGTCCTTTCAACTTTAGCAGAGTTAATCGGTGCGGCAGAATCAATCGGTTGAGCAGAGTGGAGAGGCGCTCGGTTATTCCGGAGGCTTGTGGTTTCCACAATGTTCATCTCCTCTTCCGTCCTTTCGAGGATGATGAACGATTGTTTCCCATGAAAAGTTGGTTGGATCCACTTGGACAAATTATGTCTCAATCGGTCGTACATTCGACGTGCGTAGGTCGCGCTCGCATACGAGTCACCTTACGGTAGTACAATTCAAGCCCTGAATTTGCACCCTCTGCGCACCCACACGTGAGAGAGAACCTTTTCCTTTGTATATGTTCACAATTATAATATTTATAATACATTATAAACCAATTAAATTGTCCCTCAATTTCTAATGTGGAACTAAACTCTTCTATAATAAAATTTCTCCATCCTTCCATTTCTTTATCATTCACATTTCCAACGTTTCTTTGCATCCCGTGCGACGTCGAGGAGCAATTTTGATCGGTGGTCGTCTGGTCGAGGCTAGCTTAGGGGTGTAAACGAACCGAATCGAATCGAATTTTTAAAAAAATTTAGTATTCGAGTTCGATTCGAAGTTCGAATTGAGATATTCGAATTCGATTCGAAATTCGAAAATTTAATAATTTTGGGCTCGAATTCGATTCGAATCAAAGCTCGAGTTCAGATTCGATTCAAAATTTTCGAATATTAATTCGAACGGTTCGATTACTATTCGAAATTGAGGCTCGATTTAATATTCGAATGAGGCTCAGTTTGATATTCGAAAATTAATACTCGATTTAATATTCGAATTTTTTTTTTTATAAAAAAAAAAGTTCGCGAACAGTTCGAACGGTATTATTTCGGCTCGAGTTCGATTCAAAAAATATTTGTACATATTCGAGTTCGGCTCGAATTCGATAATTTCAAATTTGAATCGAATATTATTCGAACCGGCTCGAAAAACTCGCGAACCGGCTCGATTCGTTTACACCCCTAGGCTAGCTGCAGCTGGCAGGGTTAAATTGTAGCATTTCATTTCTCTTTGTTATTTATGTGTCTGCCAAATTAAATGCATGAAAAAGGAACAGTAATTAGGAAAGGTTAATCATACCTGTGAAGTTTACTGTAATCTGCAAATTAAAGTTGTAGAGATATTTGTATTCATATGCGGTAAATATAATTAAAATTGATAATTAATTAAAAAAGATTATTAACAATTATATATAGTTACGTAAAATATTGAAATTGTCAATTTAACGATTCTCCATTTTAACTCCATAAAAATCATAAAAATCAACAGAGAATAAATTATGAGTGAATTTTGATCAGAGTGCGATTAATAAAATAATAAATGATCATCTAAATCCGAGATAAAATTCTAGACAAATTTTTAAAACGCAATTAGTAAAATAATAAATGGCCACCTAAATTCGAGACAACATTTTAGATAAAATGTTAGATCTACTGTCCAAATCAATCGTTTTTTGTCCATATAAATGTCTCCTGGGCGACAGCTGCGCATATATAGTGATTATGCAACAGGTTTAGCAGTGACCTGTGAAGCAAATTTCAATTGAATTTGTTGATCTGTAAGGTTACGTTTGGTATGTCGTAATTTATTCAGATTATATTACAAGACAGATTTTTTTGTTTATTATTGTCTTAGAATTGTAATGTAATGTAATCTGGATTACAAAAGGTACTAAAGTTTTGTAATCTGGATTACAAAACAAAACCTATGTAATCCAAATTACATTACAAGATTCACATTTGCATGCATGCAAATGTGATTTATTGCATACATGCAAATGTGATTTATTGCATGCAAATGGAATTTAGGCTGCGTTTGACGATCGGCGACGGTCGATCGGTGGTCGGTCGACGATCGGCGATCGACAATGACGATCGGCCAATCGGCATCGACCAAGCGGCGGCGGCGGCCGACCAATGATCGGCGACGGTCGGCCGGCGATCGGCCGTCGTCGATCGTCCGGTGATCGATCGACTGGCCGTCGGCGATCGACGATGTGGCCGACGGTGATGGCCGACCATCGACAACCGGTCGATCGATCGACGCGCCGACGACGATCGATGGCCGGCCGTCGGCCGACATCGACCGGCCGCCAAACGATCGACGGTGACTCGGGTGACCGGCGGCGATCGTAGCGCCGATCGACGCGGTGACGGCCGGTGATGCCGACCGACAGTCGATCCGGTTGGCCGCCGTCTATCGTCGTCGTTGTCTACGTGATCGTCGTCGATCCATTCCTATCATCTTTGTAATGGACACCAAACAAAAGAATGTAATGACTTTTGTAATCCAAGATTACATACAATTTGTATCCAAACAATGTAATGTAATCAAGATTACATTGCATTCCATTACAATTTGGATTACATTACAACTTAGATTATATTACGTCCTACCAAACGCAGCATAAGGGAATCCAATATAATATAATCCATGGTTTTTCTTGGAGGCAAAGAGAAAACCACGAGTAATAAAAAATGTTCTTCAAAATATTATTAAATAATTTTTTTTAAAAAAATATAAATTTAAAAAATATCATAAAATGTAAATTTTTAAAAATAATAGATTGAAATAATCAAATTAACTTTGTTTTTTTAATTGACGTCGGATATTAAAATATGAGGTTCGATTAATTTTAAGAATAATCAATTCGATCTTATAAAAAATTTTCATCCGTTATCAAAATAAATCAGAAAATACTCATAATGAACAATTTTATAAAATTTATCATCTCATTAAGAGAAATATTTCTACAAATATATTTAGTTAGAGATCGAATCGAAAATATTTGAGAGACCATCTACCTTTACATCATATTTCCAAAAGTCAATTAACTTTGTTTAATTATATTTCATTGCTTGATTGAGAGGATTGTTAACCAAAATAAACTTAACACGAATGCCTTTATATATATATATATATATATATATATATATATATAATCCACGTGTTAATGATTCGTTCAATTAATCTTGAAAATAGATGGTTTTCCATTTAATTTGTTCATTAGGTAAATTTAAAATACAATTTATGCATGTTCAAAAATCAATTTTTAAAATATTCATTTCATTTCAAATTTAAACTTTAGTTCTTTTATTGTTTACGACTTATTTATTTATGCATGGATCTTAAAATAGATTCACATAATATAATTTAATAATATTTAGAATATATTTTAGAAGCGCTTATAACATAATTTACAAATAGTTATAATTTCTCTATTTCATCTCTTAGATAATTAAATTTAAAGTACAATTTATATAAAGATCGACCTTCAAATTTATTAGGAATTCAGACCTAACTTTTCACACTGTGAAGGGTATATAATAATTTGTTAGCACTTTAAAAAGAAATGCATGCAAAATAGGGCTTTTAAAGTTTAGCAGCAACCTAGCAACTCGGGCCTGATATGGATTTGGGCCAGTAATTCTATAAATTGATACTTAAAAAAACTACATTTAAAATAAACTAAAAAAAATTAACTTTCATATAATAACCTTAAGATTAATAATAAAGATTACTATAATTTAATATTTTATGTTGAATCAAATCAAATTGGCAATTTTATTTAGTAACCAAATTAAATTAACTTAATTCATTTTTATTTATTGATTCTCAACTTAATTATAATTATTCATCCTTTCTAGAGCAGCTGTCAAATGGATCGATTCATGACTGGACAGGTCAACCTGTCATAAATTCAATATTTAGTGGGGAGGGGGCAGGGCGACCCACCATCTTGGCGAGTTAAAAAATCTCCAACCCAACCGAAGGTAGATTGCGGATTAGACGGGTCAACTCATAGGCCAAAAAATAAAAATAAAAAATTCAAAATTATTGAGATGTTGAAAAACTCGAGGTGATAATCGGCAGGGAGAATAAAATATCATGATAAAAAAAATATACATTTAAAACAACTAAAATTTTATAATTAAGATTTAATTATCGATCGACAATATTATGTACCAATTTTTTATTCTTCCAATACTCTAAAATATCCAAATCTTAATAATATACAAATTCAAAATTTGGCTCATCCAAATAAAGTTCTAATTGAGATTTTCAGCACTTATAATTAGTTGACTCTGATATGTTATTATTTTATATATTGATTGAAATATTAGTGATAAAATAATTATAAAATTAATTAGATTATAAAAAAAATTTGCCAGAGTACTTGAATTAAATATTGTTTTTTATTATTTTATCTAATTTCTCCTATATTGTATATATAATAGAAGGAGATTGTAATTATGAGCATGTTAGTATTAGAATATTAGTAAAAAGGTTTAAATAAATTTTCTTTCTAAGTTTTTATCTTCTTTTGATATTTTTCAATCTACGACTAACTCAAATCCATCCCGGTTCAATCCGTCTAGACCCGTAATCCATGTGGATTGATTCATTTATACTCGTCAAAATGACGAGTTGATAAAATTTCAATCAAACTCGTTTAAATTACTTAACGAGATGAGTCAATTCAGCTGATTTAATCCAACTTGACAATTGTGATCATTCCTCACTAAATGTGATATTTTTTTATTTTAATTATTTATTATTAAGGGGGAAAACACACAAGTGAATATGCCAAGGACAGATCATATGATCTTAAACCGCCTTAATCCTTTCCTATTATTTAATTAGAAATAATATAATTTAAATAAAAATAAACTATCCATAATGACGATGATGTTGCTTGAGCAAATTAAAAGAAAGACCAAAATCCCTACCTAACTAAAGTCCAATGAGAGCCTATCTAATTTGAAATCTAAAAGGTAGAGAATTCACTTTTTGCTTGTGGAATAAAAAACAATCAATTTTATTATTTCACAAGATCTTATCAATCACACTAATTTATTATAATAATTTCAACCTTAACGATTCGTCACAATATATTGAATATAATAAAATTAAAAAAAAACAACAACTTTCACACTTGTTTGTCAATTACATATTCATCATTAGTCTTTTGACCTTCTGATCTTTCAATGACTCTTTTTGTTAATCATGCTTTTGTTAAATATAAATTTCTTTAATTTTTTTTAATAAAATGATACAGTATTATTTTGATTTTTATAATTATATTTCATTCTTCATTTTAAAAAGAATTAAAAAAACAAGTAAACACAACACTTTCAAAGAATTTTTATTTGAATTTAATAGTCGAACGAATCTTCTAGAATAATGTTAAACTATAAGAGTCCACACTCCACTGTTACTAAACCGACTCCAATTTTTTTTTTCAAAAATATTCTTAATGAAAAATATAAAATACTCTTTCTACCACACTCCACGCTCCCTTCTTTATTCATTCAGTAGATACATATCAAATATATTATATTATATTCGATGGACCATGATCTAATAGATCTTAGTATGTTAAGGGATGATAGCTGAATAAATGACAATGTATTTGGTAGATCAAGGTTGAATAAGATTCGATTTTACGAGGGTGCATAATAAAGGAGAATATGTTTCATTCTCGTATCGTTACTCCGGTAATCACTATATATAGACAATCTTTGAATCCGTCGGGTCATCATTATCAATCGGTCGATCGAATCACGATCGAATTATCGCCAGAATCAATTGCGACGTTGGCGACAACAAATCGATTAAACTTTAACCAAAATTCGATTATAATCTGATCGCGATCCAATCAGAGTCGGAGTTGGGCGACTAGAATCCAATCGAATTGTAAGCATAATAGTAATCAATTTAGACTGCAATTCGATCGAAATTTGATAGTTTGATGATAATATTAAACGAAAATAATGGTAGTAATTTTGAATGGGCAATAAAAAAAAAAGGTAAAATAAAATTATTATGGAGTGTATTAAAAAAAAATTATGATAAAAAAATATTGATCGTGTATTTAGAAAATAAGATTTATTTAGTGACAATGGGGGCGTAGATAAGCTGGTCCTGACTATAAATACACATCAGAAGTCAAAAAGAAAAAAAAAGAAAAAAAGAAAAAAAAAGCATGTTCATCAATGCGTGGAGACTTATCTCCAATTTTAATTTTAAAAAATAAATTATTAATTTAGTTGAATTGAATAAATTTGTACCACTTGTGTACTTCCTTTATTTCCTTCCACATTGCATATTTGCATGTGCGAAACTTTCGAAAATTTCATGGTCCACAAAAGTTGACTATCCGAAGCATATTTTAATATTTCCAACTACCCCCATGTTAGGGGCGTTCAATAAATATTAAATTTCAAAGAGTTTTATATAAAAATAAATAAATTACACTGCGAATTTTAGTATTAAAAATCCTTTATGTTTGGCGTCATTAAAAAAGTATTTCATTTTAAAAAATATATCGAATTTTTTCATTGTAAACTAGCTATGTCATTATAATATTTTTTTTGTCATGCAGCAATATAAAATAATCTCGATCAGAATTATTATATTATAAAGTAATTAACCAAAATTATATAAAATAGCTTTAACTTTTTGACACGAACAATTTATTTAACCAACGGATTATTTATACTCTCTTATTTATTTATAGTTTGATCAATCTACTTAATTTGCTTTATCTAGTTTACCTGGTCGGTGTGCACGGGATCATATGTGCATATATGGAGTTGTAAATGAATTAATAGTTTTTAGTGTTCGATTAGATAAAAGTTTATTTATATTCGTTGTATCAAAATTAACTAATAAATAAATTTGAATATATGTATTCGATTTATTAATGTTTAAAAAAAATATTCATAAATAAATTTATTTAAAAATTATTTATCATCTTATTTATACTAATTTATAAAGAAAAATTAAAATATTTTAAATAAATCAAATTTAAACAAGCTTATTCAAATTTGAATCGAACTTAATTAAAAGTCCGATACTCATTAAATAAGTTAAGTCTCAAGCCAAATTCAAATAAAAAAAAAAGTTAAACTTGAATAGATTTTTCAATAGTTTAATTAATTTTAGAATTGATTTGGCTCGATTTGATTATCTTATCAAATAAATTTAAATATTATAAAATTTGATTTGATTTAACACATATAGTCCTATGCACGCATAGTATGTGTGCGAATGCTTTTGCTCATGTCTCCGCGGGTTGGGCCTAGTGGCTAGCGCATGCAGATATTGTACCGGAGGACAACGGATCAATCTCTCGCAAATGTGAGGGTGTCGTTCCTTCATACGCTAGTTACTAGTCTCAAGGGCCAAAGACCTATCATAATTTACCTCCCTTACGATGATCCGGAAGCGGACTGATAGAGGTCACTAGATCGACGGATTCCAACCTTTGTATCAGAATACTTTTGCTCGTGCTCGCTTGGGAATGAATTTTAATAAGTTGGCAATAATTTTGACGATTCCTAAAACTTAAGGGTATTTTATAAAAAATAATAAACGATGTGGTGGTATTTGAGATTTTACCAAATAGAATAGAAAAATTGGAGCCAGAAGAAGCAAAGCGTTAAGCGTCAAATGTCCTGTAACTTTTTCGTCGGCGCTACAGATCGTTTACGTCAGTGTGCGGCCGCCATCTTGCTTTTCTTTCCGTTCTTATCTTCGAATCCCAAAGTCCGCTCTTCGACAATAATTTCAAGCGAGTGGAATCGTTCGGTGGGGGAAATCGATCTTCATTGCAGCTCTCATTGCTTCTAATCATGGCGGTGCACAGATCCCCCGCTTCCTGGCTCAGGAATTCAGGGATGGTATTCTCCTTCATCCTCAGTTTGCTGCTCTTTCTGTCGCCGGAGAGAGCTGCAGCCCAAGCTCAAGCTCCGGCTCCTCAACCTCAATCGCAAGCTAGGACTGATCCAGTTGAAGGTGAAGCTTCTTTTTTGTTGTTGTTTTTGTTTTTGTTTTATCCTGTATTCCTGTTCGCTTGACGGATCGTAAGTTTTAACGTTAGGAGTAGCTTTGGATCAGATGGAGTCTGGTTGCTTTATTTTAGTTTAGTAGTTTCCATTCAGTAATGTAGAACACAGCGAGTAGCTAGAATAAATCTCTCTCTGCGAATCTTGTCTCTTTGCTTCGGCGAATCGAAAGGTTAGGCTCAAAGATCGTTTAGTTGAGCCGAACGTATCATTTGCCCTAGCTGCGATCTAGCATTCCGCTGCTTCGAGATGACTACCCGTCGCTCTTGCTCAATGGAATCGGGCGATGTGAAGAGTTAAGGAAGCTATTGGCTGAGATCATCCACTTTCCAAGGTCAAGTCAAAGAACGGGAGAGGATGAAACACGGTGGATTCACTGAAACCAACAATAGGGATCGTTCTCTCAATGGCCACGTCAGTTAACAAGGCGATTTCTAGTTTAGTCGTAAAACATGCTGAATTCAAGTTAATTAATCGTTGAGCTTAGATCCTCATCATTCAGTTTACGTTTTCTTTGGAGCAAGTTCGTTAGTCATATTTCTCGTTGGTGCATTATGGTTAATCAGACATAGTTGATTATTACAGATCTGTTGGTTTTACTTTAGTATGCTAAAATTAGTTAATGTTAATTACTTGGGGTAGGATTGATGCTATCTTGTCCACAACTTCAAGAGTTATTGATTGATTCTGAATCTTATTTGCTCTAGTATCCATCCATGTTGTCAAGATGAATATGCACATCTAATTTGTGACATTACTTAAAGAAAAATAACTGGAGTTGACCATAACTAACTCGAGTTCATGGAATTGCATGCAGCTTTGGCGTTGAACACAATTTTTGGAAGATGGGGTTTGAAGGCACAGTCAACATGGAATATTAGTGGTGAACTATGCAATGGTGCTGCTATTGATTCAACCATATTAGATGGCGATATCTTCAATCCGGGAATCAAATGTGATTGCAGTTACAACAATGGCACCATATGCCATATCACTCAGTTGTAGGGATTATGGAAATATAAATCTCCATCTGTTTCCTATTTTAGTTTCTTCTTAGTTGCAACACATCATCTTTGTGACTGTTTTAGGTAGCTTGTAATGGCCCTAAAATTTTGCATATACTATTTCACACATGATATATCCTTGCAGATATACTGTTTTCATATTTCCACATAACAACCAATATTATATCAGAGTAACTAGAATTAAGTGGGTAAAACGTGGCTCTTATTATCAAATTATTCTCTGTTTTGAATATGATTTGTATAGTAATGTTCTGTGTTATGCTTAACCTTTATGGATCAATTACTCACCGACAACGTTATGCATATTCATGTAGGCTTTTAAGTTTTAACATATTTTCTTTATCCAATCTAAGTACATTCCTTTCAAATAAATAAACATAAAATTGATATCATAAATTCCTGTCAATTATCATGATTAGAACTGTGCTCTGTGTGCTAACATTAAAATCACTGAAATTTGACGGATTCATTGCGATCATTAATGTAGTTTTCTTCTGTTTATCAAAGCGTATTGCTAATGCATTAATGTAGTTTTAGTCCTAATTTAGCTTGTATGGAGCAACTTTTGCTGTCACTCCAATAATTGCTTGTATGAGACGTTCATGGTGAGGTGTTTGAATCATTAACAAAACACTTTTCAAAAAATAATATTGTCTATGAAGATTTAATGGCCAGGATTTATTTCGAAGAGCAGATTGCAGCACTCAAGTTATGTATCTTTTATGGGCTATTGTACCTTGATAATACAACAACAACAACAACAACAACAATCAAGTCTTATCCCACTAGGTGGGGTTGACTATATGGATCATTTTACGCTATTGGACTCTATCCCCCTACTATATCATCATCTATACTTAAATAAATTTTATCTTATTTAATTATTATTATCCAAATCTTTATTAGTCTTCCTCTTCCTCGTTTGATGTGTATATTTGTCATCGTTTCGCATTGCCTAATTGGAGCATTTATTGGTCCTCTAAGTACATGCCCGTACAACTTAAATGTGTCTCTCGAAGCTTTCCTTCAATAGATGCAACTCCAACTTTCTCTTTAATGCTCTCATTTCTTATTCTGTCCATTCTTGTATGTCCACACATCCATCTTAACATCTTTATCTTTGCAACTCTCATCTTTTACTCATGTGCTCGAGTCTTAGCCCAACATTCAGCGCCATATAACATAGCAAGTCTAACCGCTGTTTTGTAGAATTTTTCTTTAAATTTTAGAGGTACTTTATGATCACATAAAACACTCGACGTTTTCCTCCATTTCAACCATTCTGTTTGTATTCTATGTAAGACATCTCTTTCAATCCCTCCATCACCTTGCAAAAATAATCCTAAATATTTAAAACACTCAGTTCCAAACAATTCGTTATCTCCTATCTTAACACTTGTCTCATTACGTCTAATATTACTAAACTTAAATTCCATATATTTTGACTTTACTTTACTAAGTCTAAAACCTTTCACTTCTAGTGTTTCCGTCAAGATTCTAGTTTAGTATTACTTCCTCATGTGTCTCATCTACCAAAACAATATTATCTGCAAACAATATGCATCACGGTACTGTGTCTTAAATGTGTCCAGTGAGTTTGTCCATGATTAGTGTAAAAAGATAGAGACTTATAGCTAATCTTTGATGTAACCCTATCTTTATTGAAAATGTTTCAGTTAATCCGTTTGAAGTATTCACTCTGGTCGTTACTTCCTCATACATATTCTTAATTAGTTCAATATATGTTACATTAACATATCTCTTTTCTAGAATTCTCTGTATAATTTCTTTTAGGACTCTATCATAAGTTTTTTCTAAGTCAATAAATACCATATGTAGATCCTGCTTTTGCTTTCGATACTTTTCAATTAGTTTTTTGAAAAAATGTATAACTTTTATTGTCGACCTTCCTGACATAAATCCTAATTGATTTTCGAGAACCGTGATTTCCTTTCCTAATCTTTTTTCTATTACTCTTTCTTAAAGTTTTATGGTATGACTCATTAGTTTAATACACCTATAGTTTGCACAATTTTGTATGTCTCCCTTATTCTCATATAAGGAAATTATAGTACTTACCCTCCATTGATCAGACAATTTTTTTGTTTTCAATATTATGTTAAATAATTTTGTAAGCCATTCAATACCTTGTTTCCCTAGGCACTTCTATACTTCTATCGGAATATCATCTGGTCCAACGATTTTTCCATTTTGCATTCCATTTAAAGCTTGTTCTACTTCTGAAATTTAAATTGTACAATAAAAATTTAAATTTTTATACTCATTTGAACTACTTAAATTACTTAAATTAAGTTGGTCACCTAAACCTTCACTAAAAAGTTAATGAAAATACCTCTTCCACCGCTCTTTTATTTCTTCACCATTTACTAGTGCCTTATTGCATTTATCTTTAATACATCTTATTTGAATAAGATATTTCGTCTTCCTCTCTCTTACTTTAGCTATTTTATAAATGTCTCTTTTCCCTTCTTTTGTATCTAATTTTCGATATAACTATTCAAAAATTTCATTCTTAGCTTCATTCACTGCTTTCTTAGCTTCTTTCTTAGCTATTGTATATTTTTAAGGAGAAAGTAGGAGTACAAGTATTAGGTGAAATATATGGTGACTCTAATTCAAAAGTTTTCCTCATTCTTACAAATATATAATTCCTTATAGGTTCGTTTTTTCTTCACTTTATTTTATACTTTCTTATTCCACCATTAAAATTCTTTACTTCGTGGTGCATTCGTGCATGCCCCTTTGACTCACTGAGTACATTCTTGGCTATTATTTTTAACTTTGATTCCATTTTATCCCATGTCGTATTAGAGTCACCATATATTTCACTTAATACTTGTACTCCTACTTTCTCCTTAAATATATTTTGATTATTATCCTTTAACTTCCATCACTTAATTCTAGGAGTCATATATATTTTTCTTCTATTAATACTATATTTGAGGTGTATATCCAATACTACTAATCTATGTTAGGTAGTTAAGTTTTCTCGAGAGATGATCTTACAATCTAGGTATGCTTATTAGTTCCTCGGTTCCGATTCCGAACCGGTTTAAAATCGGTTCCGGTTCCGAACCGGTTCCGGATCGGTTCCGAAATGGTTCCGGACCGGTTCCGGACCACCTTCCTCGAACTCGAGCTTCCAAATTCATCTAACGTGTTGATGATCCTATTCTTTTTTTCTATCGCAAAATAATCTTATAGAGATGTTAGCATGCTAAGAATTTCCACCTTTAAATTAGCAACCGGAATCAGATCCAAATCAGAATCAGAACCGGTTCCGAATCGGTTCCGAAATCGATTAGAACCGAACCGAACCGGAATTGGAACGGTTCCGGAACCCTTTCATCTAAGGCTACGTTTGGTACGGGGTAATGTAATCAACCTTGTAATGTAATCAAGTTTGTAATGTAATGTAATGTAATGTGTATACATTACTGTGTTTGGTTAGTGATTGGTGTGTAATGTTTGATTACAAAAGTGATTACATTCGTTTGTTTGGTGTCCACATTTTTTATAAGGAATGTAATTCATATTATTATAAAATGACAAAAATACCCTTATAAGGTTGTCGCCGATCGCCGGTGGGCACCGCCGTCGATTATCGCCGATCGTCAGCCGCCACCGGCCGATTCTTGCCGATCGCCGCCGCCGCCGCCGCCCGCCGCCAGCCGCCCGCCGCGCCGGCCGCCGTCAGCCGATCGCCGATCGCCGCCCGATCGCCGGCTCGCCGTCGGCCGGTTATCGGCCGTCGCCGATCGCCGATCGCCGGCCGGTTGTCAGCCGCCGCCCGCCGGCCGGCCGGCCGGTCATCAGCCGAGCCGGCCGATCCGCCGGCCGACCGGCCGATTGTCGAGCCATTGGCCGGCCATCGGCCGATCGTCGATCGGTCGCCGGCCGCGTGATCGTCGGCCGATGCCGGTCGTCGATCGGCGGTCGACCGCCGGCCGTCGGGCGACCACCGCCCGGTCGTTGGTCGACAACTATCGCCGGTGGTCGTCGTCGACGAGCATCGAGAAGCAATGAGAAAAATAAAAGAAGGATATATTTGTCATGATAAATATTGAGTCCGTAATGTAATCGGATTACATTGCTTTTCCTTCGTAATCGAGATTACAGATCTTGACTCTTATTTTGTAATGCGATTACATTACATTAAATCTTTGAAATGTTACCAAACAAAGTAAATCATCTTGTAATGTAATCCTATTACATTACAAGGTTGATTACCCCGTACCAAACGTAGCCTAAATCAGTTCCGGTTTCGAATTTAACGGATTGGTTCCGACTCGGTTCCGAATCGAACCAATCCGTTAAGCATGCCTATTACAATCTTTACAATTTTCTTTTATCTCTCTTCTTAACCATAAAAAAAGTTAATTTGCGATTTATTATTTTTACTTTTAAAAGTGACCAAGTGCTCCTCTTTTCTTAAAAAATGTATTAAAAAAAAAAAAATCAACCCGGTGCACGAAGCTCCCGCCACACGGGGTACCGGAGAAGGAATCCATTGTACGCAGCCTTACCTTGCTTTTTTTGCAAGAGGTTGTTTCCAGGATTTGAACCTGTGACCTTTTGGTCACAAGACATCAACTTTACCGTTGTGCCAGGGCTCCCTTCTTCATATAGTATCGCAAAATCATCTTTGCCTTATTCATTTCTTATTCCAAACCCATAACCCCATGAATCCTCTCATATTCCTCATTTTTCACTCCGACATGCTCATTTAAATTGCCTCTTATTAAAATCATTTTATTTGACGGAATATTTTGTAATACTTCATTTAGGTCGTCCTAAAATCTTAATTTGGTATCTTCATCCAATCCTCCTTGAGGTGCATATATACTAATTACATTCATAATTTCTTTCTCCACTACTATTTCGAGAGCTATAATTTTATCCCCCTTTCTAACTACTCATACAACTTTATCCTTTAATGAACTATCTACAATAATATCTACTTCATTTCTTGTTTTACTCTTTCCTATACACCATAACTTAAAATTCAAATTCTCTATCATCTTTGCCTTCTTGCCTTTCCATTTTATCTTTTGTACACATAAAATATTAATTCTTATTCTAATCATCGTATCTATTACCTTTATTGCTTTACCAGTGAGGGTTTCTATATTCCATTTACCAAATCTTAGACTATTAGTTTTCCTATAATATTTGTTCTTATCCAACTTATGGTGTGAGGACTCTTGCTTATTTAACATTACAATTAAGTTCTCATGGAGATGTAGTGATCCTTACCGATGCGTTACAGTCGGACCTTGCAACACGAACTTTTGTATATTTATTACTATACTCGAGTTCTGAAGATGTAGCGGTCATTTTCGAGACGTTACGGTCGGACCCTATAACGCGTTTCTTCCGGAGAACAATCTAGCATTAATACAATAGTTTGATAGATCGTTCATTGAATATTTGTCCTAGTTTAACGCTGGTTGATAACCTAACGCAACCCTCTTTTATTCAGGCTCGGGACTGGCTACGACAAGGTTACTCATCATGGGCAGAGTTCTATTGTACCTTGATAATATACCTACTAAAGTGAACCTATTTAGAAATGGGTTACAAATTTCAATAACATGATCCACTTCTGTAACAGGACAAAGGGATCACAATTTTGGCTTTTGTTTGATGCAATCACATAGCAAATGCTGCCTATTACTACCCTTTTCTATCTCCTTATCCTTATGCAATGAGTGTTAGCAAGTATCAAGCACCAAACCTCTTCACTAAATTTGCTTGTATAGTCATTTTGAGACAGTTCAGTTTGGATTATGTTTGATCCTCTCTTATTATGGGTGCTTATTTAGCAACTTCTGCCTGTATCATTAAACCCTTTTGAAATGATATGTTTTTTCACCAGTCATCTTGGTAAAATGAAGATTCTCTCATTTAACAGAGGGACTTCATACACATACACTTATTATTGTTCATATTAGTAAAGGAATACTAGTTTTTTTTCCCTTGGAAGTGTACGATTTATTTATCTTTCTGCATCATGTTTCTTTCAGGAGGATATTTAACTTGGACGTGGTCGGATCTATCCCCCAAGAGCTGCAAGATCTACCCTATCTCTGGAACCTGTAACTTACTCTTTCTCATGTTCAAGACTGTAGTTTAAAGGCACTTCTTCAATTTAAATGAATTTTGAAGTAAACTTGACTAAGCAACATTTGAACTATGTTTTTGATGTATCCTTGTATGGTTAAGTGTCTCACTTATATTATAATTTGCAACTAAAGTTTGGCCAGTCATGCTCTCACATTTCAAATCTGTAAAAGTGAAGGCTTCTTTTTTCCTGCAGAAATTTCTGGAAAAATTATCTGACTGGTTCTGTGCCTGCATTTTTTGGGAACTTCACCAGGATGCAATACTTGTGAGACCATTTTAATAGAACGATAGGTCTATTTTTTTATTGTTGTCATCTAATTAGTTCATATGATGGTCATCAGAAGCGTAGGGAATAATGCTTTGTCAGGGCCAATACCAAAGGAACTTGGAAACCTTCAGCAACTTATCTCTCTGTAAGATGTTCTACATCAAACGATTTTGAAATAATTTGCCAAGCAATATGAAAGACATGATTGATTACTGCTATACTATCCATAAAAGTACCTTCTGTCATGTTTCTTAAACAAAAAGGGAATGGACTCTTGCAGGGGTTTATCAACCAATAACTTCAGTGGTTCCATCCCTCCAGAGTTCGGGAATTTAACCAGCATACAAAGATTGTAAATTTTTTTGCCCCTTATTATTCTAGATGGTTAATACATACTGAACTGATTCTTTGTAATGTAACGATGCACAGATACGTGGATAGTTCTGGACTTAATGGTGAGCTACCATCAACACTGTCCAATCTGAAAACCTTGTCAACATTGTAAGTTCTATTAAAGATTATCGTTGATTATGTAAATATATACAATATATATATATATATATATATATATATATATATATATATATATATATAACATGGAATGCCATTTTGGTTGCAGTTGGGCTTCAAACTGTAATTTCACAGGCAAAGTTCCAGATTTCATCGGGGAATGGAGAAACCTAACTGTCTTGTAAGATTCAATACTATAGTCATACTTTGTTATTTAATTTTTCACCATGAATTATTTTTTACAGAATGGACATCTTAAATAAAATATTTCCTCATATCATCGTTTTTTTGTTATAGTATTTTAAAGAAAATAAAGTGGTCAAATTATATGCTTCAGGGTGTACATTTCAGATAAAATTTTATTTTATTCCATTTCTACTTGCATGCTCAGTCTATCTTTCCTTAGTATAACAAGACCATGCTATTGAAAGACATGTAAAAAAGATGTCTGTCTCATTGTTCTTGGCATTCAAGCTATAATATAAATATTCTTCTGTCTCGTGCACCATGAATCGAGACAATCTTGTGAGACCATCAATTGTCACATGGACTTTTAGCCCATCTGAAATCATGGACATTTAGCCCAGGAAAGAAAATTAAGAAACAATACATACATAATTTAATTTAAATAATTTGTTCTAAGCAACTACATACATGCTATATACTGTATGTTCCACTGTGCCTTAGAGGTTAAAACTTAAAACACAGTACTATATGTGATCGCTTTTTCATAGACAATTTGAGTACTACCTTTTATTTTTCTTATAGGCGGCTTCAAGGCAACTCCTTTGAAGGCCCAATTCCTGCAAGTTTTTCTAGCCTCAACAAACTTACTGAACTGTAAGTTATTTTATGCAAATTGAAAATGAGACTCAATTGTTTCATGAATGTGTAGAATTTTTTAGTACATGACAATGTCTCTGTGCAGTCTTCTGGCTCTCTTTCTGCTTTTCCAGTAAAGCTCACAAAAGCATCAGTGTAGTCAGGATTCTTAACCATATATTTCCAATTGATTGACAAAATATTGATTTTTCTGGTGCAGAAGAATAGGGGATATCATAAATGGGAGTTCCTCTTTAGAATTTATACGTGACATGACAACTCTCAACACTTTGTAAGATACCCTAGTTAGCTTGTTTTTTGTTTAGCAAAATATTTTCTCCAGCACATTAAATGACAAGCTATTATTTTGCTCACAGAGTGTTAAGAAACTGCAAGATTTCTGATGCTATTCCGTCAAACTTTTCACACTATACAAGTTTACAGCTACTGTAAGCCTATATGCGATGTTCAGTGTCATCTGTTTCATTTAGTCCTGTTTTAGCATTACAATTTATTCCCATTTTGGTAATGATAATGACATTTTTTATCATATTTGTGTCTGCAGGGATTTGAGTTTTAACAATATAACAGGGGAAGTTCCTCAGTCCCTCTTCAGTTTGATTTCACTTGCCTACGTGTGAGAAAAGCTTGATTGAACTATAAAGTTGATTAAACATACTGACTTGGTTATAATTGATTTACTTCTAAACTTACAATTCTTTTTTTTTTTGGGTTTTTTACTTTTCTTCGATCAGATTTCTTGGCAATAACAGCCTATCTGGTAACCTACCAGCGCAAAAGAGCAATGCACTGTTGAATATGTATCATCCCTCTCATTTTGTATAAATTATTGAAATTGGTCACCTTTTTTCCCTTCTAGTGCAATTAGCCTATTTATTTACATGATTCTTATCAACGAGCTATTGTTTTTTTTTTTTTTGTAGAGATCTATCATACAATCAATTATCAGGAACCTTTCCCTCTTGGGTTAGCCAACGGAATCTGCAGCTGTACGTTGAAACATTGGGATCTCTTTTATGTGAATTTTCTTGATACATCCATTTCACTATTACTGTTGGGTCAGTTACTAAAGATATCCACTTTCAAGGCTATCACAGATCTGTCCTTGACCTTTCAATTTTAAGATCTCAACTCTATTGTATTTGAGTTACTTCTCATGAACTTTAAAAATGGATGACGCAGCATCTCAAATATTGTAAAGCTAATCTAAATCATTTTCCATGTCATCATAATCTAAAAAAAGATAACTAAACCCTAAATTTTACTCCCCTAATATTTCTCTTTTTTTCTTCTTTTGTTTTTTAAAGATGATTTTCTCTGAGACCAGGTGGCCAAAATATTATTTTAATTTTAAAGCTTGTGATAGATTTGTTAAATCCTTGAAAGTACATGATAATATGATATTATTTAGCAGCTAACCCAAGCTTATCAAATTTAGCATCTGTAGAACTTTTAGTTTTAGAATATTCTTTTCCCAATAATTACGAGTCTTTCTAACCTTTTTATTTCTGTCTTGGCAATGATTCTCCTTAGAAACTTGGTGTCAAACAACTTTGTAATTGATGATTCCAACAGCAGGTTTGTTCCCTTCACTACTACATCACAAAATTTTGTTCAATATTTGTTTACTTTCTATATTTGACTATTTTCTTGTTCGTTTACTAACATTCGGACAATATGCTATGCAGCATATTACCTTCAGGGTTAAGATGTCTTCAGCGAGATATGCCATGCTATCGTGGTTCTCCAAAATGTGAGAAACTGTTCCCTATTTACTGAGATTATGTGTGAAAACAAGCATATTGAAACATTGTTTATTGATTCAGCCTGATTATTAATTCTATCTCAGATTATTCCTTTGCAATAAAATGTGGAGGCAGTAATCCCGTTACAGCTTCTGATAATACAGTATATGAGAAGGATAATGCAAGTCTCTCAAGTGCATCATACTTCGTGACGGATCAAATTAGATGGGGTGTCAGCAATGTTGGAAGCTTTACAGATGCTTCTAATACTAATTATATAATTAATATTAATTCTAACTTCCAGGGTACTCTAGACCCAGAATTGTTTTACACTGCTAGACTATCTCCATCTTCACTGAGATATTATGGTTTGGGTCTTGAGAATGGAAATTACACCATAAAACTCCAATTTTCTGAGTTTGCTATCCTCGATCCACCTACTTGGAGAAGTGCTGGTAATAGGATATTTGATATTTATATTCAGGTACTAATTCTGGAATTAAACTTGTATTTATTTATTCTATCAAATAATTCTTGATATTCATGAAAATTAAGAAAATAACCGAAGCATGAAACTGCGTAACAAAATAACTTTAATTGTTTTGACATACATTTTGCTGGCTTACATGAAGTAGAAAATATATTTTCCAATTTAAGTGTAATTTGTTTCCAAAACCCACATTTCTCTTGGCACTGAAATTTCAGTAAATTCAGAAAATCAAACAACTTGCAGAAATGAGAATACTTTTCTGTTTGTTCTTCCCCTTTTATGCTGTACGCATATTGTTGTCACAATATAGAATCATATAACCATTGTAATTTACATTGAGATATTGATTCTAGCTATTCCTCTCCTGTTTATCTTTGCTGTCATAGGGTATTCAAAAAGAGAGAGATTTTGATATAAAAAGGGAAGCTGGTGGGAGATCATTACGAGCTGTTGTCAGGGAATATGTTGCTCCAGTCACCAACAATTTTCTTGAAATCCATTTCTTTTGGGCTGGAAAGGGTACTTGCTGTACACCATTTAATGGATATTACGGCCCATCTATCTCAGCTATCAGTGTATCCCCTAATGGTAGTTATTTTGGCTGGCATACAAATTTTTACTTCCTTAATTGATATGTCAACTCTTAACATTTAAAGTTACTCTACAGATTTCAATCCTACTGTATCAAACCAACCACTTGGCATAAATTCAAAAAAAGATCCTAAAGGTTTGATTGCCGGTGTTTCCACTGGTGTCGCTGTTTTAGGATTGTTCGTTATATATTTGACTTTTATCTTGATACAAAGAAAGAAAAGACTAAACAAACAATCTGCAGGTATTTGTCTTCTGAAAATTTGTTATCACAGAACCATGTGATTTTTAGTTCATATTTTTAGGACTTATATCATGACCTCCTATGCAGTATTGACAGGACTAGATGTGAAACCTTACACATTTAGTTATGCTGAACTGAGGGCTGCAACTGAAGATTTCAATCCTGACAATGTACTGGGAGAAGGAGGATTTGGCCTAGTGTTTAAGGTAGTGTTTTTTTTTATGCTAGGTTAGTTATTATTTAACCAATTACAGCAAATAGTTTAGAACTAATTTGCTAACATGTAGGCCATACTGAATGATGGGAGAACAGTGGCTGTCAAGCAACTCTCAACTACATCCCACCAAGGAAAGGGCCAGTTCTTGACAGAGATCGCCACTATATCTGCTGTGCAACATCGGAACCTTGTGAGATTGCATGGCTGCTGTGTTGATGAAGACAAGCGAATTCTGGTGTACGAATACCTAGAAAATGGGAGTCTTGACCATGCAATTTTTGGTATGTTGGCTATATCGTTGGTTTGGAGTTGCATGTTTCGCATTTTTTTTGCTATAAAGCAATTGGTACATGGTTTAAGCATATGTAGAGGATCAGATGGCCCCACTTTTGTGTGTGTGTGTGTTTTCACAACACGGGGATGTGTAAATGGAACACAACACATAATATAACATGATCCAAAATTACTCATTTCTACTCTATGATAGATCATGTCCAATGTGACACCCTTAGATAATTTCCATGACTCCTCGACATGAGGCAGTGGGGCAAACTGAGAACACATCTCTAGAGTTCTTCTGTAGCAAATCTAGACACCGTGCTACTCAGTCAATCCTCACTTGATCCTAAGTTGATCTACAAATCTATCCTCGAACCTAGGCACCATCTTATGCCAATCCAGGAACTTCCTTGGTATTAGACACCTCCTGTGTGACCCAAGCTCAAATTGCTTTCGACCTTGGTACTTCTTAGGTTGATCTAGGCAAACATTGTTGCTAAAGACTTCTAAGGAATGATACAAAAAACTACTGGTGTTTCTAGATAGCTTCTAGAAACAATCTCCTCAAATGGCATACAATAAAGTACAAAAGAATTGGTAAAGATCTAACTAGTGGTGAGAACAAGATACCAAAAAGAGCTTTGCACCTTTCAAGTTTTTTGTTTGGCCGTGGCACTTGATATGATTATATGGGAATCTAGAGCAGATTTCATGAGAGATTTAGCGCTTAAGACCAATTAAAACACTTTTATATTGTGGCCTCAATGCTTTTATTCAAGTCACTTAGGTTGGCCTAACAATACCTAGGTTAGTTTATCTTAAAGAATTTTGATTGTTGAACGCCAATGTTCAAATCTAAGTCAACCTCTAAAGGTTTTAAGTTGATTGCCAAAAGGATAGATTGACCTACCTTCAAATGGAAGGCTTTCTAGGCAGACCTACTATAAATCTTGAGTCAACCTACCTTCAGAAAGAACTTTCAGGATATGCATACCTAGTCTACATAACTGCATAGGTTGACCTATCTCCATATTTGAGGTTTGCCTCCTGAAAACTAACATCTAGGTCAACCTAATAAAGCCTGGGTCAACTTATGTTTATCCCAAGGATTAGGTTTTTGGAACAAGTCTACCAAATGCTATGTTGTCTATCCTCTTAATATTACTTTTGTTGGAGCCCAAACTAATGGAACTTGACCCAAAGACACTATTAAGTCAATTAGTCATGGGGATTAAGCTCTGTAGATAGTAACCCCTACCGAGAACTAAACTAACCTTTGCAAATATCTACTTGAAAAAAATAAAAAAAAAGTTATAAACTTGAATTTTTTGTAATCTTCAAGTTTATCTTTCACCGAGATAGAATCTCCACGTAGTTCTATTCTCGTTCAATTCTGCACATCAATCAAGCTTTCTCATAAAGCATGTGGGCTTGAAATTAATTAAATAAACATGCATATAAGTTCAAGTGTTAACTGTTAGCCCAAATGGTCTTCTTCTATACATGTGTTGTGTGAAGGAGGAATCAATTATTCATGTTGCTATTTTGATGTGCAGGAAAGAAGAATTTACTCAGTTGGCCAAAGCGTTTTGACATCTTATTAGGTGTAGCAAAAGGCCTCACCTATCTACATGAGGAGTCAAGATTAAGAATTGTGCATAGAGATGTCAAAGCTAGTAATATTCTGCTCGATGCAGATCTTAACCCCAAAATCTCAGATTTCGGTCTGGCTAAGCTCTATGATGACAAGATGACTCACATGAATACAAGGGTCGCTGGTACAATGTAAGAACTAGTTGTCTGTACCATTTCACCGTTTTTTTTTGTTTTTTGTTTTTTGTTTTTTGCAGAAAATCAATATTCTGATCAATATTTATCATGTAAGTGGCTACCTGGCACCTGAGTACGCACTGAGAGGACATCTAACAGAGAAAGCTGATGTGTTCGCATTTGGAGTGGTGGCTTTGGAGGTTCTTAGTGGAAGGCCTAACTCTGATGAAAGTCTTGGTCACGAGACAATTTATCTTCTTGACTGGGTACATGTTTTTTTATGCTACTCGTAAAATCATAGAACATTTCTATAAGACGAACCATATTTCTAGTCCGAAACAAATTATAAAGTTTTTATACATATATAGTTGAATGAAGATTATTATCAGAAACAAATTAATACTAATTCCTTTATTGTTTAGGTCTGGAACTTGCTCGAGAATAATAACAAACTGGCAATTTTGGACGAAAAGTTGGAGTCATTTGATGAGGGAGAGGTCAACCGGGTTATTGGAGTAGCTCTGCTTTGCACCCAGGCATCACCATCTTGTCGACCAACAATGTCAAGGGTGGTGGGCATGTTAGCAGGAGATATGGAAGTTCCAGATGTGTCTGAAAGGCCAACTTATCTCCTTCTATGGCAATATAGGGATGTATCGAGCAGCTTTGCGGTCGATGACACTACGGATGCTTCAAGCGAAAGGCCAGCAAATAGCCAACTGAGCCCTCCACGCGGTTGGAGCCAAGGGGATAGCGTGGAAACAAGACCAATTTCCGTGCAATCAATTGGAAGCGATATCACTGCCGAGGGAAGGTGAATTTTGATTACCAGTGTTTAAAATCATTACAAGGATTTGGCCAGCACCAGCATCACTCAGTTAAGTCTCTGATTCATACACTTATTTAGATGAAAGTTGAATAACCTTATCGAAGATTTCAATTCAATCTTTATAGAAACTTGTATAATTTGTCTATTCTCTATCAGATTGCCTGTGTAACTAAAATTTCTCCATTTTCAAGTTCTGATATGATAAATGTTGAGCAAAAGCATTCCTTTTGGTACAGAGCAAGGTTCCAAATGTTTGGTTGTTTATTTTCTTCTAGATTCGTTGTAGTTCGTTATATCATTTTCCATCTTAGTTACCCACAAAATCAAGGGCATTCAAAAAATTAATCCCCATCTGCATTGCACTTTGATTGTTAGGTTGATTTTTTTTTTCCTTTTTGTTTAGAATCCATGGAAATAAATGTGTTAATGTATGTTCCTAAAAGTTTTAGGAAGGATCAGGCCCAAGCGACATGAGATTTGAGGATGCTGAAGAAACTGTGCTAGTGTGCACTGATCAACGAGCCATGTGATGCAATTGGCTCAGTCAATCTAACAGGATGAGCAGTTCGATGGGGGCCAAGTAGATTGGTTGATCTAGCTAGGTTGTCAGGTCCGATTGAACCATTTGAATCAGTTAATAAGTTGGTCAATCAAGGAGGCAGAAATTATAATTTATCCAGGTTAAATTTTGTTTTAACAAAATTACCTGGGCTGATGGTGGACTTCGATTTAAAAATTTAAAATTGATCAGATAAAATAAAATGTCCCAGACTAAAGTCTAGATAAATTAATTTGTTGCCTCCGTGGGAAGGATCTAGTGGCTAGCACATGTAGATATTATATCAAAAGATAACGGGTCAATTTTTCGTAAATGCGAGGGTATCGTCCTTCCATGCGCTAGTTACTAGTCTCGAGGGTTAAAAATCTATCGTAATTTACCTCTTTTACGATGATCCAAAGACAAGTTAATATAGGCTGTTAGGTTGATGAATTTCAACCTTTTACATCAGAGATAAATTAATTTGTTCCTCCGTCACTCTCTCCTTGGCTCGTATTACAAGTTTGATCGAAGCAAAAATATTACCCAAAGAATGGAATAATAGTATACTTCGGAAAAGACTATAAATTTTTTGAAATTAAATCAATTTGACTTACTGGAATTAATAGTATACTTCGGAAAAGACTATAAAATTTTTGAAATTAAATCAATTTGACTTACTATAGTAGTTTTAGTTAAAATTATTATAAATATCTAATAGTACTCAAATAATTTAATAACATATAATGACAATATAATTGTAGGGGTGAACAATAGATTAATATTAATACTGATTAAATCAAAATCCAATAAATTGATTTTTTAACTAATTAAATCGATTGAATTTTTTAACTATTCGATTGATTAATTAAATTAAAAATCGAATAGATCAAATTTTTTATATTTAATCAACTGATGATTCATATCAGTGAACTAATAATGATGGAAAAACTATTGAACTAGAACGAAATTGTGATTTTTATATTATAGTTCGAGATAATTAATCGACTGATTAATATAAATCGATCGATTGATTTATATTAATCAATTTATTGGAGTTCATCAGTCGACTGATTATTATATCAGTCGACTGATAGATTTCAATTCGATTTAATCAGTTTAATTGATTATTTTATTTTTGAAATAAAAATCGAACTGAATTAATAAAAAAAATTGATATTTTTTAGTTGAACTTCTGAATAAATCGAACTAAAAATTTTGATTCGATCAATTCAGTCGATTTGTTCAGGTTTACTCATCCCTACTTTTTCTATATTCATATAATAATTTTAATTAAAATTAATATATAAATTTAAATTGCCCGACATTTAAAAGTAAAGAACAATAGATTTTAAATTGGTCGAAATTGTGATTCATGCGTGGAGTAATCTCATTCGCATTGTGATTGATACCACGAAGGCAAGCGAACTAATGCTCAATATTTATTTATTCAAACTCTTTTAATTAATCAAGCTTTGTGTTACATCTCGATAGGTATGTGACAGCCAAGCATTCGTCTTCAATTCTCATTCTCTATGGAAGAGTCTTACGATTAACACGACAATAAAATTATATTAATGAATAAGAATTAATTTTTCAAGATTGTAAATTTTTTATAATGTCCATTTTTTTATCGTAGTCTTGAATTGAATAATATATTTTCTATGATTTATTTTTTTTGTATTGACTGTAAAATCAACTGACAAAGACACCGAAAGGAATCGAATCACTTTTTACACCCGTTCATCTTAAATTCCGTGCATATTTTTATTTTCAATTCCGGGCCCGTTGATTATTCCCGTCTGCAAAAAGGTTGGAACTGCCAACCTAGCGGCCTCCGGCCCCCCGTCCCAAGAGGAAATCACGAAGGAGTAAATCGCGGGGCAGGGCCTATGACCCTTTGACGAGCTGGTACTAGCAGAGGGGAGGTTCTGCTACGACTGGGGGAGGATTAATCCTGCCACCCCAGGGATCGAACCCTGACTTCATCTACAAGCACTCTCTGCCTTAACCAACCCGTCATCCCCGTGGAAACACCCGTTGATTATTCCCGTACTCAATCGTAGTCATGTTTCATCTCGAAACTATTTACGAATTTGACTTTTCAAGTCAAGGACGCACGATTTAATAAACGAGGAGTTGAAATTTAGAAGGTGTCTTTTTTTTCCTCATTCAAAAGAAAAACGACAATTTATCAAACACAGCAGCCGAAGTTCGGATTTGCCCAAATCGCGCACTATAGTTTCGGAATGACCAAATCGCGCGCGTAATTCCCAAAATACCCCTCCCGCCAAACAGCGTTTTTAATGCAAAGATCCCGCATGCATCCGAGGCACATTTCCAAATCCCGAGCCATCGAAACGTCCCGTCCAAACAAGTCACCACATTACCGTCTTCGTGTCTTCAGCTTCCGGGAAATCTTCGAGCGCACAAAAACTTGGAAAAACTTAGACTCCATTTTTCCTCCTGCTTCATTACGTTAGTTTCCGAGTTCTTGGAATTTCGTCGAGACGCTTCGAGGTAATATGGTGTCGTCCTCTCATTTAACTAGAGTTTTACCCATTTCTTACTCGGTTTTAGGGTTTCCGTTGAAAGGCGTACAACTCATTGGGTTTTTTTCTACCATTTCGTGTTGCAGAATGAGTCAAGCATCCGGTTCAACCTCTCCTTCACCGGCCAAGGTATGTGTCGCATTCCTTGCTTTAGTCCAATATGAAGTATGCCATATGTTTAAAATGATTTCTCCGTTATGGTTTTGGAATGGTTTCAAACATTCAAATACAAATGGACGATCTCTTCAATCTGTATATGAATTAGATAAATAGAGCCGTAAATTCCCAGCACCGTGGTAATGGGATTAAAACTCCCAGCACCAGGGAGATGAACTAGTCAAGAAAAATGGTGGTGCTGGGAATTTATATCCCAAAGACCACCGTGTAATGGATTAAAACTCAAAGAACACCATGGTGTCGAGAATGTAATTTCGACTACCATGTACATATAAGTTCGGATTTGTTGGTGGTCTTGAATTAAAACCCAAAGACACGGTGGTTCGCTTAAAAATCTCAAGATCGTGAGATGAACTAGTCAAGAAAAAAGGTGGTGCTGGGAATTTATATCCCAGCACCACCGTGGTAATGGGATTAAAACTCCCAGCAACACCATGGTGCTGGGAATGTAATTTCCAGCACCATGTACATATAAGTTGCCGGATTTGTTGGTGGTGCTGGGAATTAAAACCCCAGCAACACAGTGGTTCTGCGTTTAAAAATCTCAGCACCAGGGAGATGAACTAGTCAAGAAAAATGGTGGTGCTGGGAATTTATATCCCAGCACCACCGTGGTAATGGGATTAAAACTCCCAGCAACACCATGGTGCTGGGAATGTAATTTCCAGCACCATGTACATATAAGTTGCCGGATTTGTTGGTGGTGCTGGGAACTAAAACCCCAGCAACACAGTGGTTCTGCGTTTAAAAATCTCAGCACCGGGGAGATGGAACTGGTCGAGATAAATGGTGGTGTTGGGAATTTATATCCCAGCACCACCGTGGCCCTGGGATATAAATTTCGGCACTACGTGGAGAGGAACCCGCCGAGAAAAAGAGTGGTCTTTGTCGATTTTTACTGAGATTATTGCAAAGAATTGGCGAATCTCAAATTTGTTTTTTACAATTACAAAATGAAGGAATAAATTATGTATTTTGTAATTGTTAGGGAAATAATGAGTGTGCGAAGAAACTGCAATGAACTAGCGTTTTAGGCCACGTTATTGAATTTTTTGGAGGTCCAAGTGCTAAAGGAAAGCAACGTCCGTCAGTTTGTTTACATGAAAGACACAGAGAGATAATTAAACAAACCCCATTTGTTGTTTTTTTGAATATACAAGACATTCCACAAATCCGTGGAATATTGGTCAATATATTTCAAAGTTGGGATTCGACAAGTCAAAGCTTTAAGTTTTCAACTGTGCCAGTTGCTTTCACCAGAAGAGATGTGTCCCTTTTGCTCGGTATTGCAGATAGAGGGGCTTATGTTCCTATGAATTCAACTAATGCATCAGATGTTCTTTTCAATTCTCAATTTTCCAAAAAAGAACCAACTAGATCGAGGTTAGAGTTTTTGCTTAAAACCTTTTCTACTAGAGTAGAAGTAGATGAAGATGTTTTGGTATTTTGTAAGTTGTATGTATTGTATATATTTGCTTGTGTGTTGTTCTGTACTACTACATATAAGGTCCCCATAGGTCTTGTAGATATTGTAGATGATTTTGACAACATAGGTAGTTTCAATTGGGTCGAAGCCATCCATCAATTTATGGCTCCACAATTGCCTACTATTGGAGATATATGTTCATAATTCCTTATCTAAAGGGTTTCAAGGCCTTTTGGTCTAAGTTCTTTCTTACTAAATAATTTTTTCTTTTATATTTATGTAAGTATGTAACACTTTCGATATGAGCAGGCTTGGTTTCTGGAATATGTCCCAATCCAGAGACCATACAATACTGAAGGCCCACGAATAAATAAGTGGAGGGCAACTCCTTCACATATTAGCAAGGTCAGGAATTTATTGGAGCAAGTCTCCTGAGCTAATGTAAATAGAGACCACAACTTAGCAGTTTTTCATTTTCGTTATCTAAATAATTGTTGATTTTTTGATAGGTCATTGTTGATCTAGTATGTACCCATAGTGAAAATATATTGCTTGATAAGGTTGACTATTATATTGAAAATACTCCTCATCCAATAGAGACATCATCATCACAAACTATACAAGAAAAATACCCTACTAGTGAATGCCATGAGTGTTTAGTTTATCAGAGACAACTCAAAGAGTTAAGAATGGAAAACATGACACTAACTGAAAGGGTAAAAGAACTAATGGAAATTATAGGAAGAGAAGGTATGGAGCCTGAACCAAATAAGCAAGAATTGACTCAACCTCAACTAACCAATTGCCGCAGAACAAGACGGCGAGATAGAACCCGCATTATGATTACAGGGGATACTCCGCTTGATAGTCCAACGTGGCAAAATTGGTACCTCAAAGCAAAAGAAAAAGACGAAATTTCGATGTTGAGTTATTAGAAGGGCAACTGATAAAGTCGTAAAAGAAGTAGAAGTGTTTGACAAGAAAGGCAAACAAAAATTGGTATGGATGAATTGCAAGTTTAGGATACTATCAGATTTTGGAAGAAGATGAAAAAGATCTTGACAGGATGAAGCAATAATTGATAAACTCAACCAAATGAGAATGGAAGCCATTGCGGTTAGTCAATACTTCCCAAAAATTAGTTTGTGTTATTTTATTTAAATAACTAATATTATTTTTGTATTATAGTATGTCAAGAAAAAGTGTAAGACAAAGAAAGAACTGTAAAAACAAGATCTTTGATGTGACCTACTTGCTAAAAAGTTTAGAAAAAATAAAGTATGGTAGTTACATCCACCATTACATTCAAAATTTTATTACAATATTATAAAGTGTAAATATTTATTTACGATTAAATTTTTGTAGGCCGATAACAGTTATGTTTGGGAGGAAGGTCCTTTTCATTAACTCAATTCTTTATACTGAGTTAATGGATCTGTTTTCACAGATGGGGAGGTTATCGATACATTTTGCTCAATTCTTTTTAGGGGGGCCTCCTCTTCATGTAGGTCATATAACAAGTCTGCGTATTGCTCATCCCTGTTCATTGTAAGGGAGTTAAATTATCTTGTATTTTCACGACATTTGATGTTATACTAACTGTTTAAATATTTTTTCCTTTACACACAATTTCAGTCAGCATTAAGATTATCGTGGAAGACTGCCACAAGACAAATCATAAACATAGACATGAATGATGGAGAGGTTAGATATATTTTTATACCTCTAAATACTGACCAAACTCACTTTCACCTGTTGTGTATCGACACAAAAGCAATGAGTTTCAATCATTACAACTCCATTTCATATGGTGGAAGATCAAAAGCTGATTTTGAAGCAGTGGTGAGTAGTTAAATATTTTAAATATAGATATTCCATCAATTTAACTTTGTTATCTGTTAATGAATAGTTATGTTAACTTAGTTATCGTGTAATTATAGGTATCCCAATTTAAAGGATATTCACCTAAGGAGCTTGCAGCAATTCATCCATGTTTACAAGGCTATTACCCCATCGACAGCTGGGTTTCTGTTACAACTGATTGTCCCCAACAAGTGGCAAGGTACTAAAAGAAAAATACTGAACGTGAAAATTATACTTTTGAATTGAAATATAAAATTTTTCTTTGCATGTTTACAACAATGATTGTGCCTTCTTTGTGATGCAATACATGAGATGTCTGCTTTATGGTGAGAAGATTGACTTCAAACAAGGTATACTTACGACCAAATTCAGAATAGATGTCTCTGTCTCAATTTTAAGGGATGAGTTCTTCCTGATGTAATTTTAGAAGTGTTCAGGTGGCAGTATGACAATGCATTGTTGTAATTAATGAAATTTGCTAATTTGTAAATGATACTGCTTCCCATAGATCAACAAAGGATCGTAAATATATTTATTGTTTGTGTTTGAGCTTTAATAAATGTTATATAATATATTGTTCAATACTTTCTTTAAGTCTTCGACAATGAAATCCAGTGAACACAATGACGACTTCGGGATTAAATTTTCCAAAGAATACAATGGTTCGAGATTTTAATTCACGGCACTAATGCGCATACAATTTCGAACTCACCGAGAAATACGGTGGTGCTGGAAATTTAAATCCCAAGAACACAGTGGTGGTGGGAATTAAAGCCCCAGCACTATGTACAATTCGAACTGGGCGAGAAATAAGGTGGTGTTGGGAATTAAAATCCCACGAACTCAATGATCCTGGGATTTTAATTCCCAGGACCACGTCTTTCGAATCGTCGAGAATACGGTGGTCGGGAATTTAACTCCAGAACACAAGTCTGGGAAAAAGTCGACCACGTCTGATTCGAATCGCCAAGAAATAAGGTGGTGGAATTAAAATCCCAGAACACATAGTCTGGGATTCTAATTCCCGGGACCACGAACAATTCAATCGCCGAGGAATACGGTGGTCCGGTAATTATAATCCCGAAACTTCGGTGGTCCGGAATTTATTTCAGACCACGTCAATTCAAATGGTGAGGAATAAGGTGGTCTCGGGATTTTAATTCCTGCGACCACGCATAATTTAGAATCGGGGAACACGCTGGTCTGGATTTCAATTCCAGGACTACGTATAATTTAGAATCGGGGAACACACGTGGTCCCGGGATTTCAATTCGATTACGTACACTTTCAAACAGAATGAAATAAGGTGGTGTGGCAATTTAAATTCAGACAGAACACAATGTCTCATAGGGCCATCAATGGATTTTGGCCAAAACCCATTGATGGACCTACATGAGTCCAAATTCTGAAATCTTTACATCGACTGAAAGACCTAACGGCTTCACATGGTGTTGCGTCGAGGAAACTTCCTTCTGATCCTCCTACCTCCCAGTTTCGGCCGCGTGCCAGTTGGCACGGGGCCTGATTTCTGAAAATTGGGTGTAAACCTAATCCTGCCTTGAAAATCAGAAATTTTGGACACGATACACAGAGGGGCAAGTCCCAAAGCCACTGGAGTTGGTTTGGACCGAAGTTGAGGTGACTAGGGTCATCAATGGGTTTTGACCGAAACTCATTGATGGACCTACAGGAGTCCAAATTCCGAATTCTTTACATCGACTGAAAGACCTAACGACTTCACATGTTGTTGCGTCAAGCAAATTTCGTTGTGATCCTCCTGCCTCCCAGTTTCGGCCTCGTGCCACTTGGCACGGGGCCTGATTTCTGAAAATATGGTGCTAGGAATTAAATCCCAGGAACACAGTGGTCCTGGAAATTTAATTCCCAGGACCACGTCCATTTGTGACCTGGCCGAGAAATAAGGTGGTGCTGGGAATCTCAATCCCAGGAACACCGTGGTGCTGGTAAGTGAATTCCCAAAGACCACGCATGTGATCGAATCGACGAGATAAAATGTGGTGCTGGGAATTAATCATGCCTTGAAAATCAGAAATTTTGGACACGATACACAGAGGGGCAAGTCCCAAAGCCACTGGAGTTGGTTTGGACCGAAGTTGAGGTGACTAGGGCCATCAATGAGTTTTGACCGAAACTCATTGATGGACCTATAGGAGTCCAAATTCCTAATTCTTTACATCGACTGAAAGACCTAACGGCTTCACATGTTGTTGTGTCGAGCAAACTTCGTTGTGATCCTCCTGCCTCCCAGTTTCGGCCTCATGCTACACGCGGGGCACGATTTGAAAATGTGGTGCTGGGAATTAAATTCCAGGAACACAGTGGTCCTGGAAATTTAATTCCTGTGACCACGTCCCGTTGTGACTGGCCAGAAATAAGGTGGTCGGGCATCTAAACCCGAGAACACCGTGAGTCCGTAAGTGAATTCACACCACGCATGCATCGAACTGGACGAGATAAAATGTGGTGCTGGGAATTAAATCCCAGGAACACAGTGGTCCTGGAAATTTAATTCCCAGCACCACGTCCATTCGCGAACTGGCCGAGAAAAAAGGTGGTGCTGGGAATCTTAATCCCAGGAACACGTTGGTGCTGGAAAGTGAATTCCCAGCACCACGTACAGTTTCGAATTGGCCGAGGAATACGGTGGTGCTGGGAATGTAACTCCCAGGAACACAGTGGTCCTGGAAATATAATTCTCAGGACCACGTCCATTTGCGAACTGGCCGAGAAATAAGGTGGTGCTGGGAATCTTAATCCCAGGAACACGGTGGTCCTGGAAATTTAATTCCCAAAGACCACGCGTAGAAATCACATCACAAAATCATAAAGTCGGTTGAAATATTTAACAAAGTATATATATACTACACGCAGTTGCAAACATCTTTGCAGCTGACTAATGACTTTTACAGGCAGACACCTTGGTGTAGTTACATATCTAAAACTCTGTATAGTCTTACAACATATCCCACTATACAGCACAGTCATAATTGCAAATAAAATTGTGAGTCATGATTATTCTATTCCCACCACGAATCAAGCTCCTCATATCCTGTCTCAATCTTTTAGGGTACCCAAATAGTAGGCTCTCAATGTATCAGATATAAAAATGCGCAATCATAGCTGTAAAAATTAAAATTATTAGTCCAATGCTAGCTTATAAAATATGGTATTTACAAAGATTATTAGATGTCTTACGAAGAGCTTTGTCTGGGACCCTGGACTCGACGCACGAAAAAGTTTGCATTACAAATTTTTTCAGCCAGGCCAGGATGCCAGTTATCATAATACAAAGAGTGCATCTTTTTAAAGAATTCAACTTGGGACCGAAATAAATGCTATGAATCCTCCATACACAAACGGTTTATTTAGCTGAAATCTAATCTAATGCTTATCGCTTTCTTCAAATCGAGTAGTGTAAGCCTTCCGACGACACAAGGAGTCAGAGTGGATGAACTCAAATTTCTAAGTCGGCCACTAGTAGTAGGTGGCGTTGATCGCTCACAGATTATTGGACAAAATATGTATCTGATTGGATTGCGGGTTTTAAAAGTTTGCTCAATGGCACGCATAATATTAAACATATCCTCGTGTATAAAAATCATTAAAACACCGGCCGTAAAGTTTACAATTCCTTGCAAAAGGGTCAAAAACTTACCGGGAATCCAGCCCCACAGAAAATTGAGTTATAGTACGGCTTATTAGTCACCTTGCACTGCTCAGCTAAGACTGAAAAATATGCGCTTATGCAATCCCCATGTGTCAAAACATTCCAATCAAATATTGTAAGGAAAGAGTCCATGTATAAGTTAATAGCATCGGTCTTCCACACCGTCCCGACATCGACACTACACAAGGAAAGAGTTATTAGCAACTCTCAAAACATAAGATGAAAGGTATATACAAAGAATATAAGATTGTCTTACTCTATTTTTTTAGTTTCAATAAAGACTCGACGTTTGGATCCATCTTAAGACGAATTCTTTATAAACTCATGTATACAAAATAAAGCTTGAGTTTGAAAATATTTTGTCTGAAAAATAGATGGACAGATAACTTATGCTCACCTCCAATATCCTCTGCTTGACCGTGGCGTTAGTTGTTTTCTATGGAGACTTGTGTGCCAGATTCGATATTTGGGTTCACCTCCTCGTGAATTGATTTCCCTTTATCACGGCACGACTCGCTCAATGTTTGGCTCTGCAGAGAGATATTAGGGTCTACTAAGGGATACTCAATTGCCTTGAGGGACAATTTGAGTTTCAACTCTCCTTCTTTTAGGGATGTTTGAAAACCATGCAGAGGGAGGCTTCAAGGCTAGGGGTGATAGATCACAAGAGCCTTCTTCCTCACACAAACCTTCCGCCTAGTGTATGCGAAGAAGGTCATTTGTTGGGTTTGCTCAGACATTGTATAGGCGTGATTGTAACCCTCTACATCCCGGATTGTAAATCGAGTTGAAGCTCCAGATTAAACTGTCCTTTCAAATGATTAATGCTTCTTTTCAAAGAATTATATCATCCCTTACTTATCTCGCTGTCATTCTGCTCCCTCCTCTAACTCTTGAAGAAGCTCCTGTATTGTCTTTTCTTGTTGTTTGATGGTCACTTCCTTAAGTAGGGAGGTGCTTTCAAAATCACACCTTGCTTCAACTAGCTTGGTGCTTAGAGTAGATACAATTTCTGCATTCTCCTGGCATACTGGACAGGTCATTCCTCTTGCGTCGACCTGAGTTTCGGGTTGAGGAGTTGATGCAGAAAATCTAGGTGGGGAAGCGGTATGTACCAGATGCAGCTCTGACTGTGCTGGAATTAGATTGACAATTATTTTGTCAGGTACGAGACCATCTACCATCTTCTTAACGACTTACATTTGTGGAACTCCACCTCCATCTCAAGATTCTCGCAAAGCATGAGGGACGTGTGGAGGTAGGATACACAAATGCTCGCACATCCATACCTGGAATGACAAGATTAGTTGTTAATAGACAGATTTATCTATACTATTTGCGGAAGACATAAAATATATTCACTCACAGCCAATAAGTGTGCGAAACCCTTAAGCATTGGTCTCGTGGATCCACCTACGACGTCTGCTTTTGGTCGCAATGTGACTCCCATACCAATTGACTCCATTTGAGGAGCCATGTATGATAAAGTGCTTCGCACCAATTGTACCTGCCTAAGTTATCAAAATCCTCTACACAATCTATAAGTGATCGCATAGCTATTCTAGGCTTACTGCTGGTGGTAGTAAAAAACACACAAGAGAAAAAATATAAAATAAATAACTGACAATAAAGTTTTGCAGATCCTAAATTATCTGGAGATCTGGAAGTCTTCAATAAATCCTCCAGATGCTTGTTAGAGCAATCAGCTTCCACGAAATATTGAATATATAGCTGTCCAGACGGAGCTTCATTATTCATAGGAACTTCGAGTCCATCATCTGGTAGACCAAGGATGAGGGAGACATCCGTCTTTGTGAAATGCAATTTCTTGTCTTGGAATATAAAACATTTCTCCGTGCAGTCCCAATTATCAAACATATTCTGAACGAGGGGTCTGACATGGGTAATATCTGGAATGTCCAAAACCCACGCAAAGGGGGAGCTCCGAATAAGCGTTTCTTCTTCCACACTCGGCGGCACACTTGCAATAAATTTTTTAAACTGGGAAACGTTGCTTTTCCAGTTCATTCTCTTGGTTCTTCCTCGCATCAACGCACGGGTTCTTGCGAGTAGTATCGCGATGATTCACCGATTAAGCCATCGTTAACTGAAAAAATTTCCCTAGGTTAACAACCAAATGCATTGTAATACAACGATTTTAAACTGATAGATGAAATGGATTGAGACATGTGTGATGATACAAACAAACGTTACCTCTGCTTAAATGGTAAACCCTAAAACCCTAAACCCTATCAGGCCCGAGTTTAAACGAGATCGTGAACGGAAAAAGGCAAAAACCCTAGATAGATCGGAAGAAACGATAGCGACACAGAATTTAAGAAATCTACAAAACTTACTTAGGTCGAAAATCGCGTTGAGATGGTGTTGAGCTGGTGTTGAGATGTTTTAACTCGCACCGGGGAGGTTTAACTGACACGGGGGGGTTTTGACTGGCACCGGGGAGTTTGAACTGGAACCGAAGAGTTTGAACGGCCGCCGGGGAACGGAAGCGGAATTCCACAGAGACAGAACGCAAGGAGCAATAGAGAAATGAAATGTGGTGTTGAGATGTTTGAACTTCCACCGGGGAGTTTTATATTAACGGGTCGGGTGCGGTCGGACGGATTTAGAATACTTTGGTGCTGGTAATTATAATCCCAGAAACAAAGTGGTCCTGGGAATTTATTTCCCAGCACCACGTACAATTTCGAAATGGCTAAGGAATAAGGTGGTGCTGGGATTTCATTTCCCAGTACCACGTACAATTTAGAAGTGGCCGGGGAACACACTGTGGTCTCGATTTCACCCTGTGACAGATAGAATTTAGAATCGCGGGAACACGGTGGTCCTGGATTTCAATTTCGACTACATACACTTTCAAACAGGAAATAAGGTGGTGCTTGATTTCAATTCCTGACTACGATAATTTAGAAGTGGTCAGAACACGGTGGTCCTGGATTTCACTCGTGACCACGCACAATTTAGAACGGAACACAGCGTGGTCCGGGATTTTAATTCGATCACGTACACTTTCAAACAGGAAATAAGGTGAGCTGATTTCAATTCCTGGGACTACGCATAATTTAGAAGTGGCGGGAACACGCTGGTCCGGGATTTCAATTCCTGTGACCACGACAATTTAGAATCGGGAACACACGGTGGTCCCGGGATTTCACCCAGATCACGCGTACACTTTCAAACAGTAGGAAATAAGGTGGTGCCGCAATTTAAATTCCAGAACACTGGTCTCAGGGCCATCAATGGATTTTGGCCAAAACCTATTGATGGACCTACAGAGTCCAAATTCAAATCTTTGCATCGATCGAAAGACCTAACGACTTCACATGTTGTTGCATCGAGGAAACTTCCTTCCGATCCTCCTACCTCCATTTTGCTTGCGTGCCACGCACGGGCCCGATTTCAAAATTGGTGTGTAAACCTAATCCTCGCCTTGAATATCGGAAATTTTGGACACGATACAGAGATATTGAGATTACAATTTTGCAAACTAACGTAACAAAAATTTTCCATTACAATTCGCAAAATAGCTTAACATTAACATTAACATTAACATCGACATTGACATTGACATTAACATTGTTTCCTTTAAAAATATTTACACAACCACAATAAACATACTTAGGAATTAGTAGCGGTGGCATTCTACAAGACCTCTTTTGCATCTACTGCATTTATTTTTCACCCTCCCAGTATGTTTGGACTCTATGCGTGCCTTTTTTCTTCGCCCGGGCTGCACAAGGCTACGAGGAGGTAGAACTCCAAAATTTTTGTCACCATTAGGCTAAAATTTCTTACTTCGACATTGGTAAATACGATCCATGTAAATGGCCTCCCAGGTTTCCCTTAGAAAATAATGCTCGCAGTAACGATATGGATCCATGTTCCGATATATGATGACTGCAATAGCATGCGAGCAAGGAATTCCTGAAATTTGAAACTCACCGCAGATGCAACTTCGCCTATCCAAATCAACAATATACGAAGATGCTATTGTCTGTACTTCCATTTCCGTTTGTGAATATGGGAATACCGAATATAATCGAGTTCTTTCTCTCCTTTCATCAATCTCTTTAATGACATAAGGTGTTAGAAAACCTGACATTTTTGAAGATTCTTCCCTACGGTTATAGAACCATTGAGCAAGCTTTCTTCTAGTGTTGTCAATTAAACTGGTGATGGGGAGTTCACGTGCTTCCTTGAATAATACATTTAAACTCTCGGAACAATTAGTGGTTAACATTGTGTACCTCCTGCCAGGAAAGTGTGCATTGGCCCATCTTTTTGGATCGATCTTTTGTAGCCACGCATATGCTTCTTTATGTTTGTCATGCATGTTCTGCATTAATCGATCAAAGTCAACTCTTGTATTTGCTCTTGCTGCTGCCCAAAATAAACCTAATGAGGATCTATCCCGGGTATCTGTCACCATGTTACAAGACAAGTGATAGCAACAAAAACCATGATGGGCAGATGGATACACTTTGTTAATCACGATATAATCCCCGATGTCTATCTCGATACAATGCTCAATGACTGGCGCAGACATCAAGGAATGTCTTTACATGATCCAAAACCACTCCCAAGCAGATCCACATTCAACTTCGGCAATTCCAAATGCAATCGCATAATTTTTGTATTATCACAAAGCAGAGCTATTAGCAAAACACCGTGATACTTGCACCATATGTGTAGCATCAATTCCAATTAGTTTTCGCAAATACAACTCAATACTCTTCGACAAGCACCAAATGCCCAAAACATCGCTGAATTGATTTTCACCATTTTTTAGTCGCAACATATGCATCGGAGATCTCTAACTCTTAACTCACGCAAGTACATCGAAGATCAATATAGGCTCGATCAAAATCACCTACCACTCTTTTAATGCTGTGTATGCTTTCTTGTATGAAATATGAACACCAAACCTAGCTTGCATTTCTCTTGAATTGAACTTGGTTTGTAATCATCGAGGTAGCTAACCGCCCTCTGATACTGGTTTGCTACAAATGTGGATGTGCAAGCATGGTGATTCTTTGTTTCCCTAACACTGCCACATCTCATGCTTTACATATTTTGTGACAGTGAACTCCACGTCTCCACTTGCAACTAGACTCCATGAACAAGGCTGACTAAAGCAAATAACTTTAATTCTATTGAGTCTGGTGTCAACTGGCTTGTATCTGAAGTTTTTTAGCATCGCTTGTCTTACTAGTGCATCTTTAAACTCTTGTCGAGAGGAAAAAACTTGTCCAGTGAAAAATTCATTTGGATCTGATGAATCGACATCTGCCAATAGTCTTATTTGTGGATTTAAAACATAGGGATCATCAATTGATTGGGAACACTTCCTCTAAGTCATCAGATCGATCTGGATTTAACTCACCTTCTTCATGTTGGATATCATCAGCGAAGAATTCTTCCGAAGAATTTGTATATTCTAACTCTTCTATCCCATGTATATCACTTACCTCCTCTTCACTCCAAGTTTGTTCAAAATATTCATGATCTACTGTGGTAGCAGTGACAAACTCTTCTTCGAGTATGGAAGAAGCGTCTCTATTTATATCAAGGTGTTGATCACTGGTAATTCTATTGCCCACATCAGTAAACTGAGATGAAGATGGAATATTACTTGGGCACAGATTTATGGAATCTTGATCATCTAACTCTCTATCCTTCAAATTTAATTCAATTGTTTCCAAAAATGTTAACACTTCATCAGGAAGGGGGTCGTCCCTGCAAATGTTTTTAAAATCAACACTGTTATATGTAGTGTGCTATGAAAGTAGGCTGAATTTTTTTAACTAGGGTTTAGAAGTCTGAAGACAAGTGGAGGATGAGAGTTTATGGTTAGGTTTCCCAATTATGCACTTAACTAATTATAACATTTGATGTTGATAGATAGGGCTATTAATGGGTTTTTACCGAAACCCATTGATGGACCTTTCAATGTTGAAATTATAAACGGTTTATATGGAATGGAAGAGGAAGACATTTACCGGGTTTATGCACAGAGGGATACTTAGTTCCCACACTCCTACAGGCAGTTATGGGTGCGTGCCAATTGACACGCAACATGCCAATTGACACGCAGCATGCCAATTGGCACACTCGTCTGAATGTTGGCACAGAGCATTAATTTTCATAACTATTGTTTGGAAGCATAAGGAAAGGTGGAGAATGATAGTATAAGTCACGCTTGAACTCGACCCGCCTAGACGACTTTATTTATCTCCAATATAAATTGACAGCACCACTCTTTTTCTCAGCTAGGTTCCCTCTCCATGGTGCTGGAAATTTATATCCCAGGCCCACGGTGGTGCTGGGATATAAATTTCCAGCACCACCATTTATCTCGACCAGTTCCATCTCCCTGGTGCTGGGATTTTTAAACGCAGAACCACTGTGTTGCTGGGGTTTTAGTTCCCAGCACCACCAACAATTCCGGCAAATTTTATGTACATGGTGCTGGAAATTTCATTCCCAGCACCATGGTGTTGCTGGGGGTTTTAATCCCATTACCACGGTGGTGCTGGGATATAAATTCCCAGCACCACTATTTATCTGGACTAGTTCCATCTCCCTGGTGCTGGGATATTTAAACGCAGAACCACTGTGTTGCTGGGGTTTTAGTTCCCAGCACCACCAACAATTCCGGCAATTTATATGTACATGGTGCTGGAAATTACATTCCCAGCATCCTTGTGTTGCTGGGGGTTTTAATCCCATTACCACGGTGGTGCTGGGATATAAATTCCCAGCACCACCATTTATCTGGACTAGTTCCATCTCCCTGGTGCTGGGATATTTAAACGCAGAACCACTGTGTTGCTGGGGTTTTAGTTCCCAGCACCACCAACATTTTCGCCAACTTATATGTACATGGTGCTGGAAATTACATTCCCAGCACCATGGTGTTGCTGGGGGTTTTAATCCCATTACCACAGTGGTGCTGGGATATAAATTCCCAGCACCACCATTTATCTCGACCAGTCCAATGTCAATGGTGCTGGGAGTCTTATTCGCAGGACCATAGTGTTGCTGAGGTTTCTAATCCCAGCACCACCCTTAATGTCGACCACTTATATCTCCCTGGTCTAGTGAATTAGATTCCCAACACCAAGGTGTTGCTGGGAGTTTGAATCTCATTACCATCGTGGTGCTGGAATATAAATTACCAACACCACAATTTATCTCGACAAGTTCATTCCCCATGGTGCTGGGAGTATTAAACTCAAAGACACTGGTGACGAGATTTAAATTCACAGCACTATATTTTATCCCGAATTTGTTGAACCTTAATGGTGCTGAGAATTTGAAGCCCAACGCCACGATGTTACTGGGATTTAAATTCCCAGCATCACTTTTTATCCAGATAGGAATTTCATCAACAAGACCACCTACTCTCCCATGGTGCTGGGATTTTAAATTTTAGGGATACGGTGGTGCTGGGAATTTCATTGCCAGCACCACCTACTCTCTCAGACAGATTGAATCTCCTAGTGTCGGAAATATCAATCAGGGAACTTCAGTAATCGTGGGATTTAATTGGAAGCATCACCTTTTAAGTTAGGTGGCATTTGTTTAGGTGGGGACAAAACTCAGTTATGAATCTCCTGCATCGCAATTATGGGTGCATTGGTCTACTTTGGTATGATATGCCTACATCGTATTTATGGGTGTGTGGCAAACTTGGTTATACAACCACCTACAATGCATTTATTAACCTCATAGCAGTCTCAAGAATAAAAACACACATACATGATAATACTATGTGAAGCGGCTGGTGAGTGAGCTGCGCCAACTTCTGGATTAACTGCTGATAAATTCGTGGGAGCAGTGATGTCGTTGATAACTACTAGGGTTTCATAAAAAATGGTGTTGCTCAGTTGGTTTGCGGAGGAAAGCTGCGTGTGGTGCTCATCAACAGCATGGGGCTGGCGCTCCCACGTGGCTGGAAGAGACGTTTGGATGACTCGGGATTTCCAGATGTGCCTCGGATGGATGCAAACCTCTCTCTGCATTAAATTCCAAAGCTGTTTGGCGGGAGGGGTATTTTGGGAATTACGCGCGCGATTTGGTCATTTTGAAATTATAGTGCGCGATTTGGACAAATCCAAACTTCGGCTGCTGTGTTTGGTAAATTGCCGAAAGAAAAACGATTGTTGTTCAAAAGAGGCAACTCGTAGCTTTGTAATTCGTGGTTAAGAAACCATTTACACTCTCAACCTTACACATTTAAAAGTTATCAAATGTAAGCATGATATTCATCCTTTAAGAAAATCCGTGAAAAAGTCATCTTCTTCTCGTCGTCGTCGAATAAATGAGATGGTGTTTATTAGGCAACTTGTCGTTCAATTATGCAATGGAAGTATCAAATTCTCACTTCTAACTCCTTCCTCTTGTCGTGCTCATCTCCCAACCGCTGATTCGTAAGCTAATGCTTATGTTCCTTTGCGCCTAGCACCAATTCCACGGACGCCCGTCTTAGACAATTATATCAAATAGATGAAAGTATGATTACGTGTGTGTCGCGTGGAAATGAATTCGAATAAGTTGGTAATCATTTTGGCAAATTCCTAAACCTTAAGAGTGCGTTTGGTTCAAATAATCATACATAACCTTAGTTATGTGATTACCAAAAAATAAAACATAACCTTGGAATAAAATATAACCTTAGATAAAAACCTTATTTTGTTGGAGATTTAATATATAACTTAGTTTAACATTTTACTAAATTATTCATTGTCTTTGCTCAATCAATTCGACAACAATGACAGAAATATTAATAATAATGATCAGTAGGCCAAACGACGGCCGACACGATTATCGGTCGGCCGGCGGCGGCGAGCGGCATGGCGGCCGGCGGCCAAGAGAGCGGCGGCGGTGGCTGCGGCCGGCGGCGGTAAGCGATGCGGACGAGCGGCGGCAGCGGTAACGGCAGCATGCGCGACAATCAGCGGCAAGCGGCGACGGCGACGACGACGGGCGGCAGCGAAGACCACGACTAACGGCGGCGGCACGCGCGACCAACAGAAGCGGTGGTGGTCGCGACGGCCGGCAAATAAGCGGTGGTGGCGGCGGTGGCGGCAGTTGCGATGGCGGCGATGGCGGCGGCATGCGATAAATTATGGCCGGATGGCGGCGGTGGCGGCACGGGCAGACGGCAACCGAAGCGGCAGCGGCAAGCGACGGCAGGATAAGCGATAAAGGGCGCCCGGCGATATGATGGCGGCAGGTGTGCAGCGATGGCATGGCGGCGCAGATGGCGATAAGCGCCGGCGCGCGGCGATAAGCGGCAGCGGCGATAAGCCGGCCGTGATAAACGTGTGGCCGGCGATGGCCGTGGCGGCGATAACATGGCGGCAAGCGACGAAGCGCGGCGGCAACAAGCGGCGGCGACGGCGCGGCGGCATGCGAAGCGGCCCGGCGGTAAGCGACGATGGCGGCAGCGGTGCAAGCGATGGATGACAATTCGATTGAGTTTTGACAAATTGACATTTAATATATTGCTTGGGATAATATTGGAAAATAGTTTCCTTAACCCCGGGAATCAACAAAAACCTTGGTTCTCTAAGGTTTTCCGATTCCCCCTAAAAAGGTTTTGTTATAATTGTGATCAATTATCGTTTGTTTATAACCTAAACCAAACAAGGTTTTTGTTGATAACCTAACAAGGTTATCAACAAAAACCCTCGACCAAACACACCCTAAGGGTGCGTTTGGTTCAAGTAATCATACATAACCTTGGTTATGTGATTACCAGGGAATAAAACATAACCTTGGAATAAAGTATAACCTTAGATAAAAACCTTGTTTGGTTGGAGGTTTTAATATATAACTTAGTTTAACATTTTACTAAATTATCCTTTGTCTTTGCTCAATCAATTCAATGACAACGACAGAAATATTAATGACGACGGCAGCGATATGCCATCAACAGTGTCCGGCCGACTGGCGGTGGCGGTGACCGACCAACGATCGACCGACGACAGTGGTGACCGATCGCCGACGACGACGGTCGACCGACCAGGGGCGACGATGGTGGTCAACCGATCGGCGGCGGCGATCGGTCGTGGCGGTGAGATAACGGCGACCTTAGCGGCGGCGGCGTATCGCCGTCGACATTGTCGATGTGGCCGATCGGTCAGCGGCATGGCGATCGGCCGGCGACGGCGCGATGGCGGCGGGCGGCAAGCGGCGCGGCGGCGACGATGGCGCGCGTGGCCAGCGGCAGCGGGTGGTAGCGATGGCGTGGCATTGTGGCAGGCGCGTGATGGCGCCGTCGGCGGACGTGGCAGTGGTTGCGGGCGGCGGCCGGCGGCAGCGGCACGATAAGCGATGGCGGCGACGACCAATGGAAGCGGCTGGCGATAAGCGGCGCCCGGCGGCGATGGCTACGGCGGGTGGTGGTGGCGGCCAGCGACGAAGCGGCGGCCGACGGCCAGCGGCGCGGCGGCAGCGGCGGCAGCCGGCGATAAGCGCGGCCGGCGGCAGGCGTGGCCATGGCGGCGGCAAGCGGCGGCAGCGGCGGCAGCGACGGCGGTGGCCGGCGACGGGCGGCGACCGACGACGGACGACAAATCGATTGAGTTTTGACAAATTGAGATTTAATATATTGCTAGGGGTAATATTGGAAAAAAGTTTCCTTAACCCCAGGAATCAACAAAAACCTTGGTTCTCCAAGGTTTTTCGATTCCCCCTAAAAAGGTTTTTGTTCATAACCAGGTAATGAACAATTACCAGGTAATTGTTTATAACCTAAACCAAACAAGATTTTTGTTGATAACCTAACAAGGTTATCAACAAAAACCCCCAACCAAACGCACCCTAAAGGTATTTTAAGAAAGTCCTAGATTATATGGTGGTATTTGAAATTTTTACGAAATAGAATAAAAAAGTTAGAGCCAGAAGAAACAAAAGCGTCGAATGAGGAACTGCCTAACTTTTTTGTTGTTGGCGCTACAGTTCGTTTTTACGTCAGTTGCTTCTTTTCCAAAGTCTTCTCTTCACCAATAATTTCAAGCGAGTGGAATCGTTCGATGGATGGTCTTTTTCTCTCTGTAGCATTAAAGGCGATGAACGTTCTTGATTCATTGACCATAACAATTTTTTTTTAAATTCGAATTAAAATTTTAAATTTTATATCGAAAATCCATTCTTGTCCATCGAGCGGATTCACCTTTAATAGCAAGTTAATTTATCAGATCATTCTTTGTTATTGGATAACTTCTTTTGGGATGTGGATCAAATTTATGATTGGTCGAGTCAATCATCACTTGATCAACGATCTAAAAAGAAAATAATTTTTCTTCTGTAGATGATTTTATGATTCCGGATGATATTCAAATTAAACTTCAATGATGAAATAAAAAATCTTAAGATTAGTATCACGTGTATTTTTTGATTTATTTTCATAATTGATAATTTTTTTTTATAAAATTGGATTGTCCATATTCAAAATTTAATCAAATCGAAAATTTAAATATTTGAATTATCAAAAAAAAAATGATGAAATAAAAAAATAAAATAGAAAGAGAAAAGAACACGACACTTAATTCAATTGATCAATTCATTCCTTTTGCTATTTTTTTGCAAAAGATTGGAACTGTCAATTTAGCGACCCCTACTAGTTCGTCTCCGAACCATTATAAGAGAGATAAATCACGGTGGAGTTTTAACCCTTGAGATTAATAACTAGCGCATGGAGGGACGGAACTCGCATTTGCGAGGAATTAATCCATTGTTCATTTATACAACTTTCTACATGCGCTAGCCATAGCCCCTTCCCACGGGGGCAACCTTTTGCTCCTTTAGTGGACATCGTGTGGATAGATGAACAGAAAAGGTCACATTCATTTTAGTCGATCACATTCATTTAATCGTCACAATTATTCAAATCTTTGGAAAAAAAGAATAGTGATTCGTCAATGCGGTTTCCATTTCAAAATCAATAGAAGAAAAGTAAATGAAAATTATTGACTCAAAATTCATTAATAAATCGCATGGAGAATCAATATTCTTATAAAAATAAAAAATTGATTTTTATTTTCTTAAATAAATTTTATATGCCACGGGTATCAAATCGAAGTTGTTTTTGACCTTCGTTATTCATGCATGCAATTTTAATGTATGTAATCGTCATATCAAGTCGTTGTCTATTTACAGTCCCCGAAGTCAGGTTGATATTTTCTTTGCGCCGATATCGATGAAGTCTCCCGCTCGGCTCTCGCTGCGTCGACCTGGACCTTTATCATCCCCGCATCATCATTCTCGTTGCTTCGAATCATGGCGGTTCACAAATCCCCCGCTTCCTGGCTCAGGAATGCAGGCATGGTATTCTCCTTCATCCTCAGTTCGCTGCTCTCTCTGTCACCGGAGAGAGCTGCAGCCCAAGCTCAAGCTAGGACTGATCCAGTTGAAGGTGAAGCTCCTTATTTTTTTGTTGTTGTTCTTGTTGTTGTTGTTTTATCCTGTTTGCTTGACGGATCTTGTTGCTTTATCTTAGTTTAAGAGGTTCCATTCAGTAATGCAGGACACAACGAGTAGCTAGAATAAAACTCTCTCTGCGAATCTTATGATCTCTTTGCTTCAGTGAATGATCGAAAGGTTAGGCTTAAAGATCGTTAATTTAAGCCGAACGCATCATTTGCCCTAACTGTGATCTAGCATTCCGCTGCTTCGATATGACAACCCGTCGCTCTTGCTCGATGGAATCCGATGATGCGAAGAGTTAGGACCTCTAGTTTAGTCCTAAACATGCTGAATTCAAGTTAATTAATCGTTAAGCTCTTAGATCCTCATCATTCAGTTTGCGTCTTTCTTTGGTGCAAGTTCGTTATTCATATTTCTCGTTGGTGCATTATGGTCGATCAGACGTAGTTGATTATTACAGATCTGTTGGTTTTACTTTAGTATGCTAAAATTAGTTAATGTTAATTATTTGGGGTAAGATTGATGCTTTCTTGTCCACAACTTCAAGAATTATTGATTGATTCTGAATCTTATTTGCTCTAGTATCCATCCATGTTGTCGAGATGAATATGCACATCTAAGTTGTGACATTAGTTAAAGAAAAATAAGTGGAATTGACCATAACTGACTCGAGTTCTTGGAATTACATGCAGCTTCGGCGTTGAACACAATCTTAGGAAGATGGGGTTTGAAGGCACAGTCAACATGGAATATTAGTGGTGAACTATGCAGTGGTGCTGCTATTGATTCAACCACATTAGATAGTGATCTCTTCAATCCGGGAATCAAATGTGACGACTGCAGTAACAACATTGGCACCATATGCCATATCACACAGTTGTAGGGATTATGGAAACATAAATCTCCATCTGTTTCCTACTTTAGTTTTCTTCTTAGTTGCAAAACATCATCTTTGTGTCTGTTTTAGGTAGCTTGTAATGGCCCTAAAATTTTGCATATATACTATTTAATTTCACACATAATATATCCTTGCAGATTTACTGTTTTCATATTTCCAAATGACGACCAATATTAGATCAGAGTGACTAGAATTAAGTGGGTAAAACGTGGCTCTTATTATCAAATTATTCTCTGTTTTGAATATGATTGGTATAGTAATGTTCTGTGTTATGTTTAACTTTTATGGATCAATTACTCACTAAAGATGTTATGCATATTCATGTTGGCATTTAACAAATTTTCTTTATCCAATCTAAGTACATTCCTTTCAATAGAGGAACATTAAATTGATATCACAAATTCCTATCAATTATCATGATTAGAACTGTGCTCTGTGTGCTAACATTAAAATCAGACGGATTCATTGTGATCATTTTCTTCTGTTTATCACAATGTATTGATAATGCATTAATGTAATTTTAGACCTAATTTAGCGTGTAGGGAGCAACTTTTGCTGTCACTCCAATAATTGCTTGTATGAGATGTGCATGGCGAGGTGTTTGAATCATTAATAAAAACACTTTGCAAAAATAATATTGTCTATGAAGATTTGATGGCCAGGATTGATTTCGAAGATCAGATTGCAGCACTCAAGTTATGTATCTTTTATTGGCTATTGTACCTTGATAAAATACCAACTAAAGTGAATCTATTTTGAAATGGGTTACAAATTTCAATAACGTGATCCACTTCTGTAACAGGACAAAGGGATCACAATTGTGGCTTTTGTTTGATGCAATCACATAGCAAATGCTACCTATTACTACTCTTTTCTATCTCCTCATCCATATGCAATGAGAGTTAGCAAGTATCAAACACCAAACCTCTTCACTAAATTTGCTTGCATAGTCATTTTGAGACAGTTCAGTTTGTATTATGTTTGATCCTCTCTTATTATGGGTGCTTATTTAGCAACTTCTGCCTGTATCATTAAACCCTTTTGAAATGATATGTTTTTTCACCCGTCATGTTGGTAAAATGAAGATTCTCTCATTTAACGAAAGGACTTCATGCACATGCACTTATTGTTGTTCATGTTAGTAAAGAAATACTAGTTTTTTTTCCTTGTAAATGTATGATTTATTTATCTTTTCTGCATCATGTTTCTTTCAGGAGGATATTTAACTTGGATGTGGTCGGAACTATCCCCCAAGAGCTGCAAAATCTACCCTATCTCAGGAACCTGTAACTTACCCTTTCTCATGTTCAAAACTGTATTTTAAAGGCACTTCTTCTATCTAAATGAATTTTGAAGTAAACTTGACTAAGCAACATTCGGACTATATTTTTGATGTATCCTTGTATGGTTAAGTGTCTCACTTGTATTATAATTTGCAACTAAAGTTTGGCCAGTCATGCTCTCACATTCCAAATCTGTAAAAGTGAAGGCTTCCTTTTTCCTGCAGAAATTTATGGAAAAATTATCTGACTGGTTCTGTGCCAGCATTTTTTGGGAACTTCACCAGGATGCAATACTTGTGAGACCATTTTAATAGAACGATAGGTCTATTTTTTTTATTGTTGTCATCTAATTAGTTCGTATGATGGTCATCAGAAGCGTAGGGAATAATGCTTTGTCAGGGCCAATACCAAAGGAACTTGGAAACCTTCAGCAACTTATCTCTCTGTAAGATGTTCTACATCAAACGATTTTGAAATAATTTGCCAAGCAATATGAAAGACATGATTGATTGCTGCTATACTGTCCATAAAAGTACCTTCTGTCATGTTTCTTAAACAAAAAGGGAATGGACTCTTGCAGGGGTTTATCAAACAATAACTTCAGTGGTTCCATCCCTCCAGAGTTCGGGAATTTAACCAGCATACAAAGATTGTAAATTTTTTTGCCCCTTATTATTCTAGATGGTTAATACAACTGAACTAATTCTTTGTAATGTAACGATGCACAGATATGTGGATAGTTCTGGACTTAATGGTGAGCTACCACCGACACTGTCCAATCTGAAAACCTTGTCAACGTTGTAAGTTCTATTAAAGATTATCTTTGATTATGTAAATATATACAATATATAACATGGATTGCCATTTTGGTTGCAGTTACGCTTCAAACTGTAATTTCACAGGCAAAGTTCCAGATTTCATTGGGGAATGGAGAAACCTAACTCTCTTGTAAGATTCAATACTAGAGTTTTTATTTAGTAATCACTCATACTTTTGTTATTTAATTTTTCACCATGAATTATTTTTTTTTAGAATGGACATCTTAACTAAAAGGGGGAGGATTGCATTAGGTTACCAATCAACGTTAAATTAAGTCAAATGTTCAATGCATGAACCTATTAAATTATTATACTAATGCTAGGTTGTTCTCCAAAAGGAACGTGTTGTAGGGTCTGACTGTAATATTTCGGAAAGAATCGATACATCTCTAGAATTCGGGTGGAGTGATAAATATGTCAGAATTCGCGTTGCAGAGTCCGATTGTAATCATATCAGCAAGGATGCTATATCTCCATAAGAACTTGGGTATAGTGTTAAATAGACAAGAGTTTTCACACTATAGGTTGGGTAAGAACAAATATGATAGGAAAACTAATAATTTAAGATTTGGAACATGAATATAGGAACCTTCACTAGTAGAGCAATGGAGGTACTAGATATGATGATTAAGAGAATAATTAATATTTTGTATGTACAAGAGATAAAATGGATAGGCGAGAAGATAAAGATAATAGAGAACTCATATTTTAAGTTATGGTACGCAGGAAAGAGTAAAACAAGAAATGAAATGAGTATTATTGTAGATAGTTTGTTAAAGGATGAAGTTGTAGGAGTAATTAGAAAGGGAGATAAAATTATAGCTCTCAAGATAATAGTGGAGGAAAAAACTATGAAAGTAATTAGCATATATGCACCTCAAGTAGAATTAGATGAAGATACTAAATCAAGATTTTGGGATGACCTAGATGGAGTATTACAAAATATTTCATCAAATGAAATGATTTTAATAGGAGGCTATCTAAATGGGCATGTCAGAGTGAAAAATGAAGAATATGAGAGGGTGCTAGAGGTTATGGGTTTGGAACAAGAAATTTAGAAGATATCATATGACCTTATATTAGTTAATATGTTTTTTAAGAAAAGAAAAGAACACTTGGTCATGTTCAAAAGTGGGAATACTAAATTATAAATTGACTTTCTAATTATTAGGAAGAGAAATAGAAAGATTTGTAAAGATTACAAGGTCATCCCTAGAGAAAGTTTAACTACCTAACATAGGTTAGTAATGTTGGATATACACCTCAAGTATAGTATAAATAGAAGGAAAATATATACAATTCTTAGAATTAAATGATGGAAGTTATAGGATGAGAAACATAATATATTTAAAGAGAAGGTTGGAATATAAGTATTATATGAAATATATTGTGACTCTAATATGACATGAGATAATATGGTACCAAAGTTGAAAATATTAGTCAAGAGTATACTTGGTGAGTCAAAGGGGCATGCATCACCAAGTAAAGAATCTTGATAGTGGAATAAGAAGGTACAGAACAACCTATAAGGAATTATATATTTGTAAGAACAAGGAAAACTTAAAAAAATATACAATAGCCAAGAAAGAGACTAAGAAAGCAGTGAATAAAGCTAAGAATGAAATTTTTGGACGATTATATCGAAAATGTGATACAAAAAAGGGAATGGAGACATTTATAGAATAGATAAAGTGAGAGAGAGGAAGATAAAAGATCTTATCCAAGTAAAATGTATTAAATATGAATGCAATAGGGTACAAGTAAATGATGAAGAAATAAAAGAGCGGTGGAAGAGGTGTTTTCATCAACTTTTTAATGAAGATTTAGATAACCAACTTAACTTAGGTAATTTAAGTAGGTCAACTGAGTATATAAATTTAAATTTTTATCGTAGAATTTAAATTTCAGAAGTAGAATAAGTTTTAAATGTGATGCAAAATGGAAAAGACATTGGAGCATATGATATTCCAATAAAGGTATGAAAGTGTATAGGGAAATAAGGTATTAAATGACTTACAAGATTATTTAATATGATATTGAAAAAAAATTCTGATCAATGGAGGGTAAATAATCTAATTCTCTTGTATAAGAATAAGGGGGCATATAAAATTGTACAAATTATAGAAGTATATATTAAACTAATGAGTCATAACATGAAACTTTGAGAAAGAGTAATAGAAGAAATATTAAAGAAGGATACCACGGTTATCGAAAATCGATTTGGGTTCATGCCTAGAAAATCGACAATAGAAGTTATACATATTTTTAGACAACTAATTGAAAAATATCAGAGCAAAAGTAAGATCAATACATGATATTTATTGATTTAAAAAAAGCTTATGATAGTGTCCTAAGAGAAATTATATGGAGAATTTTAGAAAAGAGAGTTGTTAGCGTAACATATATTGAACTAATTAAAGATACGCATGAAAAAGTAACGACCAGAATTAAGACTTCAGGCGAATTAACTAAAGCATTTCCAATAAAGATAGGGTTACATCAAGGATCAACTTTAAATTTCTATCTATTTACACTAGTCATGGACGAACTCATTGGACACATTCAAGATACAATATTATAGTGTATGTTATTTGTAGATGATATTATTTTGGTAGATGAGACATGTGAAGGAGTAAATACTAAACTAGAATATTGGTAGGAAACGTTAGAAATGAAAGATTTTAGGCTTAGCAGAGTAAAGACAGAATATATGAAATTTAAGTTTAGCAATACTAAACGTAATGAGACAAGTGTTAAGATAGGAGATGACGAGTTGTCTGGAATTAAGAGCTTTAAGTATTTAGAATCATTTTTGCAAGACGATGGAGAGATTGATAGGGATGTCTTATATAGAATATAAGAAGAATGGTTGAAATGGAGGAGATCATCCAGTGTTTTATGCGATTGTCAAATACCTCTAAAACTTAAAGGGAAGTTCTACAAAATGGTGGTTAGACCTGCTATGTTATATGACGGTGAATGTTGAGCTATGATTCGAGCACATGAGCAAAAGATAAGAATGTTAAGATAGATCTGTGAACACATATGAATGGACATGTTATTTCGTAACTTAGAGATTCCTAACTTATATGAAAGAAGCCCTATTTATATATAAGATTATGGCCTATTCAACAAAGTAAATCAAACTCTATCCTAAGAATAAATCAAATTCTATCTTAGGAAATAATTATTCCTAATGATATTTAGGGATAATAAATCATCCCTAGTAATATCTATAATATTCTAACACTTCGTCAAGAATATAAATTATACGCCCAAATTGTTACATATATGAAATAATCTGTGGACCTCTCAAATGACTTAGTAAATATATCCGCTAATTGATCATTCGAGTTAACAAAACTAGTAGATATTTCTCGGATATGACTTTCTCTCGTAAATGACAAATGGCTTCAATACGCTTATTCCTCTCATAAAAACTGGATTTGAGGCAATATATCGGCTAGTTATCACATATAAGTTTACATTTGTATAACGCCTCCAAACCTTAGCTCAAGAACCGTTGAGCCATATAAGTTCTCGATCAATGGCTATAGCTCGATACGTCATGACTGGATCTTTACAACATTCTCGCTTTTGCTTGTCCAAGAAACAAGGTTATCTCCGACAAATATACAAACATCAGAAGTAGATCTCCTATCATGGGAGATCCCGCCACCTACATCAATATCCTATGACTCGAGTACGCCCTTTGTCTTCATACAAAAGACTTTCTGAGCGCCTCGATATATCGAATAATGCGAATCACAACATCCCAATGTTCTTACACGGAGAGTCGAGAAACCGACTTACTACACTTATCGCAAATAAGATATCCGGACGAGTAAAGAAGGTAACCTAGTCTTCCTACCAATCGCCGTATCGCTCAGATCTAGTAGAGACTCCCGATTTGGTAGAGCTTGATATTATGATCCATAGGGTCATCAACTATCTTTGAGTTTAACATTCTGCTTCTTCTAGAATATCCATCGATACTTCCTTTGAGATATAATGATCCCATTTACGGATCGCTACTTTATCCCCAAGAAGTATTTAAGTTTACCGAGATCCTTCATTCAAAATGTTCAAAAGATGTTGTTTCACCTGTGAGATCCCGAGATGATCACTACCTGATGACAATATCATCAACATAAACCACTAGGTAGACGCATCCAGTAGATGAGCGCGATAAAAGATGAACGATCACTCGCTCCGAGTCATGCCGAACTGTTGAATTACAATACTGAATCTACCGAACCATGCTCTGGGTGACTGCTTGAGACCATATAAAGATTTTCGCAAGCGGCATACAAGACCAGAAGACTCCCCCTGAGCAACAAAACACGGAGGTTGCTCCATGTAGACTTCTTCGAGCAGGTCACCATGTAAGAACGCATTCTTGATGTCCAACTGATAAAGAGACCAGTGTTGAATTGCAGCAATGGACATGAATAAGCGTATAGAGGACATCTTGGCCACAGGAGAAAATGTGTCCCCATAATCCAATCCAAAGATCTGAGTATAACCTTTAGCAACGAGACGAGCCTTAAGCCGATCAACCGTTCCGTCTGGACCAACCTTCACTGTATATACCCATCGACAACCAACAACTGACTTTCCTGGTGGTAGAGGAACGAGATCCCAAGTCCCACAACTCTGTAAGACACTCATTTCGTCTAGCATAGCCTGTTTCCATCCTGGATGGGCAAATGCATCTCCTGCAGTCTTTGGAAGAGAAATAGACGACAAGGAGAAAAGACAAGAATAATATGAAGGAGAAAGACGATGGTAACTCAAAGAAACATAATGTGGAGAAGGATTACGAGTGGAACGTATACCTTTCCGAAGGGCAATGGGAATATCAGACTCAGAAGACTGGACCGGAGGGAGGGGCGGAGGACCTGGTTCCAGAGATGATTCCATGGCAGAGTCAGTGTTGGTCGGCAGCAAAGCAGGACGAGGACGACGCTGATAAACCTGCAACAGAGGAGGAATTGGGGTTGAGGGTGATAGAGAATCCTTTGGAGGATCAAAGACTGATACATGCATAGAAGGATATAATTCAGACGATTACTCTGAAGACCCAAAGAAAGGAACTAAATCAAAGAACGTGACATCGGCAGAGATGAAATACCGACGGAGAGTAGGGGAATAACACTTATACCCTTTCTGAGACCGTGGGTACCCAAGGAAAACACATTTATGTGACCGAGGAGAGAGTTTATCAATGCCAGGATCAAGAACATGTAGAACCAAAGACCCTAGGTGGTAAAGGATGAAGGGACTGCTTTGGATAAAGTACACGATGATGGTATTGACCTCAGAAAGTAGAGGAAGACATCTGATTGATGAGATAACATGCAGTAAGTACGGCGTCACCCCAAAAACGAAGAGGAACGTGAGAGTGAAGGAGAAGAGTCCGGGTGGTCTCGAGAAGATAACGATTCTTGCATTCTGCAACTCCATTCTGTTGGGGGGTATGAGGACAAGACTTTTGATGTAATATGTCGTGAGATGCCAAAAAGGTTTGAAACGGAGTAGATAGATATTCACGTGCATTATCACTCTACAAAGATCGAAGAGGGATACCAAATTGTGTTTTAACTTCATTAAAAAAAGATTGGAAAATAGAAAACAATTCCGAGCGATCCTTCATCAGATATAACCAAGTACAACGGGAAAAATCGTCTACAAAAGTAACAAAATATCGTGTCCCCAATGTAGAGGCAACACGACTCGGACCCCAAATATCAGAATGAACCAAAGCAAAGGGAGACGTGGCCCGACTTATAATGCGAGGAGAAAACGAACTACGCATACGCCGCTTACTCGACACGACTACAAGACAAAGACTCTAAATGAGCAGGACTAGATGTAATTGTTTTTAACTTATCAAGACCCCCAACCGAGCATGGATAATAAGTGGAGATCGCCGCCGCACTAATAAGAGAGTTTTGGTGAAGTTGATATAGACTGAGACTCATATCCGAGCCAATCATCCTCCCCGCATCTCGGTCCTCAGAATGAAATAGAAGATTTAGTAAATGAGATAATACAATCAAGAGAGGTGAGTGCTTATTGATAATAAATTAAAGGGAGCTCCGAACAAAAGAACATTCGAATGGAAAGAGAGAAGAATGAACAATTCCAACACCTGGGATCGAGTTTGAGAACCATTTGCCATGGTGACAAAGGGTAAATAGGAAGTAGATAGTGAGGAAAATAGAGATCTATTACTGATATGATCGGTGGCCCAAGAGTCAGTACAAGGACCCAAGAGGAGATATGCCAAAGGAAGTATCACTGTGTAATGGCAATGAAGGGAATTAGACTCCGTCGATTCTCATACTACTTCGTAAAGTCATCATAGAAGGCGGTGGAGTCGAGCCGAGTGTCAACCGAGGCGATGGGGTTGGAGCTGTGTCAATGTGAATGGAAGTCAAGACGCGTGTGCACTCGGCGATTCGAAAGACGAGGAGGTCAACTATGGAGACTCCAACATTTATCAATCGTGTGTCTGCGGTGTGATAATGATTACACTAAGGGCGACGCTTTGCCATTCTTACGCGATGGAGGTTTGTTGTTGTTTCAGAGACCATGTTGAAGAGTAACCAACGGAAGATGGTAATGTCAAGACTTCGTAGGGACACGGAGGAGTGTCGCCGAGTAGAGTCCGTGGTGGCTTCGGGTGCCAGATCCGATCGTAACATGAGAATAATCTGAGGCGATATATAACGCCAGAGACATAAAAATTTCTTCCGATTTTAAGTTCTGCGCAGTGGCCGCGGTGGGAGCGGTCGTTGAACTCATACAGAAGGCGATCCCAAATAAGTTGACATAGACTCCTTGATCTGATGGGCATTAAGGATGGTCATAAGGTCGTCACAAACTTGATAGAGTCGCCGAGAAGTATTCGTAAAAAGTTGTTGAGCTTGTATCCAAACATCCTTGCAGGTCTTATGAGTTCGGAAGACATCCTGGAGAGATGGATGGATGGTGGCTCGGATAATGCAACACAACTGAGCATCAACCTTTCTCCATAAAGGACGATCGACCACTTGAATATCCTCTTCAGTTTGTGTGAGATGTGTTTCATAACTCTGTCCAACAAGCCAAAGTTCAATGCGAGAGGCCCTAGAGGAATAGTTCTTACCATCCAAGAGCTCGGACGAGAGCAGCGCCGTAACGTGGTTAGTAAAAATTGAAAAATCTAGCTTCGAGGTAGCCATGACCGAGGAAGACTGGATGGTTCAAAAGAAAGCATTGGAAATATCGAGAAGTCCCTCGTCTCGAGGGTCGCTGACGCCGAGGCGGCTGGCAAGATCGCGCCGATAAATCTCGCCGGAAGTTGGCGGAGTTGGCGGAGCGCGAACAGCACGACGGAGTTGGCGAGAACAACCGGAGGAGAATGGCTCGGGGCTGGCGTCAGGTCACCTTCGCCGACTTCGCCCCGTCGTCGGGCGCCGACCTACTGTTTACTTCGCGCGAGCGGCCGAGATTTGTGGAAGAGAGGTGAGGTCTCCGATCACCGGCGCCTTCGATCTGCGATTCGCGCTCGAGTCCGGAGCGGCGAGGCGAAGAAGAAGAAGAACGAGGAAGACGCGGCCAGAAGAAGCGCGCGGCCAGAAGAAGCTCGCGAAACTGCGTCGCGGGGAAAGATATCGTGACGTGGAAAGACTGCGCGCTCGGGAGAAGAACGCGAGCGAGCAGCAGCGGAAAATTACGAAAGATGGAAAACCTAAAGCTCTGATACCATGTTATTTCGTAACTTAGAGATTCTTAACTTACATGAAAGAAGCCCTATTTATATACAAGATTAGGGTCTATTCAACAGAATAAATCAAACTCTATCCTAAGAATAAATCAAATTCTATCCTAGGAAATAATTATTCCTAATGATATTTAGGGATAATAAATCATCCCTAGTAATATTTATAATATTCTAACAGGACAAAATAAATAAAAAATGAGAGCATTAGAGAGAGTCAAAATTGCATCTATTGATAAAAAAACTTTGAGAGATACGTTTAAAATGGTACAAATATATACTTGGACGACCAATAAATGCTCTAGTTAGGCGATGTGAAATTATAATAAATACGCACATTAAATGAGAAAGAAGAAGAACAAAAAAGACTTGGTTAGTAACAATAAAACAAGATAAAATTTATTTAAATATAGATGATGATATAGTAGGGGATTGAGTCTAATAACGCAGAACGAATTTATATAGCCGACTCCACCTGGTGGGATAAGGCTTGATTGTTGTTGTTGGACATCTTAACTAAAATATTTTCTCATATCATCATTTTTTTGTCAGCAATTTATCAAAGTACGCATGTAAAATAATTAAATTCTCAAAAGGTGCACCATACTTTTAAAATTTCTAAAAGGCGCATTTAATTCCTGCATTATCCCTCTGTTCAAGTTGACTCCTCTTTTCTCCTTTGTATGTAACTCTTCTCTTTCCTCTTAAATTAAATTATTTTTTTTTCTCATTTAGTGATGCTGATAAGCTGGTCTCTAAAAATCAGCACAACATTATGATGTTGGTGTTGGTAAAAACCAGCTGTAAAATGTGGTATTGGTCGAGACCAACACCACAAAAACCAGCACCACATATTGTGGTATATGGTGCTAGACTCTAAAGACCAACACCATAAAAACTGTTGCTGGTTTTTGTGATGTTGGTATTTAGAGACCAGCACCACAATACAAACACCACAGTGTGGTGTTGGTTTTTACCAGCACCAACACCACACTATGGTGCTGGTTTTTAGAGACCAACGCCGCCTTAATATTGGTATAAATTAAACCAGCACTATCGTGGTACTGGTTCTGAAAAATCATCACCATGACAGTGCTGATATAAGTCAATTGTCTGCTTCCAGAGTGATAACTTTTGACTCGGGATTAGAATGAGGTATAATTTTTTTTAATTGAAGCTCATTCAAAGGTGTACATTTGTTACCAGGTGAAACCCATAATAGTCCAGTTTCAAGTCTAAAAAACAACATTTAAAGTCTTTTCGATCCATCAAGGAATTTTAGTCAAAACTCATTAATGGATCTAAAGAATTTCGATCATACCCATTTCAAGTGTTATAGATTTTTGAAGTGTCTTACAGTTTATGTGCCCAAAAAAATCAGCTTGAAGTCATTAACAACAGTGATCAGAAGGGTCCCATTGGAGTTCTCTAGTACCATCAATGAGTTTTGACCAAAATCCATTGATGGGCCTAGTGTATTTAAATGTTTGAAAATTTGATATGTAATGAAAGAGAACAGTGTAATGAAGATATTTATGGTATCCATATCTAGTTTTGACATTTCTATGATAAGTTATGCATATGTGTTAATTATTTTGAAATCATAAACTTTGAAAACCTTCTGATCACTGCTGTTAATGACTTTGAGCTGATAGTTTGGGAGACATATAAATGCTAGGGCACTTAAGAAACCTATAACACTTGGAATGAATCTGATTGGAACTCTCTAGGTCCATCAATAGGTTTTTATCGAAACCTCTTGATGAATCCGAAAAGACTTTAAATGCTGTTTTTAAGATTTGAAATTGTGCTATTATGGGTTTACCTGGTAACAAATGCACATATCTGAATGAATTTCGATTAAAAAAAAATTATGCCTCATTATGATATCCGAGTAAAAAATTATCGCTTTCGAAAGCAAACAATTCGAAATCAGTACCACGGTGGTACGGATTTAATTTATACTAACACCAAAATAGCACTGATCTCTAAAAACAAACACCACACTATGGTGTTGATCTTGGTAAAAACCAGCACCACACTGTGGTGTTGGTCTTTGGAGACCAACACCACAATGCAGGAATAAGTGATTCATTTCCTGCAAACATAAACGATGAAAAAGAACTGTGAAAATAAAGGATTCATTTCCTTTTATTTTCCATTATCAAAGGGAGACATAAATTTATCAATAAGTAAAAAATAAAATATAACATATGCAAATAAGCTCTAAAAGTAGGGAACAAGTCAGTGCAACAAGTGCAGAAAGAATGCAACAATCACATCTCCCATTGAAATTAAATTCTCGTGCATGTTTCATGTAAGGAGTTAGGATTAGATTTTACAAGAATATTCAGCAATGTTTTATTATTGGTGCTAGTCTTGCACCACAGCATGGTGTTGGTCTTTGGAGACCAACACCACAATGCAGGAATAAAGGATTCATTTCTTGCAAAGAGAAACGATGAAAAAGAAAGGTGAAAATAAAGGATTCATTTCCTTTTACTTCCATTATCAAAGGGAGACATAAATTTATCAATAAGTAAAAAATAAAATATAATATAAGCAAATAAGCTCTAAAAGTAGGGAACAAAGTGTGCAACAAGTGCAGAAAGAATACAACAATCACAACTCCCATTGAAATTCAATTACTCGTGTATGTTTCATGTAAGGAGTTAGGATTAGATTTTACAAGAATATTCAACAATGTTTTATTATTGCCGGTCTCTAAATACCAGCACCACAGTGTGGTGCTAATACCAACACCACAAGGTGGTGCTGCTTTTTACCAACACCAACACCAACACCAACACCACACTGTGATGCTGGTTTTTAGAGACCAACACCACATCAGTACTAGTATAAATTAAATCAACACCATCGTGGTGCTAGTTTTGAAAAATTAATATCATGACAGTGTTGATGTGTATCAATTGTTTGCTTTTGGAGGTGATAACTTTTGACTCGGATATCAAAACGAGATTTTTTTTTTGAATCGAAGCTTGTTCAGATATGTACATTTGTTATAAGGTAAAATCCATAATATCACAATTTCAAGTCTAAAAAATAATATTTAAAATCTTTTCAGATCTATCAAGAATTTTGGTCAAAATCCATTGATGGACCTATAGAGCTCTGATCGGACCAATTCCAAATATTATAGGTTTCTGAAATGCCCTATAGATTATGTGCCCAAAAATATTAGCTCGAAGTCATTAACAACAGTGATCAGAAGGTTTTCAAAGTTTATAATTTTAAGATAATTGACACGTATACATAATTTATCATAGGGATATTAGAACTAGATATGGACACTATAAATACTTTCATGCACTATTCTCTTCCATTACATTTCAACTCTTCAAAAATCTAAATCCACTAGGCCCATTAATGAGTTTCGGTCAAAACCCATTAATGGTACTAGAGAACTCCGATCGGACCCTTCTGATCACTGCCGTTAATGACTTCGAGTTGATATTTTTAGACACATAAACTGTAAGACACTTCAGAAACCTACTTGGAATGAGTCCAATTGGAGCTCTATAGGTTCATCAATGGATTTTGACCGAAACCCCTTGATGGATCCGAAAAGATTTTAAATTTTATTTTTTAGATTTGAAACTGGGCTATTACGTGTTTCACCTGGTAACAAATATACATCTCTGAATGAACTTTGATTAAAAAAAAATCTCGTTATGATATCTGAGTCAAAAGTTATTACCTTCAGAAGCAAACAATTGACACACATCAACATTGTCGTGGTGTTGATTTTTCGAAATTAATACTATGATGGTGCTGGTTTAATTTATACCGGCACCAATGTGGTGTTGATTTTTAGACCGACACCACAGTGTGGTGTTGGTGCTGGTAAAGGCCAACACCACACTATGTGGTGCTGATCGAGACCACCACCACATTTTGGTGCTAGTTTTTACCAACATCAACACCATAGTGTGGTGTTGGTTTTAGAGACCAGTTTATCAACATCAACGTCAAATGAGAAAAAAATTAATTTAATTTAAGAGAAAAGGAAAGAGTTACATGTAAAGAACAAAGAGAAAGAGTCAACTTTAACAGAGAGGCAATGCAGGAATTAAGTGCATCTTTTGGGAATTTTGAAAGTATGGTGTGCCTTTTGGAAATTTGATTACTTTACATACGCCCTTTGGTAAATTGCCATTTTTTTTGTTATAGTATTTTAAAGAAAATAAAGTGGTCAAATTATATGGTTCATGGTGTACATTTTAGATAAAATTTTATTTTATTCCATTTCTACTTGCATGCTCAGTCTATTTTTCCTTAGTATAACAAGACCATGCTATTGAAAGACGTGTAAAACAGGTCTCTGACCCATTGTTCTTAGCATTCAAACTATAATATAAATTCATCTATTTGTTATGAGCATTCAAGCAATAATACAATAATTATCTCAAATATTCTTTTCTGTCTCGTGCACCATGAATTGAGACAATCTTTTGAGACCATCAATTGTCACATGGACTTTGCTCACTTTGCTTGAAGGGGTATTGGAGCTAGGTTGGTTACAATACTTGCCAACTTTGCTTGCAACAATTCTACAAGCCGATCTATTAATAAATATTCATTTTATGTTATTTATGGATATTGGCTTATCTGGTTTGATTTCTCCTAAGTTTGTCAGAGTTAAGTGGAATTGTGAGGTACATGCCAATGTTGCACAAGAAATTTTACCTCATGAAAATTATGAAGTATATGTTGACGTACCATGTAATGTAAAAGAGATAATATAGAAGATTATATTCTTGCACACATATGCTAAGCATTTTCTTAAAAATTCATGGTTCTTTGCAGGGCTCTTTTGTATGCAAAGATATAGAAAAAGTTCGTTTTAATGTATATTCTCTTGACTTGCAAATTGAATAAAAAAACTAGTCTTATTTCAAGATAGAGGTTTTGTTACTTCGCTAAGGAACAGTCAAATGACCTTAGTTTGTTGACTTTCTCACAAGTGCACTCCTTTAGTTGGGTGCATGCACTGTTTTCTTCAACATGGTTAACCCTAAAAATTGAGAATATAGTTGACTCAAATATTTCATCATGAAAAAAACATGATTTACTAGAAAGAATTCCTGAACACAATGACACATAAATTACAAAGACAAGCTTTGCAAGTTACTCTACAGGTTTCTATCATGACACAAATGATTTCAATTTCATCCCATTAGTTAGCATGCGGTAAGAAGGATCTAATGCTTCTTATCAAAAAATAATTCCCTACTATAACCACACTAGCATTAATATATGATTTGTTTTATCTAACATGATATATTTTTGCATTAGTCAATTCCACTTGGTGGGATAAGACTTGGTTGTTGTTGATATATTTTTGCATTCTCTTGGACAACATAGAATGACGTTGTCAAGATAATTCAGCAACTTCTATTCCAATGAACAACGGCGAGTAATTTGGGAGTATGGATCCGAAGGGCAAGCCCCCTTCCTTGAATGTTAACCCCTTCTATTTAAAGCATTCTCTTTGCTTCAAATTCATAAGGAGGATTCAATCCCCCCTCGGTCGGAAGCAGGTACCAATCACTGGTATGATTTTATCTCTTGAAAGAAATTCTATCATGACTCCCTCAGTAGTAGAGACATATTCTCTTGAGGATACCATGCAATGGTTTCTTATGCAACTCATATTGGGATTGGCTTACCCAATGGCAGAGTTGGGCCCGTCCAGCGTGCATGCACTAGCTAATGTGTCATCCCTTGATTGGCTTATTTGGGGTAGCTGAGACCTTAAGGCCCAGGACACTAGAGGATAAGATCCTTGGGTTCAGGACCTTTATGGCGGGCCAAGATCTTCAGGTCTAAAACTCCTAAAGCTGAGACATTTAGGTCTATGAGATCCTTGGGGCCAAGATCCTAAAAGCCAAGGCCTATTGTCACGCCCCGAGGTAGACTCTGTCCGGCCAACGGACGGCACCCCCTTATGACAATTCCAATACGGTACAAAGTCGCAGCCAGTATAACACATATCGAAAATGTATAACAACACAGCAAAACGTATAACATCAATAGCGGAAGTCAAACATAATGGAAATACAACTCAATAACATCGGTACATCGGTATATCCGTCCATACCAAAAACAGAATCTCATATCGAATATCACAAGAGCAAAATACATCACGGTCTCCAATAGCAATAAAGTCCATATGTAGATACATGAGATGGGAAACAAAACCCTCGGAAAAACAGCGAGATGGGATCGGGTGGCAATGCTCCAAGTCTCTGCCAAAGTCTTCTATCTACCACTGGGCATGGAAAACCCAGTGGTCGGTGGTGAGTATAAAACTCGTGGGTAATATATGAAGTCGTAACAACATACAGGTAAAGAGATCTACAAGTATACATGTGAAGATCTACGGTATGCAAAGATGAGTCCAATGACATACAAGTACTAAGCATAGTAATGTCGGTAATCACATATATGTCTACTCATAGCATAAACTGAGCGGATCGACTTACATAAAGTAATGTACATACTGACGGTCGGTCCTCCATATGATCTATAACATCACGAATGTATATCATGACATAATCCAAATAGTACACACTCATGCGCCAATACACATGCACAACGGTATATAAAATATGCAAAAGGCGTATGGCGTGATGTCTAATCATACGCAATGAATCAAATGCAAAGATCTCACGTATACGTAAAACATATATCAAATACATGCATACATATATATCGAATGCATATGCATGGTCATCGTCATGGACCGGCCCAACCACGACCCCAGAGTGGCGGTGTGGCACGACAAATGACAACTAACCCGACTCTAGCTACCACTACTCTCGAGTGGCCGAGTTGGGTAGTATGAATGTAGTATATAAGCGTAAAAGCTACTACTCCTAGGGGTCCTCGCCGAAAGCCACGCCGTCCCTACCCATGAGTAGACAAGCGCCGCACACAGACAACCGCACGTCGTAATAACCACCATCTATAGTGGGCGAGCACACCACTGCTAGATGGCGGTCGATCTCCATATTATATAGTGGTCGGCGCGGCGACATCTAACGCTCGCCTCAACTCGCTGCTACTACCCCGAGTGGCGGGAGGCAGGGATGTCCGATGACCCGCCTCTTCCACAAGGAAGACCCGGTCACCAAGATGCATGCAAATGTAATGATGCATAGCTCACACATACATCCCACAACACTCCTAATCCACAAGGAGATCTAGTCAACAAAAGTCAACCATGCAAGGACGATTGATCCAGTAACCCAACTTACTTACCTATGCAGTGTAAATAGGTTCATCAAGTTAACTCACTAATATATGTATATGCGAACGACGGACTCATCACCTAACCTAGTGATGGAACCCAGGTAACCCATTTAAGTCCACACTAGTGACTACATGCATTTAATCGAATACCTATCGCCTAACAAACAACGGGGTTATAATTTCTATCCGAGATAAAGGTATGATAGATTAACAATGATATCTCAAAGATCGCGGGTTAAGTACAAGCACAAGATACAATATGAGTGGATCTAAGGTAAACAAGAATAACCATATGTAAACTATCATGCACTAGAATTGATCGAACTACGGACTGGTAGATATTACCCACCGATACGGCTCAGTATAATCCTCACGATCGCGAGCCCGCCAGTATCCCAAACCTCGCACGTAATAACAAATTAGGATTTAAGATAACACTCCAATAATAATACGAATAAATACTATTTTATATTGTATTATTTTCCGTCTCGAATAAGAACCGTACTTATCGACGTTCGTAGATCTCTAAGTCTAAGCGGTCGAAGATCCATTAATATTACTCGAGCACCAATAGAAACAACAAGCTAACCACTCATTGATTCAATTCACTATACTACCCGAATCCACGATCACGATATCGACTCTATCAGCGACTCTCCTTTCGAACACCATGGCATTCTTGGTTAGGACGATCCATCGACCTCGAATAGATTACAACCCAATCAAACCATCCCAGAACCTACTTTTAATCACTCGATCTCTACGCAAATTAACACCGGAAAGCTAATTAACTGCTACTTTCCCCGTCTTGATTTTCTCGACAGCGGCTCTGCGCCTTGACGCAAGCGAGGCGTCTTGGCGAACACCTCTGTTCGATCTCGCTCGCGGAAACAATCCGGATCACGAGCTCGCATCGATTACCGACATCTAATCCCGATCGATCACGAAATCGCAGTTTACTCCCTGACCACATCTGCGATTCCTAACGATCATCATACATAGTTCCGATTCAAACAAACACCCACATCACATTTAGCGAGCGAAACTCGTACATACGAATACAAAATCACTTTATGAGTATCGCGATCCATAGATATCACAGTTGGCGATATTGGGATAGATCCACTTACAGATCCAAACTATACCGTGGCGATTCTTCCCGATCCTCGCCGGCCTCCGAACAACCGGTGAAAACGATCAATCAACACCGATCGATAAAATCCCGATCTCAGAGGTAATGCGGCACCGATCAAATACGGTAGATCCACGAAATCCTCGATGGAACTCGACCCTAGATAGATTGTTTACCTCGATGCGGCTCTCATTTGCGCAGCCAACCAGCGTCGTCCTCCGGCGTCGCCGCGACTTCTTTCCGGCGAGAACCCTCCCTTGATCCCCGTAGGAGATCTACCTGGCGCAGCGCCGTCATCTTTCGCCGGATCGCCAAGGCGAAAGCGCGTGGCGCGGCGCGAGCGCGGAGAAGACGAGTGATCGTGATGGAAATGAGGCGATCGGCGTTCCGGCTTTAAATGCCGATTCGATTGATCAGTTAACCCGGCTCGAAACCTAAACTGTCAGTTAGATTGACCCGACCGTGTTCGTGAAGTCGTCGTGACCCGTATTCAAGTCCGTCTCTGAGCCGTATTCATGACCCGTCTATTGAGCCGTATTCATTGACCCGTCCATTGATTTCGGTGATCCATTTCATTGATTTCATTGATTTCTTTATTTAAGCCTAATTAATCTCTAATTAATCTAATTAATTACTTGAGTTAATTAATATATATATATATATATATATATATATATATATATATATATATATATATATATATATATATATATATATATATATATATATATATATATATATATATATATATATATATATATATTTTTTTTTTTTTTTTTTCGTATTCTACATTCTCCCCACTTAATAAAATTTGGTCCCCAAATTTCAGGTACTTATATCGCAGAATTAACGTAAGAAATTTCTTAAATTACAACAGGTGAGGGTATCGAACTCGATGATATCCTCGGCTCCCATGTAGCCTCCTCATCATGTGATGTTGCACATCCAACCTAAGGCGGATGGTTTTGTTCATGAATCGACGCTCTTTGCGACTCAAGAATCCGCGTAGAACCTCCTCGTATGTCGCGTTAAGTGGAGTGGGCCGCACTTCACTCGAACATGATCCGGATCGATGCGTATTTCCTCTAGAAACATGGAATACGTTATGGGCGCTCAAAGCGTTGGAGGTAGAGCCGCAGATGCTACACCTCCAATCCGCCCAATATCTCGAATGGTCCAATGTAGCGTGGTGCTAATTTTCCTTTAATTCAATCTCTTGACTCCTTCGTAAGCGATACACGTAGAACACATGATCCCCTATAGAAAACTCCAGCAGGTCTTCGCCTCCGATCAAGATAACTTTTCATGCATCTCGCCTCCGCGCCTCGATAATCGTGCCTCGATAACACGAACTAACTCTACATCGTCTTTGAATACTCGAGGGCCCAATAACCGCTCCCCTCCTCCCACGTCTCGAGATCTGCAGGTCGGCCGTACAAAGCCTCAAAGGGAGCCATCTCGAATGGAAGAGTGATAGCTATTATTATATACGAACTCCACCAGTGAACGTGATCCCCGCCTCTCAAATCCATGACGCAAGATCTCAATAAATCCTCCAAAGTCGAATAGTACGCTGACCGCCCATCCGTCTCATGGGTGAAATGCGATCTTGAGGCGAAGCTCGGTGCCCGTAGCGTGTCAAGACTCGCGAATCGTGAAGTAAAACGCGGATCTGTCGGATATGATACTCAAAGGTACTCGCGTGCGGTCGACAATCTCTGCAAAGATAACTCCTAGTCGATCCAATGGATGTGTCTCACGAATCGGAAGAAATGAGCGGATTTGGTTAATCTATCAACAATCACCCAAATCGCATCATGTCCTTTACGGGTTCTGGGCAACCCGTAACAAAAATCCATCGTAATATGTTCCCACTTCCATTCCGAATCGGATTCTCTCAGAGTAATCCGTGGTCTCGATGTTGGCCTTTACTGGCCGGACAAACATCGAGCGACGAAATCCGCGATATCCTCTTCATACCGTCCCACCAATAGAACGCCTCAATACATCCGAATCGCAGGATGTATAGCAAATCTCGAGTGATGTGCCTTCGTAATAACTCCTCCTTAATCGGATGTGTGTCGGAACACATAATCTCCCTCGAATCGGAGGACTCGGTCTCGCACGAGAAATCTGGCTGCCCCGAGTCCAGTCCGCATAAGAACTGCAGTGTTGATCACTAGCTTCAGGCCTCCTCGATCCTCTCAATAATATCGGGGCAACCATAGATACCAATATCCTCGGGATGTTTTCGTCGCATAACCCCAACTCGAGAAGCTGTCGAACAAGATCGGCCATCTGCGGCAAACGACTAGCCGAATCCCACGGGACTTCGCCGGGCATCTGCTCTAACGTTAGCTTTACCCGGATGATACCGAATGGTGCAATCATAATCCTTTAGGTATTCCATCCATCGTCTCATCTTAGATTCAATTCTTTCGAGTGAAAAGATATTTCAAACTCTTATGGTCCGTGATAGATCTCAAAAGTAATCCCATACAGATAATGTCTCCATATCTTTAGCGCAAAGATAATGGCCGCTAACTCTAGATCGTGTACGGATAATTCCTCTCATGATCCTTAAGTCGACGGGAGGCATAAGATACTACACTGGCCGAATCGCATCAAAACCGCTCCCAATCTCGGAAAGAAGCATCGATATAGGACCATCCCATCGCAAGAAGAAACTAACCGCTTAAGCTCCCAAAACGGACTCACACGCCTCGATTAAGCAAACTCAACTTTTCGTCAAGCGAGAGTGGTGTGGCTATACGAGAAAATCCTCCACAAATCTACGGTAATACCCGCCAATCCAAGAAAACTACGGACTTCGAATCGACTTTCTCCCTAATCGTAATCGCTCGATTTTCTGGGATCAATCAAATACCTCGCTAGATACCACATGTCCAAGAAATCCTACGTAAGATAGCACGCGACTTACCGAATTTGGCATATAAATGCTCCGCCGCAATGTCCAATACAATCCGAGATGCTACGCTCCTCCTCGTAACGAATATATCAAGATATCATCTATGAATCGATGACAAACCGATCTAAGTACCTCAAGAATATCCGGTTCATCAAATCCATAAATGCAGCCAGAGCATTAGTAAGACCAAACGGCATCACCAGAGACTCGTAATGTCCATAACGCATGAACGAGCCTGTCTCGAACATCCTCGCCTCTTACCCTCACCGATGATAACCTGATCGCAGATCAATCTTGGAATACACGCAAGTATCCTCGAGTCCGATCAAACAAATCCTCTATCCCAGCGGTGGATATTTGTTCTTAACGGCATCGCATTAAGTTGTCGATGTCAATACATAACCGCAAAGATCCATCTTTCTTTTAACAACAGACCGGAGCTCCTCAGGTGATACACTAGACTAACAAAACCCCTATCCAATAACTCTCAGCTTGTATTTTTAACTCACTAACTTATGGAGCCTTTGAGCCTTTGACAGTCGGTTCCCGGAATCACCTCTATCGCGAATTCTACTTGCCTCGGAGGTGGCAAGCCGGAAGTTCATGATTTACGCAAGAAAGTGTTAGGAAAGCTTACATATAAAAGATCTCCGAGACTTTTAATGTTAACTCATAAAAGACTTGCAACGTAGATGCAAAAAGTCTAATATTATTCCAATCAAGACTAGTCAGCTTCCCATCAATAGTCTCAGAATTCGCTTGACATTCTGCCTAGTCCAAATATCATATCTCCATTATCATTCACAACAACACCCCAATCAGACGTCAAGATACAGCCTAAAGTATGGGGTCTTGTTTCATCAAACCTATCAAAAGCTCTTTCAAATTTTTCCGCTACATTCAACATCAAATAAGTCAATTCCATCTGGTACATCCAAACACAATGATTTTTTACTTTCAATTTTTTCAATTTCACACATCTATCAACTTCGCTTAATCTAGAGAGGGGATTGCAAAACATATTTAATAGCATTCCGACTCTCATCACGTATGGATTTATATCTTCAAGCCATCAACAACAATCAAATCGATTATATGAGCTACACATCTCATGAATGAATTCACCTTTTAAAATAGTAGAATTCCAGCTAACCATCTTTTTCTTGAAACTATCGACAAATGACATCATTCAACTTGCATTATCAACAAGAATAGTGAAAATTCTATTAATTTCCCAACCTCTCAAACAATTTTCAATAGCTAAACCACGGCCTCGCTTTACGACTTGTAATCGACAAAAATTCAAAATTCTTTTATGCGCCTTCCAATCTTTATCGATAAAACGAGCAATAAACACATATAGTTAATTTTTGAATCGATGTCCATGTATCGTTAGTCAAACAAACTCTTTGTGGTCGAATCATGCAATGTAATTTTCAATTTTTCCTTTCAATTTTGTATAATTCAAGACAATCACGCAGAATCGCCCATCTCAAGGAATTCTAAACTTTGACATACCATGTACATAAATGCTTTAAACCCTTCTCCTTCTACAAATTTAAAAGGCAATTCATCCATGATAATCATTCTAGCTAATGTTTTTCTAGATGCATCTTGATCAAATTTCCAAGAAATAAGAGATCCTCACCTCGCTTGCACCCACTAAAACTCAACTGTGTTTGATTTGTTTCAATAAGATAAGGATGTTTCTTGCATGAGGTCATATGAGATTTCAAGTCATGTTCCATTCTTGTATGGATCACAAAAACTCCTTATCACAATAATCGTGATTCGGCTTTAATCTCATTAGCGATATTGGTAAACTTCGTAAAATGCTCCCATACCTCACTTCTTGGTTTGATTGTTTTCCGCTTGCTTACTTTTTCTCACATGTGGTCTTGTACTCATCAAGATCCAGACAGGCATTGAACAACTATTATCAACATCCATTTTTGAAAGTTTTCCTTTAATTGACATCTAAAAAAAAGATACAATTAATTTAAAATATTAGATATAACTATTTTACTAGATTTGCAATTTAAAATTATAAACAAAGTATGTCCCTAAACCTAAATTTTTTACTATTCACGAATCATGATCATCGCTACCGTCAAAATGGAATCATAAAAATAAGTATAGTAAAACAACTAAATATATAGTAAACCAACCGTCGTCCGTAGAATCAAAGGGTGCGCAGTATTGATGTGCGAGTGGAGCCTAGCCTAGGAGAGGAGACGGAGACAGAGACGGAGATGGAGAGAATTAGGGTTTAGGATGGACAAATACGAAGAGGAGACGGAGGCCGGAGAGATGGCTTAGGAGAGTTGGCGAGAGGCTGTAAAAGGTTAGGGTTTAGGGAAGAAAATCGTGATATGTGGTTTCACGAATCGCGATTTTAGATAAAGTCGACTGGTCGACACGCTGTGTTGGCATGAAAGCGTGCGACACGCGCATTGGGCGTGTTGAGCGCTTGAAAAAATCGGTCAGTTCGGGTAAACCGAATTTTTCCCGTTCAAACCCAAAACCGAACCGAAAAAACCGAATAAACCGATATTTTTAAATAAAAAAACCGAATTTCCGATTAAACCGAACCGAACTTGAAAGTTCGGTCGGTTCGGTCGGTTTTTTCGGTTTAACCGACCGATTGCACACCCCTAGTGTCATCTGTTTCATTTAGTCCTGTTTTAGTATTACAATTTATTCCCATTTTGGTAATGATAATGACATTTTTTATCATATTTGTGTCTGCAGGGATTTGAGTTTTAACAATATAACAGGAGAAGTTCCTCAGTCCCTCTTCAGTTTGATTTCACTTGCCTACGTGTGAGAAAAACTTGATTGAACTATAAAGTTGATTAAACATATGGACTTGGTTAGAATTGATTTACTTTTAAACTTACAATTCTTTTTTTGGTTTTTTTAACTTCTCTTCGATCAGATTTCTTGGCAATAACAGCCTATCTGGTAACCTACCAGCGCAAAAGAGCAATGCACTGTTGAATATGTATCATCCCTCTCATTTTGTATAAATTACCCTATTTTTCCTTCTAGTGCAATTAGCCTATTTATTTACTTGATTTTTATCAACGAGTTTTTTTTTTTTGTAGAGATCTATCATACAATCAATTATCAGGAACCTTTCCCTCTTGGGTTAGCCAACGGAATCTGCAGCTGTACGTTGAAACATAGGGATCTCTTTTATGTGAATTTTCTTGATACATCCATTTCAGTATTACTGTTGGGTCAGTTACTAAAGATATCCACTTTCAAGGCTATCACGGATCTATCCTTAACTTTTCAATTTTAAGTTCTCAACTCTATCGTATTTGAGTTACTTCTCATGAACTTTAAAAATGGATGATACATCATCTCAAATATTGTAAAGCTAATCTAAATCATTTTCCATGTCATCATAATCTAAAAAAAGATAACTAAACCCTAAATTTTACTCCCCTAATATTTCTCTTTTTTTCTTCTTTTGTTTTTCAAAGATGATTTTCTCTGAGATCAGGTGGGCCAAAATATTATTTTAATTTTAAAGCTTGCGATAGATTTGTTAAATCCTTGAAAGCACATGATATTATTTAGCAGCTAACCCAAGCTTACCAAATTTAGCATCTGTAGAACTTTTAGTTTTAGAATATTCTTTTCCCAATAATTGTGAGTCTTTCTAACCTTTTTATTTCTGTCTTGGCAAATTCTCCTTAGAAACTTGGTGTCAAACAACTTTGTAATTGATGATTCCAACAGCAGGTTTGTTCCCTTCACTACTACATCACAAAATTTTGTTCCAATGTTTGTTTACTTTCTATATTTGACTATTTTCTTGTTTGTTTACTAACATTCGGACAATATGTTATGCAGCATATTACCTTTCGGGTTAAGATGTCTTCAGCGAGATATGCCATGCTATCGCGGTTCTCCAAAATGTGAGAAACTGTTCCCTATTTTCTGATATTATGTGTGAAAACAAGTGAATTGAAACATTGATTATTGATTCAGCCTGATTATTAATTCTATCTCAGATTATTCCTATGCAATAAAATGTGGAGGCAGCAATCCCATTACAGCTTCTGATAATACAGTATATGAGAAGGATAATGCAAGTCTCTCAAGTGCATCATACTTCGTGACAGATCCAATTAGATGGGGTGTCAGCAATGTTGGGAGCTTTACAGATGGGTCTAATACTAATTATATAATTAATATTAATTCTAACTTCCATGGTACTCTTGACCCAGAATTGTTTTACACTGCTAGACTATCTCCATCTTCACTGAGATATTATGGTTTGGGTCTTGAGAATGGAAATTACACCATAAAACTCCAATTTTCTGAGTTTGCTATCCTTGATCCACCTACTTGGAAAAGTGCTGGTAATAGGATATTTGATATTTATATTCAGGTAATAATTCTGGAAGTAAACTTGTATTTTTCTATTCCAGCGAATAGTTCTTGATATTCATGAAAATTAAGAAAATAACTGAAACATGAAACTGCATAACAAAATAAGTTTAACAGTTATGGCATACATTTTGTGGGCTGACATGAAGTAGAAAATATATTTTCCAAGTTTAAGTGTAATTTGTTTCCAAAATCCACATTTCTCTTGGCACTGAAATTTCAGTAAATTCAGAAAATCAAACAATTTGAAGATATGAGAATACTTTTCTGTTTGTACTTCCTCTTTCGCACTGTAAGCAATTAGTTGTCACGATATAGAATCATATAACCATTGTAATTTACATTGAGATATTGATTCTAACTATTCCTGTCCTGTTTATCTTTGCTGTCATAGGGTATTCAAAAAGAGAGAGATTTTGATATAAAAAGGGAAGCTGGTGGGAGATCATTTCAAGCTGTTGTCAAGGAATATGTTGCTCCAGTCACCAACAATTTTCTTGAAATCCATTTCTTTTGGGCTGGAAAGGGTACTTCCAGTATACCATTTGATGGATATTACGGCCCATCTATCTCAACTATCAGTGTATCCCCTAATGGTAGTTATTTTGGCTGGCATACAAATTTTTTACTTCCTTAATTGATATGTCAACTCTTAACATTTAAAGTTACTCTACAGATTTCAGTCCTACTGTATCAAATGAACCACTTGGCATAAATTTAAAAAAAGACCCTAAAGGTTTGATTGCCGGTGTTTCCACTGGAGTTGCTGTTTTAGGATTGTTCGTTATATATTTGATTTTTATCTTGATACAAAGAAAGAAAAGGTTAAACAAACAATTTGCAGGTATTTGTCTTCTGCAGATCTGTTACCACAGATAACCATGTGATTTTTAGTTCATATTTTTAAGGCAGGACCTCCTGTGCAGTATTGACAGGACTAGATGTGAAACCTTACACATTTAGTTATGCTGAACTGAGGGCTGCAACTGAAGAGTTCAATCCTGACAATGTACTGGGAGAAGGAGGATTTGGCCTAGTGTTTAAGGTAGTGTTACTTTTTTTACACTAGGTTAGTTATTATTTTACTAATTATAGCAAATAGTTTAGAACTAATTTGCTAACATGCAGGGCATACTGAATGATGGGAGAACGCTGGCTGTTAAGCAACTCTCAACTACATCCAACCAAGGAAAGAGTCAGTTCTTGACAGAGATTGCCACTATATCTGCTGTGCAACACCGGAACCTTGTGAGATTGCATGGCTGCTGTGTTGATGAAGACAAACGAATTCTGGTGTACGAATACCTAGAAAACGGGAGTCTTGACCATGCAATTTTTGGTATGTTGGCTATATAGTTGGTTTGGAGTTATATGTTTAGCATTGTGTTTTCCAATAATGAAGTTCCATAACAATGCTAAATTTTTGTAGGATTTTTTGCTATAAAACAAATGGTACATGGCTGACTCCTCAAAATCCTTAAGTTTTGGGGCAAACTGAGAACACATCTCTAGAGTTCTGTAGCAAATCTAGACACCAAGGTACTCAGTCAATCCTAGGTTGATCTACAAATCTACCCTCGAACGAAGGCACCTCTTATGTCAATCCAGGAACTTCCTTGGTATTAGGCACGTCCTATGTGACCCAAGCATGGAGTGTCAAGCTCAAATTGCTTTCAACCCTTGGTACTTCTTAGATTGATCTAGGCAAACATTGTTGCTAAAGACTTCTAAGGAACAATACAAAAAATTACCGATATTTCTAGATAGCATCTAGAAACAATCTCCTCCTGAAATGGCATATAATAAAGTATAAAAGAATAAGTAACTACTTCTATCTCACCCTATGGATAAAGATCTAACTAGCGGTGAGAACAAGATACCAAAAGAGCTTTGCACCTTTTAAGTTTTTTGTTTGCCTGCGGCAATTGATATGATTATATGGGAATTTAGAGCAGATTTCATGAGAGTTATAGTGCTGAAGACCAATTAAAACACTTTTATATTGTGGCCTCAACGCTTATATTCAAGTCACTTAGGTTTACCTAACAAAACTTAAGTTAGTTTATCTTAAAGAATTTTGATTGTTGAACGCCAATGTTCAAATCTAAGTCAACCTATAAAGATTTTAAGTTGATTGCCAAAAGGATAGATTGACCTACATTCAAATGGAAGGTTTTCTAGGCAGACCTACTATAAATCTTGAGTCAACATACCTTCAGAAGGAACTTTCAGGATATGCATACCTAGTGTACATAACTGCATAGGTTGACCTATCTCCATATTTGAGGTTTGCCTCCTGAAAACTGACATCTAGGTCAACCTAATAAAGCCTGGGTCACTTATTTTTATCCCAAGGATTAGGTTTTTGGAACAAGTCTACCAAATGCTATGTTGTCTTTCCTCTTAATATTACTTTTGTTCAAGCCCAAACTAATGGAACTTGACACTATTAAATCAATTAGTCATGGGGATTAAGCTCTGTAGATAGTAACCCCTACCGAGAACTAAACTAATCTTTACAAATATCTACTTGAAAAAATTTAAAAAAAAAATATAAACTTGAATTTTTTGTAATCTTCAAGTTTGACATGCATCTTTCACCGAGATAAAATCTCCACGTAGCTCTATTTTCGTTCAATTCTGCACATCAATCAAGCTTTCTCATAAAGCATGTGGGCTTGAAATTAATTAAATAAACATGCATATAAGTTCAAGAGCTAACTGTTAGTCCAAATGGTCTTCTTCTATAAATGGGTTGTGTGACACTAACCGTAAAGGAGGAATCAATGATTCATGTTGCTACTTCGATGTGCAGGGAAGAAGAATTTGCTCCTCGGTTGGCCAAAGCGTTTTGACATCTTATTAGGTGTAGCAAAAGGCCTCACCTATCTACATGAGGAGTCAAGATTAAGAATTGTGCATAGAGACGTCAAAACTAGTAATATTCTGCTCGATGCAGATCTTAACCCCAAAATCTCAGATTTCGGTCTGGCTAAGCTCTATGATGACAAGATAACTCACATGAATACAAGGGTCGCTGGTACAATGTAAGAATTAGTTGTCTGTACCATTTCTCTTTATTTATTATTATTATTTTTTTTTGCTGAAAATCGATATTCCGATCAATATTTATCATGCAAGTGGCTACCTGGCACCTGAGTACGCACTTAGAGGACATCTAACAGAGAAAGTTGATGTGTTTGCATTTGGAGTGCTGGCTTTGGAGGTTCTTAGTGGAAGGCCTAACTCTGATGAAAGTCTTGGTCACGAGAAAATTTATCTTCTTGACTGGGTATATGTTTTTCTTATGCTACTCGTAAAATCATAGAAAATTTCTATATGACGAACCAGATTTGTAGTCTGAAACAAATTATAAAGTTTTTATCCGTATATAGTTGAATGAAGATTATTGTCAGAAAAAAATCAATACTAATTCCTTTATTGTTTAGGTCTGGAACTTGCTCGAGAATAATAACAAACTGGCAATGTTGGACGAAAAGCTGGAGTCATTTGATGAGGGAGAGGTCAACCGGGTTATTGGAGTAGCTCTGCTTTGCACCCAGGCATCACCATCTTGTCGGCCAACAATGTCAAAGGTTGTGAGCATGTTAGCAGGAGATATGGAAGTTCCAGATGTGCCTGAAAGACCAAGTTATCTGCTTCTATGGCAATATAGGGATGCCACTAGCAGCTTTGCTGTCGATGACACTGCGGATGCTTCAAGCGAAAGGCGAGCGAATAACCAACTGAGCCCTCTGCGGGGTTGGAACAAAGGGGATAGTGTGGAAACAAGACCACTTTCTGTGCAATAAATTGGAAGCGATATCATTACCAAGGGAAGGTGAATTTTGATTACTAGTGTTTAAAATCATTACAAGGATTTGGCCAGCAACAGCATCACTCAGTTAAGTCTCTGATTCATACACTTATTTAGATGAAAGTTGAATAAACTTATCGAAGATTTCAATTCAAACTTTACAGAAACTTGTATAATTTGTCTATTGACAACAACGCATATCCACTATCAGATTGCCTGTGTAACTAAAATTTCTCCATTTCAAGTTGAAATGACAAATGTTAGAGCAACAGCATTCCTTTTGGTACAGAGCAAGGTTCCAAACGTTTGGTTGTTTCTTTTCTAGATTGGTTTTAGATCGTTGGATCATTTTCCTTCTCGGTCACCTACAAAATCAAGGGCATCCAATAGATTAATCCCCATATAGGTTGATTTGTTTTGTTCTTTTTGTTTGGAATCCATGGAAATAATGTGTTAGTGTATGATCGAAATTAGAGTTGTGTTCCTAAGGGTATGTTTGGGAGGAGAGAAGGGTGTAGTGGTTAAGGTACGACGGTGTTTATAGAAATGACATAGGTTGATTCCGGAAAAGGTCTAAAATTCTTTCCTAGATTTAGATGACTCTTACGTATTTTGATCAACATGTCAAGATCCATAGGATTCTTCATGATTTATCTCTCTCACAATGACCGTAAGATAGATCGATAGGGACTGTTAGGTTGATAGTTTCAATCTTTACCGGAGGAAGGAGAGGAGGGGAATTTTTAAACTGATTTGAAAAGAAATGAGGAAAGGAGAGAAAAAGAAAGGAGGAAGATAGAAAAAATCTTTCTTGCCGGTGAAACTCAAATTGAGGTGTAAGGAAGGGGAGAGGGGAAGGGAAGAGAAATTTTAACTTTCCTCTTCCATTACTTGCACTTTCTTCATCGTAAAATGTTTGGCAAGGATCAGGCCCAGATGACATGAGATTCGATGATGAAACAGTGCTGGTGGCTTCAGTAAAGCAAAGATCTATAACCTCGTGTGTTTTTCATTCTCTTGTTAGGAAGGAAATGGGATATTTAGGTTCAGCTTATTCTACATAAAATATTTTATCTATGTAAAATATTATTCTTATTTGATGAACAGATTGAAAAACATTTCCCCCTTTTCAGGTGGACTTGTTTAGTCGAATCATGCTAGGAAAGTCCATCATGGGTGGATGGATCAGTTTCGATGGCCACTCGGTTAGATGTAATCGAGTGAGTCAAGCGAGCACTCATCAATGAGCCAAGTGATGCAATTGGGTCAGTCAATCTAACAGGATGAACAGTTTGATGGGGTCAAGTAGATTAGTTGATCTAGGTAGGTTGTCAGGTCCAATTGACCCATTTGAATCAGTCAGGATGGATGTGGAGTAAGTCAAGACGATCTAAGTAAATTGTTATATGACTCCTTTGACACAAATAACATAAATAAAACATAAAAAATGTGATGTGACCAACTTTAAAATTTTAGTAACCTAGGCTCACATTACAATTTTGGCTGAAGCAAGTAAATTACCTCCTAGAGTTCAAAGAATGGAATTAATAATATATAACCTTCTTATATGTTATATGCTTCAGAAAAGACTATATATAAAGGGGTCAGGATTAAATTTTGGGCAGTTTAGTCGATAAATAATTGTAATTAAAACTATTATATGAGTGTAAGTTTGACAAAATTGAAAAATAAAGCAGGATAAGACGTGGATTATTTTTCAAATTAAGTCAATTCGAGTTAATGCAGTAGTTTTAGTTAAAATTATTATATAAATTTAATAGTACTCAAATGATATAATAACATATAACAAAAATATTATTCAACACAATTCATTTGTGAATATTTATGAGTATTTTAATTATTCATCGTTCGATCTCTTAGGATTCAAAGATTGAGCTATAATATGTAAGTGATCGGACGATTAATAATAGATGTGTTCATGAATAAATTGTATAGAATAATATTCCTCTAACATTTAATTGTACTAATTTTAATCAAAATTAATATATAAATTTAAAGTGCCAAAAATAATAAATTTTAAATTGATCAAAATTATTATGACTAAGTTCAAAGAAGCATAATTTTGTTCTTAGATTCCGGTGCAACATCAAAATAAGATATAATCGATTTAATTCTTAGCTGCAGCGCACTGAGAAATTCAACAGATGTTCAATATTTATTTATTCAAAATTTTAATTAATTTTTCAAAGACGAAATGATTGTTGTTCAAACGAGTGCAAGTCATAGCTTTGTAAATCGTCGTTAAGAAATCTTTTACGTTCCCAACTTAAGGACATTTAAAGTTATTCTTTATGAAAAGGTGATATCGTTCCCCATAAGTATCTCTTAAGATCGGTTTTATGACTATCTAAAAAAAATAAATCACGATCGATCTATGATCATATTGACACCTAATATAGTAAAGAAGATTGATTCATACTCGTTCTTTATATATTTGTACTGTATTAATCATTTAAAGTTATCAAATATAAGCATGATATTTGTACTTCGCTTTTGAAATGTTGTCTTCTTCTCATCGTTTTTAAATAAATGAGATGGTGCTTATTAGGCAACTTATCAGTCAATTATGCAATGGAAGCACCAAATTTTTGTTAGATTCTGTGGTTCAGAGAGGCAGGTAAGGAATTATTAATTTGAAAATATAATTTAAATTAGACTTATTTGTTGATAGATTTAATTGATAATCTCAAATCGTTGACTTTGAAGATTAGACTGAACTAAGTTGTTGAGTCAGGGTGTCGAGTGTTCGAGTCGTCGAGCTTGAGTGTCGAGTGACTAAGCCGAGTGGCCGAGTGCCAAGTGTTGAGTTGCCGAGTAATCAAGGCCGAGTATTGAACGGTCGAGTGTCGAGTGGTCGAGGTTGAGTGTCGAGTTGTCGAGGCCGAGTGTCGAGTGTTGAGCCGTCGTCAAGCCCGAGTGCTCAAAAATTGAGGAGTCTAGATCTGTGTTAAATGTAGATTTTTTTAAAACAGATTCGATCCACCTCCGTGGTTCTTTAAAGTTTTCATGGGTCATCCATTTCCCAGGATACAATAGTGGACCATGACCTCCACCAAGCATTAAGGGTCACGACAAACTTAGAAGTACTCGAGTGCTATCATCGAATTCTATCGAGTGAAAAAGTAGTACTTGATAAAGAAAGAGAGAGAGAGAGAGAGAGAGAGAGAGAGAGAGAGAGAGAGGTGGATCGATACTCTTATGTTCGAGTCCTTGGCTCATTTTATAGGAGTGTCCTCATAGTTGGTCGAATAAAAGTCATTAAATCGTTGTTATTCATCGTAGTGGAACGTCTTCCATTTCGGACGACAAAATGGATTCTCATTAATTATATTAATGCATCCGTTATAATTGAGTAAAAATTATTTGGATGATAAAATATTAATTCATTCGCTTGAGTAAATTTTTCCTTGATCGATCCGACATTCAACACATGCAGGTCACGCTCATACACAAATCACTTGGATTCAATGGAATTCGGGCCCTAAATTTGCACCCCTTGTGGGCACGCACGTGAGAGAGAGAGTCTCACTCCATGCATTTGTTCACAATATATATACTTGTGAAATAATATAAATCAATTATTAAGCTATGAAATTTCTAATGTGAGACTGAAGTACCATAATGAAGTATCTTCATCCATTCCATCTATTTTTCATCCATATTTTTTCAATAATCTCCCACATAAATGAAAATAAGATATGTGATAACATTCAATAGTTGAGTCTAATATAGGATAGCTAAGTTTTACCCTTTGAACTTTTCCCTATGAAGATATGTTTATTTACTGGCCAACAGTAGACATGAAGTTTTTGAACTAATCTGTCGTTTGTGCAAACATTGATATATCTCACCTAAGACTCTTCCTGATACACCTCAGTTCTCATGTGTGTGTTCGTTCTTGGCCATAAACATGGTGATTCTGTGAGAAAGTCTAAGAATTATGTCTCTAAAAATTGTGAGAAGGTCTCTTGAAAGTATTCCACGTTACTCTATTAGATCATTAAAAGTCGTATGCTTATTCTCTATCCTTTTAGTACTGTTTTATTGGGTCATGCCCTCCACAGTGATCTTATTTAAAGGAACTAGGTTGCCCCTTTGAACCTAGTTCTTGGGATCTCCAGTCTGTATAGGTTGTGTTTTCTTTGCACCAACATTTCTCATTGACATTAAGCCTATCGTTCGCGATGAACTTGCAATTAACTCTCTATTTAACCTTTTGGTTAGTGGATCTACTAGGTTATCCTTCGACTTATATAGTTAGCAGTGATAACTCCCATTAAGAGTAGTTGTCTAATGATATTATATCTATGATGTATAAGTCTAGACTTACAATTATATATATAACTTTATGCCAACCAATCATCGATTGATTATCACAATGTATGCAGATTGCCGACATAAGTTTCTGTCATTTAGGAATATCTTCTAAGAATTATTGTAGATATTCAACCTCTTTACCAAATTTGTCAAGAGCTACAAATTCAGATTCCATCGTGGATCTGGTTATCACGATTTACTCAGAAGATTTCCACGAAATGACTGCACTTTCCAAAGTGAATACATATCCACTCACAGACTTCGAGTCTTTCATGTCAAATATCCAACTTGCATCACTAATAGGATATTTTGTATAGTGCAGTCCATATACATGAGTATATCTTAAGTACCTTAGTACTTGTGTTATTTTTTTTTCCAGTGCTAGATACTTGGATTACTCGTGCATCTATTCAGTTTATTTACTATGTAGACTAAGTCTAGTCATGGACAACTCATTAAGTAAATTAGACTTCTAATTACCCTAGCATACTCTATTTGAGAGATACTTTCTCCTCAATTTTTTGATAGAGATAAACTTGTATATATTGGGGTTCGTGCCAACACTCTATCACTCTTATTGAATCGATTAAGAATCTTATTCACATAATGAGACTTACTTAGCACAAGTCCTTTTGAGTTTCTAAGAATTTTAATTCCTAAAATTACATCAGCAAAACTCATGGCTTTCACGTCAAAACTTGGGTTCAACATATCTTTAGTGGATTTAATTATCTTATCTTTACTTTCAATGATAAATATGTCATATATATAAAGACATAAGAGGACAAAATCATCTTCTGTGTCTTTACCATAGACACATTTATCATTTTCACTGATTTTAAATCCATTTTCTATCATAGCATTGTCAAATTTCTCATGTCACTGCTTAAGTGCTTGTTTCAAGTCATATAATGACTTCACAATCTATAAGCCTTATTTTTCCATCCTAGGATAGAAAATTTCCCGGTTGTTCTATGTAGATTTTTTTTTTAAATTCCCATTTAGAAAGGTTTTATTACATTCATCTAATGTATTTTTAGATTCCATAGAGTGACAACTGCCAATAACAGTCTAATAGAAGTTATTTTGAATATCGGAGATTAGGTATCTAAGTACTTGAGACCTTTTGATTGTTGGTAACCTTTAATTACCAAATTGGCCTTGTAGTTATCAATCGTACCATCTGATTCTATCTTCTTCTTGTAAATTCACTTGCATCCTAGTGATCTACTTCTCCAAGGAAGATCCACAAGTTTTCAAGTGTGATTTTGCAATATAGAGTCAATCTTAGATGCAATTGTCTCTTTCCATTGAGGTCCCTCAGACGAGCTTACGACTTCAAAGTAACTTTAGGGATCACTTTTCAATATGAAAGTGATAAAATTCATTCCGTAGGATTCTTTTCACCAGAGCTCTTTTATTTAATCTAAGCTCACCCTCAATTGGTTCATTATCTTTATCTTCCTCTTGTGTTTCATATGTTCGTTTTGAGAAACTAATATCCTCTTGGATCTTATACGGAAACACATACTTGAAGAACGAGGTATTTCTCGATTCAATAATCAAGTTCTTGTATATCTTTGGAATTTGATATTCGTACACAAGGAATCTATAGACATTATTATTATGTGCATATCCGATAAATATGTAATCAATAGTTTTTGGGCATATCTTAATCCTTTTCGGATCATGCACCAAAACTTTGACAGACACCCCACACTCGTAAGTATTTGTAGGATGGTTGTTTTCTATTCCATAACTCATAAGGAATTTTATCTATTTTCTTTCGGAGTACCTTATTCAAAAGGTAATTAGCTGTTAACATAGATTTCCCCCACCAATGCTCTAGTAGTCCATAGCTCAATAGTAGAACATTCATCATCTTTTTTAGAGTATGATTCTTTTGCTTAGCAACAATATTTTGCTGAAGAGAGTATAGAGTTGTTGTTTCATGTCGGGTCCCATGTTCAACACACAATTTTGCAAACAGTGATACATGCTCACCACCTCGATCACTTCGAACCAACTTAATCTTTTTACTAAATTGGTTTTCAATCTCATTCTTATAAAGACTAAATTTCTCTATTACTTCACTCTTACTTTTGAGAAGATACAAAAAATAATATCTTGTATTATCATCAACAAAAGTGATGAAGTTTATTAACTTTAGGCCTAATGGCCATTACACTAAGCTTAAATAGTCCATCAGTTATATAACATTCCCTACAAACATTCCATTCATGGACAGAACAACTTTGTCCGAATCAACAACAATTTAAAAATAGTGCTTGCTTAATAGTGATCCGGACACTAGATTCTTTTAAACCTCTAGAACATATAATGTTGGTGCAATCGACCCAGGATTCGAGTTTGACTCGAACTATATTTTGATGTTAGACAAAATGTATGACATAGGATTGTCATGGGAAGTCCAACATGGGTTGGCCACATAAATCCAAGTGTGTAGCCTTAGTGGTGCAAAGTCCAAGCATGGGGCTTGGTGTTGGGAAAATCCAAGCATAAGGCTTGGTGTTGAAAAGTCTAACATGGATTAGCCACGTAAGTCCAAGTGTGTAGCTTTGGCGGTGAAAGTCCAAGCATGGGGCTTGGCATGGAAAATCCAAGCATGAGACTTGGTGTGGGAAGTCTTGAGGACTTGACAAGTTCACTAGGCTCGGGGTCTTTGAGTCGGTGAAGAATGACATTGCGAAGCCGTACGCTTAGTGCATCCGAGGGACCATCGGACGGGGAGCGAATGGAGTGAGGTCCAAGGGAAGCATACTTCGAGGGCAAGAGACGTGAAGGATGACATTGCGAAGTCGTGCGCTTGGTGCATCCGAGGGACGTAGGCCAAGGGAAGAGAGCTTTGGTGGGGAACTCCATGAGAGAATAAGGTGGACTTGGCCAAGTGGCTAAGACTGAGTGTCAGAGGCTCAAACGTGGCGTTTGAGGGTTTACCCGATGGTCGGATGCTCAAACAACTTGGTGTTTGAGGTTTTACCCGATATCAATCGACTGGTATAAGTACTAATCGACTGCTCTAGGTCGATTGGACTCGATCGGTGTTCGACTGACCAAGTTCTGGTTGAACAGTCGACTGCTGACGCTATCAGTCGAATGATGATGGAGATCAGTCGACTGATTGGGGCGAATTCGGATACAAAATGATTTCCAGTCGAGTGATCGTGCCGAGCACTCGACTGATGGGTATGATTAATCGACTGATGGTTATCCGTTGGGTTTTTGCCAACGTGGATTCGGCCATTGTGAGACAACGACTACATGATCAGTCGAATGGAGGTCATGATCAGTCGACTGATCGGCGCAAAATCAACCCGAGACAAGCATAAAAGGAGGAGCTTGGGGAGGATTTCAATAAGACTTTTTTGGAAGATTTTGGAGGGGAATTGTTGCTGCATTCCAGACCTTCAAGAGCCAAACCAAAGTAAGCAACAAACAAAAGTGATCAAAGCCATTTGTGTAAAGTTTTCTTTCGTATTGTCTTTGTATTTGCTTGTACTTTTGTATTACCGTGTAATTGCTTGTATGAGGTTTCTCCACCTTCGACTTGTGTCGAGAAGGAGTTGTTGTTAGTGCCGTGCACATAATACGAGCTCGTTGAGCTCACCCGTGGAGTAGGAACCCTAAGGTTCCGAACCATGTATATCTTGGTGTATTGTGTGTGCTTTGTTTTTGTTTCGTATATTCGTACTTGTAATTTGTATTTCCGTTGCGCATTAACGAGAATTGTAGAGGAGCACGTGAAGAACGATCGACTTCCACCGTATATGCGAATTGGGGTTATTCACCCCCCTCTAGTCAGCTATCGATCTTCCAACAAGTGGTATCATAGAGAGGAACTTGTTGAGGACTAACCGCCAACACAAGCACGACAAGATGATCGACTTCAACATCCATCCACCGAAATTTGACGGAGATTTTCCTTGGTGGAAGAAAAGAATGGAGGTATATTTCGAAATCGATTTCGATTTAATGCTAATTCTAGAAAATAGTTTCGAAATGCCTAGGGATGAAAGCAATAGGCAAATTGAAAAGGCGAGATGGACCAAGGACCAAATGAAGGATTTCAAGATAAATCTCAAGGTAATCAAATTGCTTAGTGATTTGATTCCTAACAATATTTGGTCTAGACTAGGTGAATATAGGGATGCTAAGGACCTATGGGACAAGGTGATCAAATTTCATGAAGAGCCCACATTGGTCCATGATGAGGAGGAATTGCCATCAACCTTCGACGATGTGGATGACTTGGTGGAGTCCTCCACCTCTAGCATTGAGGGGGAGGAGAGGCCTTCCATTCCGGAGCAAGATAAAGATGAAGCATCTACCTTCGGAAGAAGTGATCAAGAGGCTTCCACCACCTCCCTAGGTAACTCAAGTATTGTGATTATAAATAAAAATCATATAATATGTTTTGAGTGTATGGAATATGGACATTATAAGAGCAAGTGTCCGAAAAGGATTAAGAAGGCTCCACTGGCACCAAAAGTTCAAGAAAAAGCAAAGAATGCCGGAGTCTCCACTAGGAAAAGCAAAGAGCACATTGTGTGCTTCAAATGCAACCAAAGGGGACATTATAGAAGCTAATGCCCTAGGGGGAGGAAGAAGGGGCAAGAATGAGCATCTCATGTAGGGGGAGCTTTCAAAGCTAACCCTAAGGTAAATTTAATTAATGCCATGGAAGAGTTGACACATTAGGATGTGCCAATGTGGTTTGAGAAGATGAAAAATGATTAAATTGGCACAATTAGGTCTTAGAAGTTATAGTGTACCATTTTGGATTTTTGACGCACTAGAGGGATAATTGGCATTAAGGCAAAAATAGATTTAATCTTAGAAATGACAATTTGGGCTTAACACTTAGATATCCTATACCTTAGTATTTTATAATTGTCATGCTTTGTTTTCCTTGCCATGTCCTGATATCATATTTATATTTTATCATATAAAATGTCATGATCATTTTTAGGGTTATTTTTATATGTCATGTATGCTTAGATTTCATTCATATGCCATGATATCATGATTTTGGCACATGTTTATTTATGTTATCAATTATGTCATAATCATCATTCATGCATAAATAAAATAGATTTAAGGACTAAGGCATGATTTGAAGTCCCATGCATAAGGGAGTCAAATAATGTTGCCTAGAAAAATGCATGAAACCCTAATAACTAAAACCCACATCTCAATATTAATTGACTTGTATGTGTTTCACACATCTAGATACAAGTGAGTGTTGGTGCAATCGACCCAGGTTGACTCGAGTTTTGACTCGAGCAGTACCTTGATAGTATTTTGATGATAGACAAAACTCATGACATGGGATTGTCATGTGAAAGTCCAACATGGGGTTGGCATGGAAAATCCAAGCATGGAGCTTGGTGTGGAAGTCCAAGGGGGAAGCCTTGGCATGGGAAAGTCCAAAGCATTGCGAAGCCGTGCGCTTGGTGCTTGACATGGGAAATCCAAAGCATTGCGAAGCCGTCCGCTTAGTGCTTGGTGAGAAATGCATTGCGAAGTTGTGCGTTTGGTGCATTTGGAAAGTCTTGAGAACTTGGTAAGTTCACTAGGCTCGGGTCCTTGAGTCGGTAAAGGATGGCATTGCGAAGCCGTGCGCTTGGTGCATCCGAGGGACCGCCGGATGGGGAGCGAATGGAGTGAGCCCAAAGGGAAGCATACTTCTAGGGTATGAGATGCGAAGGATGACGTTGCGAAGCCGTGCGCTTGACGCATCCGAGGGACGTAGGCCTAGGGAAGAGAGCTTCGGTGGGGAACTCCATGAGGGATAAGGTGGACTTGGCCAAGTGGCTAAGACTGAGTGTCGGAGGCTCAAACTTGATGTTTGAGGGTTTACCCGATGGTCGGATGCTCAAACAACTTGGTGTTTGAGGTTTTGCCTGACATCAGTCGACTGACATAGGTATCGGTTCGACTGATCCAAGTCGACTAGGGTTCGACTGGTGTAAAGCTAGGATTTTGTGCTTGGCAGTCGACTGCCATGGACTGGCAGTCGACTGATGTTGACAGCAGTTGACTGCCGAGGGATGGCAGTCGACTGATGGGAGTGTCGCGAGCACAGAACGCTCCATAGCCGATCGAAGTCGATTATTAGTCACCAATGATCGATGGGCATCATCCGATCGTAGGTGATCCGTTGGAACTTGTCCGACGTGGATCCGCCATTGTGAGACAACGCCATGTGGGCAATGATCGGGCCTTTTGGCAATGATCGCTAGGCGCCAAAATAGCTCGATGCAGGTTATAAAAGGAGCTCGAGATGGAGGTTTTTGCAATGGTTTTTGTGGAGCTATTGGAGGGGAATTGCTGCTGCATTCCAGTCCTTCAAGAGCCAATCAAAGCAAGCAACAAGCAAAGCGATCAAAGCAATCGGTGAAAGTTTTCTTGTGTATTGCATTTGTGTATTTGCTTGTATTTCTATATTACATTGTAATTGCTTGTGAGAGGTTTCTCCACCTCCGACGTGTTGTCGATAAGGAGTGTTGTTAGTGTCGTGCGCATAACACGAGCTCGTTGAGCTCACCCCGTGGAGTAGGAACCATTCAGTTCCGAACCACGTATATCTTGTGTTGTGTGATTGTGTATTGTTAGTTTCATTATTATTGTTATTCCGCTGCGCTAACGACAATCGTAGACAAGCAACGCAAGAAGAATGAGTAAATTACTTTATCCATCGATTGAGGGCTATTCACCCCCCCTCTAGCCGATCGTTCGATCCCCTACAAGTGGTATCAGAGCCGAGGTCGCTCTTCAAGGACTAACCACCGCGAGAGAACTACGAGATGGCCGGCTACAACCTTCAACCACCCAAATTCGAAGGAGACTTTCTATGGTGGAGAAGAAAAATGGAGGTATACCTAGAAACCGATTTTGATTTTATGATTATTATAGAAAACAGTTTTGAAATGCCTAGGGACAAGTACAACAAGCCAATTGAGAAGTCAAAATGGACCCAAGACCAAATCAAAGACTTCAAGACAAATCTCAAGGTAATCAAGTTGATTAGTGATTTGTTACCTAACACTATTTGGTCTAGATTGGGTGATTATAGGGATGCAAGGGAATTATGGAATAAGGTAATGAAATTCCAAGAAAATTCTCAATCGGCACAAGTAAAGGAGAATGTCGAAGAAGAATCACCATCCACTTTTGAAGATGTGGATGACTTGGTGGAAACCTCCACATCTAGCGTTGAGGGGGAGGAAAGGATTTCGATTCCGGAGCAAGATCAAAATGAAGCTTCTACCTTCGGAAGAAGTGAAGAGGCCTCCACCAACTCCCTAGGTAACTCAAGTGTTGTAATTTTAAATAAAAATCACATAATATACTTTGAGTGTAGGGAGAAGGGGCATTACAAGAGCAAATGCCCTAAATTGGCTAAGGAAAAGACATCAACACCAAAAGTCAATCCAAAGTCAAAGGATGCCGGTGTTCCCAAAATCAAGAGCAAAGAGCACATTGTGTGCTTTAAATGCAACCAAAAGGGACACTATCGAAGCCAATGCCCTAGGGGGAGGAAGAAAGGGCAAGAAGGTGCAACTCATATAGGGGGAGCTCCTAAAGCTAACCCTAAGGTAAATTTACTTAATGCACCTTTAATTTCTAGAGTCAAAAAGCATGCTAAGAATTATTTTAGTTCTCTTGCAATTATAAATGAAAAGCATGCTAAGAAAAATAATAAGGTTTATTGCTTAGGTGCCAAGCAAGTTCATATAACTAAGGATAAACCTAGGAATCATAATTCTAGACCTATTTTACCTAGGGAGTTAATTAGGAGAATTGAAGAAAACTTGGGTGTTAATCCCAAGAAATCTAGGCATATGCCTAAAAAGAAAAATATTTCCCAAAAGACAAATGAAAATTCAAAATTGAGGAAATTAGAGTTAGAAAACCAAGCCTTGAGGTAAAGGCTAGAAAAATTGGAGAAGACCCTAACAATAATATCAAATTCGGTTAAGGGGTCTAATGTACAAAAGTCAAGACCTAGAAAACAAGAAATGTCTAAGGGCAAGAAGGGTTTGGGTCATAAACCTATGTCCTACCATAATGTTCCATTTAATTATGGAACCACATCTAGGTTTAGGAAAACCAAGGCTAATAGGGAAGTCATCCCTAAGACTAGCCATGGTATTTGCTTAGTGGCTAAGGACTTAAGAAAAACTAAGAAGGCCACTAGGAAGGTCAATGGAGGAGTCACCTCTAGAGTTGACCTAGGAAAGACCCAAAAGACTATGACTTCAAAGCCTAAAAGGGTCATTAGGAAGGTATCTAGGGAAGTTATCCCTAGAGAATACCTTGTTAACCCAAGGAGCTCCAATAGATATTGGGTTCCTAAAACATGATCGATTCACGCTAAATGGGTTATGGTGTGTCAACCCTAAGTGGATGGATAGTTAACCTAACCATAGTAGAGTTGACACATTAGGGTGTGCCAATGTGCCTGAAAAGTTAAAAATGATTTAAATTGGCACATTTAGGTCATAGAGGTCATGGTGTGTCATTTTGGGTTTTTGACACACTTGGGAGTTAAATGGTTTAAGGCAAAATGGATTTAATCCCTAGAAATGACAAATTGATTTTAACACTTACGTATTCTATATCTTAGTATATTTTACTTGCCATGCTTTATTTGCCTTGCCATGTCATGACATCATTCTCATTTTTATCTCTAAAAATATCATGATCATGTTTAGACTTATCCTTATATGTCATGTATGCTTAAACATCATTCACATGCCATGACATCATGATTTTGACATATGCTTTTATCTATACCATATCTATGCCATAATCATATCATGCATATATTAAAATGGAGTTAAGGACTATGGCACAATTTGAAGGGAATCAAATAATATTGCCTAGAAATATGCATGAGAACATAAACAAAACAAAACCCACATCTCACAAAAATTTGACTTGTATGTGTTTTACACATCTAGATATTGGTGAGATGTTTAGGAAAAAGAAAATAAATGTTTGAAAAACATTTTGAAAACATTTTGAAAAATCTTGGTGAAGCCTATCTTTTGATAGCTATCACCATTGAATGGGATAATATAAAGAGGGCTCCTTATTGAAGCTTTTCTTAAATTTTGGACTTTGTATCAATCTCCTAATTTAATGGGTAAAATAATTTTCCAATATTTTTCACCCATAGTGTTTATGATAAGTAATATACATACCAAATTTCAAGAATTTTAAACTTATGTATATTTACTGAATGTCAAAATCGAATGTATATCAAATCGACCGACATGGATCGGCAATGATCGATGAGGGTGGTAGCCGACTGATTTCTGATTTCAGTCGACTGCCCAAGCTGATTTCGGGTAAATCTTGTTGGTTAGGCCCATGTTCAGCTAGGTTAAGGTCCCCTAACCACTCCTAACCCTAGGATATGCTTGGGAGAGCATTAGAGAGGGTGGAAATCCATTGGATATGGATTAGGAGTTGGGTTGAGGGTGAGTATCAATTTTAAGGTGGATGAGAGTTCATTGTTGAACTTTGCCTTAATTTTGTTTGGTTTAATGTTCCTATTGGCTTAGGGACTCTCCAAGGACATTGTTGGTGCAATGGTCAAGGGGGAGCAAGCCTCTAGGGGGAGGTATCCACCATGGGAAGATGGATGTGTATTTCCTCATGGGAGGAAAATTGGGTTGCCTCTCTTTAAGTGATATGGGATCACTAGAAAGATTGTAGGCATGTGTTCCTCCAAGGGAGAGATTGTAAGATCTCATTGGGATATGAGACATTCATACCCTTGGGGAGGACCTTTTTGATGTAGTGTCAAAAAGGGGGAGAAGTTACCAAGTTACCAATTAGGGTTCGTTGGAATTCTCATTGGGATATGAGAATTGCCAATATGGGAGAATTGGTAGACTTGAGATGGTAGTTTTGTCAATCATCAAAAAGGGAGAGATTGTTGGTGCAATCGACCCAGGTTGACTCGAGTTTTGACTCGAGCAGTACCTTGATAGTATTTTGATGATAGACAAAACTCATGACATGGGATTGTCATGTGAAAGTCCAACATGGGGTTGGCATGGAAAATCCAAGCATGGAGCTTGGTGTGGAAGTCCAAGGGGAAAGCCTTGGCATGGGAAAGTCCAAAGCATTGCGAAGCCGTGCGCTTGGTGCTTGGCATGGGAAATCCAAAGCATTGCGAAGCCGTGCGCTTGGTGCTTGGTGAGAAATGCATTACGAAGTCGTGCGCTTGGTGCATTTGGGAAGTCTTGAGAACTTGGCAAGTTCACTAGGCTCGGGTCCTTGAGTCGGTGAAGGATGACATTGCGAAGCCGTGCGCTTGGTGCATCCGAGGGACCGTCGGACGGGGAGCGAATGGAGTGAGCCCAAAGGGAAGCATACTTCTAGGGTATGAGACGCGAAGGATGGCGTTGCAAAGTCGTGCACTTGGCGCATCCGAGGGACGTAGGCCGAGGGAAGAGAGCTTCGGTGGGGAACTCCATGAGGGATAAGGTGGACTTGGCCAAGTGGCTAAGACTGAGTGTCGGAGGCTCAAACTTGATGTTTGAGGGTTTACCCGACGGTCGGATGCTCAAACAACTTGGTGTTTGAGGTTTTGCCCGACATCGCCGACCGCATAGGTGCCGGCTCGACCGATCCAAGTCAACTAGGGTTCACCGTGTAAGACTAGGGTTTTAGGCTTGGCATGATCGCCATGGATCGGCAATGATCGATAAATGACGGCGACAGCAATGACCGAGGGATGGCCGATCGATGGGAGTGTCGCGAGCGACGCTCCATAGCCGATCGAAGTCGATTATAGTCATGACTGATGGGCATCATCACCGACCGTAGGTGATCCGTTGGAACTTGCGGCGTGACTGGACCTGTGAGACAACGACTACAGGGTAGTCGATCGGGGCCTTTGGCGATCGCTAGCGCAAAAAATCATGCAGTTATAAAGGAGCTCGAGATGGAGGTTTTTGCAATGGTTTGTGTGGAGCTATTGGAGGGGAATTGCTGCTGCATTCCAGTCCTTCAAGAGCCAATCAAAGCAAGCAACAAGCAAAGCGATCAAAGCAATCGGTGAAAGTTTTCTTGTGTATTGTATTTGTGTATTTGCTTGTATTTCTATATTACATTGTAATTGCTTGTGAGAGGTTTCTCCACCTCCGACGTGTTGTCGATAAGGAGTGTTGTTAGTGTCGTGCGCATAACACGAGCTCGTTGAGCTCACCCCGTGGAGTAGGAACCATTCGGTTCCGAACCACGTATATCTTGTGTTGTGTGATTGTGTATTGTTAGTTTCATTATTATTGTTATTCCGCTGCGCTAACGACAATCGTAGACAAGCAACGCAAGAAGAACGAGTAAATTACTTTATCCATCGATTGAGGGCTATTCACCCCCCCTCTAGCCGACCGTTCGATCCCCTACAGTGAGATGTTTAGAAAAATTGAATTAAAGGTTTTAAAAACATTTCAAAATCTTTTTGAAAAACCTTGGTGAAGTCTATCTTTTGATAGCAATCACCATTGAATGAGTTGATACAAAGAGGGCTCAATATTGAAGCTTTTCTCAACTTTTAAACTTTGTGTCAATCTCACTATTTGGTGGATAAAATAATTTTTTAATATTTTTCACCCATAATGTTTGTGATAAGTAATATATGTATAAATTTTCATGATTTTTTAATGTATGTATATTTACTTATGAATTTCGGAACTTAGATTCTGAAAATTGAAAACTGCATTTTGCAGTTATCAGTCGACTGCCATGGATGACAGTCGACTGATGTGGGAAGAAGTCGACGGATATCTGAGAGAGTCGACTGATAATGATGATTTCGGGTAAACCATGGTTGTTAGGCCCATGTTCAGCTATGTTTTGGTTCCTTAACCACTCCTAACCCTAGGACATGCTTTGGAGAGCATTAGAAAGGGTGAAAATCCATTGGATATGGATTAGGAGAGGTGTTTAGGGTGAGTATCAATTTTAAGGTGTGTGAGAGTTTATTGTTGAACTTTATCTTAATTTTAATTGTTTAGCATTCCTATTGTCTTAGGGACTCTCTAAAGACATTGTTGGTGCAATGGTCAAGGGGGAGCAAACCTTTAGGGGGAGATATCCATCATGGAAAGATGGATGTATATTTTTTCTCATGGGAGGAAAATTGGGAGAGTGCCTTTCTTAAGTGATATGAGACTTATCACTAGAAAGATTGTAGGCATGTATTCCTCTAAGGGAGAGATTGTAAGATCTCATTGAGATATGAGACATTTATATCCTTTGGGATGACCTTTTTGATGTATGTCAGAAAGGGGAAGAAGTTACTAATTGGGATAGTTGGAATTTTCATTGGGATGTGAGAATTGTCAATTGAGGATAATTGATAGACTTGAGTTTGAGGTTTTGTCAAACATCAAAGAGGGAGAGATTGTTGGTGCAATCGACCCATGACTCGAGTTTGACTCAAACTATATTTTGATGTTAGACAAAACGTATGACATGGGATTGTCCTGGGAAGTCCAACATGGGTTGGCCACATAAATCCAAGTGTGTAGCCTTGGTGGTGCAAAGTCCAAGCATGGGGCTTGGTGTTGGGAAAATCCAAGCATAGGGCTTGGTGTTGGAAAGTCCAACATGGGTTGGCCACGTAAGTCTAAGTATGTAGCCTTGGCGGTGAAAGTCCAAGCATGGGGCTTGGCATGAAAAATTCAAGCATGAGACTTGGTGTGGAAAGTCTTGAGGACTTGGCAAGTTCACTAGGCTCGGGGTCCTTGAGTTGGTGAAGGATGACATTACGAAGCTGTGCGCTTGGTGCATCGGAGGGACGTAGGCCGAGGGAAGAGAGCTTCGATGGGGAACTCCATGAGAGGATGAGGTGGACTTGGCTAAGTGGCTAGGACTGAGTGTCGGAGGCTCAAACGTAGTGTTTGAGGGTTTACCCGACGGTCGAATGCTCAAACAACTTGGTGTTTGAGGTTTTACCCGACATCAGTCGACTGGTATAGATACCAGTTTACTGCTCTAGGTCGATTGGACTCGATCGGTGTTCGACTGACCAAGTTCTGGCCGAACAATCGACTGCTGAGGGTTGATAGTCGACTGATGATGGAAATCAGTCGACTGATCAGAGCGAATTCGGGCATAGAATGGTTTCCAGTCGAGTGATCGCGCCGAGCACTCGACTGATGGTGTTACCAGTCGGCTGATGGGTATGATCAGTCGACTGATGGTTATTCGTTGGGTTTTTGCCAACGTGGATTCGGCCATTGTGAGACAATGGCTACAGGATCAGTCGACTGGAGGTCACGATCAGTCGACTAATCGATGCGAAATCAGTCCGAGACAAGCATAAAAGGAGGAGCATGGGGAGGATTTCAACAAGACTTTTTGGGGAGATTTTGGAGGGGAATTGCTACTGCATTCCAGATCTTCAAGAGACAAACCAAAGCAAGCAACAAGCAAAAGTGATCAAAGCCATTTGTGTAAAGTTTTCTTTCGTATTGTCTTTGTATTTGCTTGTACTTTTGTATTACCGTGTAATTTCTTGTACGAGGTTTCTCCACCTCCGACTTGTGTCGAGAAGGAGTTGTTGTTAGTGTTGTGCACATAATACGAGCTCGTTGAGCTCACCCGTGGAGTAGGAACCCTAAGGTTTCGAACCACATATATCCTGGTGTATTGTGTGTGCTTTATTTTTGTCTCGTATATTCGTACTTGTTATTTGTATTTTCGCCGCGCATTAATGAGAATTGTAGAGGAGCACACGAAGAACGATCGACTTCCACCGTATACACGAATTGGGGCTATTCACCCCCTCTAGCCGGCCACCAATCCTCCAATATATAACACATTATTCTGAGTGAGCTCCTTGTCTGAGGTCATTTTCAACATCACTTTGCCTTGACCTATGACGTTTGAGGTTGTTGCGTTCCTCATCTGCAACTTCACCCCTTTGACTTCTTTGAAATTGTAGAGTAGCTCCTTGTTGCAACACACTTGTTTGGTGGTATCGGTATCCATTAACCATTGTTGAGGGTTTGAACCCACCAAGTTCATCTTGGAGATTACAACATAGAGGTCGTCCACCTCTAACTCCCCATTTAGGCTAGCCGCCTTCTTTTTCTTTGGCTTTCTGTACTCTGAAGATTTGTGACCAACTAGGTCACAGTTGAAGCACTTCCCAGAGAATTTTCTTCTTATTAACGCCTCCTCTGGGTCCCATTTTAGAAGATTTGAGATTTTTCATTTTAAGTTTTGACCGTGCTCAACCATGTTGGCTTTCACAATAGCCTAAGAGAATATTTTTCTCTCTGAACTCTTGTTGTCTTCCTCGATTCAAAATCTAACAATGAGTTCCTCTATGTTGATCTCCTTTCGCTTATGCTTCAGATAGTTCTTGAAGTCCTTCCAATCGGGAGGTAGCTTCTCTATGATAGCTGTCGCCTAAAAGGTTTCACTCAAAACCATCCATTCCGAGTGAATCTCATGCAGAATCACCTGAAGCTCTTGAACTTAGTTGATCACTATCTTGGAGTCAACCATCTCATAGTCCAGGAATCGATCCATAATGAACTTCTTGGTTCTCGCATCCTCCATTTTATACTTATTGTCCAGGGAATCCCATGGCTCCATAATTATTCTCTTTATGCTATACATAACGTACAACAAGTTAATACTGTTGGTGCAATTGACCCAAGTCAAGATTAACCAGACTCGAGTGGGACTCGAGTAGGGTTTTGATGTTTGACAATGTATTTAAAATGGGTTTGATATACGTTTGACAATACATATGATCATATGACTAGTGGATGATTTGGGACATCCAAGGTCATATGAGCAAAATTGTTAGGAGGAGATTATTGGAGCAATCGATCTTAGGTCAAAGTTGTCTAAACTCGAGTAAGACTCGAGTGGAAGTATAAGAATGGAGTCTTAGCAAGAGAAATTTCAAGTATAAATACTTGACAAAGAAAAGTCCAAGGGTAAAGTCTTGACAATGAAAAGTCTAAATATGAATATTTGACAAAGAAAAAGTCCAAGGGTGTAGTCTTGGTGATGAAAGTCTAAGTATGGATACTTGGCAATGGAAAAGTCCAAGGGTATAGTCTTAGTTGTGTAAGTCCAAGTGTGTAGTCTTGGCGATGAAAGTCTAAGTATGAAAACTTGACAATGGAAGTCCTAAAGGTGACCTCTTGGCAAAGGTAAATCCATTAGCATGACAATGTCGACAGAAGCACTTGAAGGCTATGACCAAGGGTGAGGAGTCGTGGACTCGAACCAAAGGCTTGAGGTTGATGCAAGTGGCTTGAAAGCTTAGGTCTAGGCTAAGGGTGAGTGTTAAGTATGAGGAGATCATACTTGGGTTAAACCTAAATTTTGAGATATACCAGTCGACTAATGGTATTGACCAGTCAACTGGTCGAGTGCTCGTTTGCTCAGTTGACAAAGTAATGTACTTATGTAATTTCAAGATTTTTTGAAAATTATATAATTTCTTATGATTTTTTAAATCTGATATGAAAAGTCTGATTTCTGAAAAATCAGACACTAGTCGACTGCTGCATGTAGTCAGTCGATTGGTGGAGGTCTCAGTCGACTGGTTGTTGACCCAGTCGAATGGTGATGCTGAATTTGGATGAACAAGGGTTGTTTAGCTATTTATCAACACCCCTAAGTACTATAATCACTCCTAATCCTATGATATTGCAAGTTTTTGTGGAGCCGAAGCTTCACTTTTCGCTTTAACTTGGTCGGTTGTACATGGCGATCCCATCTACGTCCTCAGATTAAAAAATTAATCCAAGACGAAGACGGATTACCCAAGCAACCGATCCATCATCGTGCTATTCGATTAGAGTGATCTCTTGAACAAACTTATTGTTCAAGCAATCTAACTCTTTTCCTCGATTAGCCGCAGAATAGATGATGTACGGATCGCCGGTTTTTGTGTTTGTCTTCGGGGTCCAAGTAAATTAGCCACATGCAATTACATACATCACACAAAGAAATAAAAGGAAACCAAAACAAGAATTATACCTCTTGTTTACCTCTTGGTCTTCTATTATATGTCATATCCTTCTCTTGGACGTTGTGTGGGCAACGATCCTCCAAGAGTTGAAGCCTCCTATATCATAATCTTCCTTTCCTTGCTCACTCCGAACAAAAGGAAGAATACTCGAACCCTTCTTCTCCTATATCGCGCCGACCACCAAGCCTCCTATCTTGGATGTTGTCGCCGGCCAAGGAGAGGAAGATGGAGAAGATGTCGGCCCTTCCAAAAGAGAAGGAACCGTCGGCCAAGGGAAGAAGAGAGAATGCCGCCGACCAAGGGAGAGGGTGAAGGGGCACCGGCCAAAGAGAAGGGAAGGGAAGGAAGATCCAAAACCCTAGCCACCCAATTCTTGCTTGCCGCCCCAACCTTCTCCACACCAACAATAACCCTAGCTTCTTGATTTGCCGCCCATGCCAAGGAAGAAAAAAACCTAATCTCTAAAAGATGTTATGCCACCCAAGCCTTAGCCCTCCTTTTATAGAGCTAGGCTTAAGCCTTCATTTAATCTCCACCGTCGGATCTAGAGATTTAATCTCCACCGTCGGATCTAGGGATTTAATCTCTACCGTCGGTTCTAGAGATTTAATCTCCATCGTCGGTTCTAGAGATTTAATCTCCACCGTCGGATCTAGGGATTTAATCTCCACCATCGGATCTAGGCTTCATGAGGGTTTTAATAGGCTACAATAGGAATCATGAGGAGGAGTTGGATCTTGGCCACCCAATGGATCCGACCCACATAAAATTCGATCTATTAATGATAATCCATTCAACTAGAGGATTATCATTGATCTACCTCACCAACCCCATAAATAAATATGGGCTCCATATATTAATTGTACAAATATCTCCCCGTGTTTAAGATCTCGAATGTCCTTCAATTAATTAATTTACTGACAATTAATTAATCAACATCTAACTCTATGAGTAGTATCACTCAACCTTATCATCATGCCGGACCAAGTCCACCTGCAGGGTTTACATGATGATCCTTATGAGCTCCTCAAGGAGACATTATCATCCTAATATATAGGACACGGTTTCCTCCTATAATCAATGACACACCATGTAAATAATATCATTTCTCAACTTACCGAGCCTATCGATTTACTCTATAAATCTTGCCCATTGGTAAATCAAAGAAATAAATACTAAGTACATGTGCCCGTTATTATATCGGGATTAAGAGCATGTACACCATAATATCCGAGGTTCGATTCAATTATGTAGTCAACAATAAATTTAATCACCTCTAAGTCGGTCTTGCTCAATACACACAAAGTGTACTAGTGTAATTCTATGGTCAAGACAAATCAATACTAAATTACACTACAACCATATCAATGGTTTGTCCAAAACCATCTCGATTGTGAGCCTTTACTTATACTCTACAAGGAACTGATAACATGATCTCCTGTGTGACACTACACACCATGTTATCTATAATGTAATGTATCAGACAATATGCATAACTATAAATATGCAAACAATGATCATGTGATTCTTATTTCAAAAATAAAGATGTTCATACAAAAGATAAACTTTTCAGTATACATCCCAACAGATATGCTTAGAGAATCATTGGAAGGGTGTGATGTTCATTGAAAATGAATAGGAAAGATAATTAGGATAAAAATCAAATTTTAAGAGAGGTTAAAGTTAAAGTTTGAATTTTTTATCCTTACTTTTGATTGTTTAGATTTCCTATAGGCTTAGGAACTCTCCAAGGGCATTGTTGGTACAATGGTCAAGGGGGAACAAGTTTTTAGGAGGAGTTTGTCCATCAAGGGATGATGGATGAAGGTTATAAAGGGGAGAGTGAAGAATTGTCTTTTATTTAGTGATAAGGGTTTTATCACTATAGAGAATGAAAGCATGTGAGATGAGTTTAGAACAAGGGGGAGAATGAAGGATCTCATCGAAAGATGAGACATGGAAAATCTTGGTAGACTTTTTGATGTATACTAAAGGGAGAGAAATGAATGATCTAAGTTAGGAAACCTTCATTATGCTTTGGCATAAAAAGAGTCAAGTTGGGCTTATGAGTTAGCCTAACTTAAAAGTATTATCAAACATCAAAAAGGGAGGGATTGTTGGTGCAATCGACCCAGGCCAAGATTGACCAGACTCGAGTCGCACTTGAGTATGATTTTAATATTTGATAATGTGTTTGAAATGAGTTTGACAATACGTAAGATCATATAACTAGTGGATGGTTTGGGACATCCAAAGTCATATGAGCGAAATTGCTATGAGGAGATTGTTGGAGCAATTGGCTTCATGTCAAGGTTGGCCAAGCTTGAGTAAAACTCGAGTGGAAGTCTAAGAATGGAGTTTTGACAAGGGAAAGTCCAAGTATAGATACTTGACAAGGAAAAGTCCAAGGGTGGAGTCTGGGCAATGGAAAGTCCAAATATGAATATTTAGCAAAGGAAAAGTCCAAGGGTGTAGTCTTGGTGACGAAAGTCAAAGTATGAATATTCGGCAACAAAAAAGTCCAAGGGTGTAGTCTTGGTCGTGTAAATTCAAGTGTGTAGTTTTGGCGATAAAAGTCCAAGTATGGAGACTTAACAATCGAAGTCCTGAAAGCGGAACCTCTTGGCAAAGGTAGACTCGTTAGTATGACAAGGCCGATGTAAGCATTTGAAGACTAGGGCCAAGGGTGAGGAGTCGTGGGCTCGAACCAAAGGCTTGAGGCTGATGAAAGTGACTTGAAGGCTTAGGTATATGCTAAGGGTGAGTGTCAAGTATAAGGGGATCATACTTGGGTTAAATCTTAATTTTGAGGTATATCAGTCGATTGATGACATTGATCAGTCGACTAGTCGAGTGCTTGGCACTCGGGGGCTCAGTTGACTCAAAGCAATCAACTGGAGTTATTACCCAGTCGACTGATTGAGTAGTTGACTGATTGAGTAGTCGACTGTGGCTCGACTGTTGAATGGTGCTCTGGTAGTCGACTAGTGGCAGTCGACTGCTAGATAGGACAGTCGACTATCTTAAGTGGACAGAGCATAGAATGTCTTGTAGTCAACTGCTGACTCACGACAGTTGACTAGTGGCTTTCAGTAGTCGATTGATGAGTAAGGGCAGTCGACTGATTGACTATAATTATATGTGGATTAGTCTGTTGTAAGGCAACGGTCAAGTGACCAGTTGACTGGGGGTAAGGCTAGTCGATTGGGAGGTGTTGAAACGGTCTGTGCAAAGGTTATAAAGGAGGCTTCGGCAGAGATTTTCAATAGTCGGTTCTTAGGGGATTTAAAGGGAAGTGTTATTGCAATTCTAGGTCTTCAAACGCCATTCCAAAACTACCAAAAGTAAGTGATCAAAAGTAATCTTCTTGTAAAGTGTTCTTTGCATTTCTTTCATACTTATATTGGTCGTGTTATTATAAGCTCTTGTAAGGGGTTTCTCCATCTCCAGTGTTATACCGAGAAAGAGAGATTTTAATGAGTGTAGATTACTAGAGCTCGACCCTGGAGTAGGAACCGTAGGTTCCAAACCACGTAAAAACATTGTGTTGTGATTGTGGTAGTGTTTTGTATTGTTTATTTTGTATTCAGCTGTGCTAACATTTTGTAGAGATAAACAATCTCGAACGCGAACAACGAAATTGACGAATTGCTATTCACCCCCTCTAGTGCATCACAAAGGCACCAACAGATACGGTAGTTGAGGATGTAGTTTCGGCTTAGGAACTTGGAATGAGTCCACACCTCCATTGCACTGATAGTCTAGAATCAGTTGCATCCTCAATCGGCTTGGGAGGTTTCTTGATCAAGAACCAAGCCAGATTCAACGTGGTATGATAGAAGAGTATCTTTTGCTACCACCGCTTGAAGTTCAACCCAATGAACTTCTCTAGTTTTTCCATGTGATTGATTGGAACATTTCCAATCGAGGCGGAGCGAGTCGTCAGACATTTAGTATGTTGTACCTTAACTTTTTCATGGTCATCTCAATAGAATTGAATCTATTTAAAGACTGTTAGACCTTGTAGTCCAGAGGTAGGAAAGGAAGTCTTAATTTGAAAATACAACTGAAATTAGACTTATTTATTGAGAGGCTTGAGCTGATAATCTCAAGCTGTCGACCTTGAAGGTTAGGGCAAGCTGAGTTGCTGAGTCAGAGTGTCAAGTGGTCGAGTGCCCAAGTTGTCGAGCCCGAGTGTCGAGCCGCTGAGGCCAAGTGGTTGAGACCGAGTGTCGAGTCATCGAGTGACCGAGGCCGAGTGTTGAGTCCCCGAGCCTGAGTGCTCAGAAATTGAGTCGAGGTTTGCGCTAAATGTAAATTCCTTAAAACAGATTTGGTCCACCTCAGTAGTACTTTGAAGTTTTCGTGGATCGTCTATTTCCTAAGATACAATGATGGACTGTGATCTCCACTAAGCACTAATGGTCGCAGTGAACCGATAGGTACTTGAGTGCTATCACCGAGTGGAAAAGAAGTCCTTGATAGAGAAAAAGAAAGAGAGAGGGCGACACAGGTGGATTGATACTCTTCTGCTCAATACCTTGGCTCCTTTTATAGGAGTGTCCTCATGGCTGACCGAATAAAAGCCATTAAATCGCTTTTATTCATCGTAGTGAAATTTCTACCGTTTCAGATGGAAAAATAAATTCTCATTAATCACATTAATACATCCGTTATAATTGAGCAAAAATTATTTGGATGACAAAATTTTTATAATCCACACCTGGTAGTCGATTGTCGCATACCCCAGTTGACCAATGGATTCCAGTCGAACTGATCATTCGACTATGAGATATTCTGTGTGCTTGGCTGATGTCACCAGTTGACTGACAAATATTATCAGTCGATTGAGATCGGAACTCAACTATTCAGTCGATTATCAGACACATTGTGTCTGTTGATGACAAAGTCAGTCGATTGTTGTGGGTGACAATCGATTGGTGCAAGGCTAGTCGACTGATTTTTGTCGTAGTCGACTGATATTAGCTAGAAGCTGCAATTTGGTTTTTCAACCGAATTTCAAAATGCAAATCTAAATATAAAAGTGTCAAAAATTCATGAAATTTTGCAGATACATATGTAAGTCCATTTCCTATCAAGGAAAAATAATTTGAAGACTAAAACCTCCCTAGATTTTCAAATTGATACAAATTTGGAAACCCATAAAAACTTCACTATTTTTACCAACTTTTTATCAATCTTGCTTGACTTATCAAAAACTGTTTTTCAAGGGATGATAAACACGGTTTAAAAGTTATTTTATTTGACATTTTCAACCATGTTTTTAGAGCTATGTGCACATCAATTATACATAAGTTTTCCCAATGATTGGCATAATGAAGGATACATGTCTCTATATGTCACTTTGGTTCATAGTAATGTATCATAACAAGTATGATGAACCAAGAGCATCTTCCTAACATCTCACATGATGTCTAAGTGACTAAATACAAAAAATCATGGCTTCTTAGGTATTTTTTGAGATGCATTAATGTATAATCCTAGATTTTGTTATGGGAGCATGCAAACCTATACCTCTTACTCTACAAAGCACAGTTCTCTCCTAAGTGATGTAAATTCTGCTTTGGGAAGAGTCTTGGTGAAAATGTCGACAAGATTAGACTTGGATTCAATGTAATTAAGTCAATGTCTCCTCTTGTCATATGATCTCTAATGAAGTGATCCTTCACTTCAATATGCTTTGTCCTAGAGTGATGTACCAAATTTTTGGTCAAATTGATGGTACTCACATTGTCACAATAAACTTTGACTTTGGAGTAATGTAGCTCAAAATCCTCTAGAGTATGTCTCATCCAAAGTAATTGAGCTACACAACTATCCATGACTACATACTCTGTCTCAGTTGTAGATAAAGCAACACAAGGTTACTTCCTACTACTCCAACTCACTAGGGATGATTTAAGAAATTGACATCCACCACTAGTACTTTTCCGATCCAATTTGCAACCCTCATAATAAGAATCGGTGTACCCAATCAAATCAAAAGTTTGAGTCCTAGGGTACCATAGACCTATATTAAGCGTGCCCTTGATATATCTTAATATTCTTTTGGTTGCTACTAAGTGGAACACTTTGACACAAGATTGGTATATTGCACACATACCTACTACAAATAAAATATTGGGTCTACTAGCGGTTAGGTATAGAAAGCTACGAATCATACTCCTATAAAGTTTTGAGTCTATTAATTTTCCATCTTGATCATTGTCTATCTTAGTGTTGGTTCCATAGGAGTATGCACTACCTTAGCATTTCCTAAACTAAATTTCTTAATGATCTCCTTAGCATATTTTGTTTGATAGACATGAGTTCTTTCACTAGTTTGTTTGACTCTTAGTCCTAAGAAAAAGATCAATTCTTCTACTAGACTCATTTCAAATTCATTTTCCATATTCTTAATGAAGTCTTGGAGAAGTTTATCATTTGTTGACCCAAAGATGATGTCATTAACATAGACTTGGACAATAAATATGTTTTTTTCTTTAGTCTTTAGAAATAAGGTCTGATCAACTTGACCTCTTCTAAAGTTCTTAGAGATGAGGAATGATGAGAGTCTCTCATACCAATCCCGGGGAGCTTGCTTTAATCCATATAAAGCTTTCTTAAGCTTACACACATGATTTGGGTAGTCTATATTTTCAAATCTAGGTAGTTGCTCCACATAGATGTCTTTCTTAATGAACCCATTTAGGAATGTTGATTTCATATCCATTTGATAGAGTTTGAAACCCATGTGAGTGACATATCCTAATAGGATTCGGATAGACTATAATCTAGCAACCAAAGCATAGGTCTCATCATAATCAAGTACTTCAACTTAATTAAACCCTCGGACCACTAATCTAGCCTGGTTTCTAGTGATTTACCTTGATCATCCAACTTGTTCTTAAAGACTCATCTTGTGGTAACAATTGTGCTATCATTGGGCCTAGGAATTAGTTCCCAAACTTGACTCCTCTCAAATTAAGCTAACTTTTCTTGCATTGCTAATATCCAATCCGGATCAAGCAAGACATTATTGATTGATTTTGGCTCAATTTGGGAGATGATGACAACTTGACTAGTAGGAGCTCTGTAGAAGGACCTAGTCCTTACTCCTTGTGATAGTTCTCCTACTATTTGGTCTAGAGGGTAGTTTTGATGAATCCTTAAGATCCTAGGAGGTGAATCATATTGATTTTGATTATCATCATTCTTCCTTCTTTCATCATCAGAATCTCCTCTTCCTCCCCCTTGATCATTACCCCATAAGGTCAAATTTTGAAGTCTTTGTGTAATATCTTGATTTTTGTCATTGATATCTTTATCAATAGAAGATTTCCTAGGGTAGGTACTAGTGGATTTATCAAACTCAACATTAGAGGATTCCTCAACCTTTTGAGTCATCTTGTTGTATATCCTATGTCCTCTATTAGTGGATAAGTATCCAATTAGGATTCCTTCATCCGCCTTTGACTCAAATTTTTCTAAATTGTCTTTGGTATTTAAAATATAGACTTTTCAACCAAAGATCTTAAAATAGTAAATTGTAGGAATTGTGTCATTCCATAATTTAAAGGTGTTTGCCTAAAAACCTATGGACTAAGACATGGTTTTGGATATAACAAGTGGTATTAATCGCTTCCGTCCACAAGTAGTTAGGTAATGAATATGCATTAAGCATAGTTCTAGCCACTTCTTGTAAGACACGATTTCTCCTTTCCACCATCTTATTTTGTTGGGGTGTTCTAGGACAAGAGAATTCATGCTTATACCGATGCTCTAAGAAATTTTTTGAAAAGTTAAAATTCTCAAATTCTCCACCATGATCACTTCAGATCCGATTGATTTTGAGATTCTTTTCATTTTCAACCATTTTACTAAATCCTATGATTATTTCTAAAGTATCATCCTTATGTTTCATGAAATAAACCCAAGTATACCTAGAAAAATCATAAACTATAACTAAGCAATATTTATTACCATATAATGAAAGAGTACTATGACAATAAAAAAGGTCTAGTTGCAATAATTCTAATGGTAATAAAATGCTAGTTAGACTTTTACCCTTGTGTGATGACTTTGATTGTTTTACTTCTTGACACGCATCACACATTGTCTTTGATGTACTTGATTTTTGGTAGTCCCTTCACAAGCTCCAATTTAGCTACCTTGTCTATGTTCTTCATATTAATGTATCCAAGTCTCTTATGTCATAGTCAACTTTCCTCTTCTTTTGACATGAGACACTTAGTAGAAATGTTAGAAGCATAGGAAAGATCAACATAAAACATATTTATTTTCCTATATCCAACTAACATGCAATCGTCTGATTTCTTGTGTCTAATTAAATATTTAGAGGATTTAAACTCTACATTATACCTGGTATCACAAAGTTGACTCACACTAAACAAGTTAAATTTCATGATCTTAACTAGTAATACTTTATGAATGATAATTTTAGGGGATACCTCAATTGTACCTCTTCCTAAAATCTTGAGCTTTCCACTATTGCCAAATGACACAATTCCCTTCTTAACATACTCGATTGTGGAGAACTTGCTCACATCTCCGATCATGTGTCTTGAGCAACTGCTATCTACAATCCATATACTTGGTTCACCTATCTAAACAACACAAAAAATAAATTCCTTTGGTGCCCAAATATTTGAACCGGAAACATCATTTAAAAATTTCTTTGGGACTCATGCCTTCTTTACTTTGCCCTTAATGGTTGTCTTTCTATTTATTAGAGAGATGTAAGCAACTTCGTTATCCTTAGGGTTGTATCCTATACCGACTTTGTTGTATACGACACTTTGGTCTCTAAGGATCATGTCAAGAAATTTTAAGCCACTAGTAAATATTTCTAGGCATGTTCTTAATTCACAAACTTCATTCTTAAGATTTTCATTCTTCTCCCTAAGCATGCATGAATCACCACGTAAAGATTCTTCATTCCTAATTGCCTTAATTTCTATCTTTAAGTCTTTAACTCTAGATTTTGACTTATCTAAAGCATTTTTAAGATAGACAATAGTGTTATACAAAAATTATACTTGAGAAGAGTCCTTTATCTCATCCTCATTAGAGGTTGATTCGTCGCTAGATGAGAATTCTCCTTGACTTAAGCTTTTGGTGTCATCCTCCAAAGCCATGAATGTTATGTGTCTAGTAATGTGGATAGCTCATCATCGTCGGATGAGTTCTCAATACTTTAAGTGTCTCATGTTGCTTGTGTCACCATGACCTTCTTCTTCTTCTTCTCCTTCTTGTCTTTCTTCTTCTTTTCTTTTTCCTCCTTCTTCAAGTCCGAGCAATGTGGCTTGATATGCCCCTTTTTGTTTCATCCATGGCAAGTAACATTGGGGTTAAAATTTGAATTATTACTCGATTTGCCTTTTGAATATTGGACCATCTTCTTCACATCCTTCTTCTTGAATCTTCTTGATTTCCCCATCAACTTCTTGATGTAATGAGCCATCTCACTAGCCGATATATCTTCATCGCTACTTGATGACTCACACTCCAACTCAGATGATGAAGGGACCTCCTTCTTCTCCTTCTTCTCTACAAAAAGAGCTAGACTTTTCTCCTTGGAGGATACGTTATCTTGCTCATGTAATTTGAATTCACAAAATAGTTCATATAATTTAACCAAAGAAAGATCCCTAGAGACCTTATAAACATCAACTATTGATGCCCATAAAGTACTTCTAGGGAAAGATTGAAGCACATACCTTACCAAATCCTGATTGTCTACTTTCTCCCCTATGACATGGAGTCCGTTGACGATCTCCTTAAACATTCCATGCATTTAACTTACCGTTTCATGGGTCTTCATGGCAAAGGTTTGGAGTTATCCTATCAACAAATCCCTTTTGACTCTCTTTGATTCTTTGGATCCTTCATTTATCTCAATGAGCTTCTCCCATAGCTCCTTGGCGGATCCGAAAGGCCCAACCTTATTGAGTTGCTCCATCGCGAGTCCACATTGGAGTGTAGTTATGACCTTTACATTTGATTGAGCCTTCTTAACCATTTCCTTTGTCCAATCCTTGGTTGGGAGAGGTGCTCCATCTTCATCCACCAGTTCTCAAAACCATCTATAACACTAAACCAAATTTCAATATCGTTCATTAAATAGTACTCTATCCTACCTTTCCAATATGCGAAGTGATTTCCGTCGAAGAGTGGTGGTTTAGCGGTGCTATATCCCTCTTGAAAAGTCATTGTAATGCTTCGGTTGATGGTTAAATCTTCCAAGCGATTCGATCTCTGATACCACTTGTTGGGGATTCTTTGATGGCTAGAGAGGGGTGAATAACCTCTTTCAATTTCTACACAAATGATTAGCGAAAGCAAATACAAATCGAAAGCTTACTAATGAAAAACAAAGAAAACAATTGCTAACACGAGTTGTTCAACATGGTTCGGAGATGACGTTCCTACTCTACGATAATCCTTAAGGTGGATCATCCCTTGCAAGCCTTCACTAGAAACTCCTTTTGATGAGCATACCAAAGTCAAGAAACCTTCTTTACAATGAACACTCTTCTTCTTACAAGACGATTGAGATGAGCTTAGGAAGAAGAGGTTTGTAGCTTAGAGACTAAGGAGAAGGCTTGGGAGCTTAAGGAGTAAAAATTTCATGTAAGAACAATAACCTCCTCAAGTGCCCAAGCTTCCCCATTTATAGAGAATCGGGCGTTTGCCCATTTATGTTCTTTGAGAGCTTTTTCAGTCGATTACTTCATACCAGCAGTCGACTGGTGCCACTATCGACTGCATCCAACGACTTCTGACGAAGTCTGATTGTAATCATCACCACTCAACAATCACTCGATCAGTCGACTGCTCATATCAACAGTTGGCTGGTGTCAACCCAGTCGACTGAGCAATTGACTAATGAACAATCTATACTTAAGCCACTTAAAACTAGTCGACTGCCCATTTTAACAGTCGACTGCTAGTGGTCAATTGATTAGTCCAAATCACCAATCGAGTGCCAGAGCCACAGTTTGTTTTCACCTAACTACCTAAGGACAGTTGACTGCTATTCCATGTCAATCGACTGCTCTAGGTCATTCGATTGCCATAACACAACAATCGGCTGTCCGAGTGTCAAGTCTGAGTATCGAGCCGCTGCTCAGACTTCCTGAGTGTCGAGCACTCGAGATTAGTCGAATGGTCAAGGGGCTAGTCTATTGGTACACTTCAATTATGACTGTCTCATACTTGAAATCACACCCTAAGCCTAGATTAAACCTTCAAATTTCTCCATCAGCCTCGCACCTCCAGAATCCCTCTGAGTCCACAACTCCTTCATCCTTGCATTTGCCTTCAAAAGTTTCCTTCGACTTTGTCATGCTTAGAGTCTTCCTTTGCTAAGGTTCATTTAGACTTATGTTACCAAGACAACACACTTGGACTTTATACTACCAAAACCTCACCTTTGAACTTCCTTACCAAGATTCACTTAGACTTGTGCACCAAGACTACATGCTTGGACTTATGCCACAAAGTCCTCATTCTTGGACTTTTCTTATAAAAACTTCACCCTTGGACTTTTCTTGCAAGTCTTCACACTTGGACTTTCTGTATACCTGTCACTTCATATCTATGTAAGATCACAAATATTGCTTAACTATAAATGATTATCCAAACATTAAAAGTAATTAACACTTGGATCATCCTTGCACTAACACTTTTCTAGCATGAATGATTAGAATGCTTATAATGAGCACTTATCTCTGATATATCGACATCCAATCTTGTGCACAATGATTTGACATGTGAAAGAAGAATATCAAAACTATCATTTCTCAATGTTAGGAGAAGTGTTTTAGTTCTAAAGACCAAATCCATTGTATTTATGATATCAAGAGATTTTTATTGAAAGACACGACAAAGTAAATCTATAATCTCCATAATTTTATGCATTGAATACAAAATAAAAATGAAATTAAAAATTTTCATCACTATTAAGGAACCATCAACTTCCCCATGCATCGAAATAGAGGCATTATCAGTGTTAATGCTTTCAAGCAAATTAATAGTTGCATCATACATATCTATTAAGTCACAAATAGAATCACAATGAGAGCTTCGATGAGTAGTTCTTGCTCGATACAAAGTACCAACCTGATTAGCTCCTCGCCCAATCTCTCATTCATCAGCAATAACAGAATGTGCAATTTCATTAACTTGAGCATATTGTAACTCGGTATTACATTTAGAAGAAGATGTAACAAGATTAACAATAGTCATCATATTCGAAAAGAAAAGTCATATAGAGATCTCATTTTCAACAACTACAACTAACGCTAGGTGTAGTTGGTGGGCAAAGTAGTGCACATAATATGCATAGGGGCAATCTTTAAGAAATAAAGTTTGCAATCCATTAAAAGCACCACACATGTTGCTAGCATGATCATATCCTTGACCTCACATATTATGAATTTCTAGATTATATCTAGTGAGGACATCAAATATTTCTTTCTTGAGTATTGTTGTCACACCCTGAGAGGGGTACTTGTCTGATGAAAATCGGACAACACCTCCCATGTACTGCGGACAATTGAAATCTATATACAAGACCTACACGACTCACTATACATTCAGCCAACATGGTCGGAATATCAAACATCACATTACATATAACATATGGGTCTCAGGCCAACTACTAAAGTACATACTAAGTCTAAAACTTCTAGACTTACCCCTTCTACTATTTGAGCAGGAATACACAACCATACACATATAACCAAAACCAATCGAATAAAGAGACCATACAAAAACATAACCAAGTACCACCAAAACAATCACGAGTATAAGTATTACAAGTTTGAAACATAGAATACTCAAAACAACGACAAAAAATGCGAAAGCTTGAAAACCAAATGACATAGTCGTCAGATTAGGGGACTGACAACTGGACCCTCCGGAAGGCTTCATCCTGAAATAAAGAGATATCAACGGAGTGAGTAAAACTCAATGGATATCTAATAGTCATGCATAGTAAACTATAAATAGCAATAATAATCATGCTGGTATAGTTTCTCAATAGAAATACATACCTGAAACTGTACATACCAGAACCACCTAAGCTGACATAAAATACATCCACACCAGTAAATGTAGAATCACCAAAACAAACAAATGTAATACTTCCTGTATGTGCATGACAATCATATGCAACAACCAAAAGTGCAACAATCAATGCATATAGTAAAAACGTATGCACATGATGCAATCACCTGTGTCACCCCTAACGCCAGTCAAGCCACCGACATGTCATGTGTGTTGGCCGAGTGGGTAGGGCTGTGATAACTGTGCACTCTGTCGTCACTATACCCATGTGACTGAGTGGACAAGATGCTGGCGGAGTATCACCCTTCTACCCCAAGTATGTATATGGGGGACATCATCTCGTCTCATCTCCTCGTCTCACGACAAAGGAGGGATCCCTATCTGCTACCACATCGCAAAACAAATCACCTGAGCGACCACCGTGGAGCCCTGACAGAGCAATTACATACACACCTGCAATACCACTAACCCACAAGTGGTTGTGTGTGTAGGTAATGTGACTGACGGTGGACTCAACTACCAAGTAGTATCACCTCCTACCGAGGAGTCGATGATCGTCAGTCATGCAATAATGCAAGATAGTGTGTGTCACTAATGCATGATACACCTATCAATCCATGGCTATCTATGGTATGTACTAATAGGAGCCCATATCAAATAACCTAAGTACATAAGTCTATGTACACATGCTAGTTATATTCATAATTCATGTCATGCCCAATAGGTAAGGTATGTCACTACTCTAGTGCTAAATAAACAAATAACAAGTATCAAAGTGATAGAGCATAGTATATCAAGCATATGAAAAGACTACAACATGTACTAGGTAGTGAGATACCAGGGCAGTTAACAAGCACATAAAACTACTACTAGCTATAGTAAACAATGCACCACAAGATGACAATATCTAAAAGAAGATAAGTCAAAGATACCCGCCTGCTATGAAGAAAATCCAACTGTCTTTACGCCCGTGGACTTGTCTCGTGACCGAAACCTGTATATAATATGATTACCATCAAATCCAAGCACACGACTACTTACGAATTAACTACTATATAGTTCTTATATTCGCATCCCTTTTTTATCGAATACGAATTAGAAATCCCCAATTACCCAATTCAACCTCAATTGAGCATCCCCAGCTCGTTCCCAGCCCAGACATAGAACATCACAGCCAACCCCACAACTTCACAGCTCCTGCACAGCCATCTCAGCCATCTTTAGCTCACTCACATCCGCACAGAACCTCTTCACTCATCCATAACCGAACCCCCTAACACCAGCCCACAACCGGCATGGTCCATTGACAGAAACCCACCATCACAGACAAAAATCTATCGGCAGACAACAAGATAAACAACCAAGAAAAGAAGGAAATCGATTAGGCTTATCAGCCCTAGGAACCTCCACCGACAAGGATTTCCCAATGCTGCCCTGTTCGTCGGACAATCCAATCCCAGAATACTGCCCAAAACATAGATCCAAGCTAGAATGAGGAAATCTACAGCTAGGTATAGATCTCATCCAAGGTAACAAAAAGAAATCGGCCCTCACCTAGCTTTGACGACAACTGGCAGCCCTTCCCTCTTCTTATCCCCTGTTCACCCGACAAGTCACGACCCAAGTCTCACACGTAGGGATCTTGCTCCGGCAGCAAATCACAAGCTAGTTTGCAACTAGGAAACTGTCGAATCCAGCTTCCAGCCACTCGCTCGCCGTCGGCTTGAGTTCAGGTGGCAACGATGGTGGCAGAGGAGGAGAAAGGTTGGCCGAAGGTTTTTGGGTGTTCAGCGACGGCAAGGTTGTCACCCACGGCAACAGCGACCCGAGCACAATGAAAGGCGACGACTGGCTCAGGGAGGAGATCGACCTCGGATCAACCTTGTGGTGGCAGAGGCTGGCCGCTTGACAGTGACGACAAAGGCGGCAACATGGGAGCAGCGACGGCTCCATCGATCGAGGCGACGACGACAACCAAGTCAGCGCTGCAGGGCGGGGCAAACGGTGTGCACGCGGCGGCAATGCTTGCGAGAGAAGACGATGCGGAGAAGAAGAAAACACCGAGCAGGAAGAGGAAATGATCGCACGAGAAAGAGGAAGAAATCGGGAATGACAAAGGGAAAGAATCGGGATGAGAGAAACCGCTTGCACGGATGAGGAAGTCAACTCGTGGAAGGAACCGCTCGGGAATAAAAACGACGACGAGAAATGGCTCGTGCGTTGTGAATGAGGAAACGAGTTAACCCTAGGTTTAAGTTAACATATTTACCCCTCAAAATTGATATTTCAAATAAATCCTCCAAAAGTCTATTTTTTTTATCCCCGTAAATACCCCCGTACAAGCCCCGTTTAATTTCCAAAAAATTCTGGAAAAATTTCTAAAATTCTCTAAAATTCCTAAAATAATTTTTCTAAATTTTGGACATTTAATTTAGTATTTAAAATTTTAGTATTTAACAATTGTAACTGTGATGTCATGAACATACACAATTCGAAAAAAATGCTCCTATAAAAAACCATAGACATCAACAAATCACAAAATTATAGTAATTTATTCTTTGTTAGATACATCATTCGTTTCATCCACCAAAATACAAAACTTAGAAACTCTAATTTCATCATGGATTTTATTTCTGACTCTGTTACCAATAATATGCAAGATTTCTTTTTGAACTTCTGGAGAGGCATACTTCACATTTCCTGAAGCTTTCTCTAAGATAACATCACCAATACTAGCATTCTATTTTTCCAAAAGTTTTAGCATCTCAATGAAATTACCATGATTTTGGGAATCTAAAGATTCATCATGACCTTGTTGGTGCAAGAATGCCCCAAGTATTAATATATTTTGATGTTTGGATAATCATTTGAAGTTAGACAATAATTGTGATCTAACAATTAATGTTTAAGTAACAAGAAAGTTCAAGTGTGAATCTTGGAAAAGGAAGTACAAGTGTGAAGACTTGGAAAGGAAAGTCCAAGGGTGAAGCCTTGGCAAGAAAAGTCCAAGAAAGTGAACTTGGCAGCATAAGTCCAAGCTTGTAGTCTTGGCAGCATATATAAGTTCAAATGGATCTTGACAAGGAAATCCAAAGATGAGTCTTGGCAGCATAAGTCCAAGCATGTAGTCTTGACGGTGTAAAGTCCAAGCGGATCTTGGCAAAGGAGGAACCCAAAGCATGACGAAACCGAAGGAAGCTTTTGAAGGTAAGCGCAAGGATGAAGTAGTCGTGGACTCAGAGAGATCCTGGAGGCACAAGGCTGATGCAGAAGCTAGAAGGTTTAGTCTAGGCTCAGAGTGTGTTCTCAAGGATGAATTAATCATACTTGAGGTGTGTCAGTCGACTGGTATATTAGACCAGTTGACTGGTCTTGAGTGTTCAACACTTGAAGGTCCAAAAGACTTGAGCAATTGACTTAGGTTATGACCCAGTCGACTGGTCGAGTAGTCGACTACAGCTCAACTGTTGCTATGTGTCAGTGGAAGTCGACTGTCGACTATTGTGTATAGACAGTCGACTGATCAAAAATGGTTAGAGCATAGGAGCTCTGATAGTCGACTAAATAGTTGACTAATGGTGCGTCAGTCGATTGTTGGTATGAGCAATCGACTGATCAGGTGACCGTTGAGTGATAACGATCGCGATTTGGTTTCGTCAAACGTTATTGGATGCAATCAACAATGGCACCAGTCAACTGTCGGTATGCAATAGTCGACTAGCAAAACCCTCAACAGGTAGAAACGAACTAATGTCTGAAAGTTTATATAAGGGGAGGCTTGAGAGCTTGGGTAGGCTAATGCTAACACACGAAATTCTCATCCTCTAAGTTCCCAAGTCTTCTTCCAAGTTCTTAAGCTCTCAAACTCTTCCTTCTAAGCTTATTCTTCATCATCTTGTAAAAGGAAGAGTTTTCATTGTAAGAAAAGGTTTCTCCACCTTGGGTTCATCAAAAGGAGAAATTCTAGTGAAGGCTTGAAGGAGTGATCCACCTTAAGGATCGTCGTGGAGTAGGAGCTTCATCTCCGAATCACGTTACATTCTTGAGTTAGCATTGTCTTTGTTCTTATTGTTTTCATTTTCAATTGTTTTCTTTGTCTCGCTTCCACTAACAATTCTTGTAGAAAATGAAAAGGGTTATTCACCCCCTCTAGCCATCTAAGGATCCCCTATAGACCTCTCCATCCACATGCTTGCAAACAAAGTCAACAACTGCCCTCAATTGTTGCTACAAGCCTTAATCAATTCTTTTGAATCTGTTCAGAAAATTCTTGATTCATAACGTTATCTATATGTCGAGTTACATTCATCACATCGGCAACAAATTTTGCAAATTTATTATGCACCGAGTTAGAACTTCCCATGTGAGATAAAAAGGCACAATTAACTCCATCATTACTGCATTTCCAACTTTTAAATCCTTCAACTGTCAATGTAGATTGTTGTGATTCACTTAATTCAAAACAAATAGCATGGAAAACAAAATTTGCATCCTTTAAAGGAGAGTACTCTAATCATGGAATTTTTTTTAAACTATGTATATTGAAATCGATGATATTGCTTTCTTGATTCATACCGCGAATACTCCTGCAATTTAGGTTGATATGGTACCATTTTGATATAAGCTCATCTAATTTCTTCACGATAATTAATAGGATGCCACCACATTGAAATACACAATCTAGGATCTCGTTCAAGTGAAGTTTCTTCAAATTCATCTCTTTGAGATTTAGAGGGAGGTTCGAACTCCTCATTAAGAATGGATGTACTAGTCTCGGTCCTCTTGGATGATGAATGATTATCAATTCTTGGCTTAAAGAATGATAGAATATTTTTTTCCCCTTTTTTCGCTTGATCTGACATTAAAATAACCTAATACAAATAAATTTTGACTTGATCAACTTAGAATCTTATAAATCTTAAAGAACAATTTCTAATACATTTTCAAGTATAAAGCTCACCTTAGCAAGGGTAGTAGCTAAAAATTCAACATTATTTATTGAATTAAAAAAGTACTAAAAATATTTATAATTGTGTTCTTCAATATTCCATATAAAAACAATTTAAATTAGTAAAAAAATTAGAGTAGAAAATAATTAAGAAATCAACTAGTTTAAATTCTACATAAGAACAATTTAGTAAAAAAACAATTAGAAATATGTTATCCCTTTATACAAAGCATAATCACGTATTAAAAATTAAAGTTTGACAATACATCTAGTAAAAAATCTTCAATTAACTCCAATAATATATTAAAAACTTTGATTATATAGGTTGTATTTTAATCAGATAATTAGGTGAACAATGTATTAGTTAGGCATAAAAAAAGAAAGATTCCAATTCACCGCTAATCTTAGGGATAAGGTAAAATCACACACATTTTAATTGAAGATTAAAATGAAGATAGCAGTCACTTATATTTGCAATAGTTGTAGAGCAGTAGAAATTATATATCAATCGCGGAAGAAAAAGAGTGATCAGCGAAGTAATCACAATTCACGAGATACCTATTGTGTAATTGTATTATGAAATTTATGAAACATTTGTTTCTAAACTTAAATTGGTGGTCATATCAAACACAATAACAGTTTTAATTTTTTAAAATAGTTTATTTATCATCAAATAGAAGAAGATATTTGTATTTATGTGACCAAATATCTTTGAACAATATTGAAAGAATCAACGATCACACTGAATACAATCGTTTACAACAATCGTGATTCACAGAAAAAAAACTCGTGCGATAATCGAGAGAGCAGTCATGAAGCAAAACAGTCGTAGAAGCCACAAGAGAAAAAGAGGGATTGATTATTTCACCGTCGGGCGTCGATTGACTCGATTAGTCCCAGTAGGAGTCGGCGAGAGAAATCGTGAAGAGCAAGAAGAAATCTAACTCGTGATGAAAAAGAAGAAATCAAGAGGATAAGATTGAGGAGGAAGAAAAATCGTGCGGATCGGATGAAGAATCAGGCGTGTGAAGAACAAGAAGAAAGAAGAAATCTAGCAAGTGAGGAGGAAGAAGAAATTGGGCAAATGAGATTGAAGAGAGAGAAGAATAGCGTGGATGAAGAGGGGTTAGTGAGTTTATATTTTCACAGGTTTTTCTCTCCGTCTATTGATTTGATTGCCATACTTTAAAAAAATCTCGGACTGAAAATAAAATTTTAATTAGAAATAAAAAAAAAAACCCAGGCTATAGCCTGGGTAAATTGTTACTTGGCTCTGCCCCTTGCTTGGGGACTCCCACTTCCTCCTCCTCTTCGCCATCTACATCCAAAAGTTGCTGCTCGAGTTCCAACGGGCCAAGCTTAAGTTCAAGGCGGAGCGGGAGGAGGAGGCAACACGCAACTCGAGGTTCACCTACAACATCATGCAATCCACCGCGTTCTTCAAGAGTCTGGGCGGACTAGTGGAGATTGTCAAGGACGGGAAGCCCTATGTGATGCTTGGCAAGGGATGGCTTTGTGCTTGCAAGCCCATCAGCGAGGTCGACCTCACCTCCTTCATCACCAACACTATGATGAGCAAGGACAAGGCATGCGAGATTTCTCCTATCGATAGGTTGGACAAGGCATTGACGCCATTTAAGTAGCGGAAGCGACTCTTGGTCGAGAGTATTTGATCTGGTTCGAAATCAATGGATGAGATGACTCAGTGGAATATCCACAAGCGAATAGTTTTAATTGGGTTGAGTACAAATCAAATCAGTCTTTAATGAACCAATCTGGTTCAACCGACCTTCTTCTACATAGATTCGTCAGATCAGTTTATAATTGGGTATCAGAAGATCGGTTGTTGCCTAGGTTCCCAGAGATCGAGCATCACCTAGGCTTTAAAAGATCGGACATACATGGGACCTCAAGAGAATAAACATTTATAGGTCAACCTTCTTCAGATTGATTGTCTGAATGTCAAGTACTAAACCTGAAAGGACTTGAAAATGAATGAGAAGGGGATCAAGGTATACCTTGACATGACCCCTTCGATGTTCAAATCAAAAATCGAAGAAAGTATGAAGAAAATGAAGTGAGTAGAATTTGAGAAGATTACTTATCCCTCTCTTCTTCTTCCCTTTTGCCTTCTAAAGGGAGAAAAAATTAAGTGGTACATTCGTTGGAGACTAAGGGGCATACATTTGTGGTATGGAGAGACTGCCCTCCTAAGCAGCATGTGCTCTCGCAAAAGAAACTATTGAGTATAATCACACTTTGTTTTCATGTGCGCAAGGAATCCATAAGAAGCGACTCAAGCGAAGCGCCACGTATTAAATGGATCCAAGGGTTTGATTGCTTGCGGACGTACGAGAGGTTTAATAAGGGGAGACTACTGTACTACTCACTCTTTCCTTTCATAGTATATGAAGCGGCAGTAGAAGACTATGAAGAGGTGGAACTCCCTCTCACTCTGAATCCCATTGGGATGGGAAAGACTTATCCCATGTGAGACCGATTGAGTGAGATTGGTTATAAGAGAAGAAAGAGACGAAAGGGACGAGTGAAGATAGACTCTGACTCGACATGGTCGATCTGAAGTCCATTTGCGTGACTATAGCGATCAGCCCTTGAGGTGAGTCCCTTCGCTTGAGAGATGCATCTTTTAATGTCTAGTCCTTTCGTTTGCTCACCGACTTAAATAACTGTCGAGTTGAATCTAGGTCTGATTGGAATGACCTTGGGTGTGACTCAAAGGAGTATGAGTTGACTCGAACTCAATTTGCCTTTGACTTCCATCATAGCTTGAATATTAACTTGACCTTTTCACGTGGTTGGGTTTAGTTCTACCATATCATAGGCATCCACAGCTAGTATAGTTGAAGGAGGTATAAGTTCGATTGACTAGACTTGTATTGAGTCATCATCTTAAGAACATGAGAGATTGTGATGAGGTAACTTCTGCTTTTGGAAAATGAACCATTCCTTGACAATCGAGACCCCATGACGACAGAGATTACAAAGATCATGACCTCTAATCCGACGATTGCATTGATTGCATGTGGATGAAAACCCATGTCATTATTAGGGGTTTTAGCAAGTAAGCGACGGTTCATTCAACACTTTCATCTTCTTTCCTCATCATCTTCCCTATGGTTCTGAGATTTAGACCATCTCTTCAAACCTGTATGTCTTCCTCCTTGTTTATTTTAAGTCATGGCCAAAGGTAGCTCTTCGTTCTGGTATAAAGCTACTCTAATGAGTTATACTAGGGAGGATAAACTAGGCATTAGGATGCCATTCGATATCCCCCATACCATCGAGTTCGTATTTCCCAACCATATCAACACCCTCACCTTCCACCAACATATAACTTCACTACCTTTTTATGGGAAGATGGTTGGTGGCCTATGATTCCTCATTCCCACTTTCTTTAGTGAGTTATCCAAATACTTTAGAATCCCATTACAACACCTGACCCCTAACTCTTTCCGACTGATGTGTGGAGCTACTATCATCTTCCAATTTTACCATGTCGGCCTGAGTCACGTGACTTTTCATTATTTCTTTTCCCTAAAAAAGAAAGAAAATATTGTGGTCTTCTACTTCACAGCGAAATCATCCACTCAGTTCTTAGAATTATCCCACATCCCATAAGTTTCGGAAGACTCAATCATTTATGTTCGACTTGTCCCAGCCTTCAATTGGTCGATCGAGTGGCAAATGGACTTACCACCATAGTCCGAATTGAAAATTATAAAGAGTTTGCTTCATACCAGAAGATATCAGATATACTAATCAACCTTCATTTTGACGTCAACCTATTACTCGAGAAAGGCCTACTCCACTACTTCAAGCTAAGTTCGATAGAAATCAAGCTCTATGGTTCTCTGGGTAAGGAAAACTAGAAATAAGTTTATCTGGAAATGTGAACTAACTGCTTTTCCTTTCTGGCAGCTGATGTTATGTTGAGGGCTTCCTGTAATAAGCATATGAAGTGGTCTCGGGCGTGTCTAATGCCTCTATATGCTACGCTTGAGGATACCCCTGCAACAACTGAGGCGATTGAATCAACTGAACTACCTCTTCCTCGACGTTCTTTGGTACTCGAGGTTGTGACTTCAAGCAAGTCAAAAGAAAAACTCCGACCTCACAAGTGAGGTCGAACACAAAAACAACTTACAGAGTTGAGCTCTTCACATAACTCGACAAGTCCAAGCTTGGTAATAGCTACTATAGGTGTGAAACCTTCACAAATTCAAGCCGAAGGCCCTCCTCAAGAGCTATCTTCCACCAAAGAACCCAATATTAGCCCATCCTCAATTCTCGGAATTACCTTTGGCCATCATCTTCCATGTTGACAATGGTCACCTCCTCCAATTAGTGTCTTGGGTAGGATCATGGAGACCGAGGAAGTAGAGTTGAAAGACAAGTCGTTGGCAAACTTGTATGACATAATGAATATAACTACAATAAAGGGAACTAAAGTACTTTTTGTATAATTGTTTTGAAGTACTGACTTTCCTTTATGTTCATAACTCCTTGCTCAACAAAGAGAAATAACAGTCTGACTTCCTCATTTTGTCGGGACATACCAAGCTATGTGAGCTCGAGTTGCTGAGTGCATAACATAGCTTCAGAATAAAGAGGAGTTGGAGTTTGTCTAGGCGGAATCAACTGTCCATCAAACTAGGTATATAAGATATGAGAGCTAAGTCACTAGACTTCAAACTAAGCTGTAAGAGTCAGAACAACGTCGATAAAGCTTGGAGACTAGAGAGGCAAAGGAGACAAAATGCTGTGAACTTCTGGCCACCAAAGTAGAGACTCTTAAACAGGAGCTGACCAACTAAAAGGTCGAAGAAGAAGGTCAATGGGATAACAAAAAGAAAGCCTTCCTTTCCTCCCCCAAATTCTATGATATACTTGGAGATTGCACAGTGAAGATGCTTGAGATTGACTTTGAAGGAGCAATACGATAATTTTAAGAAGTTGGACATCCTACAAAGGGGGCATCCTTAGAATTTCTAGATCTTCAGAAAGAATTCTTGATGAGATCCCTGATGATGAACTTGGCGACTAGTGTTTTGTCTTTTGTGTAATGAACATTTTTTGGATATGAATTAGTACCTTTTGAGATGGAGTAAATTATCCTTTGTTTGAAATGCTTGTTCCCGAAGTAGGTTTAAAATAAGGAGTGCTTGCAGATGAACTCATAGGTCTAAGACTAGAAAGAACTACTGATGGACTTCTCAGTGTGAGACTAGAGGGGATATGTCGATGGACGCCTGAGACCAGAGGAAATTGTCGATGGACTCCTCAGTTCGAAACTAGAGTGAATTGTTGATGGACATCTCAGTCGGAGACCAGAGAAAATTTACTGATGGACGCTTCAGTCTGAGACCAAAGCAAATATGATGATGAATGCCTTGATCTGAGACTAGATGGAGTTGTCGATGGACACCTTGGTCCGAAACCAGAGGAACTTATTGACGGATGCTTTGGTATGAGACCAAAGGGAATTTGCCGATGGAGGGAGTTGTCAATTGACGTCTCAGTTCGAGATAAGAGAGAATTGCCAGAGATTTTAAAGAAAACTTTGTTAAATTTATTTTAAAAAAAAAAAGATAGTTACTTGTGAATCAATTTATACACGATAAGAGTGTAGATGAAATGCATTCCAAGGTCATCCGAGCTCCTTGTATCAATAAATACCCAAGCTATATCATTGTTAGCTATGATAGCTTGGATTACTATAACATCATCATGAAGGGTCACTATTCTTTGTAAATCTTTAGGCCAAAAGCTAATTATGAGTCCTACTCCTTTGAATACACTCCAAGACTTTCTAATCGTTGACTATGTGTTTTATGGACTCGATTTGAGCCTTCGTTCATTGTCCCTCCTGAAATCATATTTATCATATCACTATTCTTCTTCTACAAAACTTTGTTAGGTCGGTTTGTAATTGATTCTTAGGAGATCGGTCGTCGCCTAGGCTTCGGGAGATCGAGTGTCACATGGACTTCGGGAGATCGACATACATGGGACCTCAGAAGATTGATTGTGCATCTATAGATCGACCTTCTTTAGATCAGTCATCTGAACACTAAGTACTCTGGACCTGAAAGAACTTAAAAATGGATGAGAAGGGGGCAGAGGTGTACCTCGACGTGATCCCTTCGACATTCAAGTCAAATATCAGAGAAAGTATGAAGAAAATAGAGCGAATAAAGTTTGAGAAGATTAATTGATCCCCCTCTTTTTCTTCTCTTTATCTTTTATAGGGAGAGAAAATGAAAGGATGCAACTAATAGAGGCCAAGGGATACAATTTTGCGGTACGGAGAGACACATCTTTTTGAGATTGAGTCCCTTCGCTTGAGAGACACGCTTTTTAATGTTGAGTCCTTTCGTTTGTTCACTTACTTGAATAACTTTCAACCTGAATCGATGTTCGATTGGAATGAACTCGGGCGTGACTCAAAAGAGTTTGAGTTAATTCGGACTCAATTTGATTTTGACTTTCACCGTAACTTGAATATTGACTTGATTTTCCCATATAGTTGGGTTTATTTCCACCATATCAGTCTGTAAAAGGTTGGAACCGCCAACCTAACGGTCTCTACTGGCTCATTTCAGGATCATTGTGAGAGAGATAAATCACGAGGATCCTTTGAACTTTGACGTGATTGATAAGACCGTGGAGGGTCGTTTAAAGTCCAGGGGAGAATTTTAGACCTTCCTCTGAAAATTTAACCCGTATCTCATCCACAAAGTTATCACACTGTCTTACCAATGCACCCATATAAGTCATGCACTTCATCATCTGAATTCTTAATTACTTTGCTAAAATTTTCGTATCACGAGACGCCATTTATTCTTAGAGGCTCAGACCATACGTAAAGAGCATTGTAAATATGTGCCATAGCTATCTGAAATTTGAACTTATCTATAGCCCACCCTAGTCTACACCAGTTGCACGGAGACCTCTCCCATTTTAATTTTAAAAATAAATAATTAATTGAGTTGAATTGGATAAATTTGTACCTCTTTTGTATTTTTTTTAATAAGATTAATAATGATTTTGTTTATTCATCCATTGAATAAATTTGAAAATATAATAGTCTTATAAGTCATTCCAAAATATCAAACTGAGTATTTTTTTAAAGTAAACTCTTAATCATTTCTAGACATAAGTATTTTGATCGATGTCATCAAGCAAATTTTTTTGGTAATTTATCAAAGGACGTACTTCAAGTTTGGAATTGCTCAAATATAATTTCATGATTTCATATTTATCAAAGAGCGAACCTCATTTCTTTTTTACCCTTTCCGTCAAATGTGAATTTAATGCTCAAATATTACATGCATCCGAGCCACAATTAGAAATCCCAAACTATTCAAACGTAGTGTTGTGAATTCAAATCTAATGATCACTGTGTTCTTGGGAATATAAATTTCAGAATCATTTTTTTCGACCTGATTTCTGAAATATGACTATGGATACCTAATAAAATCTTAAATATCAGAAATTTAGATATGGATACACAGAGGGATACTTTTCAAACTCAATGGACTTGGATTGGATCGAAGAAGAGGTGAATAGGGCCATCAATAGGTTTTGACTAAAACCCATTAATGGACTTAGAGAAATCTAAATTTCAAAATCTTGACATGAACTGAAAGATTTTATAACATGAATTATTGATGTGTCGAGGAAATTTGGTTATGATCCTTCTAGCTCTCAATTTTGGTCGCGTGTCACGTATAAATTCAAGTTGGGCGAGGAAAAAGATGGTGCTGGGAATTATATTCCCAGGAACACAGTGATCTTGATATTTAAATTTCCAGCAACAATCCAATTTCAAACTGACCGAGAAAAAAGATGGTGTTGGGAATTATATTACCAGGAATATAGTGGTGTTGGGATTTAAATTTTTAGTACCACGTACAATATTAAGTTGGCCGAGAAAAAAAAATGGTGCTGAGAATTATATTCCTAGGAGCATAGTGGTCATGAGATTTAAATTCCCAACACCACGTACAATTTTAAACTGACCAAGACAAAAGGTGATGCTGAAATTATATTACCAGAAACATAGTGATGATAGAATTTAAATTCCCAACGCCACCGTGGTCTTGCAAATCCAGCACCACCGTGGTGCTAGAATTGCAAATCCAGCACCACCATGGTGGTGCTGGATTTGCAAGATCATACAGTGTTAATTTTAAGTTGGAATTGAAATTCAGAATTCTTGATATGGTGGTGTTGGTGTTGGTCTTACAAGAAAATTCAAAAAATATTTATATCTGCATGAGTGAGAGAGTTCGAGAAACTCATTGATGTGCACTAATTTGTATATTTTCGAGCACCATTGGCGATGATGCTCACAACGGAGGGACGACGACGCTTGACCGAGAAGGTCGCTAGCAGCATGCTGCAGAAGGTGATGTCGGCATTACGCGAGGAGATCCAGTGCCGAGAAGAGGGGCAAATGAGTGAGAAGAAGAAATGGAAGACGGCGGTGAAAAGAAAAGGGATCGAGAGGATTTTTGCACTGAAGAAACGAGAGAGATGAAGAGGAGGGAGGGAGGGAAAGTTAAGACCAGCACCACTTTTTTATAGCTCGGATGCATGCAATATCTGAGCATTAAATCCACATTTGACAGGAGGAGTAAAAAGAAAATGAGATGCATTCTTTGATGAATATGAAATCATGGACCGTCTTTAGACAATTTCAAACTTGAGTTACGTTGCACCCTTTGATAAATTGCAAAAAAAATTTTTTTATCAATTTTGATGCCAATAGAGGATCGAAATGTGGCCTATTGGTTGATTAAACTTTATATAACTCAATCAAAACTATCATAATTAAAATAGCTCTGATCCAAACTGTTTTAATATAAAATAATTTTGATCTGAATTACTATGTCATAAAGCAATTAATGAAGATTATTTAAAGTAATTTAAATTCTTTGACATGATTAACCTATTTAATCAACTAATTATTTTACTTTCTCACTGGCTAATTAGTTTGATCGATCCACTTAATTTGCTCTAGCTCTCTCTAATTGGTCCGGGTGCACGGGCGTGCATGTGCTCTCGTGGAAATGAACTCGAATAAGTTGGCAATTATTTTGGTAAATTCCTGAAACTTAAGGGTATTTTATGAAAGTCCTAAATTATATGGTGGTAGTTTAGATTTTATCAAATAGAATAAAAAAGTTAGAACCAACCCATATAAAGCATCTGCATTTGGTATACTGTAATCTGCTTTGTAATATAATCTAGATTATAATATAAAGTTGATTACTTTATTTGTTATCGTTTTAAAATTGTAATGTAATGTAATATGTATTACAAAATATGTTAAAATTTTACAATCTGAATTACGAAGTAAAATCTATGTAATCCGATTACATTTCAAATCGTAATTTGAAGTGTTGGATGTTTAACAATCAAAGTCGATCGTCACCGTCCGTTGTCGCCACCGGTCGATCGGTTTTTGGTCGGTCGCTGGTCGTTGATCGACGATCGTCGTCGACCGTCGACCGTCGTCGGCCGCCCATCACTTATCGCCCGTCGCCCGCCGCCCGCCACCCGCTGTCGGTCAAACGGTCACCTACCGCCATCGGTTGGCCCCCGTCGTCGTCGGCTTGCTGGTCGACCCCCGTCAACCCCGACCAACCGGTCAGCCCCCGTCGTCCTTGACCAATCGATTTGTCGTCGTCGTCGTCATCGGTCAGCCGATCAACCGATCGATTGTCATCGTCGTCGATCGACCGCCCCCGTCGCAATCAACCAACTGATCGCTCGTCGTCGTCGTCAGTCGGTCTCTACCATCCTTGTAATGCATATCAAACAAAAGAATGTAATTACCTTTGTAAGCCAAGATTACATGTAATTTTTATCCAAACATAGCAATGCAATCTCGATTATATTACTTTACATTACGATATTCTGCAAAAGTTGGGAATCTGCCCAACTAGCAGCCCCCTGCCACCCGTCCCAGGACACTGGCGAGATTGAGGTTAATCACGCGGGGGGAGGGGGAGCAAAGTCCCTTAACACGATGGCAAGGAAGGGCGGGGTCCATCTGAAGCCAGGGGGGATTTTAGACCCCTCATCCGGAATCGAACTCTACCCATTCTACAAACAACATCCTGCCTTACCATCGCGCTGTTTCCGTGGAGACTACATTACGATATTGATTACATTACAAGTATAGTTACATTATGTTCTACCAAACATCTTAGACTTCGTATAACAGTACGAGGAGGAAATGTTCTTTCAAATATTTATGATTTAATTTTAAATTATAATATATTTATAAAAAAAATCGAATGAATTAATAAATCTTAAAATATTAAACTGCTGAATCATTTTATGTGATTATTTTTTAAATTTATTTTAATAATTAATAAAAAAATAATTTACGAAATCAAATTGATCATTAAAAAAAAAGAAAAAAAGAGAACAGGCAGAAATCCTTTGACTTTCGTCGGCACTGCCGATCGTTTACGTCAGTTCAACCGCCAACTTCTTTTCCGTTATTATCTTCGAATCCCAAGCGAGCGGAATCGTTCACTGGAGGAAGTCAATTGATTCAGTCCGAGATCATTGGAAGGATTTTTTGTTTCAATAGGTTGATCGATCGAATCCAACTTTAATAGTATATTGATTAATTTATCGGATCATTCTTCGCTAATGAATTGATATTCAGGAGGAGCAGATAGTAAATGATTAAAAGAGAGTCATCGATGAAGTCCTTGCGACGCCCATTTAATTGTCTAAAGCAAAATGCCGCGCGCTGTCCTGTTGTTTTCGTTTAGTAATGCATGTAACCGTCGAAACTGCGTGGGCATCGCACTGTCTTCTATTCGTCTATGTTGGCCTTTGCACGATCCCACAAACAAACCTCTGGACACAGTTTATTGGATGGAGGGTCATTTCAGTTCTGCACTGGCCGAAGTCAGCTTGGTACATTCTTTGCGCTGATAAGTCTGCGTTGATGAAGTATCCCTCTCGCTACGTCGACATGGACCTTTATCATCCGCACGCATCATCAATCTTCGTTGCAGCTCTCATTGCTTCTAATCATGGCGGCGCATAGATCCCCCGCTTCCTCGCTCAGGAATGCAGTCATGGTATTCTCCTTCATCCTCAGTTTGCTGCTCTTTCTGTCGCCGGAGAGAGCTGCAGCCCAAGCTCAAGCTCCGGCTCCTCAACCTCAATCTCAAGCTACGACTGATCCGGTTGAAGGTGAAGCTCCTTTTTTTTTTTTTTTTTTTTTTTTTTGTTGCTGTTGTTTTTGTTTTGGTTTATCCTGTTTGCTTGACGGATCTTAAGTGTTAAATTTACGAGTGCTTTGGATCAGACGGAGTCGGTGTCGGAATACGGAATTGCATGAATATACCGGTGAGTTTGTCGATTCCTCTGTGAAACCTGTGGTTTGTTCATCGGAGAAGAATATTTGGCGATCTATTGCTCGCTATCTGAAGAACGATTATCAATTGAAAATTTTCTCTGTATTCCACGAACCAAATTCCAATCGTACCTCGGATGTTCTCTATGGTCACACGATACACATAGCGTCGTTCTCCTCTTTACGAACACAACGTTACTCTTCTCTCGTTCTCCTCCTTTTTTTCTTACTTGGACATATCATTATATAGGGAAGCATTGTCTCTTCATTTCTATCATACACTAAGTGTATTATCTGCACTAAGTGTTCTACCAGTACAACGTATGTACTAATAAGAGCTTTTGTTCCACCACGTATGTATTGTTACTGTATGTATTAGTAACTATATAGTAATGTTTGTATCTTCCACTGGTGTAAGTTATGCCACAGAGATAAATAATTTCATAGACCAAATAGCTACAAAGACTAATAAAATAAAGATGTATAGTCACAATGACTAGATAGTATAGAGGTCCATAGTCATCAAGACTAGATCAGAACATCCAATTTATACTTAGAAAAAAATGATTCGTACGATAGCTAGCATACTAAGCAATTAATACTAAGAAAGTTATTATATTTTATATAGTTGCTCATTGAGTGATAAATGCTAAAAAAAATTTACACCTTACTTAGTCGCTCATTAAATGATACTCAGTCACTCTCTAGGTGACACACAGTCGCTCTCCAAGAGATATTAATATTTTATTATTTACCTATCTTAAATTATTTATATCAATATAAACATATCTAATTCCTCACATTAACTATTATGTCCAGAGCATGTTCCATATCTCTTAAATTCACAATCACATTTCCGCACTAAATAGAAATGGATCGACTAATAAATAAACTTAAAAGTTATAAATCTATTTAATATTCATTTTTAACTAGAAATCATTCATTTTAATCATTCATTTTCTTAGTCATATTTTATGGACCGAATCATCCATAGTCAATAAATTTACATGCTAAAGTAGTAGACTCTGATTAAAACTTAAAGTAGACAACTAAATAGTCACTTAAGGCAAATATTGAGATTAACATATAATCTCAAGGACTTAATAGTAGAGAAATAAGAATTTATTCTCCTACTATCCTTATTATCGTCATAACATATGTGATATGAATCACATATTACAATGTTACTCTTTATTAAAAAGAGTGCATTTTTTTTCCTCAAATTAATATCGTACAGATTTCGATCTAGACATTCTCAATATTTAATCCTGAATTCGACTCATGAATTCTAATTTGTCTCCAAATAGTTTTAGTAAATGGTAGGTGCATTTACTTCGATCAATGACCTACAAATGATATCATCTTGATACCACTATCAAGGCAATCCTAGTTTACAGGTACATATCTATTTACAGCTACACAAGTTATTCCATAAGCAACGGTCATATCTTTATTCATACTTAACAAATAAAGATGATTGTCCATGTATGAGGATCAATCTCAACTTGTCAATATGCTCACCGAGACTTTATTTGAATGTAACAAGAACATATATATTGAATAGATTATGACACTTCACAATCAAATCATATTATTATATCTGATTGTATGTTATATTCTCCGAAGTCTCAAAGACTTCACATGTGTTTAAAATGACTCTTTAGTCATTGACTTAATAAAAGGATCTGCAAGTATAGCACGTGTAGAGATATACTTAAGAATCACTTTTTTCTCAGTAACAATATCCCTTATAAAGTTATACTTTATAGCTTTATGTTTGCCCTTGCCATGATATTTGAGATCTTTTGAAAAAGCTATCGCAGTTTGACTGTTACAATATACAATAATCAGACTCTCACTGTCTACAGCAATCTTCAGATGCTAATAAACCTCCTTAACCAAACAACTTCTTACATAACTACTGAACATAACACATATTCAACTTCTATTGTCGACAAAGCTACACAAGCATATTTCTTGTTGTTTCATGAGATGACATCACTATTCAACAAAAAGGCATAACCTGATATGGATTTTCTATCATCTAGATCCCTATCTCAATATGCATTTGAATAACCCTTCAGACTTATATTTTATCCTTAAAATAGAAACAATAATTTGTTGTTGCTTTTAGATATCTTAATATCCTCTTTATTGCTTTCCAATATCTCGGTCCTGAATTTGACTAGAACCGACTAAGTCAACTATATAGCTGATATCATGACATGTACACAATATAGTGCACATCAAACTACCAATGACACTAACATATGATTTTTTTCTTCATTTCTATTATTTTCTCATGAGTCTTGGGATATATACTCTTGCTTAGGACAATACCTTTCATTATAGGTGTCTGCTTTATGTTGCAACCAGACATGCTGAAAGGTTGTAATAACTTATTTATATAAGTCTCTTCAGACAAACCCAAAAGTCTTTTAGATCTATCTCTCACGATCTTTACTCCTAAGATGTATTCAATTTCTCTCATATCTATTATGTCAAATTGTGATGAAAGTCACTTTTGACTTCTATCACAAATCTTATGTCATTTTCTACTATCAATGTATCATTAACATATAATGATAAAATAATATACTTTTTTTTTTCTTCCTTAGGAAAATATAATGATTATTATTGATCATTTCGAAACCATAAGATAAAATGATTTCGTTAAATCTTATATTTCATTGTCTTGATGTTTGTTTTAGCCCATATATAGATTTTTTAAGTCTATATACTTTATTCTCTTAGCATTTAGCAATGAAACCTTCTGGTTGTACCATTTAGATTTCTTCGTCAAACTCACCATTAAGGAAAATGATTTTTACATCCATTTGATATAATTCTAAGTCATAATGTGCTACCAAAGTCAAAATAATTCATAGTGATACAAACTTTACTACAAAAGAAAAGGTCTCTTCATAATCAATACCCTCCAATTGGTATATCCTTTTTGCAATCAAACGAGTTTTGTATCAATTAATCGATCCATCTACTTTTCTCTTAATTTTGAGAATCCATTTATTCTCAATAGCCCTTCGGCCTGGAGGAAGATCGACTAATTCTCAAACATGATTCTTTATCATTGACTTCATCTCTTCTTCCATTGCAAATTTTTATTTTTCTCTAACACTGCATGTCATTGCTTCCTCAACGGATCGAGATTCATCATCATTAATTGGGAATGTCAGCAATGCCTCATTTTCAATATCAAACATCTTCTTAAATTTAATCTTACAAACACTTCTTCATAAGTTGGGTTGTTGAAAAGTCAACTCATGACTTGGCAAAGTACTCCACTCGATTGACTAAACTCAAGCATCTCTCATGATACCTCTTTCGTTGATAATGTTTCATCCTTCTCAAATAGAGGAGCAGTCTTATCAACATCATTTCTAGCTAGGAAAACAGTTTCGAGAAAAGTCACATCTCTCGACTTTATTTCGGAGATAGTTCTATCTTGTTGTTCATAAATAAAAACATAACCTTTAGAGGTATCAACATACCTTATAAAAATACATTTTTTTACCTCTAAGTCATAATTTTTCATATTAGTGAGAACTATTATGAACATAGACAGTTGACCCCTAGGGTCTCAGATTACTCAAATCTGATTTTTTATCTGTCCAACGTTCATATGGAGTATATGGAACTGATTTAGAAGGATATAGGTCATTGCTAATAATGCATCTCCCTAATAGAAAATTGACAAATTAGTCTGAGTCATCGTAGACCTAACGATTTCGAGAAGAATTTTATTTCTTCTTTCAATAACCCCATTTTGTTGTGGAGTTTTCAAGATTGTTAGTTGTTGAATAATCCCTTTTTCATTAAAAATTGTCTTAAACTTATTAGGCAAGTATTCACTTCCATGGTCAGTATGTAATATTTTAACCTTACATTCCAATTGATTCTCAACTTTGTTCATATAATGAATGAAGCAATAAAATACTTCAGATTTATGAGAAATCAAATACACAAGACCAAAACGAATGAAATCACCAATAAATATAATGAAATAGAAAACATCATATCTAGCCTTCACATTTATTGGACCACAAATATCTGAATGAATTAATTGCAATGATGAATCAACCTTAATAGCATTACCAAATGGTTTCCTAGTTGTTACTCACATATAGACAAGTTTCCTAGTTGCTCTATCTAACTGATTCATATATTCTTAACCTATATGTCATAATCTATCATGTTAAACTTCATCAATTATTTCCGCATCACTAGTAAAAGAAATGTTTGAAAAAAAATCATCAATTCCATAAGTGATATTCGGTTCTATATCAAGAACAATGAAATCATTAGTTACAAAATCATATCTTATTAACATAGAGTCAATTAAAAGTTCAACACAATGGTTGTAAAAATTTATACAATAACCCAATTAAAAAAGACATGTAATGGAAATTAAATTCTGTCAAATCTCAGGAGCATACAGGACATCATGTAGAAACAAAGTACGTCCACCACGAAGGTTGAGTTTGTAAGTGTGAATTCCTTTGACTTCAATCCTTGCATTGTTTCTTACATATATCCACTTGTTGCCATCTGGTACCCGACGGTACTCCACAAATGTAACTCACTCCCAAGCTTTATGGTTGGTTGCTCTCGAATCTATAATTCATAAAGGATAAGAATCAGCTAACAATATTGAACTAACAACGTAATGCCAAAGAAAAAAAGATTGACTTGGATTTACCTTTTTTGGTTCAGTACATTCCTGAGCGAAGTAACCCTTCTTGCCACAGTTAAAGTAAAACAACTTGCTTTTAGGTTTATTTCTAGTCTTCTTTCCTTTCTTCTTGTTTGGGCCCTGTCCTACAACTACACTAGCTTTCTTTCCCCTTTCCTTCTTGAACCACTTTTTCTTCTTGGATCCTGATGATCCCCCATAACAATTAGCTACATAAGCTTGTCCAAAAATCCTTGCAGATTCAACTCTCTCCTCCTCCAGTTCAATATGGTGTGAGACATCAGCAAAAGTCTTTATACTCTCACTATAAGTCAAGTTCTATTTCATGGTTTCCCAAGAATCATGAAGGAAACAAATCACTGCTTGAACATGGTGTTCATCAGTCAACTAATGTCCAACAATTTTAAACTCCCGAATCATATTTATCATCTCCCTTACAAGAAGAAGAATGAGCCATGGATATTTGAACCATGGAGACATTCAGACGCTTCTTATAGTTGTCAAACTTAATTATCAACTGTCGAAGCTTGCTAAGACTCACTCCACTATATTTTTCCCTAAGGATTATCCAGACAACATGAGCGGATGAATATGACTCATACTAAAAAAATAAGTCATCTACCATTGAATTAATCTATATTCTCTTAGTAGTGGAGTCCTTTTTCTTCCATACCTTATAGGCATCAAGGTCTCATCTAGGCTATGCAGTGAGACCCTCAACAGGTTCTTCCATAACCTGATGAACAACTTTTAGTATTTCTTGTTCCTCAAGAACATATTGTATCTTGAGATGTCAGATTTTGTATCCCCATAAGTGTCTCACTCTTATTGAGTTCAGCTATGATGATATTAGTTGTCATAATCTATCATACATAAATACATTATTTATTCATTCAGTGTAAGTCATATATATATAATTTCTAATCGACTCAATGTAAGTCTGAGTTGGTTTATAAAATCAAGTGAAAACTATGCTTTCACTCATCATTCATATTTTTCAATCTGGCCAACATTGATCAACTATATTATATACATCTCATCTAATGAACTAATCATTAACAAGTCATGATATTAAACATAAAATGAACTAATCACTTTATTAAATCAACTAATCATGATATAAACAAATAATGAAATAATCATTTCTTATTCAAAAGTTAGTAAGACTGTTAACACATAACATTTTTTATTCATAATCTAAACAACTCTAATAGACTAGATAGGTCATTACTACTCCCACTAGGACAAACACTAGCATTGTAGTAATGATTATAAGTCCTAATTTTCTAGGGTCCACTAGGGCATACTCAAGCCGACTGACTTCAGAATTCTCTTCAATCTCCTCAAGATCCTCCTGATTTATGTGGTGAAGTAGCTCTATGCACAACTCATCATATGTGATGCGACCTTCGTAGTGCCCCCATGCATAATGTGCAACTACACTAAGATTGTTTGGTAGAGAACGCACTAATGCCTAAATCTGATAGTTGTCTAGGATCGAAAACTCCTACATCTCGAGTCTCCAAAAAAGATGATTCAACCTCCCAATGTGTCTGTTGACTCCATAAACAAGATTATAAACTACCCCCTGATATCTTCCCTCAGGTTATTTAGTAATAAATCGTGATGAGTCATCGTACAAATCATTTGTGCCATTTGAAATTGAGATTAACTAAGTTAGTACAAAACTGACTTAATTTAATTTATACAGGCATGTAACTAACATAAATAATCAAGAAAAAAAATATTCTTGATTTTAAGAGTTTTCTGTAGATAAGTCTCCTGACTAGTCAACTTCATTGACAACTGTTAACTTTGAAAAATAAATTTCGAGGCATCTTGGATTTTAATCAGATGCATTCTCAGTTAATCCTGAATCAGCCTTAGCCAAAATCAATTTGGCAAGCACTTACGGTGCCCCGAGCATCTTCCCTGGTTAACTAAGCCTATTCTAAATTGTTTATATCGAGTTCATGTTCTAACAACTACTCAATGCTTCAGTTATGAATTTAGTCGACCATGGTCAACTCTGTTAGTCAGCAAATGCCAGCTTAGCTACTCGACCAGATCACTCGGCCAATTCCCGAGTACCTCCGTAATAACATGTTCTCAATCCCGAGCGCCGAGCACACAGGCACCCGAGCACCTCACACATCACACGCAACGTGCTTCTCACCTAAGCATCGTACGACACACGACTCCTCACTCGAGCATCGCACACACAATCCCGAGCAGCATGGGCATCACACACAACTCATTTCTCATCCAAGCACTGAGCACCGCACAGAGAGCGCTCCTCACCTAAGCACCTTGAGCACTGAGCGCCTTTCTTGCTCCTCACTCGAGTACCGAGCATTTGTGCACATTCCCAAGCCCAAGCACCATGCATGTTGAGCACCACATGTTGAGTATCTTGTGTCGAGCACCGCATGTTGTGCATTGCGTCTGTGGTTTGCACGAGGACAGTGTGTCTGTGCTCCATGCTCCGTGCCAAGCACCACGTGCTCGAGCACCGTGCCATGGATCTCCTCCTCCTGTCTCTCTGCCCCGAGCACCTGAGCCTGAGTATCGGGCGCTCCCGAGCACTGCACGCGAGAAGTCCTAAGCGCTCGAGCAAGTCTCGAGCACTCAAGAATTGTCTCAAGCACCCTATGAACACCAAGCATCCCGTACTCCTCTATGCAGAGCACCTAAAGTGTTCGTCCTGAGATTTTTCTTGATGTGTTTCACGTCCGACAACACAATTCTCACACGATGGTGGTGCTGCTTTTTCACTTGGCACTGTTTTCGTGTTCCTCATGAAGAACAAAAAGAACTAGTAATTTCAATGAGGTGAAAAAAAAATTCATGCAATTAATCTACGTGCTTTGATACCATTGCCAGAATACAAAATTGCATGAATATATTAGAAACCAATAAACTATAAAAATCTTATAGCGAGTTTGTCAATTCCTCTGTGAAATCTGTGGTTTGTTCTTTAGAGAAGAATATCTAGAGTGATCTATTGTGCGCCGTCTGAAAAATGATTATTAATCAAAAAGTTTTTATGTATTCCATAAATTAAATTTCAATCGTGCCTTAGATGTTCTCTCAACATCACTCTCCTCTTTACGTATACAATGTTACTCTTCTCTCGTTCTCTTCCTTTTTTTCTTATTTGGACATATAGGAAAGTATGGTCTCTTCAATTCTGGTAAGCACTAAATGCTCTATCAGCACAACGTACATGTCGCCAATAGCTGCTCAACGTATATATTGTTAGTGTATGTATTACTAACTATGCAGTAATGCTTAATTGCTTTATTTTGGTTTAGGAGAAGAGAACAAAGTGATGAATATGAAGGGTAGAATTATTATAAGAAGAGTCCATTTCCAAAGTAAAAGTTTTCAAAGTATCTTTACTATTGATGAGATAAAAATATTTTTCATAATTTATCTTTTTTTTTTATCGTAAAATTAACCATGATGTACACAATATCTCCACATAAATAATACGATGGTTAAAATAAAATGGAATTTACGAATAAGATAAAGATCGATTTCGAATGAGATCTAAAGTTTTTTTTAGATTCAGATAATTCTTACATATCTTAGCTATCGTATCAAAGTCTATAAAATTCACTATGATTTCCCGTAGAATAAATGGATAGGTCGATAAATTCTAATCTTTTTTTTGTGTACCACATGCCACAGGGAGGTTCCATTCAGTGATGCAGAAGACAAGAAGTAGCTAGAATGAATCCCTCTCTGCGAATCTTGTCTCTTTGCTTCACTGAATCGAAAGGTTAGGCTTAAGTTGAGTCGAACGCATCATTTGCCCTAACTGCGATCTACCATTCCGTTGCTTCCATATGACAAACCGTCGCTCTTGCTCAATGGAATCGGGGGATGCGAAGAGTTAGGACGCTATTGGCAGAGATCATCCGCTTTCCAAGGTCAAGTTAAAGGACGGGAGAGGATGAAACACGGTGGATTCACATTCACAGAAACCAAAACAATAGGGATCCTTCTCTCAATAGCCACGTCAGATAACAAGGCGACCTCTAGTTTACTCCTAAACATGCTGAATTCAAGTTAATTAATCGTTAAGCATAGATCCTCATCATTCAGTTTGCGGCAAGTTCGTTATTCATATTTCTCGTTGGTGCATTATGGTTAATCAGACAGTTGATTCTTACAGATCTGTTGGTTTTACTTTAGTATGCTAAAATTAGTTAATGTTAATTACTTAGGGTAGGATTGATGCTATCTTGTCCACAACTTCAAGAGTTATTGATTGATTCTGAATCTTATTTGCTCTAGTATCCATCCATGTTGTCAAGATGAATATGCACATCTAATTTGTGACATTAGTTAAAGAAAAATAAGTGGAGTTGACCATAACTAACTCGAGTTCATGGAATTGCATGCAGCTTCGGCGTTGAACACAATTTTTGGAAGATGGGGTTTGAAGGCACAGTCAACATGGAATATTAGTGGTGAACTATGCAATGGTGCTGCTATTGATTCAACCATATTAGATGGCGATATCTTCAATCCAGGAATGAAATGTGATTGCAGTTACAACAATGGCACCATATGCCATATCACTCAGTTGTAGGGATTATGGAAATATAAATCTCCATCTGTTTCCTATTTTAGTTTCTTCTTAGTTGCAACACATCATCTTTGTGACTGTTTTAGGTAGCTTGTAATGGCCCTAAAATTTTGCATATACTATTTCACACATGATATATCCTTGAAGATATACTGTTTTCATATTTCCACATAACAACCAATATTAGATCAGAGTGACTAGAATTAAGTGGGTAAAACGTGGCCCTTATTATGAAATTATTTCCTGTTTTGAATATGATTGGTATAGCAATATTCTGTGTTATGTTAAATTTTATGGATCAATTACTCATTGATGACATTATGCATATTCATGTAGGCATTTAGCAATTTTTCTTTATCCAATCTAAGTACATTCATTTCAAATAAAGAAACATAAAATCAATAACATAAATTCCTATCAATTATCATGATTAGAACTGTGCTCTGTGTGCTAACATTAAAATCACTGAAATTTGACAGATTCATTGCGATCATTTTCTTCTGTTTAGCACAGTGTATTGCTAATGCATTAATGTAGTTTTAGACCTAATTTAGCTTGTAGGGAGCAACTTTTACTGCCACTCCAATAATTGCTTCTATGAGACGTGCATGGGTAGGTGTTTGAATCATTAATAAAAATGCCTTTTGCAAAAATAAGATTGCCTATGAGGATTTGACGGCGAGGATTGATTTCGAAGAGCAAATTGCTGTGCTCAAGTTATGTATCTTTTATAGTCTATTGTACCTTGATAAAATACCAACTCAAGTGAACCTATTTAGAGATGGGTCACAAATTTCAATAACGTGATCCACTTCTGTAACAGGACAAAGGGATCACAATTTTGGCTATGTTTGAGGCAAACACATAGCAAATGCTGCCTATCACTACCCTTTTCTATCTCCTCATCCTTATGCAATGAGTGTTAGCAAGTATCAAGCACCGAGCCTCTTCACTAAATTTGCTTGTATAGTCATTTTGAGATAGGTCAGTTTGTTATTATCTTCGATCCTTTCATCTCCCTCTGTTATGTGTCACATGTTTAGCCATCTGCAGTGATCTTCTACTAGGGTGAAGGTAGTTATTGTGTGTTCTTAGGTAAGCTATTTCCTCTCTTATTATGGGTGCTTATTGAGCAACTTCTGCCTGTATCATTAAACTCTTTTGAAATATTTCTGCGCTAGCCACCTGACACCTGATTTACCCCCCTCCACACGTAGGGGCAGTGGTGGGGGGCCGCTAATATGGCGGTTCCACATTTTATTAAACCCTTTTGAAATGATATGTTTTTTTCATCAGTCATGTTGGTAAAATGAAGATTCTCTCATTTAACAAAGGGACTTCATACACATACACTTATTATTGTTCATGTTAGTAAAGGAATACTAGTTTTTTTTTCCTTGTAAATGTATGCTTTATTTATCTTTTCTGCATCATGTTTCTTTCAGGAGGATATTTAACTTGGACGTGATCGGAACTATCCCCCAAGAGCTGCAAGATCTACCCTATCTCTGGAACCTGTAACTTGCTCTTTCTCATGTTCAAGATTGTAGTTTAATGGCACTTCTTCAATTTAAATGAATTTTGAAGTAAACTTGACTAAGCCACATTTGGACTAAGTTTTTAATGTATCCTTGTATGGTTAAGTGTCTCACTTATATTATAATTTGCAAATAAAGTTTGGCCAGTCATGCTCTGACATTTCAAATCTGTAAAAGTAAAGGCTTATTTTTTCCTGCAGAAATTTATGGAAAAATTATCTGACTGGTTCTGTGCCTGTATTTTTTGGGAATTTCACCAGGATGCAATACCTGTGAGACCATTTTAATTGAATAATGGGTCTATTTTTCCTTACTGTTGTCATCTAATTAGTTTGTATGATGGTCATCAGAAGCGTAGGGAATAATGCCTTGTCAGGGCCAATACCAAAGGAACTTGGAAACCTTCAGCAGCTTATCTCTCTGTAAGATGTTCTACATCAAAAAATTTTGAAATAATTTTCCAAGAAATATTAAAGACGTGATTGATTACTGCTATACTATCCATAAAAGTACCTTCTGTCATGTTTCTTAAACAAAAATGGAATGGACTCTTGCAGGGGTTTATCAAGCAATAACTTCAGTGGTTCCATCCCTCCAGAGTTCGGGAATTTGACCAGCATACAAAGATTGTAAAGTTTTTTGCCCCTTACTTTCTAGATGGTTAATACATACTGAACTAATTCTTTGTAATGTAATGATGTACAGATATGTTGATAGTTCTGGACTTAGTGGTGAGCTACCACCAGCACTCTCCAATCTGAAAACCTTGTCAACGTTGTAAGTTCTATTAAAATTATCTTTGATTATGTAAATATATACAATATATTTATTTAGATGTAACATGGAATGCCATTTTGGTTGCAGTTGGGCTTCAAACAGTAATTTCACAGGCAAAGTTCCTGATTTCATAGGGGAATGGAGAAACCTAACTGCCTTGTAAGATTCAATACTAGAGTTTTTATTCAGTAATCACTCCAACTTTTGTTACTTAATTTTTCACCATGAATATTTTTTTTCAGAATGGACATCTTAACTAAAATATTTCCTCATATCATCATTTTATTGTTATAGTATTTTAAGGAAAAAAAGTGCTCAAATTATATGGTTCAGGGTGTACATTTCAGATAAAATTTTATTTTATTTCATTTCTACTTGCACGCTCAGTCTGTCTATCCTTAGCATATCGAGACCATGCTATTGAAAGACGTGTAAAACAGGTCTCTGTCCCATTGTTCTTAGCATTCAAGCTATTATATAAATTCATCCATTTCTTATGAGCATTCAAGCAATAAGACGATAGTAATATTAAATATTCTTTTCTGCCTGGCACACCATGAATTGAGACACAATTTTGTGAGACCATCAATTGTCACATGGACTTCGCTCACTTTGTTTGAATGGGTATTGGAGCTAGGTTGGTTACAATAATTGCCAACTTTGCTTACAACAATTTTACAAGCTGATCTATTAATAAATTTTCATTTCAAGTTATTTATGGATATCAGCTTGTCAACTTTGTTTGATTTCTTCTAGGTTTGTTGAGAGTCATGTTAAGTGGATTTGTGAGGTACATTTCAATGTTGCGCAAGAAATTTTACCACATTCTTATACACATATGCTAAGCATTTTCTTAAAAATTCATGCTTCTTTGCATGTCTCTTTTGTATTAAAAGATACAGAAAAAGTTTGTTTTAATGAATATTCTCTTGACTTGCAAATTGAATAAAAAACTAGTCTTCTTTCTCACAACTCCTTTAGTAGAGTGCATGCACTGTTTTCTACAACATCGTTAGCCCTAAAAATTGAGAATATAGTTGACTCAAACATAATAGTATTTCATCATGAAAAAAACATGATTTACTAGAAAGCATTCCTGAACGCAATGACGTATAAATTACAAAGACAAGCTTTGCAAGGTACCCTATAGGTTTCTATCATGACACAATTGATTTCGATTTCATCCCATCAATTGGCATGCGGCGAGATGGATCCAACACTTTTTATCAAAAAACAATTCCCTACTAGAACCACACTAACATTGGTATATGAGTTGTTTTATCTAACATGATATATTTTTGCATTCTCTTGGACAACATAGAATGATGTTGCCAACAGGGAATAGTTTGGGAGTCCGGATCCTATAAGCTAGTCCCCTTCCTTGAATGTTAACCTCTTTGATTTAAAGCTTTTCCTTTACGTCAAATTCACAGAGAGGATCTAATCCCCCCCTCTGTCAGAAGCGGGTACCAATCACTGGTATGATCTTATCCCCTAAGAAAAATTCTATCATGACTCTCTCAGTAGTAGAGACATATTCCCCTAAGAATATAGTGCGATGGTTTCTTATGCAGCTCGTATTGGAATTGGCTTACCCAATGACAAAGTTGTGCCTATCCTACATGCAGGCACTGGCTAATGTGCCATCCCTTGATTGGCTTATTTAGGGTGGTTGAGACCTTAAAACCCAAGACACTAGAGGCTAAGACCGTTGGATTTGGGACCTTTATGGTGGGTCGAGATCTACAAGTCCAAAACCCTGAGGCTGAGACCTTCAGGCCTATGAGATCCTGGGTCGAGATCCTCAGAGCCAAGACCTTTTAGGTTCGAGACTTTGCACCCAACCCATGCGAATCGTGCTTTCTAAATGTTTGCAACCCTTGGTTTAGCCATCATTTGACCTCTCTTTCAGGAGCCCTTAGGTGAATGCCTTACTTGCCTATGCGCTTTTGTCATGACACTTGTGCCATGCTCTCGGGATCACTAGAATCCCTTTTCAGTTGAGTCGATGAGTGATAGTCGAGCGAGACTCGAGTCAAGTCTTATCTGAGCGAGAGTTTTGAGAGAACTACCCTTTTCTTCCTGCTCGAAGAGTCAAGCCACCCTTACTACTAGATCCGCTACCAATCAAACCTACCACTGTGGTCTCATCTAGTGGCTAGGAAATCACGCATGGGTTGATAATCATGCATCATTGGTTATTAAGGTGCATGCGCTTTTAACCGTCGAGATCATTGACCATCGGGTGGTTGTCTTCCTTCTTCCAAAGATATTAAATGGGGATTAGCGACCTTCGACTTGTGTTTTCCTTCATGCTTCTTGTTTTTCTTTCTCCTCATTGTTGCCTCCATCGCCTCTATGTTCTCCTTCTTCCTTTCTTTTATCACTTTAATATCGCTTTTGTCATTCATTCAATGAAGGTCTAGAGGGCTATTCAAGGATGTTAGGGGAAGGCTTTAATGAGGGTGAGTTTTCCTCTTCTTGGTCTGAGTTTGAGGTAACACTGACTAGGTATATTATCTAGTCAGCCTACAAGATTCTTGACAGTTTTCAAGTCATTGTGCCTTGCCTTACTGATGAATCTCACCTTCCCCCTTCTGGTTACACCATGTTTTTCTATGGAAAATTGCTACGAGGGTTACGTTACCTATTCCTACCTTCTTCCAAGAGGCGTCGGCTTACTTTAGGACACCACTTGGTCAATTGGCTTGTAACTCTTTTCGCCTTTTATGTGGAGTGGTAATTGTGTTTCGCCACTTCTATCTTCCTCTCCCTCCTTCCAATTGTTATTGCTTTTTCTATCCTAGCTAGGGTGAAGCCGGTGTCTTCTTTTTTATCGTGTGCCTGAGTATTCAATTCTTGGGAGGGTATCCAACTTCCCATAAGCATTCGAAAGAGTTTTAGTTCTTTGTTCAACCCCTCGTTCCCTTTGACTTCTCGACTACTTGGAGTTATACCCTCCACCTCTCAACAATCATAGAGTATAACCATTGACCAAGTAAGTCGAGCCCTCCAAAGTCGCTGTTATGATGTCACCTCTCTGATAGATAAAGATACGTTGTTCTACTTCGAGCTGAGTCAGATAGAGACTGATCGACTGATGCTTCCAGATATCAATCTCGGCCCATTTCCCTTCATCGTCTTTATTTTATCATCTTCCCTTGATCTTCTCCTTATGCCCCTATATTGCCCTTTTATTTTTTCTTCTCTCTTTTTGTTTTTTCTCACTCCTCTTTTTGACAGAGAAGATGTTGAAGTCCTCTATAATGAAGAATATGAAGTGGCCAACTTCGTCTTTTGGATTGGCACAAGAACTAGTGGCTCCGTCTGACTCCTCATTGGATGCTTTAGTGCCCCAAGACATAAAGTCTTCCAAGCTAGAGGACACTTTGTTGCGATGGAAGATATCTCAGCTTGCTTGTTGGAGCGCAATGTGGAAAAGATTTGGATTGCCAGAGGGGAGGGGTGAATTGTAATGCCTACAAGTTTAAAATTTCTTTTCTCTTGCTAAAGACTTAGTAAGGACAAACACACATTAAAGAAAAAAAATATAAACAAAAGAAGATAAAGAACACAAATATTTTGGTTCACAACCCCTAGGGTTGCTAGTCCATGGTCTATGTTCAAGATCACCTATCCACTAGCTTTCTCCTCTTCGGTAAAGTATCAGAGGTGGAAAAACCTCTTACAACTTAAATGAATACAAGAAGAAGGCTTAAAACAAGTAAGAACAATATTGTAGGAGTTGAATGAGTGTGTTGTATTCAACTTCGAGCTCTAGGAGTTCTTGTATAGACTTCTCCTTGACTTGATCATCAAACTCATGTGACATTGTTTTGGGCGCCTGAAAGATGATTGTTGTTTATCCTCAAACAGGTTGATTTTAATTTATCTTTGTTGATGTGGCATCATTCCAGGCATTGGAACTAGTGACCTTCATGGATCTCGATCTGCTTGTTTCAATTCCCGATCTACGCATGCCTTTGGTAGCCTGGAACTCCTCTGGTCGCTTGCATCCGTAAAAAACTTGGATCATCAATCCTGATCAACATATATACATTAGTGCATAGGGGCGCCCGAATTAGTTTTGGTCGTTCGGAACTTTAACTCAAGTCGATTACGACTAAGTCCACCTATCCTCATCCCAAGTACAAGTCATTCAACTCTTCTCACAGCTCACCTTATGTAATCTTTTTCCAGGCTTTTTGTCTCTTGGATACACTGAGTCCTTTTTGCTTACTCCTCGTGCATCATTCTTGCTCCACCGGAGTACACTTCCGTAAGCTTCTCTTCTCTCGGATGCACCGAGCTTGTCGACTCTCTTACAATGCTTGCATTCTTACGTCTTCCGCTAAGGTTCTGTTGTCTTTGATACTCCTTGTCCTTTCCAATCTCTTGAATGCCACATACCATCTTTTTTTGTACTCTAACCGATTGAGCTATCGGGTGCCTATGTATTCTTTTAAGTCCTTACACACTTAGATACACACATTAGACACAAACGCAAAATCTAACTTAACTTAGTTGACTACACATCAAAATCATGGTGGTTTCACCACTTGGGGTTCCAACGAACTCACCCTTAACCACTTGACATACTAACTTTGCCCACTCTCCTCCTAGTCAAGACCCCTCCCAGGGCTCCCCCACCTTTATTGAGGTTCCACCATCACCTACCAAGCACATGACACCCTTGAGTTCTCCTAGCTCAACCTGTGAAGAGAACCCTACGCTTGCGTTGGCCCCTTCAACTGAAACTTTCCTGGCTCTATATCGGAATCCAAGCCTCACTGTACTTTTGTCCAACAAATGCCTTTGCCTATTCTTCTAGAGGAAACAACGGCTTGGATTGTATAGGTAACTTCCTGTGCCATAACTTAATTTTTATTTCACCTTTCCTTTGATTTTTTAGTAGGTCTGGATCCGACACAAGGAATTAGCCTCCTGAGTGCCTTACTTGCTTAAAGATCATTGGGGAGCCTCACCCAAGAAGAGAATTAGAGGACTGGAGTTAATCGTCTAGAAGGAGAAGTTCACAATACTTGATTGGAGGTAGAGCGCTTATTAGTGGATCTTGCCTAACTGAAATTGGTCTTGGAGTCTAGGGAAGCTATCCAGTGTCCCACAGAACAATCAACCGCTAAGGAACAAGCATGCCTCTTGTCGAGGTAGATCGCCTCAACATTGAGATGACTACTTATCGGGTCGAGGAAGAGGTTAGATGGGTGGAACGAAAGTCGACTTTTATGATTTCCTTAGAGTTTAATGACATACTCCGAGCTCGTGTTGTCCTTTTCTTCGAGCAAGGTTTTGTTGGGGCAGAGGGCTACCTGCTTGTTGGTTCTTTGGATGACTTCCTCAACCCATATAAGGTGTTGGACACCATCCCCCTGAAGGTAAGAAACTTCGCTTTCCACTTCAACTTGGTCGCTTGTTCATGGTGATCCCGTCTACGTCCCTGGATTAAAAAAAATTAATCCTAGACAAAAAGGGATTACCCAAGCAACCGTTTCATCGTCGTGCTATTCGATTAGAGTGGTCACTTAAACAAACTTGTTGTTCAAGCAACCAACTTCTATTCTACGATTAGCCGCGGAACAGACGATGTACGGATCGCCGGTTTTTGTGTTTGTATTCGGGGTCCAAGTAAATTAGCCACATAACAAAACATACAATATACAAAGAAACAAAAAGAAAGAAAAACAAGATTTATACCTCTTGTTTACCTCTAGGTCTTCTATCGTATGTCCTATCTCCTTTTGGACGTCGTGTAGGCGACGATCTTCCAAAAGTCGAAGCCTCATAGATCATCAATCTTCCTTTCCTTGTTCACTTCGAACAAAAGAAGATCATAAAACAAAACTCTTCTCCTTCCTTTAACCGACCACCAAGCTCCAAGCTTGATGCTTGCCGCTGGCCAAAGAGAGAATAAGGGAGGAAGTGGGCGCCGACTAAGAGCTCCAAGGAACCACCCTAACCCTTGTTTCCACCGGCCAAGGAGAGGAGGAAGAAGAGGTTGAGCGCCGGCTAAGGAGAAGAAAAGAAAAAGGGAGCGTCGGCCAAAACCCTAGCCGCCTAAAGCTCTCCAAACCCTAGCTGCCCAAAACCCTAATCCTCTTCCAATTGCTCTTGCCGCCCACCCTTATGCCTCCTTTTATAGAGCTAGGCTTAAGCCTTTTTTTAATCTTCACCGTCGGTTCTAGGGATTTAATCTCAACCGTCGGATCTAGGGATTTAATCTCAACCATTTGTCTTAGAGATTTAATCTCTACCGTCGGATCTAAAGATTTAATCTCCACCGTCGGATCTAGTGATTTAATCTCCACTGTCGGATCTAGAGATTTAATCTCAACCGTCGGATCTAGAGATTTAATCTCCACCGTCGGATCTAGAGTTTTATTTTCCATCATCGGATCTAGGCTCCATGAGGTTTTAATAGGATACGATAGGGACCATGAGGAGGAGTTGGATCTTGGCCACCCAATGGATCAAGCCCACATAAAGTCCGATCCATTAATGATAATCCATTCCACTAGAGGATTATCATTGATCTACCTCACCAACCCTCATAAATTAATATGGGCTCCATATATTATTTATACATCTATCTCCCCGTGTTTAAGATCTCGAATGTCTGTCGATTAATTAATTTACTGACAATTAATTAATCAACATCTAGCTCCATGAGTAGTACCACTCAACCTTATCATCATGCCGGATCAAATTCACCTGCAGGGTTTACATGATGAACCTTATGAGCTCCTCAAGGGGATATCATCATCCTAATATATAGGACACGGTTTCCTCCTATAATCAACGGCACACCATATAAATAATATCATTTCCCAACTTACCAAGTCTATCGATTTACTCTATAAATCTCGCCCATTGGTAAATCAAAGAAATGAATACTAAGTATATGTGTCCGTTATTATATCGGGTTTAAGAGCATGTACAATATAATATCTGAGGTCTGATTCGATTATGTAGTCAGCAATAAATCGAATCACCTCTAAATCGGTCCTGTTCAATATACACAAAGTATACTAGTGTGATTCTATGGTCAGGATAAACCAATACCAAATTACACTACAACCATACCAATGGTTTGTCCAAAGCCATCTCGGTTGTGAGCCTTTACTTATACTCTACAAGGAGTTGATAACATGATCTACCGTGTGACACTACACACCATGTTATCTACAATGTAATGTATGAGATAATATGCATAATCATGAATATACAAACAATGATCATGTGATTCTTACTTCAAAATAAAGATGTTCATACAAAAGATAGACTTTTCAGTATACATCTCAACAATCTCCCACTTATACTAAAAAACTATGATATCCTCAAACTGCCATATATCTGATTCTCATTCCCTCCACATGTCTATCAAAAGCTCTCGCCGGAAGGGCCTTAGTGAAAGGATCTGCCAGGTTATCCTCCGACGCATCCGCCACGTAAAGAACTTCTCCTCGCTTTACGATTTCTCGTGATCGTGGTACTTGCGCTCTACGTGTTTACCGCCTTTACGCTCGTGGTTCTTCGAGTTTACAATCGCACCACTATTATCATAATAAATCGTGATAGTTCCGGGCAACTAGAATCACATCCAAGTCCATCAAGAAGTTCCCGAGTCATAACTCTTCGTCGCCTTGTCGCACATACTCGCCTTCCACGGTAGAGTCCGCCATGCATTGGACACTCCTCCATACAACGACTCCACCTCCCAAAGACTTACTGTTATCCCTATCCGATCGGAAGTCGACCGCAGAACTAAGGAGTAATTGGTCCTGCTTAAGAAACTAAAGATATAATCCCTAGTCCTTCTCGTACTTCAATATACGCTTTACCGCGATCTAATGTCCTCTGTCTGGATTACTCGATATCGCTAATCACGCCAATGCAAAGCAGATATCTGGTCTCGTACACAGCATAACATACATGAGGCTTCTTATTGCCGAAGCATAAGGAACCGCCTTCATCTCCTCTATCTCCTCAGATGTTCTAGGACACATCTCCTTAGATAAAGGAACTCCATGCCTGAAAGGTAGAAAACTTTTCTTGGAGTTCTGCATGCTAAAGCGAGCCAAAATGGTGTCTATGTATGAAACTTGAGATAAGCACAACATCCTTTTCCTGCGATCCCTTATAACCTTGATCCCAAGGATGTGTCCTACTTCTCCCAAGTCCTTCATATCAAACTGTTTAGACAACCATACCCTTACGTCCGATAACACCTTGACATTGCTGCCAATTAATAAAATGTCATCTACGTATAGCACAAGAAATACCACTACGTTTCCGTCACATCTCTTGTATACACAAGACTCATCCGGATTTTAAATAAATCCATAAGACTGGATTACCTCATTAAAGCGGATGTTCCAAGACCTTGAAGCTTGCTTCAATCCATAAATTGACCGATTAAGCTTGCACACAAGATGCTCTTTACCCTTTGCAATGAATCATTCTGGTTGCTTCATGTAGATGTTTTCCTCAAGACTTCCATTAAGGAAAGCTGTCTTGACATCCATCTGTCATACCTCATAATCCATATGAGCAACAATACATAAGAGAATCCGGATAGACTTAAGCATGGCTACCGGCGAAAAGGTCTCCTCATAATCGATGCCCTCTTTCTGAGTATATCCCTTCGCAACAAGCCTTGCTTTGAAGGTTTCAACCTTCCCGTCTATTCCTCTCTTTCTTTTGTAGATCCATTTGCATCCAATGACTTTTACATCATTGGGTGGTTCTACTAGCTCCCAGACCTGATTTGAATCTATAGATTCAATCTCAACATTCATTGCACTTTACCAAGATACCGCATCTTTATCTTGGATTGCCTCGTCATATGTCCAGGGATCAGGTTCATGTTCGCCAGGGACCAAATCAGAAGATTCTCCTAAGAATATGAATCTATCAGGCTGTCTCACAACCCTCCCACTACGACGAGGTATTACTTGTGTATCCTTTGTGACACGCGGTGCAGTGACTTGTGGTATATCCTCTTGTACCGATGATACTGAAGTAGTGACTTCCCCTTTCAATTCCTCCAGAACAATCTTACTCATGGGCTTGTGGTTCATCACATAGTCTTCTTCTAGAAATCTGGCATTCGTGCTAACGATCACCCTCTGATCTCTAGGACTATAAAACAAACCTTCTTTCGTTCCTCTAGGATAGCCAACGAACATGCGTACTTCTGTACGAGGTTCCAACTTACCAGCATCTGCCTTCAGCACTTGTGCTGGATTCCCCCAAATCCGAATATGTCTTAGACTAGACTTTCGATCCACCTACGCTTCATGGGGAGTAGAAGGCACGATTTAGATGGTACAAGTTCGAATATACCGCCAGTATCTAGAGCGTATCCTGACGAATCTGCAACTCGAATAACTCATCATCGATCTAACCATCTCCATAAGAGTCTTATTCCTTCGCTTCTGCTACACCATTCTCGGTGTGCGATAATTGGGATTGAATCCCAGCCTCTGATAAGTAATTCCTAAACTCTCCCAAGAGGTACTCACCACCACGATCAGATCGTAGTGTCTTGATACTTTTACCTTGATGTTTCTCCACATCAATCTTGAATTCTTTGAACTTGTCAAAGCATTCAGACTTGCGGCGCATCAAGTAAATGTATCAATATCTTGAATAATCGTCTATGAAAGAGACGAAATACTCAAAATCACCTCTTACCTGGATAGACATAGGACCACACAAATCAGAATGAACCAACTCCAACACATCTTTGGCTCTATACCCCTTGGCCTTAAAAGGCCTCTTGGTCATTTTACCCTCCAAGTAAGATTCGCAGGTTGGGAAATCTTCCACCACTAATGAACCCAGAGGTCCATCAGCTATCAACCTTTGAATTTTGCTTAGGTTAATATGACCTAGCCTTGGATGCCAAAGATATGTTTGGTTTATCTTCGAGGGTTCTTTTCTCTTATTGGAATTAGAAGATGAGTTATTAACTTCTATTTGCATCGTGGGAGCTTTTGGTTCAAGTGTATATAAATTTCCTATCAATGCACCAGAATAGATAATCTCCCTATTCCTTTTTATAACAACTCTGTCATTAAAAGAAATAGAATATCCATCCATAAACAATTTAGAAACCGAAATCAAATTCTTTCTAAATAAAGGTACATAAAGGCAATTTTTAAGAACCAAAACTTTATTCCTCTCAAAAGACAAATAAACATCTCTTACTGCAACAGCCGCCACCTTCGTGGCATCGCCCAAGTATATGGTAATCTCTTCCTTAGCCAGTTGTCTGGTTTCCTAGAACCCCTGTAAAGTATTGCAGACATGATTAGTGACTCCCATATCTACACACCAGGTGCCGGTAGATAACACCGCTAAACATGTTTCAACGACTAGACCAAAAGATATACCTTTATTCTGCTTCCGGTTGGGGCAGTCATTCTTCCAGTGTCCAGTCTGCTTGCAAGTAAAGCACTTGTCTTTCAGCTTCTTCACTCCTCCCTGAGTTCCTCCCGCTACCTTTGCCCCAGCTTGTTTCTTCTTCTTCTTGCCTTTCGGCTTAAAAGTAGAAACCTTTTGGGCAACCATGGTCTGTGCCTGAGCACTCTAACGAAAAAAGCCCCTCTACCGCCTGGAGTTCTGTCAGAAGCTCCGCCAACGAATACAACCTCTTGTTCATGTTGTAGTTCAGGCGAAACTGCTCAAAACTCCTAGGTAGAGACTAGAGAATGATATCGACCTGGGTTTCCCCATCGATCTCCTCAGGACTTCGGCTCATTCAATGAGCCATCGTCTTGAGAATACGATCCTCACGGGTGTTCCTCGATCGTGGTGGTCCATCAAGTTCTCACGACTTCTGCCTAGCACCCGATTCTCGTGTCCGAAAAGCTCTTTCGAGATCGAACATCACGTCATAAGCAGGTGGCGTAGCTTGATGTCGATGTTGCGATATTTGACATAGATGTCAAAATGTAACATCGCGTAATCTCATCAGCCTTAATCCACTTCTTATAACTCTCCTTCTCCTTTTCCCCAGAATCATCCACAGACTTAGGAGGGCACTTTTTGAGGAATACATATTTGTATTCCTCAGCAGTCAAGACAATGTCAAGATTCCTCTTCCAATCAACATAATTCGGTCCAATAAGTTTATTTTCTTTCAGTATCACAGCAAGCGGGTTGAAAGTCATTTTGAAAAAACCTAAGAATCACATAGATCAAAATATTAGATTTCAAAAAATTATTAATTCCTCAAACAATAAAATTTTAAAATCAAACAACACCTCAAAACACCGAGAATATCGTATGCCACGATAGTGTGGACGTATACGAATTCTACATTTGTAAGAGGAGGTTTTACCCATTAATTTTACTATCTTGTCAACCTAACTTTTTGACAAATAAAATTAATAGTTGGTTCCTCTTTGACCCTACAAATAAAAACAGTGACTCCGATGGAGAGGATACTCCTATTTGCATCTAAGTGTTCACCATTACTCGGTACCAAGGTAATTATCTCGGGTTATGTGCCTTCCAATAGGGAAGTACACACGCTCCTTAATAATTTCCTATAACTATATTCGACCTTGTGATCCGCAAACAAACTCATCTGATGTGGAGGAAGGCACTCAGAGCTGACGCGCAAGTTTGTTTGCATCACATGTCAAATCATAATGGAGGTCGTGGGAATTTATAAAAATATCTCTCTCCCACTTAGTAATTTAAAATTGAGGAATTTTCTAGCCTACGATATGCATATCAAACAATAAGCAATAAATATGAAAAAGAAATATTTTCCAACTATTATGGCTTTTGTCTCCAATATGCCTCCTGTCGTATCGTCATCTCGTCCGCTCCTCCCTACGCCATGTACAAACCATCCGGAGATCCGAGCCGAGAATAACTATTTTAATTTACATCCATCTATCCTATACTCCACGAAGGAGTGTACATGAAATCTAGATCGAAAGTAAACTAAAATAAATGAGTGGCTAAACAATGTCGTACTTAATTACAAACATTAAATACTAGCCTTGTCAACCCCGAGGATTCAAATAATATACAATTACACACATACAATCACATACACACATATGACCATAATAGTTGGATCCTATGCCTGCAACCAAAAAGTTAACCTATGCACATCCTACTATTATCCGACACATAATATATGAAAAGTGCATAAAAGTAATCGAATCCTAAACATACAAAACCGAAAACCGTGGCTCTGATACCACTTGAAGGTAGGAAACTTCGCTTCCCACTTCAACTTGGTAGCTTGTTCATGGCGATCCCGTCTACGTCCCCGGATTAAAAAAAATTAATCCTAGACAAAAAGGGATTACCCAAGCAACCGTTTCATCGTCGTGATATTCGATTAGAGTGGTCACTTGAACAAACTTGTTCAAGCAACCAACCTCTATTCTACGATTAACCGCGGAACAGACAATGTACGGATCGCCGGTTTTTGTGTTTGTATTCGGGGTCCAAGTAAATTAGCCACATAACAAAACATACAATATACAAAGAAACAAAAAGAAAGCAAAACAAGATTTATACCTCTTGTCTCCCTCTAGGTCTTCTATCGTATGTCCTATCTCCTTTTGGACGTCGTGTGGGCGACGATCTTCCAAAAGTCGAAGTCTCCTAGATCACTAATCTTCCTTTCCTTGTTCACTCCGAACAAAGGAAGATCATAAAACAAAACTCTTCTCCTTCCTTTAACCGACCACCAAGCTCCAAGCTTGATGCTTGCCGGCGGCCAAAGAGAGAATAAGGGAGGAAGTGGGCTCCGGCCAAGAGCTTCAAGGAACCACCCTAACCCTTGTTTCCACCGGCCAAGGAGAGGAGGAAGAAGAGGTTGAGCGTCGGCTAAGGAGAAGAAAAGGAAAAGGGAGCGTTGGCCAAAACCCTAGCCGCCCAAAGCTCTCCAAACCCTAGCCGCCCAAAACCCTAATCCCCTTCCAATTGCTCTTGCCGCCCACCCTTATGCCTCCTTTTATAGAGCTAGGCTTAAGCCTTCTTTTAATCTCCACCGTCGGTTCTAGGGATTTAATCTCAACCGTCGGATCTAGGGATTTAATCTCAACCATTGGTCTTAGAGATTTAATCTCTACCGTCGGATCTAAAGATTTAATCTCCACCGTCGGATCTAGTGATTTAATCTCCACCGTTGGATCTAGAGATTTAATCTCAACCGTCGGATCTAGAGATTTAATTTCCACCGTCGGATCTAGAGTTTTATTTTCCATCATCGGATCTAGGCTCCATGAGATTTTAATAGGCTACGATAGGGACCATGAGAAGGAGTTGGATCTTGGCCACCCAATGGATCAAGCCCACATAAAGTCTGATCCATTAATGATAATCCATTCCACTAGAGGATTATCATTGATCTACCTCACTAACCCCCATAAATTAATATGGGCTCCATATATTATTTGTACATCTATCTCTCCGTGTTTAAGATCTCGAATGTCCGTCGATTAATTAATTTACTGACAATTAATTAATCAATATCTAGCTCCATGAGTAGTATCACTCAACCTTATCATCATGCTGGACCAAGTCCACCTGTAGGGTTTACATGATGAACCTTATGAGCTCCTCAAGGGGACATCATCATCCTAATATATAGGACATGGTTTCCTCCTATAATCAACGATACACCATATAAATAATATCATTTTCCAACTTACCGAGCCTATCGATTTACTCTATAAATCTTGCCAATTGGTAAATCAAAGAAATGAATACTAAGTATATGTGCCCGTTATTATATCGGGATTAAGAGCATGTACAATATAATATCTGAGATCCGATTCGATTATGTAGTCAGCAATAAATCGAATCACCTCTAAGTTGGTTCTGCTCAATACACACAAAGTGTACTAGTGTGATTCTATGGTCAAGACAAACCAATACCAAATCACACTACAACCATACCAATGATTTGTCCAAAGCCATCTCGGTTGTGAGCCTTTACTTATACTCTACAAGGAGCTAATAACATGATCTACCGTGTGACACTATACACCATGTTATCTACAATGTAATGTATGAGACAATATACATAACCATAAATATGCAAACAATGATTATGTGATTCTTACTTCAAAATAAAGATGTTCATACAAAAGATAGACTTTTCAGTATACATCCCAACACCCCCAAGAGTTCTTTGGCTTGCCACCACCTCCCCCACCTATTTAATGTTGTAACATTGGACTAGCTATTGAAACTTATGCTTTACTGTCCTTTCATTTGAATGCTAAGTTTGTCCTTTTTACTCCTATTTGTTTGTTTCCCCATCCTTCTTTTTTCTCAAATCTAGCTCTAAGACTTACTTTAGACTAGGACGTAGGAAACCAAGTCGATCCCTTGTTCGAAAGGGAGATATGTAACTTGGCCTAGATCTTGGCAAGAAAAGTCGAGTGGATCTCTTATTCGGAAGACAGAGATGTATACTCAACACAAGACTTGACTTAGGCCTAGGCAAGCAAGGAAGGGAGAGATGCATACTCGACCCAAGATCTAGCCTAGGTCTGGACAAGGAAGATTGAGTCCATCTCTTATCTGGAAGGTAGAGATGTATATTCGACTTGAGACCTAGTCTAAGTTTAGGTAAGGAAGGCTGAGTAGATCCTTTATTCGGAAGGGAAGGGAAGGGAAGGGAGAGATGTATATTTCACACGAGACCAAGGTTTAAAATTTTGACTCTTGTTGAGTTTTGATCCGCGATCAGAACGATACGGTTTCAGAACCATATCGTATAGCACTGATACGGTTTCGATATTTTTCTATTTTTATTATAAATTCAAATTCAGAAATATATTTAAAATATCATTTATTTTTTATTTTAATATTTTATATTTTTAAATAAAAATAAAAATTTATATATTATAATTATATTAGTTAATTAATAATTTATTTAATTAAATGATTAATTATATACACACCAATCCATTGCAATCTCGGTGGAATTGATCGTGATTGATTCATGATTGTGATGGAATCGATCGAGGATCATCCACGATCGCAATGGAATCACGATCACAAATCCACTGCGGATCATCCGCCATCGCGATTCTGTCGTTATTTGCGATTGTGATTTCATCGCTAATAGCAATTGCCCTTGCCATTGCTTGTCACCGTGAGATTCTTGCATTGCATGTTGGTGCAAGTCCCATGTTAGAAAGGTAAAAATCATTGTTTCAGATGACAAGGCTTGGCATTTCAAACATGGCTCGAGACTTGGTCTAAGTTTGGACAAGGAAAGATCTATGCAGAGTACCCAATAGGTGGCTCCATGTTCATCATTTTATTATTTTTACGAAGGAAAAGAGTTACACTAAAGGATCAGACCAGAGTACTTTATTGTTGACAATCAAAAGAAGAAGGAAAAAAGAAAAGGAGACTCCATTAGTGACAAACGAGAATGATGCTTACTTATAATAAGGTTGCAAGTGGAAAGCATCTCGGTTGCACCCTACTCCGATTATCCTGCAAGTAGTAGCCATTTGCACTGAGCTTGCGAACAATCTGGTATGGCCATTCCCACTTGGGATCCAACTTTCTCATTTACCCTATTGGCTAAGCTTTCTTTAGGACCCAATCTTCCACCTAAAAAGATCGAGGAACAACATGTTTATTATAGGTCTAATAGATTTTTCATTTATAGGCTTTTAATTGGACCACGGCCTTGTCCCTCTTCTCTTCTACTAAGTCCAAATCGAGGAACTGTCATTCAACATTATTACCACCATAGGTGCTTACTCGAGTTGTTTCCAGCCCGATCTTGACTAGAACTATTGTTTCAGTTCAGTACACTAGGTTAAATAACGTTTTTCCAATGGCCATTTTGGAAGTCTAGTAAGACCACAATACGCTGGCAGCTCTTCCACCTAACTCCCCTTCACATGGTCTAGCTTGGTTAGGAGCCCCTAATAATTCTCAGTTGATCATCTTTACTTGTTTGTTATTTGGAGGATAGGCCATAGGCTACTGAAGTGAATATTTGCTAGATCTTCAGTTTTTAGTATTATTCCTAGCAAGATTTAAAATTTCGACTCGTATCGAAGTTTCGGTCTGCGACCGGAACGATACGGTTTCAGTACCGTATCGTCTGTTTCGATATTATTTTAATATTTTTTTATCTTTTAAATATTAATATTTAATTATTTAAAATGTTTATTATTAGTATGATTCCAAATGTTTATTATTCGTGCGTTTTCGCAGTGATCGGAACGCAATCGCTTGTTTCCGCAAGCAATCACGCTCCCCGAGCGCGAGCGCGCTTTCCCTGCACTCGATCGCAAACGTGATCGCACTCGCGATTGCACTCGTGGTCGCTTTCTGGGAACGCGAGCGCGATCGCATTCCCGCAAGCAATCGCGCTCCCAGAGCGCGATAGCGAATGCGATCGTTTTCCCGGAGCTCGATCGTGAACGCGATGGCATTCCGGGAATGCGAGCGCGATCGCGCTCCTGGAACACGATCGCGTTCGCGCAACGCGATCGTGTTCACGCAGCGCGAACGCGATCGCAATCGATCGCGATCTAGCAGCGAATCCCTACTGCTTCCGCCGCTACCTTGTTGCTGCTTATCGGAATCTCGCCCGCGTGCCGGTGTCGGTTCCTCGTCGGAACGAAACAAATCGGGTGTTTCGCCCGAAACGGGTCGAAATTTAATACTATGATTCCTAGATCTTTTTGCCTTCCATTATCCGACACCAATCTTCTCGGTATTCCGAATCTGTAAAAGATATTTTTCCATAAAAATTTCATGATAGCTTCTTTTGTAATCCAGGCCAATGGTTCTACTTTGATCCATTTTGAAAAATAATCCATTGCCACTAGCAAGAATTACTTCTGAGAGAGCTCGGGGGTGAAGATCCTACTATGTTTATCTCCCATTGATAGAATGAGCATGGGGCCCTCATTGCTTTCATTTGTCTGTATGTGTAGGTGTGTATCCATGTTGTGTGTGTGCATGTGCATGCCTTTATATGAGTGTGTGTGTTCATGGTCATGCTTGCGTGTGTGCTTGCTTTCGTGTGTGTGTGTGCATGTGCATGCCTTTATATGAGTGTGTGTGTTCATGGTCATGCTTGCGTGTGTGCTTGCTTTCGTGTGTGTGTGTGTGTGTTCAGGCAGAGAACATCCTGAAATCATGGACATTTAGCCTAGGAAAGAAAATTAAGTAACAATACATGCATAATTTGAATCATTTGTTCTAAGCAACTAATACATGATATATACTGTATGTTCCACTGTCTCTTAAAGGTTAAAACACAGTACTATATGTGATCGCTTTTTCATAGACAATTTGAGTACTAGCTTTTATTTTTCTTATAGGCGGCTTCAAGGAAACTCCTTTGAAGGTCCAATTCCTGCAAGTTTTTCTAGCCTCAACAAACTTACTGAACTGTAAGTTATTTTATGCGAACTGAAAATGAGACTCAATTGTTTCATGAATGTGTTGAATTTTTTAGTACATGACAATGTCTCTGTGCAGTCTTCTAGCTCTCTTTCTCCTTTTCCAGTGAAGTTGTAGATGTGCACAAAAGCATCAGTGTAGTTAGGATTCTTCACTATACATTTCCAATTGATTGACAAAATATTGATTTTTCTGGTGCAGAAGAATAGGGGATATCATAAATGGGAGCTCCTCTTTAGAATTTATACGTGACATGACATCTCTCAACACTTTGTAAGATACCCTAGTTAGTTTGTTTTTTGTTTAGCAAAATATTTTCTCCAACACATTAAATGATAAGTTATTATATTGCTCACAGAGTCTTAAGAAACTGCAAGATTTCTGATGCTATTCCGTCAAACTTTTCACACTATACAAGTTTACAGCAACTGTAAGCCTAGATGCGATGTTCAGTGTCATCTGTTTCATTTAGTGCTGCTTTAGCATTACAATTTATTCCCATTTTGGTAATGACATTTTTCATCATATTTGTGTCTGCAGGGATTTAAGTTTTAACAATATAACAGGGGAAGTTCCTCAGTCCCTCTTCAGTTTGATTTCACTTGCCTACGTGTGAGAAAAGTTTGATTGAACTATAAAGTTGATTAAACATATGGACTTGGTTAGAATTGATTTACTTTTAAACTTACAATTCTTTTTTTTTTTTTTTTGGTTTTTTTACTTTTCTTCGATCAGATTTCTTGGCAATAACAGCCTATCTGGTAACCTACCAGCGCAAAAGAGCAATGCACTGTTGAATATGTATCATCCCTCTCATTTTGTATAAATTATTGAAATTGGTCACCTTTTTTCCCTTCTAGTGCAATAGCCTATTTATTTACATGATTCTTATCAACGAGCTATTGTTTTTTTTTTTGTAGAGATCTATCATACAATCAATTATCAGGAACCTTTCCCTCTTGGGTTAGCCAACGGAATCTGCAGCTGTACGTTGAAACATTGGGATCTCTTTTATGTGAATTTTCTTGATACATCCATTTCACTATTACTGTTGGGTCAGTTACTAAAGATATCCACTTTCAAGGCTATCACAGATCTATCCTTAACCTTTCAATTTTAAGATCTCAACTCTATCGTATTTGAGTTACTTCTCATGAAATTTAAAAATGGATGACGCAACATCTCAAATATCGTAAAGCTAATCTAAATCATTTTCCATGTTATCAAAATCTAAAAAAAGATAACTAAACCCTAAATTTTACTCCCCTAATATTTCTCTTTTTTTCTTCTTTTCTTTTTTAAAGATAATTTTCTCTGAGATCAGGTAGGCCAAAATATTATTTTAATTTAAAGCTTGCGATAGATTTGTTAAATCCTTGAAAGTACATGATATTATTTAGCAGCTAACCCAAGCTTATCAAATTTAGCATCTGTAGAACTTTTAGTTTTAGAATATTCTTTTCCCAATAATTGCGAGTCTTTCTAACCTTTTTATTTCTGTCTTGGCAATGATTCTCCTTAGAAACTTGGTGTCAAACAACTTTGTAATTGATGATTCCAACAGCAGGTTTGTTCCCTTCACTACTACATCACAAAATTTTGTTCCAATATTTGTTTACTTTCTATATTTGACTCTTTTCTTGTTCGTTTACTAACATTCGGACAATATGCTATGCAGCATATTACCTTCCGGGTTAAGATGTCTTCAGCGAGATATGCCATGCTATCGCGGTTCTCCAAAATGTGAGAAACTGTGCCCTATTTTTTGATATTATGTGTGAAAACAAGCAAATTGAAACATTGATTATTGATTCAGCCTGATTATTAATTCTATCTCAGATTATTCCTTTGCAATAAAATGTGGAGGCAGTAATCCCATTACAGCTTCTGATAATACAGTATATGAGAAGGATAATGCAAGTCTCTCAAGTGCATCATACTTCGTGACTGATCAAATTAGATGGGGTGTCAGCAATGTTGGAAGCTTTACAGATGCTTCTAATACTAATTATATAATTAGTATTAATTCTAACTTCCAGGGTACTCTAGACCCAGAATTGTTTTACACTGCTAGACTATCTCCATCTTCACTGAGATATTATGGTTTGGGTCTTGAGAATGGAAATTACACCATAAAACTCCAATTTTCTGAGTTTGCTATCCTCGATCCACCTACTTGGAGAAGTGCTGGTAATAGGATATTTGATATTTATATTCAGGTACTAATTCTGGAATTAAACTTGTATTTATTTATCCTATCAAATAATTCTTGATATTCATGAAAATTAAGAAAATAACCGAAGCATGAAACTGCATGACAAAATAAGTGTAATTGTTTTGACATACATTTTGCTGGCTAACATGAAGTAGAAAATATATTTCCCAATTTAAGTGTAATTTGTTTCCAAAACCCACATTTCTCTTGGCAGTGAAATTTCAGTAAATTCAGAAAATCAAACAACTTGCAGAAATGAGAATACTTTTCTGTTTGTTCTTCCCCTTTTATGCTGTACGCATATTGTTGTCACAATATAGAATCATATAACCATTGTAATTTACATTGAGATATTGATTCTAGCTATTCCTCTACTGTTTATCTTTGCTGTCATAGGGTATTCAAAAAGAGAGAGATTTTGATATAAAAAGGGAAGCTGGTGGGAGATCATTACGAGCTGTTGTCAGGGAATATGTTGCTCCAGTCACCAACAATTTTCTTGAAATCCATTTCTTTTGGGCTGGAAAGGGTACTTGCTGTACACCATTTAATGGATATTACGGCCCATCTATCTCAGCTATCAGTGTATCCCCTAATGGTAGTTATTTTGGCTGACATACAAATTTCTGCTTCCTTAATTGATATGTCAACTCTTAACATTTAAAGTTACTCTACAGATTTCAATCCTACTGTATCAAACGAACCACTTGGCATAAATTCAAAAAAAGATCCTAAAGGTTTGATTGCCGGTGTTTCCACTGGGGTCGCTGTTTTAGGATTGTTTGTTATATATTTGACTTTTATCTTGATACAGAGAAAGAAAAGATTAAACAAACAATCTGCAGGTATTTGTCTTCTGCAAATTTGTTATCACAGATAACCATGTGATTTTTAGTTCATATTTTTAGGACTTATATCATGACCTCTTATGCAGTATTGACAGGACTAGCTGTGAAACCTTACACATTTAGTTATGCTGAACTGAGGGCTGCAACAGAAGATTTCAATCCTGACAATGTACTGGGAGAAGGAGGATTTGGCCTAGTGTTTAAGGTAGTGTTATTTTACCAATTACAGCAAATAGTTTAGAACTAATTTGCTAACATGTAGGGCATACTGAATGATGGGAGAACAGTGGCTGTCAAGCAACTCTCAACTACATCCAACCAAGGAAAGGGCCAGTTCTTGACAGAGATTGCCACTATATCTGCTGTGCAACATCGGAACCTTGTGAGATTGCATGGCTGCTGTGTTGATGAAGACAACCGAATTCTGGTGTACGAATACCTAGAAAACGGGAGTCTTGACCATGCAATTTTTGGTATGTTGGCTATATCGTTGGTTTAGAGTTAGTTTTGCATTTTGTTTGCCAATAGCGAATCAGATGACCCCACTTTTTTTGTGTGTGTGATAATTTCCAGACTGCTTGAAATGAGGCAATGGGGCAAAATGAGAACACATCTCTAGAGTTCTTCTGTAGCAAATCTAGACACCGAGCTACTCTGTCAATCCTCACTCAGTCCTAGGTTGATCTACAAATCTGCCCTTGAACCTAGGTACCTCCTATGTCAATCCAGGAACATCATTGGTATTAGACACCTCCTATGTGACCCATGCTTAAGACTTCAAAGGAATAATACAAGGGACTACTGATTTTTCTAGATAGCCTCTAGGAACAATCTCTTTCTCAAATGGCGTATAATAAAGTGCAAAAGAATAAGTATCTTCTCTATCTCACCCTATGGATAAAGATCTAACTGTTGGTGAGAACAAGATGCCAAAAAGAACTTTGCACCTTTCAAGTTTTTTGTTTGGCCGTGGCACTTGATATGATTATATGGGAATTTAGAGTGGATTCAATGAGAGATTTGGTGCTGAAGACCGATTAAAACACCTTTATATTGTGGCCTCAACGTTTATATTCAAGTCACTTAGGTTGACCTAACAAAACTTAGGTTAGTTTATCTTAAAGAATTTTGATCGTTGAACGAAATCAACCTGTAAAGGTTTTAAGTTGATTGCCAAAAGGATAGATTGACCTACCTTCAAATTGAAGGTTTCCTAGGCAGACCTATAAATCTTGACTCAACCTACCATCAGAAGGAACTTTCAGGATATGCATACCTAGTGTACATAACTGCATAAGTTGACCTATCTCCATATTTGAGGATTGCCTCCCAAAAACTAACATCTAGGTCGCCCTCGTAAAGCCTAGGCCAACTTTATTTTTATCCCAAGGACTAGGTGTTGGGACTACAATTGAAGTCCCACTTTGGAATTTTAGAGTTTGGTTTATTTTAATATGACTAAAATAAATTGGGTCTAAATGTTAAGTCTGAAATTAATTCGGATCTTAAACTTGTTAGATTAATGAGTTAAACTAAGTGAATTCTAAACTTATTGGATTACTGGGTTAATCTAATTTGATCTTAAACTTATTGGATTAATGGGTTAATTCATTATGCGTTTGAGTTTTTCAAACAAGACCAAACCAAAATAAAGTCTATGATTTATGTCCACATTTTAATATATGGGCATGCATGAAAAAAAAGAAGACATTAGATATGACTTAGAGGTTAAATAATAAACATAATAAATATTGTATGATTAACATAGTTTAAAATCTCGACCCGTTTCGAACGAAACGGGCGGAATTTATTATTCTGCCTGCTGCTCGGCATCGGTACAAGTGGTACCGATGGCCGCGGGGACTTGCGCCGCTGTCATGGCCTCACACGCTTTGCAGGGGCCACCGCGGCGTCGCACGACCTCCACGTTGACCGCAACGGCATCGCGTGACTTTCGCATTGGTTGCACGACGTCGCTACGGACCCCGCGGAGGGCACGCGAGGTCGTCGCGACCTCCACGGGGGCCGCGGCAACGTCTCGCGGGCACGGTGGCTCCACAGGGGAGCGCGACCGGCTCCGCGAGGAAGCGTGACAGCAAAAGTTGCACGGTGATTTTAATAATCAACTCCCCAAACTATAGTTCAACTATATGAAAAAATAAATAAAACAATTAAAATTTATTAAATTTATCTAATTAATTTAAAAATATTCATAAATTATTTTAAAATTTATTTTATTAATTTATATATTATGAATAATAATTTTATTATTATTAAAATTTATTTTATTTTTTAATCCTATTTAAATTAATTTTTTGATAATTTTCTTTCCATAATTATGTTGTTTATTTTCAATAATTAAATTATAATTTTTATTTTTATATTTAAAAATTATTGAAATTTACGGATACGATATCGAAACTGTATCGTTCTGATCGCAAAACCTCGATACGGATCAAAATTTTAAACCTTGATGATAGATCGTGTAAGATTGTGTCAACCCAAAAGTTAGAATTTTAATCTCACCGTAAATAGTTACTAGCACTACGGCATGGGTAATGTACGACTTCAATTGTGTTCGTGAGACAGATGGTGACTATGCTCATGTGGATACCATAGAGACGCAAATGCATTGATCGTGCCAAGTTTGGCTTGATCTTTCAGATTTGCAAAGTTCACACATTAAGAGGTAAATTATAAACAAACGACCAATTCAAATTCGTATGGATCCTCGATGGATTTCCTTTTTTCGCTGCGTTTTATGTTTAATTTCGCTAAGGAACTCAACACTAAGTTTTTGTTTTTGGAACAAGTCTACCAAATGCTATGTTGTCTTTCCTCTTAATATTTACTTTTGTTCAAGAATTTTTTGTAATCTTCAAGTTTGACATCTTTCACCTTGATAGAATCTCCACGTAGCTCTATTCTCGTTCAATTTTGCACATCAATCAAGCTTTCTCGTAAAGCATGTGGGCTTGAAATTAATTAAATAAACATGCACATTAGTTCAAGAGTAAACTGTTAGTCCAAATGGTCTTCTCTATAAATGGGTTGTGTGACACTGACCACAAAGGAGGAATCAATTATTCATGTTGCTATTTGATGTGCAGGGAAGAAGAATTTACTCCTCAGTTGGCCAAAGCGTTTTGACATCTTATTAGGTGTAGCAAAAGGCCTCACCTATCTACATGAGGAGTCAAGATTAAGAATTGTGCATAGAGACGTCAAAGCTAGTAATATTCTACTTGATGCAGATCTTAACCCCAAAATCTCAGATTTTGGTCTGGCTAAGCTCTATGATGACAAGATGACTCACATGAATACAAGGGTCGCTGGTACAATGTAAGAACTAGCTGTCTGTACTATTTCACTTTTTTTTTTTACTGAAAATCAATATTCTGATCAATATTTGTCATGCAAGTGGCTACCTGGCACCTGAGTACGCACTGAGAGGGCATCTAACAGCGAAAGCTGATGTCTTTGCATTTGGAGTGGTGGCTTTGGAGGTTCTTAGTGGAAGGCCTAACTCTGATGAAAGTCTTGGTCACGAGACAATTTATCTTCTTGACTGGGTATATGTTTTTTTATGCTACTCGTAAAATCATAGAAAATTTCTACAAGACAAACCAGATTTCTAGTCTGAAACAAATTATAAAGTTTTTATCCATATATAGTTGAATGAAGATTATTGTCAGAAAAAATTAATACTAAGTCCTTTATTGTTTAGGTCTGGAACTTGCTCGAGAATAATAACAAATTGGCAATGTTGGACGAGAAGCTGGAGTCATTTGATGAGGGAGAGGTCAACCGTGTTATTGGAGTAGCTCTGCTTTGCACCCAGGCATCACCATCTTGTCGACCAACAATGTCAAGGGTGGTGGGCATGTTAGCAGGAGATATGGAAGTTCCAGATGTGCCTGAAAGACCAACTTATCTGCTTCTATGGCAATATAGGGATGCCACTAGCAGCTCTGCGGTCGATGACACTGCGGATGCTTCAAGCGAAAGGCGAGCGAATAACCAACTGAGCCCTCCAGGTGGTTGGAGCAAAGGGGATAGTGTGGAAACAAGACCACATTCTGTGCAATCAATTAGAAGCGATATCATTACGGAGGAAGTTGAATTTTGATTACCAGTGTTTAAAATCATTACGATAATTTGGCCAGCACCAGCATCACTCAGTTAAGTCTCTGATTCGTACACTTATTTAGATGAAAGTTGAATAACCTTATCGAAGATTTCAATTGAAACTTTACAGGAACTTGTATTTGTCTAGTAGCAGTGTATATCCACTATCAGATTGCCTGTGTGACTAAAATTTCTCTATTTTCAAGTTTTGTTATGATAAATGTTGAGCAACAGCATTCCTTTTGGTACAGAGCAAGGTTCCAAATATTTGGTTGTTTCTTTTCTAGATTGTTAGATCATATTCCGTCTTAGTTACCCACAAAATCAAGGGCATCCAATAGATTAATCCCCATATGCATTGCACTTTGATGGTTAGGTTGTTTTTTTGTTTTTTGTTTTTGTTTGGAATCCATGTAAATAATGTGTTAGTCTATGATTGAAATTAGAGTTGTGTTCCTAAAAGTTTTGGGAAGGATAGAGGATGCTGAAGAAACAGTGCTGGTGGCTTCAGTAAAGCAAAGATCTATAACCTCGTGTGTGTTTTTCATTCTCCTGGTAGGAAGGAAATGGGATATTTAGGTTCAACTTATTCTACATAAAATATTTTATCTGTGTAAAATATTATTCTTATTTGATGAACAGATTGAAAAACATTTTCCCCTTTTCAGGTGGACTTGTTTAGTCGAATCATGCTAGGAAAGTCCATAATGGGTGGATGGATCAGTTTCGATGGCCACTCGGTTAGATGTAATAGAGTGAGTCAAGCGAGCACTCATCAACGAGCCAAGTGATGCAATTGGGTCAGTCAATCTAACAGGATGAACAGTTTGATGGGGTCAAGTAGATTGGTTGATCTAGGTAGGTTGTCAGGTCCAATTGACCCATTTGAATCAGTCAGGATGGATGTGGAGTAAGTCAAGGTGATATAAGTAAATTGTTATATGACTCCTTCGACACAAATAACATAAATAAAACATAAAATGTCATGTGACCAACTTTAAAATTTTAGTAACCAAAGCTTGCATTACAATTTTAGCCTAGCCCCCTTTGACGGTCCCTATCGATTATCGATAAGAAGAGATAAATCAAGAATTCAGATGGCAAATATAAAAGAGGGGATCGATTGATAATCCAGAGCAATCAGGAGCGGAGCTAACGTGGGCTCAGTGTGGACAACTGTCCACATTGAGTCCAAAACTTTTTTTCTCAATTTTATTTTATTTAAATTTGTAGAGTAATTTTTTTAATTATTTTATTAATTATATTATATTATGTTTTCACTGAACTAACATCTTAATTTCGCTCCTGAGAGCGATTAACTCTTCGAAAATTAACTTCTGCTCATTTAAAAATTACCTATTTACAATATTATATGCTTTGGAAAAGACTACATATAAAGGGATCAAGATTAAAATTTGGGTAGTTTAGTTGATAAATGATTTTTATTAAAACTATTATATGAGGGTAAGAAGGAGAGTCTTGGCGCAACGGTAAAATTATTATCTTGTGATCTAGAAGTCACGAGTAGAGTTGTAAACGAACCAAGCGTTCATGAACAAATTTGATGTTTGACTTGGTAAGAGCTCATTTATGTTCGTTCAATATATATCAAAGTCAATTAATGAACAACTTGATAAATTAAATAAATAAGTTTGAACATATATGTGTTCGATTTATTAATGTTCATGAATAATATTCGTGAACCATATTTATGATTAGACTCATTTAAAAAATATTTATGAGTTTATTTATACTTATTTATAAATAAGAATTAAAATAATAAAATTTTAAACAAACAAATAAATTTGACTTAAGAACTTAATAATATTTAAATAAATCAAACTTAAACAAATTTAAATCGAGCTTGATTTGAGTTTAATTAGAAATTTGATACCCATTAAAAAAGTTAAGTTCAATCTAAAAAAAAAGAATCGTCAAACTTAAATAGTTTTTTTAATAATTTATTTAATTTTAAATTTGACTTAGTTCGATTTGATCTTATCAAATAAGCCTGTACATTATAAAACTTCACTTAACATGATTGATTTATAGTCCTATTCGTAAGTTCAAATTCTAAAAATAATTTCTGGTAAGGTATGATAAAATTGGATTTCACGTGGCAAGAACTTTATGTACTATTGTCCTTTTATTATTATTATTATTATACGAGGGTAAGTTTGACAAAATCGAAAATAAAGGAGCATAAGACGTGGATTGTTTTTTAAATTAAGTAAATTTAATAGTGCGCAAATGATATAATAACATATAATGGAAGTTTAATTGTACTTGCTCTATATCCATATAATAATTTTAATCAAAATTAATATATAAATTTAAAGTGCCTCACATTTAAAAGTAAAGAATAATAAATTTTAAACTGATCAAAATTGTTACATGATTTAGTAAGTTCTAAGAAGCATGACTCTGCTGAGAACGCAGTGATAAAAGCGGAGAAGTTTTTATAAAAGAATATAATTTGATTTTTTATTGTGATATTATTCGATGATGAATTTAAAAAAAAAATCATTTGTATAATTCACAGATTCAAAAGTTTATCTGATAGATGAAGTACAATTTCAGTGTTAAATTGTCGTTCAGAAATGACGCGACTATAAAATCCAAATTGAACCGTAAAAAAATTATGAATACTTTTTTTAATTTATCTTTGATAATTAATGAATACCATTTAAATTTCGTACTTATTCGACTCAGTATTGATACTGATTCTTAAATTTTTGACATTTTGGGGATCTTATACTAATTTTGTTAAAATTAAAATTAATACATGGACTAATGGACTAATGATTATACAAGGTTCTTTTCATTTTGCTATAGAAAAAGAAAAATAGAGGCGATGCACAAGAAATGACGTCCCAAAAATATAAAATTGTAATTTTCTTGTTTTTTCATTTAAAAAAAAACAAAATGTGTAAGAAATTCAATTTTGTCGCCGCGTGTCGAGATTATGTGAACTCGTATATTTTCATAATCGCCTCGTTCATTCAAACTTTTAATTAATCAAACTCGGCGTTACATCTCGATAGCTATGTGACAGCCAACCAATGCCTCGCCTGTCTTCTTCCGTACATGTTTTTTTATTTTCAATTCCCGGCCCGTTGACTTTTTCCGTAGTCAATCTCAGTGATGTCCCATCTGGAAACTATTTACAAATTTGAATTTTCTACTCAAGGACACACGATTTAATAATAATAAACGAGGAGTTGAAATTTAGAAAGTGTTTTTTTTTTCTCATTCAAAAGAAAATGATCGTCGTTCAAAGAGGCAACTCATAGCTTTTTAAATAGTCCTTCGGAAACCTTTTACATGCATTCTCAACCGATCACTTCAAAAAATTAATTGATTCAAATAGTTGAATAACTAATACTGATTAAAAATCAAACATAAGCATGATATTTAAGAAAATCTGTCGTGGCATTGTTGTTAAATAAATGAGATGGTGATTATTTAGCAACTTGTCGATCAATTATATATGCAATTGAAGCACCAAATTCTCACCTCTAACTCCTCTTTGTGATGCTCATCACTTATGTGTTTCTATGAAGATAGCGTGGTGGTTAAGATACGACGGTACTTACAGATGAATTAATACTTATGGTCTTTTACGCCGAGCACCAATTCCTCCTCAGACGCCGTCTTAGCTCGATTAGATCAAATAGACGAAAGTATGATTAGACTTCTGCTACTTGGTTCGAATATTGGATTTTTAAACTCAAATATTGGCTTTGCTCGTGCAGATTGGGACCTTGTTGTCGATGTCATTATTGTTGGGTTTTACGGCGTTTGGATATATAGAGTTTAGCATTGTTGATCCAATAGATGGGTCCAATTAATTGGTTCGATGATGAGTTGAGGATTTGAACATGTGAAGCTCGATATTGTGACATGGATTTTGTTTCATTTATACTCTCGACACACCTTTCAATTATTGAAACATCTCTTCGGATAATAGACGTACCTTTCTCGATGACATCATTAGCGATGTAATCTCGTCGATTTTGAATTATTCCTTTGGATATCGACACACTCTTTCAAATACGTATACACTTTGATATACACATTGAATAAGTTTATCCCTACGGATTAGAGTATTAAGGTCGAGGTAAAAGTAAGTTTTCTTTCCTTTAGACGATATTATTCTGCTCAAGTATTTACGTTTTATCGATAATCACCTTCCAAGAGGATTTATAGCTAGGGTCATAGGGATGAAAAGCTTCTTCCAAAAATGTACAAGATATGGTATGTCTTTTCATATAATCTGTAGCAAATTAAAAGACAATTACGTTTGCCTCCAGCATCCCTCACCGTTGGTCCCTCGATGATGGTGAAGGACAGGGAAGCTATGTTCTTTGATCTGTTGGCTAGAACATCAGTGGGCTTCTGAGTCAAGGTGATTTTAGATTTCACGTTGAGAATCAACCATTTCACTCCTGTCCATCTATAGCAATGCATTTGCGCTACTCTGCCCATCAGGCAAAGAAGACATTTTTCATATAATGATTCATGCATCAAGACTATAATTAATTGATTTGGTTAATCCATATACAATTAATTAATTAAATTCATTTTATAAATTGTAACCCCTTATTACGGGCCGCACAAGCGTACACGCTGTAAGCAAACGTACGCTACCGCACGGCGCCCTTTATAAGGGGTGTCGTCAAGCGAGGAGGTTAGATTAGGGTTTTTGACGTCGAAAGGTTGGTTTGTCGGAGAGCGAGAGATAGGAACACCGAGGCACGATCGGGACTTGGCTTGTGGAGAAGTAGGACTCTTTCGGCGTGATCAGTCCTCAGACAGAAGCATCATCTTCTTCCTTGGATGCGAGAAGAGTCTGACGGAACCGCTATAAGTTTTTACAGTTTTACGTTTCGTTATTACTTTTATTTTTGTTTAGATAATCTCGATTAGATTCTAAAACTACCAACATTGGTATCAGAGCCCTTGTTGGAAAGCATCTAATAGAGATTAGAATTTTTTTCTGCATAAAATAAGTTGTTCATCGCGAAAATCGCGCGAGGAAGAAGATGAACAGTGCAGAAAATATTGTTTCTACGACGAGTGGAAAACCACTCTGGACAAACCACCCTGGTCATTCCAGAGTGGTTTGTCGAGTGGAAAATCACTCTGGGCTAACTGCCCTGGCCGGAAACTACCCTGGAAGGGTGAGGTGGTTTCAACGTTGGGCAGGACAGTTTGACCCGCCGGCTTTAACCGCCGCCAGTATGAATCGTTGGGCAATCAGAGCGGTTGAACCGTCGACAAGCGGCGCTTTACCCGAGGGCGGCGGCGCCGCCATCGGCGAGCGATTCGGCCCGGAGAGCGATCAACGCCGAAGCAGGCGGTTTACCGGCGCGCATCACCGACTGCGATTCGGCCGGCGGCGGTGAAGCTTCAGGCGCTTTCCTTGTAGGCGGTAGTTTAACACCGCCAGTTCTGCCGCCAAGCGGCTACCGTCTCGCCAGGCTTTTGTGCTTGCGGCGGCTTTAATCGCGGCAGAGCAGTTTGAATAATGCTAGGGTGGTTTGAGCCCTGTCAGGGCGGTTTGAGCTCTGCCAGGGCGGTTTGAGCCTTGCCATGGCGGTTTGAGCCTTGCCATGGCGGTTTGAGCACTGCCAGGGCGGTTTGAGCACTGCCAGGGCAGTTTTAACCGTCGGCAGGACGGTTTCCCTGCAGGGCAGGGCAGTGTAACCCCAAGCAGGGCAGTTTACTGCCTGCCAGGGCGGTTTACCACTTTGCCAGGGCGATTTACCGCCTGGCAGGGTGGGTGAACCGTCGGCAGGGCAGTTTTCTTGTAGGGCAGGGCAGTTTAACCCCAAGCAGGGCGGTTTACCGCCTGCCAGGGCGATTTACCGCTCTGCTAGGGCGGTTTACTACCTGCAAGGGCGGTTTACCGCCTGTCAAGGTGGTTTACCCCCATGATTTTAATTGGGTCGAATTAATTGGGTTGTCAATTAGAGAGGCTTAATTTTTTAGTTGGGTTGGATTTCTAATTGGGATGTCAATTAGAGAGGCCTAATTGGAAATTAAATAATTGGACTTAGGCTTTAATTTGAGATCCAAATTAATTTAGGCATAGGTTCAATTAATTGGATTTCAACGCCCAATTAGCTCAAACAAGTGTTGTGCTAAGTTGACTGTGGTCAACTCAACTCATGACTAAATAATCAAGTAATTGTTTGGAACAATTGGGACTTGATATAAACAACTTAGAGATAGACCAAAGGAACTAGAGTTGATGCCTCAGAATGATGAGAAAGAATATTATGCATATTGCTTGAGTGTCTGGGGTACTTGGAGGAAATTGTGTGGTGTTTGGACTCTCACGGTCAATATTGAGTCTTCATGGTACTAGCCGACTAAACTTAGATGATAATCAATTGGTAAAAATACCAATTGACTGGTCTAAGTAAGTCTGTCGACAATCCTCCATAAAATTAAGGAAATTTGTTCTTGATTTATTTTGATGGATCCATGCCTATATATAAATTGAATTAAGTCGGTATATGTACGGTTTGTCGGTTTTGTATTGACTTAATTAATATCAACTTTCAGATGGCACGAATGATTACCACTATGACGAGACGCGATGTATTGCGTAATCGACTGAGAGAGGCTATCCAGGGGATAGAGTATGACTCAGCTCATGGAGTCGGGTGGCACATCGGGAGGCTTGATAGATTGTCCTGGAGACTGGAGATGCAAGAGTTTCCGATTCTGGAGAATTACAGAATATGGGCTTTGGTCCGCTCACTGCCACAACACCTGAGTGACATTGCGCATCATATCTAGGGGTGCTATAAGGGATGCGTCTCTTATACCCGGTTATGCGCTGAGCTGCTTCACTATGAGGACTGTGAGGTGCATCGTGATGATCTAGAGGATGATTCGGAAGAGGACCCTGATGGAATCTTTCCTTTTGGATCGCTTCAGAGGTGTCCTATGGATGATTCTACATCCTGACATCATCTTGAAAGCATCTCGGTGGGGGATGTCCTAGTTCAGCCCAAGAAAATTGAGCATGTTTGGATCATTACTGCACTAGTGTTTGTCCTAGTGAGAGTAATGATTATCTATCTAGTTGTTTAGTTTTTATTTTTCAGTTATGAGTAGGAAGAATGTTATATGTAACATTCTTAGTAGAGTTATCTTTGTTATGTGTTGACAATGTACAACAAGTTTAATTTAATGATATGTTCATTTTATGATGTTAACTCTACATGATGCATGATATTTTTGCTCTTTGATTTGTTCATATAGAATACAATTTAAATGAAATGTTCATTTAATGATATCATGTTAAGATGGGATGTATGTAATGTAATTGATCAAAGTCGATTCGATTGGAACATACAAATGATGAGTGGGAATTGGATTGTCACTTGATTTTGTAAACCAAATCGAATTCACATTGAATCAATTTATAGATCACATACATAAAATCATACACTGAATAACTAAATAATGTGTTTATTTATGTTAGGTTATGACAACTAAAAATATCATAGCTAAACTCAATAAGAGTGAGAAACTCAATGGGGATAACTACAAGATTTGACACCTCAAAATACAATATGTACTTGAGGAACAAGAAGTTCTAGATGTTGTAAATCGGGTCATGGTAGAACCTGTAGATGGTCCCACTGCACAAAACAGACGAGATATTGATGCCTACAAGGCATGAAAGAAGAAAGACTTCACTGCTAAGGGCATCTTGATTAGTTCAATGATAGATGACCTAGTTTTTTAGTATGAGTCATATCCTTCAGCTCATGTTGTCTGGGTTATCCTTAAGGACAAGTACAGCGGAGTCAGTCTGAGCAAGCTTCGACAGCTAACGATCAAGTTTGATAGCTACAAAAAGCGCCCGAATGTCACTATGGTTCAACATCTCAGGGAGATGTCGAATATGATTCGGGAGCTTATAACTGTCGGTCACGAGCTGACAGATGAACAACATGTTCAGGCAGTCATTCGATCCCTTCCAGATTCTTGGGAGACCATGAAGCAGACCCTAACTCACAACAAGAGTATTAAGACTTTCGCTGATGTCTCGCGCCATATTGAACTAGAGGCGGAGAGAGTAGAATCCGTAAGGATTTCTGGCCAAGCTTACTCGACTGTCGATTCTGCTGGATCATCTGGATCCAAGAAGAAAAGATGGTTCAAGAAGGGGAAGGGAAAGAAGAAGGAAGCTGCTGCTACAGGTGGGACAGACCCAATCAAGAAGAAGAAGAACAAGAAGATAGGGAGGAAACCTAAAAGCAAGGTAACATGCTTTAATTGTGACAAGAAGGGTCACTATGCTCGTGAGTGTACCGAGCCAAGAAAGGTAACTTCTAGTCTATCTTCTGAGCATTTTGTTGCTAGTTCTGTATTTTGGCTTATTCTTATCCTTTATGGATTATAGATTCGAGAGCAACCAACTATGTAGCTCGGGAGCGAGTTACATATGTAGAGTACCGCCGGGTACCAGCTGGCAAAAAATGGATATATGTAGGAAACAATGCAAGAGTCGAAATCAAAGGAGTCGACACTTGCAAACTTAACCTTCGAGGTGGAAGAACGTTGTTCCTACATGATGTCTTATATGCTCCTGAGATTCGGAGGAATCTTGTATATGTTACTTGTCTTCTTGATTTAAGGTATTATATAAATTTTTACAGTCGGTGTGTTAAACTCAAGATTGACTTAGTGTCAATCGGTTATGATTTTTTAACGAATGATTTTATGGTTCTTGATGTGGAACCAAATGACAATTGTACGATTGATAATTGTTTTTCAAATATTGCTCTTACTAGTGATGCAGAAATAACTGATGATATTTGTCATGCTAGATTAGGACATATAGGACAAGATCGCATGAATCGGTTAGCTAAAGAGGGTTTATTGGGCTCTCAAGCTAAGATTAGCTTGTCTGTATGTGAGCATTGTCTTGCTGGAAAAGCAATTAAAAAATCATTCGGTAAAGCATTAGGGCAGAGTCACCGTTACAATTGATTCATTCGGATATTTGCAGTCCAATGAATGTGAGGGCTAGACATGGAGCTTCTTATTTCATTACATTTATTGATGATTTCTCTCGTTTCGGTCATGTGTATTTGATTTCTCACAAATCTGAAGCATTGGATTGCTTCATTCATTATATGAACGAAGTTGAGAATCAAACGGAACGTAAGGTTAAGACTTTACGCACTGACTATGGTAGAGAATATTTGTCTGATATGTTCAAGACAATATGTAATGATAAAGGGATTATTAGACAGCTGACGATCCCTGGAACTCCACAGCAAAATAGGATTGCTAAGAGAAGAAATAGGACTCTTCTCGAAATGGTTAGGTCTATGATGGCGCAGGCTAATTTGCCGATCTCCTATTGGGGAGATGCATTGCTACCTGCAGCCTATATACTTAACAAAGTGCCTTCAAAGTCAGTTCCATCTACCCCATATGAACGTTGGACAGGCAGAAAACCAGATTTAGAAAATATGAGACCCTGGGGGTCGGTTGCCTATGTTCATGATAGTTCTCATAAGTATGGAAAACTAGGACCTCGAGGTAAGAAGTGTATCTTTATAAGATATTCTGATACTTCAAAATGTTATGTTTTCATAGGTGAGCAATCAGATGAAACAATCTCCGAATTGGATTCGAGAGATGCCACTTTTCTCGAAACTGAATTCCCAGCTAGAGGTGAAGTTGATAAGACAGTTCCTCTATTTGAGGAGGAAGAGTCATTGTCAACTGGACAGGTATCTAGTGGGATACCTGGAACTAGTCAACCCAGTGGGAGTATTTTGTCTAGTCACAGGGTGACTTCTCATCAGCTTAACTTACGGAAAAGTGTTCGTAAGATCAAACCTAAGAAGAGGTTTGATATTGAGAATGAGGCAATGATGACACTCTCTGTTGACGATGAGGAACCTCAGTCAGTAAAGGAAGCTCTGGACTCTAGAGCTGGAGAAAAGTGGAAAGTTACAATAGTTGAAGAAATGGAGTCAATGATTAATAATCATGTTTGAGAGTTAGTCGATCTTCCTCCTGGCCGAAGGGCTATTGGGAATAAATGGATTCTCAAAATAAAGAGGAAAGCTGATGGATCGATTAACCGATACAAAGCTCGTCTAGTTGTAAAAGGATTTATCCAATTGGAGGGTATTGACTTTGAGGAGATATTTTCTCCCGTAGTAAAGTTTGTGTCAATCCGAGTTATTTTGGCCTTAGTGGTGCATTATGACTTGGAGTTACATCAAATGAATGTAAAAACTGCTTTCCTTAACGGTGAGTTTGATGAGGAAATCTATATGGTTCAACCAGAAGGTTTTGTTGCTGAAGGCCAAAAAGATAAAGTATGTAGATTGAAGAAATCTATATATGGGCTAAAGCAAGCATCAAGACAGTGGAACATAAGATTTAACGAAGTGGTTTTATCTTATAGTTTCAAAATGATCAATGAGGATCATTGTGTTTTCCTGAAGAAGGATAAAGGAAAGTATGTCATTTTATTATTATATGTTGATGATATGTTGATTGCAGGAAATGACATAGGTTTTGTGATAGAAGTCAAAAAGTGATTTTCATCGCAGTTTGACATAATAGATATGGGAGAAGCTGAATACATCTTAGGAGTAAAGATCATCAGGGATCGATCTAAGAGGCTTTTGGGTTTGTCTCAAGAGTCTTATATAAATAAGATGTTACAACACTTTAGAATGTCTAATTGCAACAGTGAACAGACACCTATTGTGAAAGGTACTGTTCTGAGCAAGAGTATGAGTCCCAAAACTCCTAATGAAATAGCCGAGATGAATAAAAAACCTTATGCCAGTGTTGTTGGTAGTTTAATGTACACTATGTTGTGTACTCGTCCCGATATTAGCTATGTTATTAGCTTAGTCAACCATTTCCAATCAAACCCAGGACCGAGACACTGGAAGACAGTGAAAAGGATATTCAGATATCTGAAAGCGACAACAAACTACAGTCTCTATTATCAAGAATCAGATATGAGACTGAAGGGATATTCAGATGCAGATTGGGCTAGGGACCTGGATGATAGAAAATCTACATCTGGCTATGCGTTCTTGTTGAATGGTGGCGTCATCTCTTAGAACAGCAAGAAACATGCCTGTGTGGCCTTATCAACCATGGAAGCTGAATATGTGCATGTTGTTGCATACAAGCGGTCTAGTTAAAGAGGTTCTGAAGTATCCAAGATTCTTGAAGGCGGTGAGAGTCGAGTTTCATCTTTGTAATGCTGCAATAGCTTTTTCCAAGGATCTCAAATATCACAGCAAGGGCAAGCATATTGCAATAAAGTATAACTTTATCAGGGATATTATTGCTAAGAAGAAGGTTATTCTTGAGTATATCCCTACTCGAGCTATGCTTGTATATCCTTTTACTAAGTCAATGACTAGAGAGTCATTTAATGAGCATGTAAAGTCTATAGGACTTCGTAGAATGTAACAGTTTTGTAATGACAATCGGATATTATAATTTGATTATTATTTTTAATGCAAGCCATAATTTATTCAGTGTATGTGATGTTACATTCTGATAAGATCTCGGTGAGTATGTTGACAGGTAGTGATTGATCCTCTCACATAGACAATCATCTCTATTTGTTATGTACGAATAGGGGTAAGACTATTGCTTATAGGATAGCTTTGAAAGCTATATGTATTGGATACATACCTATAAGTTGGGGTCGTCTTGATATATGTCAAAATAAGATCATTTAAGAAAAATGATCGAAGTAAATGGTCTCACCATTTACTATACCTGTTTATGAGACAGATTAGAATTCATATGTTGAATTCAGGATTAGACATTTGGAATTTCTGAATCAAAATCTGTACGATGTTGAGGTAAACATGTGTTCTTTGTTGGTAAAGAGAATAACATCGTAGCATGTGATTTATACCACGTGTGCTAAGGCGAAAATAAGGGTAGTAGGAGAATGGATATCTGCTTCTCTACTATGTGATCCCTTTGAGATTATATGTTAATCTCAGTATTTGTCCTTTGTGACTATTTAGGTGTATGCTTGAAGTTTTAATCAGGATTTGCTACTTTAGCATGTAAACCTATTGACTATGGATGATTCGGTCTATAGAACATGACTAGGAAAGCGACTGATTAAAATGAATAGATTCACACTAAAAAGGAAGATTAAATATGTTTACATTCTTTGAAAATTATTCACTGGTCGATCCATTTCTGTTATGTATGAAAATGTTTGTGAATATTGAGAATATGGAACATGCTCTTGACTTGATGGTCATTATGAGGGATTAGAGATGTTCATATTGATGTAAGTGAAGATTATTTAATCTGGGCAAATAGCAAGACATTATATCCAGGAAAACGGTTAAGTACGACCAGGAGAAATGTTCAGTACCACCTAGTAAATGGCTGGGAGCCATGTCACGCCCCGAGGTAGACTCTGTCCGGCCAACGGACGACACCCCCTTATGACAATTCCAATACGGTACAAAAGTTGCAGCCAGTATAACACATATCGAAAATGTATAACAACACAGCAAAACGTATAACATCAATAGCGGAAGCCAAACACAATGGAAATACAAAACTCGACAACATAAGTACATCGGTATATATCCGTCCATACTAGAACAAAATCCATACTGAATATCAAAAGAGAAACATACAGCATGATCTCCAAAACAATAAGAGTCCATACGAAGATACATGCGATGGGAAGCAAAACCCTCGGAAAAAAAACGACGAGATGGGATCAGGTGGCAATGCTCCAAGTCCATGCCGAAGTCTTCTATCTACTACCTGGGCGACAGGAAACCCAGGGTCCAGAGTGGTGAGTATAAAACTCAGGGGTAATATATAGAAGTGCATGAACAACATACAGGGTAAAGAGATCTACAGGTATACATGTGAAGATCTACAGGTATACAATATGAGTCCATCATACATACAATACTCAACATAGTAACCAGAAACTACAGATACGGTCATACTCATAGCATACACTAAACTAATAAACTGACATAAAATATGATGTCATTCACATAACCTATAACATCCTCGAATGTATATCATAACATAATCCAAATAACATGCATACCTAAACCAAAACATACTCATACTCAACACACAAGAAGATATAAAATGCAAATGACATGTAGCATGATATACAATCATATGCAGCAACCAAATGCAACATCTCACAAGCATATGTAAAACATATATCGAATACATGTATACATATATATATCAGCAATGCATATGCATGGTCATGCCTGTACACCCAACTCGCTACCACAACCCCAGTGTGGCCTAGGTGACACGACGTGACAACTATCCCGACTCCAACCGCCACCACTCTCGAGTGACCGAGTTGGGTAGTATGAAACAATAGCTAGCCGCCATAGAGCTATATGCTACTCACACGGGGTCCTTGCTGCTAGCCGCTCCGTCCCTACCCATGAGTAGACGAGCACTGCACCCAGGACTACTGCACATCACATGACCACCATCTATAGTGGGTGAGTGCGCTAACTACCACTCCGCAAGTGGCCAAGGCGCATCTCCGCCTACCACCATTCCCTAGTGGCCGAGAACGACACGCACACAATGCTCGCCTCAACCTCGCACCACTACCCCGAGTGGCCGAGGAGGCAGGGATGACGATGACGACTCATCTCAACCACAAGGCGACCAAATCAAGATGCATGAAATGTAATGATACATAGCCCACACACAAATCCTCGCAACACTCCCTAACTCACGGGGAGACCTAGTCAACCAAAAGTCAACCATGTAAGGACGACAAATCCGTAATCACAACCTATTTACCTATGTACAGATAAATAGATCCGTCAAACTAACACACTGATATGTATACGATACAACGACCGACCTCATAATTTGGACTCATCACCTAACCTAGTGATGCAACCCAGTAACCCAGTCTGAGGTCATAAAAATAACCCTAACCACATGTACTTACTAAACATCTATCAGCTAACACATAATAGGGCTTTATAGTTCCTATCCGTGCTAGATAATCAATGATGTAACAGATTATATTTCTCAAAGGTCAAAGGCAGTACAAGCATATGATTTAATAAGAGTGGATTTAAGGTAAACAGGTATAAACATATATACAATGTCACGCACTAGAATTGATCAAACTATCGGACCAGGTAGATATTACCCACCTGATACGAAGCTCGTATAATCCTCACGACCGCGGACCTGTTTTGTATCCCAAACCTGCACAATCAATAACAAATTATGGTTAAGTGCAAATCGCCGATACTATACGAACAAATACTAGTTCATTTTTATATTCGTATTCTTTTCCCGGAGGCATTTCAACCACTCCGACTATCCCACTCCGATACACTACATAGATCTCTAAATCTAAACAGGTCAAACATCAACTAATATTACTCGAGCACCAATACCCTAAACAACAAGCCTAACCACTCATTGGCAACTCAAATTCACAATACAAACCAAATCCACAATCACAGTATCATAACTCTATCATCACAACTCTCCTTCCATACACCCACAGCCGACACAATCCTTAGTTAGGAACAATCCATCCTTACCTCAAACAGATTACAACTCAACACCATAACTCACCTACCTTCAACACAGATCAATCAAGGAAACAGAGATTATCCGCATCACACTCTATTGTTGCCTCAACACAACCATATAATGAATACCCAGCAACATCTAATCCCCAAATCCATTATCGTAATCACAGGTTAAATCCTAAATCATTACATAAATCAACAACACTATTAGCACACTGTGATCACAAACACACTCGTATCAACCAATTACCGAAATCACAATAGCACACAAATCATCATATAACTACCGAAATCACCACAACTTATCTATTGATCTGAATGATCGACTATAACTACAATAACCAAAAGAATCATACATTCCTTCATGCTGGCAATTGACCAAAATCCATCGAATCTCAACAAACCAGTTCACCGCGATGTACAACAACGCAACCACATCCGAATTAAACGAAAACCACAATCAGGATACAGAACATCAAATCCACAATACTACAGATGACTATATTAGGTTAGATCCACACTTACCGGCTCTAAACTCCACCGGTGGTGAAATTTCCCCCAATCCCAACTGCTCGCCGAATCGAATCAGACTCCCGATCACTGCCAAACCATAGATCTAAGCTAAAATCATGCAAACCACAGCTAACAGCAAAACCTAACCTCGGAAGGGAAGACGACACTCGAGCCTTACCTCCGATGGCGACTTCTTCGCGACAACGACGGCCATTGTCCGGGAGTGTCGCGATTTCTTTCGGCGAGAACCCCTAATCCCGACCGAGATCAATCCAAGGTGGGGCGTCGTCGCTGGCTTGCCGGACGACGGCGAGTGGAGGTCGGTGTGACGGGCCGCCGACGAGCAGAGAAATGTCGCGGAGAAGACAAAATGGGGATCGCGAAGGCTTTGATTCGTTCGGTGGCTTTTAAAAGTCGTTCGACCAAATCTGGCTAACCCAGCCCATTCCAAACCCAATCCGTTTGGATTCAGCCCAGCCGGTTCAGCCACTTAACCCAAGTCAGATTCAATCTGAGTTCAGCCCAAATCCAATTGCATATCAAGCCCGATTTCATCCCAAGCCCAATTACAGATCAAGCCCAATTTCAGCCCACTAATTAATTAACCCATTAGCCCACTAATTAAGCCTAATTAATCCTAATTAATTAACGGTTAATCCAATTTTTTTTTTATATTCTACATTCTCCCCCACTTAATAAAAATTTGGTCCCCAAATTTCCGTACTTATATGCAGTAATTAACGTAAGAAATTTCTTAAATTACTACATACCTCATGTGAACAAGTGAGGGTATCGAGCTCGGATGATATCCTCCAGCTCCCACGTAGCCTCGTCATCAGTGTGATGTTGTCATCCAACCTTTACAAGGCGGATGGTTTTGTTCCGTAACTGACGCTCTTTGCGACCAAGAATCCGCATGGGAACCTCCTCATATGTCGCATTAGGTTGGAGTGGAACCGGTACCTCCGTCAGAACATGATCCGGATGCGGTACGTATTTCCTCAGCATAGACACATGGAATACGTTATGGACGCTCGCAAGCATCGGAGGTAGAGCTAACCTATATGCTACACCTCCAATCCGCTCCAATATCTCGAATGGTCCAATGTAGCGTGGTGCTAACTTTCCTTTAATTCCGAATCTCTTAACTCCTTTTGTAGGTGATACTCGCAAAAATACATGATCTCCTATAACAAACTCCAGAGGTCTCTGCCTCCGATCCGCATAACTTTTCTGTCTGTTCCGAGCCTCTGACAATCGTCGTCTGATAATACGAACTAACTCTGCATCGTGTTGAATACTCTGAGGGCCCAATAACTGTCGCTCCCCAACATCCTCCCACAATACTGGAGATCTGCAGGGTCGACCGTACAAAGCCTCAAAGGGAGCCATCTGAATGGAAGAGTGATAGCTATTATTATACGCGAACTCCACCAAGTGAACGTGATCCTCCCAGCTGCCTCCGAAATCCATGACGCAAGATCTCAATAAGTCCTCTAAAGTCTGAATAGTACGCCCGATCGCCCATCCGCTCATGGGTGAAATGCGATCGAGACGGCTGCGCCCATAGCATGTCAAGACTCGCCAATCGTGAAGTAAAACGCGGATCTCCGATATGATACTCAAGGGTACTCCGCGATCGACAATCTCTCTACAAGATAGCTCATAGTCGATCCAATGGATGTTCTCACGAATCGGAAGAAATGAGCGGATTTGGTTAACCTATCCACAATCACCCAAATCGCATCATGTCCTTTACGGGTTCCGGGCAACCCCGTAACAAAATCCATCGTAATATGTTCCCTACTTCCATTCCGAATTGGGATTCTCTCAGAGTAATCCGGGTTTCGATGTTCATTTCCTTTACCGCCGGCATCAAACATCGAGCAATAAATCCGCAATATCTCTCTTCATACCGCCCACCAAGATGAACGCCTCAAATCCTGATACATCCGGATACCGCCAGGATGTATAGCAAATCTCGAGTGATGTGCCTCTCGTAATAACTCCTCCTTAATCGGATGTGTGTCTGGAACACATAATCTTCCTCGGAACCGGAGGACTCGCCTCGCCACACGAGAAATCGCCGCCGCCCCGAGTCCAGAGTGCCGCATAAGAACCGCAGATCCGATCACTAGGCTTGTGCCTCCTTGATCCTCTCAATAATAGCGGTGGGCAACCATAGATACCAATATCCCGGGATGTTTGACCTGTTCGAACCCCAACTGACTCGAGAAGCGTCGAACAAGATCGATCACTTTGCGGTCGAATGACTAGCTAGAATCCCACGGGACTTCTGCTCGGTGCATCTGCGCTCTGGCGTTAGCTTTACGGATGATCTTGAATGGTGCAATCATAATCCTTTAAGTATTCCATCCATCGTCTCTGTCTAAGATTCAATTCCTTCAGTGAAAAGATATTTCAAACTCTTATGGTCCGTATAGATCTCAAAGTAATCCCATCGAGATAATGTCTCCATATCTTTAGCGCAAAAATAATGGTTGCTAACTCCGGATCGTGTCTAGGATAATTCCTCTCATGATCCTTAAGGTCGACGGAGGCATAAGATACTACACTGTCAAGGCATCAATGCTCCCAATCCTTGAAAGAAGCATCGATATCTGAGACCATCCCATCGCAAGAAGAAGGAATCACTAATACAGCGTAAAAACTAGCTTAAGCTCTAAAACCGGACTCACACCTCGACCAAGCAAACTTGACCCCTTTCCGGTCAAGCGAGTAAGTGGTGTGGCTATCTGAGAAAATCCCTCCACAAATCTACGGTAATACCCTACCAATCCAAGAAAACTACGGACTTCTGAATCGACTTTGGTGCTCCCAACTGTAATCGCCGATTTTACGGGGATCAATCAAATACCTCTACTAGATACCACATGTCCAAGAAATCCCACGAAGATAACGAAAGCGCACTTCGAATTTGGCATATAAATGCTCTCGCCGCAATGTCTCCAATACAATCGAAGATGGTGCTCATGCTCCTCCTCGAGCGAGAATATATCAAGATATCATCTATGAATACGATGACAAAGCGATCCAAGTACCTCAAGAATACGGTTCATCAAATCCATAAATGCAGCTGGAGCATTAGTAAGACCAAATGGCATCACTAGAAACTCGTAATGTCCATAACGCGTGCGAACTCTTGAACATCCTCGTCTCTTACCTCACCGGTGATGATAACCCGATCGCAGATCAATCTTGGAATACACGCAAGTATCCTTGGTGATCAAACAAATCCTCTATCCTCAGCGATGGATATTTGTTCTTAATCATTCTGCATTAAGTTGTCGGTAATCAATACATAACCGCAGAGATCCATCTTTCTTTTAACGAACAAAGACCAAGCTCCCAAGGTGAAACACTAGGATGAACAAAACCCCTATCCAATAATTCTTGCAGTTGTATCTTTAGCTCACTTAACTCTTTCGGTGCCATCCGGTATGGAGCTTTTGACACCGGTGCGGTTCCCGGAATCACCTCTATCGCGAATCCCACTTGCCTTGGAGGTGGCAAGCCTGGAAGTTCATCTGGAAATACATCCGGATACTCACGAACTACCCGCACGTTGGAAAGAGGTGGTATCTCCTCTCCACTTTGACCAAAGAGAATAAGTAACCACGACAACCATGCGACAATAATCTCCGAGCACGAAGTGCGGATATAACGGACACTCCATCATCCCTACCCACGAATTCCCATGCGGTGATCTGGTGGTAAGGTCACTACTCGCTCTACAATCCACTGTAGCACAATATGTAGCCAACCAATCCATTCCGAGTATGATATCGAATTCTACCATCTCTAGCACCTGAAGGTCCACCGTAAGTATATGTCCCTTGAAATCCAACGGACAACCTTTGATTACTTGATGACTGGTCAAAACCTCGCCCGATGGTAATGATATCGCTAATCCACAAGAACGAATCATAGGGATTCTCTCAATTTTACTCAGAAATATACTAGAAATAAAGGAATGCACGAGCTACCATCAATCAATGTATCGCCAGGTATAGAATAAACCAAAATCATACCCCATGGACGATCGATCCTCGGCGTAGCGCCCTCTCGTAATGGCATAAACTCGTCTAGTCTCCATACATGCAAGGCTGCGCTCGGATATAATAGTAGAATGCCTCCACTCCGGATGGATTTGGGTCCTGATGATCTTCTTTGAGGTCACTCTCGTGAGCATAATATATCCCTGAGAGCCGGCCGGTAGATATCGCTGAGTAGGTGGTCCGGAATAATAACTCTCTGGAGCTGGTGTATAATGAATCGCCGCCGGCATCCCGGAAGAATCACTCCCATGTATATGATATATCTGAGCTGTAGGAGGGGGTGGCTGTCTCTGACCATGCATCTGCATCCTAGGTGCTGACCTCTGCTGATGATGCTGATCAGATCTCTTTCCCTTACTAGAATTTCCTGAACCCTCTAGTTGTGCCTTTAGAGTACACTCTCGACTAGTGTGCCCTGGATGCTTGCAATAATAACAAACACTCCGGTCCAAGGGACACTCTGAAATGTGGTGGGTTCCTGATCCGCATCTATAGCATCTAGCTATGTGTCCGCTCTTACGGTTCTTCTGAGAACCTCCAGACTGTCCAGAAGCTGGTCGCTTCCCTTTCTGTGCCCTAGATGATCCCTCTGAAGTACCATGAGAAGCCCCTCTCTGATCTTGCTTTCTCTGAGTCTCAGGAGTCGCATCAGATTTCCGCTGCTTTCCCTGGTTCATCTGTTTTTCCAACTCTCTCTCCTTTGCGATTTGCTGAGAAGTCATCTCAATAGACAGTGCCCTATCCAGTGCCTCTCGGTACGAATTAATGGAAGATCCCGATAGTTTGGCCCGAATATACGTAGCCAAACCCTGCATAAATTGGAACATTCTGTCCCCATCCTGTGCTACCAAATGTGGACAAAATTCTGCAAGTCGAGTGAACTCCGCATTATACTCCATGACTGACCGGTTGCCCTGCTTAAGCATTAAGAACTCCTGACGGCGTGCTGTAGAGAACACAGAAGGAAAATACTACCTCCAGAATATATCTCGGAAAACTGCCCAAGTGATGTCCTGCTCTCCCATCAATGTCTTCTGCATTTTCCACCACGTAGTCGCCTGCTCCCGAAGGTGATAAGCTGCTAGACCCACCTTCTCCTCATCGGTGCAACTCATGAACTCAAACGTATCCTCCAAATTGTCTAACCAAGTCCGTGCAATCCAGGGATCAGACTCACCTCGGAATAGCGTAAATCGGTCCTTGGTGGCCGTCTTAACACGTATCGTGCCTTGACTCGACCAATGGAATCCGTAGCGATCGGCATAGATAATGGGTACATCAGTTTCGAGGTTCAACCTCCGTAGAGACTATCGCGGCTCCTCCTCGATCAACCTGCCTCCTAGAGTAGGTCGCTTAGATGGGTCGACCTCTCTACGAGTCCGAACAGTGCTATAATATCGCTGCTCACACTGCTGAACGACTTACATAAATATTTAACCGTAAAATATTAAGTGTTAAGATTTCTTACTTGACAACTTGAGCTCATGCCTCGGTCAATCCCATCTTACTAAAATCGAAATCAAATCAAATCAAAACGATTTCCGAGGTCCCAAAATCCGACAAAAACATTATTGCATGGCATCGCAACCTAGAGCTCTGATACCAATAAAATTGTCACGCTCGAGGTAGACTCGTCCGCCAACTGACGCACTTATGACAATTCCAATATGGTAAAAAAGTCGCAAACAAGATAACACATATCGAAAATGTATAACAACACAAAGAAACGATAACATCAATAGCGGAAGCCAAACACAATGGAAATACAAACTCGACAACATAAGTACATCGGTATATATCCGTCAATAATACAAAAAAATCAATACTGAATATAAAAAGAGAAACATACAGCATTATCTCAAAAACAATAAGAGTCCATATAAAGATACATGCGATGGGAAGCAAAAACCCTCGGAAAAAAAAACGGCGAGATGGGATCAGGTGGCAATGCTCCAAGTCTCTGCCGAAGTCTTCTATCTACTACCTGGGCGACAGAAAAACCCAGGGTCCAGGGTGGTGAGTATAAAACTCAGGGGTAATATATAGAAGTGCATGAACAACATACAGGGTAAAGAGATCTACAGGTATACATGTGAAGATCTACAGGTATACAGCATGCGTCCATCATACATACAGTACTCAACATAGTAACCAGAAACTACAGATACGGTCATACTCATAGCATACACTAAACTAATAAACTGACATAAAATAATGTACATACTGATGGTCTCCATCCACATAACCTATAACATCATGAATGGTATATCATAACATAATCCAAATAACATATACCTAAACCAAAATATACTCATACTAACACACAAAGAAGATATAAAATGCAAATGACATGTAGCATGATATACAATCATACGCAAAGAACCAAATGCAACATCTCACAAGCATATGTAAAACATATATCGAATACATGTATACATATATATATCAAGAATGCATATGCATGGTCATGCTCAGGCATCCAACTCGCTACCACGACTCAGTGTGCCTAGGTGACACGACATGATAACTATCGACTCGCCACTACTCTCGAGTGACCGAGTTGTAGTATGAAACAAAGAGCTAGCCGCCATAGAGCTATATGCTATTCACATGGGGGTCCTCGCTAGTCGCCCATCCCTACCCATGAGTAGACAAGCACGCACTAGACTATCGCGTCACACGACCACCATCTATAGTGGGTGAGTGCGCTTAACTACCACTCCGCAGCGGTGGCCAAGTGCGATCTCCGCTACCACCATCCCTAGTGGCCGAGAACGGCACGCACACAATGCTCGCCTCAACTCGCAACCACTACCCCGAGTGGCGAGGAGGCAGGATGATGACGACTTGTCTCAACCACAAGGCAGACTCTACAAGATGCATGAAATGTAATGATGCATAGCCCACACACAAATCCGCATAACACTCCTAACTCACGGGGAAACCTAGTCAACCAAAAGTCAACCATGTAAGGACGACAACCAGAATCACAACCTATTTACCTATGTACGGATAAATAGATCCACAAACTAACACACCGATATGTATACGATACAACGATCGACCATAATTTGACTCATCACCTAACCTAGTGATGCAACCCAAGAACTCCACCCGAGGTCATAAAATAACCCTAACCACATGTACTTACTAAACATCTATCACCTAACACATAATAGGGCTTTATAGTTTCCTATCCGTGCTAGATAATCAATGATGTAATGCATTATATTTCAAAGGTCAAAGGCAGTACAAGCATATGATTTAATAAGAGTGGATTTAAGGTAAACAGGTATAAACATATATACAATGTCACGCACTAGAATTGATCAAACTATCGGACTGTAGATATTACCCACTGACACGGCTCAGATAATCCTCACGCATCGCGGACTGCTTTTGTATCCCAAACCTCGCACAATCAATAACAAATTACTTATGCAAATCGCCGATACTATACTTAACAAATACTAGTTCATTTTTATATTCAGATTCTTTTCCTGAGGCATTTCAACCACTCCGACTATCCCACTCCGATACACTACATAGATCTCTAAATCTAAACAGGTCAAACATCAACTAATATTACTTGAGCACCAATACCCTAAACAACAAGCCTAACCACTCATTGGCAACTCAAATTCACAATACAAACCAAATCCACAATCACAGTATCATAACTCTATCATCACAACTCTCCTTCCACAACAAATGCAAGACAATCCTTAGTTAGGAACAATCCATCCTTACCTCAAACAGATTACAACTCAACACCATAACTCACCTACCTTCAACACAAATCAATCAAGGAAACAGAGATTATCCGCATCACACTCTATTGCTGCCTCAACACAACCATATAATGAATACCCAGCAACATCTAATCCCCAAATCCATTACCGTAATCACAGATTAAATCCCAAATCATTACATAAATCAACAACACTATTAGCACACTGTGATCACAAACACACCTGTATCAACCAATTATCGAAATCACAATAGCACACAAATCATCATATAACTACCGAAATCACCACAACTTATCTATTGATCTGAATGATCGACTATAACTACAATAACCAGGAGAATCATACATTCCTTCATGCTGGCAATTGACCAAAATCCATCGAATCTCAACAAACCAGTTCACCGCGATGTACAACAACGTAACCATATCCGAATTAAATGAAAACCACAATCAGGATACAGAACATCAAATCCACAATACCACAGATGACTATATTAGGTTAGATCCACACTTACCGGCTCTAAACTCCACCGGTGAAATTTCAATCCCACCGTCACCGAATCGAATCGGACTCCGATCACGCTAAACCATAGATCTAAGCTAAAATCATGCAAACCATAAATAATAAAGAAAAACCTAACCTCTCAGGAAGACGACACTCGAGCCTTACCTCCGATGGCAGCTTGCTGCCGCGACAACGACGTCGTTGTCCGTTGGGAGTGTCGCCGCGACTTCTTTCCAGGCGAGAACCCCCTAATCCCCGGTCGGAGATCAATCCAGTGGGGCGTCGTCGAACTGCTTGCCCCGGACGCCGACGAGTGGAGGTCGGTGACGGACGCCGCGCGGAGCAGAGAAATGTCGCGGAGAAGATGAAATGGGGATCGCGAAGGCTTTGATTCGTTCGGTGGCTTTTAAAAGCCGTTCGACCAAATCTGGCTAACCCAGCCCATTCCAAACCCAATCCGTTTGGATTCAGCCCAGCCGGTTCAGCCACTTAACCCAAGTCAAATTCAATCCGAGTTCAGCCCAAATCCAATTGCAGATCAAGCCCGATTTCAGCCCAAGCCCAATTACAGATCAAGCCCAATTTCAGCCCACTAATTAATTAACCCATTAGCCCACTAATTAATCCTAATTAATTAACGGTTAATCCATTTTTTTTTTTTATATTATACAAGCCACTTGGAGGATGACAATGGGTCATCAGGTGAGTGACTAAGTATCATTCAGAGAATGATTATACACCATTTAAGGAGCGGCTAAGTTAGGCGTAACAACTTTTTTTAGCATTGATCGCTCTATGAGCAGCTATATAAGGTGTAACAACTTTCATAGTATTGGATTGCTCAGTGTGTTTGTTGTCGCACGAGCTATTTTCCTAAGTATGAATTGGTTGTTCTAATGGTATTTGTGACTATTGATCTCTATTCTATTAGTCTTTTGGGACTATAATCTCCGACATGATTCTAGTCTATGTGATTAGATATTTCTATTAGTCATTTGGGACTAATGACTCCGGCTTTATTTGATCTATGTGACTAAATACCTCTTATTGATCTATGTGACCATTTTATTTATATGACATGCTTTGGATGAGTGGAAGATGTAACCGCTTATTGCGACTACAGCGTACATACGTTGCTTTGCAACGTGTGCACGCGCTGCACGAAGTGCGGTTGGCGCACTTCGTGCAGCCAGAGAATACACCCCCTTTATAAGGGGGTGTGCGTCCAAGAGCGAGGAGGTTAGATTAGGATTTTTGACGCCGAAAGGCTGGTTTGTCGAAGAGCGAGAGATAGGAACACCGAGGCACGACCGGGACTTAGCTTGTGGAGAAGTAGGACTCTTCCGGCGTGATCAGTCCTCAGACAGAAGCATCATCTTCTTCCTTGGACGCGAGAAGAGTCTGACAGAACCGCTACAGTTTTACGTTTCGTTCTTACTTTTATTTTTGTTTAGATAATCTCGATTAAATGCTAAAACTACCAACATAAATATTAATTAATCAAATGATCCATTAATATTATTGTGATCATTTTATTAATCTTTTCATTAATCAATTAATATTACAATTGATTAATATTTTTGAACTATTCAAAATTAATTTCGATTTTGCTTTCTTCAATAGTTCCATGTGAATTAACATTCATGCAATTGTATTCATAAATCAAATTCATATGTGAATCGAATTTTCATCTACACCACATTAATCAACGCATCATCTTCGAAATGACTATGTCTTTTCATATAATGATTCATGCATTAATTGATCAAGACTATAATTAATTGATTTGGTTAATTCATATATAATTAATTGATTAATTATTTAATTAATTAAATTAATTTTATAAAATATTAATTAAATCAAATGATCCATTGATCATTTTATTAATCTTTTCATTAATCAATTAATATTTTTGAACTATATAAAATTAATTTCGATTTTGCTTATTCATAAATCAAACTCATATGTGAGTCAAATCATCATAGATATTAATTTTTCATTCATTCAAAAAATTAATTTACTATGATCTACTCGTGAAATAATAATCAATATCCCTATTTAATTTATTAGCTACTAAATCGATTTTCCAATAAAATGAACTTTAAAAAAAAAATTACAACCCACAGCGACTTTTTAAAAAAATTGCAAATTTTCAAATAAAACACATGGAATGCTCCTTTCATGTTTGCTATTTTTCTCAAGAGTCTGCCTCACCAACAAGACGACAAAGGTCTAAAAAGAAATAGCCATCAAACTCGTGCACTGCTTTCAGATCACTCAGGCTCCTTTCCAATTTTCCAAGCTTTGACAATTCACCTCTCAGTGGAGCCCTCACACCTGCCACTTCCAATAATACAAAAAAAAAAAAAAAAAAAAAAAAAGAAGTAAATTTTAAAAATATCTGGTATCTGTAGCTACGTCAGTGTGAAACTAATACTAGTTTTTATTCATAAGAACTGCGCTTCTCTACATTTTACGTATTCTAATGGGAATTTGCATGCAGGTTTTTATTCATTAATTCCATTCAATTAAAAAAAAGGAAGAAGAAGAAGAAATCCTGCACCAGCTTGCTTTGACGATGCAAGCGCACGTAGTTGCTAAAGAAAGCTCAATTGACAATTGCAAAGAATCTTTCACGAAGCTGCCTCAGTCGTACATCTCCAAGTTGCAATTTCATCTCCCATATATATAAAAGATGATGTTTTCATTGCTAGTTTTAAAGGGATTTTTTTTTTTTTTTATCTAGGACTTTATATATCTGCCTGTATTACTTTCATGCGATCGAGCTGACACTTTGCACCAGTAATTGATGGTTTGGCGGAGAGCTTTGTTGGTGTTCTTCTTCTTCCTTGCTTTGCCTTTGCTCCTCTTGCAAGGGAGAGTTGCAGCACAAGCAAATGCTACGACAGACCCTGCTGAAGGTTTGTGCAGATGTTAAAGTTCTTATTTTGCACAAGTTGAAGTTTCCATCTAGTCAAGTTTCGGTTGGTTTTAGTAAAATTTAATAACACGTCCAAATAGTGATTTTTATTCTTTAGGAAAAATTTTCTTGGAAACCTGAAAAACTTTCTATCTGCAATCGGTGCACCCGATGTTGTAATTTATAACCCTGTATGAGCTTCCAAAACGTGAAGAAATCGATTTGGGATGACCTTTCACCTTCCTGTACTGCTCGTTTGATTGTTCTCGGCTACGATTGATGTGGATCATATGTCGAGGATGATTGACTTTGTGCAAATGCATTGTAGTTTTGGCCCTGAACACGATCCTAGCGAGATGGGGTGTGAGAGCATCATCAACCTGGAACTTCAGTGGCAACCCATGCACCGGCGCCGCCATCGACGAGACCGACATCGTCAGTCGCGATTTCAACCCAGGAATCAAATGCGTCTGCACTTACAACAACAGCAGCACCTGCCATATCACTCAGATGTACGACACTGCAATCTTTCTTGACGTTGTATTTGTTTGCTTCTTTTAGTTTCCTGAGTCCATCCATATGTTTCAATCTTTCTTTACAATTCGATAGAAGTGATTGAGAAGTTTATGTTGGAGTGGATTATCAGCTAAACAAACTCTGCAAATTTGTGCTTTTGCAGGAAGGTTTATGCGACCCATACTGTGGTTGGGCCTTTCCCCCAAGAGCTACAGAACCTGCCCTACCTCTTTGATCTGTAAGAACCTATTTTCTTGTTTAGAAATTGTACAGTTTAATGGAATGGTCAGACACTCCAGATTCTAAAAAAAAAAATAATGCAATGGTTTATGAATCAAATGAATTCCAAGCAACCTTTTTATAGTATTAGTGTCGGCCCTTAGTGTCAATCATGGAATGATTGATTAGGGATCATATGTTTCATACTTCATTAATAAAGACAAAGTTTGATTATTATATTCACTTCATATTTGTGTTAGCTGAATAAATATAATAATGCCCTAGAAGGTAGGTTCTTATCTACAACATATCAATTGGTAGAATTGATTGTGAGAAACTGTGGAGAACACTATTCTTAAATATTCCTAGTCAAGTATTAATATACAAGGGCAATATTAACGCATTGAAACTAGCATGTAGGTCAATTGATGATTTGATCTCACAGGTCATGGATATGTGATATCACGTTGACACATGGATATATATCAGAGAATATATACTGAATTGACCCGCCATGAAAAAGTTTCATGGATTGTTATATGAGTGTCGTAAACTTTCTCATGTGACTATTAGTATAAATAGTCCTTAGACCTGAAATTACTATGGTTCTCTACATAAGGAGTTATGTACTTTGTCATCATCAAAAGTCATCCGTAACAAGGTGGACTATAAAGGTGATCACTGGGTATGTAACAAATTATGCGGAGGGATGTGAGTGATGTGGATAGAATTTATCTCTCCCATATGACAGAAGTGATATCTTTAGACCTCTTGATAGAGTAGGACTACGAAATGCATGGTCATGCTCAAATGAGTCAATATGAGATATTGAGCTCATTTGTTTGAGTGAGTCTACTTGGAGATCAAGAAATACAAAGATTGATAAGAGGATGACACGGTCTATGTCTCATTGATCAATCTAGATATCGAGAATAGAAGGATAAGGTCATACAAGATAATAGTCACAGAAAGGTTTTTGTCGGATCTTGACATTTTCGTAACTTAGGTAGCAATGATGCATTGTTAGATGTCGCTCATTGCTTATGTGTCTAAAGTAGTTTAGAGACATTGTCAACGTTACGAAAACTTATAGGGTCACACACAAAGAACATGTTGTTTTGGAGATGAGATTCATTTTAATTTGACTAAATGAACCATTAGGCATTGAATTATATTCATTGAAAGGGTTGGATTTGAGTTAGACTCAAATTAAATGGCCGAATTGAGTTGGACTCAAATCAATTTGAATGGTATGAAATCATCATGAATGATTAATGTGGATTAATCATGTATTGAAGAGGGAAAACCAAGGATTGAATGAAACCTCTTTTCATGCATGAATGAAACCTTTTTTTCATGCATGATTAATATGGATTAATCATGTATTGAAGAAGAAAAACCAAGGGTTGGATGAAATCTTTCATATTCATGGGATGAATATAAAAAGGGGACTTTGGATCATAAAGAGGGCTAGTGGAGATTGTCTTTGTTTTCCCCCTTCTTCTTCTTCTTGGCCGAAATTCTTTCTTGGCCTAGCTTTCTTTTATGGTGTTGCTAGCACAACCTTTCTCCAAAAAAGTATTCGTGTGGATACCATAGAGGCACGTACGCTTGAACGTGCAAAAGATCCGGTGAACCGTGGACGAGCGGGATAGACAAAGGGCACGCATCAAAGGTATACCCTATAGGATAGGGCTTTTGATCTATACTTTGTATGAGTTTTCTTTCGCATGGATCGTTCAAGGGATCATTTTTCCGCTGCGATTTTATTGTTTATCGCATAGGATTCCCTACCTATAGAACCTTTTAAATTTCTGTATCACAGTGCCAGATACAATAGAGAGTACATGGATTCAACTTTGGCTACTGAAGCCAAGCCATTTTATGTTTCTGATACAGTTACAAAATCTCTTGATGCTCCTATTTTTTTGGACACGTTTTAAAATAGCTTGTGTAGTTTGTGAAATCATGAGCAAGAATCTGACATTACAGTAATGAGAAGAAACTGAGCATCATAAAGAGTGATAGTAACAAGATTAGCTCTACTTTTGCAGAAATTTAGCGCAAAACTACCTGACAGGACCTCTGCCTGCATTCCTAGGAAACTTCACTGACATGCAATACTTGTGAGACTCTTTTGCACCTCAAGCATTGTTTTCCATCATCTTTGTATTTAATACGTTCCCGTAACCGGCAGAAGTGTAGGCACCAATGCCTTATCGGGGCCAGTACCACCGGAACTCGGCAACCTTCGGAGACTCATCTCATTGTAAGCATTTCTTTTAAAACTTGCCTGATATAATGGTTCTTAAGAAATTGGAATATCTTCATTGGTCTATTTCAGAATATCTGACAACACAGGAAAATGTCTCTTGCAGGAGCATTGCAACAAATAACTTCAGTGGTTCAGTACCTCCTGAGTTTGGAAATCTCACAAACTTACAACAACTGTTAGATTTGATTAAATCTTCAACTGGATTATTTCTTTTCCCCACCATTGCCAATAGACTACAGTAATCTCACTTGTTCTACATTCTGAATGATGAGATGCAGGTACTTGCGTAGTTCTGGACTTAGTGGTGAGCTACCACAAAGTCTATCCAATCTCAGAAGCTTGAGGACAATGTAAGTTTCTTGAAAGGACCAGTTTAGATATATGCATATATTCATAGCTGTTGCAAACAGTAATATAATTTGCAACACAATTATTATTTCAGGTGGGCTACAGACAATAATTTCACTGGAAGAATACCGGATTACATTGGAACATGGATAAACCTAACGAGTTTGTAAGATTTAGTAAATAATTCTAGAATGCTCTTCATCTGCTTAAATATTTGCTTTCATCGACATTTGTATCTCAAGAAAGATACCTACAAGCATAACCTTCAATGTAGTCTTAAAAAGGATAACCCACTATTTGGAGTTGTCTACATGTTAATTCTGTACTCTTGTGACAGGAGGCTCCAAGGCAACTCCTTTCAAGGTCCAATTCCTTCAAGCCTTGCCAGTCTAACTCAATTGACTGATTTGTGAGTGTTCATTTTATGGTTCATGTAGAACTACAGGATTTTCCCTACACCAATAAGGGATCAAGTTCGTGAAGATTTACTAGCTATATATTTTTTTGTTTCATTAGCAAACTAGTAAATTTGCTGGTGCAGGAGAATAGGAGATATCGTAAATGGGAGCTCTTCGATGGACATCGTTGCTAATATGACATCTCTGAGCACCTTGTAAAATCCTAGGCGACTTTTTGCTTCACAATTGACCTTGCTCTTTTGTATTATGAAATAACATCTTATGGTTTAATATTTTTCTCCTTAATAGGGTACTAAGGAACTGCAAGATTTCTGATACAATTCCATTGAGCTTTGAGAAATATAATAGTTTAACACTGTTGTAAGATTCTTGAGTCTTGTCGGAGCTATTACTAATTAGCCCATTTCAGTGTTTTGGCTCATATATTCCTGTGCAATGTTTTTATATTTCTGCCATTATTTGCTTGTACAGAGATTTGAGCTTTAACAACATAACTGGCCAAGTTCCTCAGTCCCTCTTCAATTTGAGTTCACTTGCTTTCCTGTGAGAAAAAGTTTCATTATAACTCTAAAATTTAGATCAAGATACCAATTTGGTTAAATTTGAAGCATATCCCCTAACTTCTTTAATCTTTATTTTATCAGGTTCCTTGGCAACAACAGCTTCTATGGATCCTTACCTCTGCAAAAAAGCAATGCATTAATGAACATGTATCATTCCTTCATGTGTATTTATGCAAATTGGATTAATTCTTCAATTTCTTTTAACTATTCATTCAAATTCCATTCTATTACATGGTCCTGACAAAGTTTGCTGCTTCATTTCTTTGCAGAGATTTGTCATACAATCAATTATCGGGAAGCTTTCCATCTTGGGTTAGCCAAGGAAACTTGCACTTGTATGTTGAAAGATTGATTTATTATATTCAGCAAATATAGCAACACAAATTTTAGCAAATATTATCAAATTAAACTTTCATAACTTATCTAGTCTAAGTCTTTATCACCTCAACAACTTCTGTCCTAGTCAATAATCGACAAACTCAAAACCGCCATTTCATTCCTGTTTCCTTAAAGCTCAATGCTTTTTTTTTCTAGGAATTTGGTTGCAAACAATTTTGTGATTGATGACTCCAACAGCAGGTAATAAAGACACTTTATTCCATGCCTCTAGCTCTCACAAAAGGATTCTCTTTCTCTTAGCATTGAGCATTCTGCCATTGTTTGTTGTGCAGCAACTTGCCGTCAGGGCTAAACTGTCTCCAGAGCAACTTTCCATGCTATCGTGGTTTTCCAATCTGTGCGAAGTTATTCAGTCTTAATGTTCCAAAGAAATTGATAAAATATTTCTACATCTCACCTAATCATAATCTTTCACTTCAGATTCATCCTTTGCGATTAAATGTGGTGGCAGTAGAGCAATAAGATCTTCTGATAACACTTTGTATGAGGTTGACGGTGCAAATCTCACAACTGCATCATACTATGTGACTGATACAACCAGATGGGGCGTTAGCAGTGTTGGCCGCTTTATGGACTCATCTGCTCCTGCTTACACAACAAATAGTCAATCTCCATTTGAGAATACTCTAGATACGGAATTATTTCAAACTGCAAGATTGTCTCCATCCTCACTGAGATACTATGGTCTTGGTCTTCAGAATGGAAATTACACTGTTAGACTCCAGTTCGCAGAAATAGCCTACCCTGACACACCTACTTTCGAAAGTGTGGGTAGAAGGGTATTTGATATTTATATTCAGGTATGAAAGCCACAATTCCAACTCTTATAGTCTAGCAAACAAGTTGATGTTCGTGGAAAACCAAAACAAAAGAAGGAAAACTGAACATTGACAAGAAATAATATTATGCCTGCATCAAACAATTATAACATCTCGACGTGCGATGTTCAAACCATACCCTTTTGATGCAACATATTTTAATTCCAAACTAAGATGAAAGATTACCAGTTTAATAAAAAATTCAGTTTGCTTAAATGAGTTGTTTATTCTGTACTTTACTGTCTATCATGCATTAACTACAAGAAACATTTAAGCACTGTAATTTGCATGGGGGAGAACTAAGTTATTCTTCTTCTGTTTATATATCCTGTTATAGAATGATCTAAAAGAGAGAGACTTCGATATAAGAAAGCTGGCTGGTGGCAGATCCTTAGTAGCTGTATCTAGAGAGTTCACAGTTCCAGTATCAGATAATTTCCTTGAAATCCATTTCTTTTGGGCTGGCAAGGGTACCTGCTGTCAGCCAACACAAGGATATTATGGCCCAATGATTTCAGCTATAAGTGTATCCCCCGGTATTAACTTGCAGAATTTGACTAGTTTTCTTTTCTTGAACAACTCTGACATGTTAGTGTTACTATGCAGACTTCGATCCTACCGTACCAAATAGACTGCCAAGTTCAAAGAAAAATCGTGCAGGTTTGATTGTGAGTGTTTCAGTTGGAGTTGCAGTTTTAGGATTGTTGGCTATATGTGGAATTATTTTCTTGAGACAAAGAAAAAGAAGATCAAGTGAAGAAGAAGAAGAAGGTAATAGCTGCTTGCAAGTCTGCTGCCATAGATTTGTTTTAGTTAATTAATTGATCCAATTCTTTTGTGCTTTCAGTATTAACAGGACTAGATGTGAAACCTTTCACCTTCAGTTATGCTGAACTAAGGACTGCAACTGAAGACTTCAGTTCCTCTAACATATTGGGGGAAGGAGGGTTCGGCTCGGTGTTTAAGGTTATTTGTTTTCAATTTACTATCGGAACCTGACCTCTGTATTGAAAATATTTACTTAATTTATAGGGAACATTAATTTTTCGTCAATGTCCTTTTGCTAAGTTATCTTGATGAAATGAGGCAACGCCAAAAAGATAATTGATTGAAACAAATTATCATTCAGGGAGACTTTCAAGATGGAAGAACAATTGCTGTCAAGCAACTCGCAGCGACATCTCATCAAGGAAAGGGGCAGTTCTTGACTGAGATTGCAACTATATCTGCAGTGCAGCATCGAAATCTCGTAAAGTTGTATGGATGTTGTGTTGAGGAAGACAAGAGGATTCTGGTTTATGAGTACTTGGAGAACAAGAGTCTAGACCAAGCAATTTTTGGTAAATTAAGCAAAAGGCATTCATATAATACACTGTTCATCGCTCCAATTATCAAACTTTACATGAAGCAACGAATTATGAATTAGAATGCTATCAAACATTCACAATTTTTACAATTCTTAAACTCCAGGGAATCAAGATTAGAAAATGATCATGGAATTTGCAGCTCTATGATAAAGCATTAGATTTTAATACATCCTGCAACTCTCACATGGAACGAGCTTTAATTTCTTTGACCCTTCATGGATTGCAGGGAAAAGCAGTTTGATTCTTGATTGGTCAAAACGCTTTGATATATTGCTTGGTATAGCAAGGGGTCTAGCCTACCTTCACGAGGAGTCAAGAGTGCGTATCGTGCATAGAGACGTGAAGGCCAGTAATATCCTACTTGATGCTGATCTCAACCCGAAAATCTCAGACTTTGGTTTGGCCAAGCTCTATGATGACAAGTTGACTCACATTAACACAAGGGTTGCCGGCACAATGTGGGAATTACCACTTCCTTTCTCCTTTTGATTGTTTTTCTTTAGCAAATGTTCTCATTAGAAACATCTTTTTGCTAACCTGTATGTTGTTGTGCTATTATGTCAGTGGATACCTAGCACCAGAGTATGCTATGAGAGGGCATCTAACCGAGAAAGCTGACGTCTTTGCATATGGAGTGCTGGCTTTGGAGATACTCAGTGGAAGGCCTAACTCTGACCAAACCCTTGAGAAGGACAAGGTTTATCTTCTAGAATGGGTATGCTGACAAGCCTTTTAGAGTGTACCATTTCATAACTGATAACTGAAAACTCAATGTCGCGCCTGGTTTTTACAGTCCAGTGAACCAAAACTTTTACATGATGGTGATGTTCTACAAACTTATTATTCTTCTAAATATCTCAGGCTTGGAATCTACATGATGATAAGCGGGAACTAGAACTTGCTGATCCAAAGCTACCGACATTCAATGAGATAGAGGTCCATTGGGTCATCGGAATAGCTCTTCTTTGCACCCAAGCATCGCCTTGGCATCGGCCACCAATGTCAAGGGTTGTGGCCATGCTAGTAGGGGATACTGAAGTAGCAGATGTCACCTCGAGGCCTAGTTACTTGGCTGATTGGCAATTCATGGATGGAACCAGCAGCTTCACTGCCAACTACTTTGGTTCTTCAACCCAGAGATCCCCAAACAATGAAGTTATTTTCACATCTAATGCAAGCACACCAGCTGACACCGAAAGCAAGCCTTTGACCTCACAATTGTATGCAAACACTGGCATTGATGAGGGAAGATGATTCTTCATTTCCGGGGAAGTATATTACTGTCTAAGAGTTGTGTAATGTGAGTGCCATGAGACTTTAGCCATCGCGATCAGTAGTTGTTTTGTGCCTTAATGTTTGCTAAGAAACATCTGAATTCTGTAAAGATAGTTTGGGATATCATGTTTGCTAAATACATGTTTTCAGTGTCAAGTTCCACACAATTTGGTGTATGTTGTTTTTCCCAAAAGTAAATCTATAAGTATTTCTCAATTGGTTTATTATCTAACTATGATTAATAATAGACTATTATAGTTTACTTGGCTTCTGCTTTTATTAGCTGGTTAAGCAAGCCAAGCAAAGAGTATTGGAGTTCATTAGTGGTGCAGATGCATAGAATGGTACCTTCTTGGCATTTTAATACTAGAAAATGCCTTTTTCTGTTTGAGTTAATAACTATTTTGGTTCAAGTTGGCAAAAAAAAAGGGGTGACAAATTTAGCAAACTCTGTTCTATTCTGATAGAAAACAATAAAATCTACAACTGATACAAGAAAATAGAGCCAAATGACAAATTGAATTTTCCATAAAATAAATTATTGTGGGGGAATCAAAATTCACATTTGTTAAAGACTACATGTTAAGGGAAATGAATCTATCTTTTTTTCTATCTGACTTCCCTTTTATTTTTTCTTGCTCTTCTTTAGAAAGCAGAGAATCTAAGATCTTTAGGAAACCAAATGGGAAAGTATCTGAAGAAAATGAGCTTCTAAAGATATTGCTATAATAACCCAGGTAAAGACAATGCCACAGACATATTTTATATATACTATTTGGCTAATTCCAACCCAACTTCAGCTCTATCACTTTTCACCTCCCTCCATCTCAAAACTACAACTCTGAACTACCCTATGAACTTCACAGAATTAGAAAGATCTAAGCATATGTTTACTTTAGTCATTGAAGACTATACCGATAAAAGGACTTTGATAAGTTGAGCATTGTTTTTATCAGAACACTTAATGATCTAATAACTCATTTCCTTCAAGACTTTATACAGATAAGTGTTAGGCCATTCATGATTTATTTGGACTTTGCTTCTCTTGTGCTAAATGTCCAGTCAATCATCATCCATTTAAACTTCGTTTATTTATCAAGTACTCAATCAATCTTCATTTATTTGACTTCTCACTCAACCAATCAATATCAAAATCTTTATTTGTCTTGTTTAATCTAATCCGAGGTCAATTACACTAACAATCTTCCTCTCTAATAATTTCTCTTGTATACTAAATTTGGTCACCTTTGATCAATAATCTCCCTCCAATGGTCATCATCACATATTGTTCAAACATCAAAATTCAATCCAAACTCAACTCGAGTTTAGCCAATCTTAATTAAAGGTCAATTGCATCAACACATTCTAAGTTTGTTTAGATCTAAAGCTTCATAAACTCCTTCCAATTTAGCTAGGAATTGACCTTCATTGGGACAAAAGGTGAAATCCATCACCCTAGCAGCTCCTACCGATTTGTCCTACGACCATTGTAAGGGAGATAAATCACTATGAGCATTTTACCCAACTAAGAACTAACACGGCGAGAGAATAGACACCTCGAAAAGCTTCATAATTCTAGGTCAATAGGACATTCCTACATAACTCTACCTTAGATCAGTTGAGCCCTCCAATCCAACTGAGTGTCTAATCAAGCTGATCAAGTTGCCAAGTCACCAGACCAAGTTCTTCTGGCCAAGCTTAACAATCCACAAGTAGACATGGGTCACAATCCTCATGTGATCTTCCTACTTTGCTCAGATCTTCTCTCTATTTTTCTATGATCTTCACGTGTTTTTTATCCTCTCATGCTTATAAATATCCAAGTAGGAGGTTTAATGTCTCTCTCTCTCTCTATCTTCTCTCTTTATTTTACTATTCATCTCACCCAGAGGAGTCTTGCTAGGATGACTCAGCACATTCTAACGCCTATTGATCCATATAGGTCTGACCATGTTGGAAGAGGAAACTTTGTTAGTAATTTTCAGTGAGGTAATAGATTTCTTCCATGTCATTTTGACGTCGATTGTGGAAAAAAAAAATAAATCGAGCAAGACATTGAGATGAAATTTCTTGAAAAAAAAATAATCTTACATAATCGAAACCCCCCTAGTATATTTACTATGCTCAATGCCCCACCTATAGAAATTCTTTCCATTAAAGGGTCACTTAGATCTTACTCTCCCAAGCCTAGGCTAGGTCTCCAATTGAGTTTGTATTTCTCTTTTGCATCTAGGGGTTGGCTTGGCCTTTCTCTATCCGATCTAAGCCATGTCTTGGATTGAGTATGTATTCCCCTTTTTCATCAAAGGGTTGACTCGACCTTCCTCTTCCAAACCTAGGTTTGACCTCGGATTGAGTATGCATTCCCCCTTCCCATCAAGGGGTTGACTCGGTCTTCCTCTCATAGACCTAAGCTAGGTCTATGATTGAATATGTTTTCTCCCTTTCGATCAAGGGATTAACATGACCTTCCTCTCATAGACCTAGGCTTGGTCTGGGATTGAGTATGTATTCCTCCTTTCCATTAAGAGGTTGACTTGGCCTTTCTCTCTCAGATCTAGATCAAGTCTCAAATTGAGTATGTATTCATCCTTTCCACCAAGGGGTCACAAGATCAAAATTGGACTGACTTGGTCTTATCTTCTCCAAACTTCCTTTATTTGCTTGATCCTATTTTGGCATCTTGTTGATCTAAACACCCTAATTGTGTCTTGCACAATCTAGCTCCTTGACTCAACTTAAAGAGAGGACTTGTGTATTGGTAGTATTAACCCCATTCTAGGTTAGCAAGACACACCTATGTGGTCATACCTCAAATTGACCGAGTCCTCCAATTTGCCTAAGTCCTCAAATCTAGTTGAGTGTCTAATTTGACTAAGTTCTTCAATATAGTTGAGTTTCCAATCTTACTAAGTCCTTCAATTTGCCTGAGTTCTCTAATCTGATTGAGTGCTCCAATATGGTTAAGTGCTCCAATCTAACCGAGTGCTCCAACTTGATTGAGTGCTCAAATTTGATTGAGTTCTTTAGTCTAGTTGAGCACTCTAACTTGGTCAAGCTATCATGTCACTCTAAGTCGAGTCACCAAGCTAAGTAAGTCCGAGTTGCTGAGCCTGTCTCCTTTTTACTTTCCTATGCTCTTTGCAAATTATTTGTACTCTCATGCTTATAAATATCCAAGTATATGCTCCATAAAAGAGAGCTCGATTTCTCTTTGCTCTCTTTTTATTTTATTATTAATGGCACCCATGATCATTTAAACATCGAAGGGGTCTTTTCGAGATGACTCCTGCCACCTTCTAACAAGTGTTGATCCATGCAAGTCAAGGCCTAACCGCGTCATAAGAAGTTTCATTAATAATTTTAAGTAAAGTTGTACATAATCTAAAAGTCTAAAATTGTTTGACAATCTTAGAGAACTCCAAAAACAACATCACCATATGAGCTTTAAAAATATAAACCTTAAAATTTTAATAAAGCATCATAAATAGTAACTATAAAACTCACTCATGGCCCTCGGAGCTACGGTGCAATGATAGAGTGTCTAACTTGGCTCCCAAGTACCTACGATTTGATCCTCAACTACGATAAATTTATAGAATTTTCCTTCAAATATAGTGAAAAACTAGAAAAGTTAGGATTACTGAGACTGTCCGCACGAGCACTTATCGATTTACCTCCCTCCTTCAGGCGTAGGACAATTATAGAAGGGTCGCTAATGTGGCGGTTCTATTTTTTTTTATAACTCACTCATCATAAACTATATATTGGTGCAATCGATCTCAGGTCAAGATTGACCAAACTCGAGTTAGGCTTGAGTTGAGTTTCGATGTTTGACAATATGACTAAAGGTAAAGGATAGTATAAGGGAGATTGTCGATGTAATCTACTTCATGACAAGGCTGATCAAGCTCGAGTGAAGCTCGAGTTGAGTTTCAATATATGGATGACAATATGACTATGAGATGGTATGAGACATCCATAGACATATAGAGTTTAGCGTGAAGTCAAGTAAGTCAAGGTTGACCAGATACTTGATGAGTGAAAAATCCAAGTGGGTCAAGGAAGACCGGACACTTGGTGATCGAAGTTAAACAAGATGTTGGCAAGTGAGAAATCTAAGTGGGTCAGAGAAGATCAAACACTTGGTAATCGAAGTCCACAGGGAGTTGACAAGTGAGGAAATCCAAGTGGGTTAGGAAAAATCAGACACTTGGTGGTCAGAAGTCCAACGGGAGTTGGAAATGTTAGGGCAATCTCTTGCCATGATAAGGTTTTGATGTGTGTGGCAAAGGGTTTAAGTTAGTGTGTTATGTTGATTTGATATGTGCGTTGAAGTCGTGCAGGACTTAGTAATTCGCACATGGAGCCGTGGCGAGTTTCACATCTCATGACTCGTGCCTTGAGTCGGTGAAGGATAGCTTTGCGGAAGTCGTACGCTTGGAGCATCCGAGGGACCACCGAACGAGAAGCTTGGAGTGAAGCCGGAGGAAGTAGACTTCGAGGCAAGAGACGCGAAGGAGCATTGTAGAGTCGTGCGCCTGATGCTGCCGAGGGACGTGGCCGCGAACGAAGAGAACTTCGAAGGCGAGGGACTCCGAGGGATGAGAGTGAGCGATTGTAACCCGGGAAGGGTAGCTCTTAGGTGAAACTTGGTCATTTGGCCAAGTGTCGGATGGGTTTTCCCGACACCAGTCGACTGTCATGTCATGGCAGTCGACTGCTCTAAGTCAATGGTTCGATCGACTGGTATAAAACCAGTTTAGTGCTTGGCGATCATCGCCATGGGAGCAATCGGCCCGATGTCGACAGCCGACCGCGCCAGGAATGATCGATCGATGGCACTGTGCACGGGCATAGAATGGAGTCGACTCCATTGAGCACTCGACTGATCGAGCATCAGTCGACTGATGGTAGGATCAGTCGACTGATGTCAATACCGTTGGATGGAATCCAACGTGGAAAGCGACCGTTATTGGGCAATGACTACGGGATCAGTCGACTGATCGAGGGCATCAGTCGACTGATCCTGTGTCAACGGGAAGAAATCCTCTTCCTCTATAAAAAGGAAGGGGATGGGGCTTTGGGAGGCTAATGCTTAAGCTCTAAACTTCTCCCAAAGTGTCATACACGATTCCCTACTCTTCTACTTGTTCTAATCTCTATTCTATTGTAGAAGAGTGATCCTTGTGTAAAAGAGGTTACCTCCACCTAGCTTTGTGCAAAGGAGAGATCTAGTGGATAGATTTGGAGGAGTGATTCACCTTGGACGAATCGGACCGTGGATTAGCGGCGTAGCCGTAAACCACGTTACATCTCGTGTTTGTATTGCTTGTCTATCTTTTGTGTTGTCTTTATTTGTATTTGTATATTCCACTTGCGCTAACGCTTTATAGACGAGAGAATTCCGACATCCATCATAAGAGGGCTATTCACCCCCCTCTAGCCGGCCAATCGATCCCCAACAAGTGGTATCAGAGCCAAGGAAAGCTTGTCGAGGACTAACCGCCACAACAAGCAACATTCAAAATGGCCGGCTCAAACATCCACCCACCGAAGTTCGACGGCGAATTCTCTTGGTGGAAAAAGAGAATGGAGGTATTCTTCGAAACCGACTTTGAAATTTTGTTAATTATGGAAAACGGTTTCGAGTTGCCTAGGAACGAAAATGGGGAGCCATTGGAGAAATCAAGGTGGAGCAAGAGGCAAAGAGAAGAATATTTGGCAAATTCAAAGGCCAAGCACCACCTATACAATGTCCTCCCTCAACAAGAAGTCAATAGAATAGGAGAGTGTGCTAGCGCCAAGGAAATGTGGGAGAAACTAATAGAAATCCATGAAGGCACATCCGAGGCAAAGCTAGCAAGGAGAGATGTTCTTCGCTCTCAATTGTCCAATATCAAACTTGAAAAGGGAGAGAAGGTAAAATCCCTACACTCTAGATTTAAGAAAATACTAACCGGTTTAACAAGTGTAGGTGAAAAGCTCTCCAACCGGGATATGGTAATAAAGGTCATAGATGCCTTTCCCCAGTCCTCAAGATGGAGCTCTATGGTGGATTCGTTCTACATCTCCAAGAACTTGGAAGTAAGTACCTTGGAGGAATTCTTCTCAACCATGGAGCTTCATGAAACAATGCTTGAAGGTATACAAGAAGAGCCAAAAATCCAACCTTCAAGAGGAGTAGCTTTGATAGCAAACAAGGGGAAGAAGAAGATAGAGATCCCCTCCTCCTCCGATGACGAAGCGTCTACATCCTCCTCCATGGATAGCACCGAAGAAGCATATATGGTAAGGAGGGTAAGACTTGCTTTAAAAGGTTTTCATTTTAACAAATCAAATGATAGGAATAGAAGACCAAGGGGGAAAATCATTTGCTACAATTGCCAAGGAGAGGGACACATAAGGGATAATTGTCTCCTCCTAAACAAGAGCAAGGAAGAGAAGAAAAAGAAAGAAGAAAAGAAGAAGAAAAAGGGGAGCAAGAAAAAGAAGGAAGAGGAGAAGAAGACAAAAGAAAAGGGGAAGACCAAAGCTCTAAAGGCAAGGACTTGAGATGACCCATCCTCATCCTCCTCATCATCATCGGATGAGGAGAATGCCTTTGTCACCAATTTGGCCTTGATGGCCTTTGATGACTTGGATTGCTCTTCCTCCGAAAATGAATGATCAAGCTCAAGAGAAGAAAGCTCAAGTGAAGGGGGAGCTTCTACATCCTCCTCATCCGAAGAAGAAGAAGAGGATATGGAAACTATGGTAACGAATGTCTCTCCTAAGAAAATAGTTTCCATAATTTCTAATTTAACTAAGGACTTATTTGGAATGAAAAAGAAAAATAAAAGCATGCTTAATCAAATTAAGGCATTAGAAAATAAGCTAGAAAATGCATGTTTAAATGAAAATGATAATATCTCTTCTAGGTTAAATAATGCATGCTCACACGATAATTATGTGTCATTAGATGTTAGTGATGCATGCATAGAAGAAAATAGGGCATTAAGGGAAAAGGTAGATTATTTAACAAAAGCCCTAGAAAAATTCACTATTGGCTCCAACACCTTGAACATGATCATAGGGAGCCAAAGAGCTAGCTTCAACAAAAAGGGCCTAGAATACAAAGAAAAAAAAATGAAAAGGCCTATAAATGCCTAATAGCTAGGGGACAAGATAAAAAGAAAGTAATTGATAGAAAATGGATCCCCAAGGAGTATCTTATGAACCCAATAAGAAAGAACTTATTTTGGGTTCCAAAATTCATCCTTAAGGGTTAGAAAACCCCTAGGGTAGTCAACCATATGCAATTGACCTATGTCATATTTTGGTTGACTTAGGATAACGGGACAACGTTTTTAGAATAGTGTTGGGTGATGATAACGTGCCCATAAATAGATAATAATGCTTAAATCATGATGATTAATGTAATTTCTATGTATGGTTGCAATCATGTTTTATGATTTTGAAATTTGGCACATTATCATAAGAAATAGGTTTAAATCATACTTTAGGTGATACTTTACTTATTATCATGATATAATACCTAATGCATGATTATAATTTGATGAAAACATGTAGTTCATGATCATAATGTGAAATTAAATCATATATGTCTCTATGATCATGTAGATTGTTAGAGTGATACTTAACCTTGATAGAATTGCATGAATATATTGGTTAAGTATATACAAATACCCCCTAGGATGCATCTCACACTCACCATAGGCTACCTTGATTGAAAACTTAGCATGAGTGAGATGTTAGATGATACAAATGTCCACTAATGTCTATGGCATTTAGATGGTCATTTAAAGTATCAAAATAGCAATAATAGACCAATCATGGAGAAGACTTATGTTTAATTCATAGACATATTGCCCAAAGATCATGGTTGGATATTTCATATGTTTTCAAAACAATTTCTTAATCTAAAATCTATGTATTCATGTTTTGAAACAATTCAAAGCAAGACTAGGTGTTAAAATGGATACTCTTATGATCAAAAACCTAGTAGTTTTTAAAGCTTTTGGATTTTTGGCAAATACGTGGAAATATAATGATTTTTCATGAAAACCTATTTTTCACTAATAGATATTAAAAAAAAATGTGTTCCCCAAATTTCATGATTTTTTGAATTTTCTGAAATTTTTAACGATTTAAAATTCGTTCAAAATCGAAATCCGAAAATCATGTGTCAGATCGTATATTTGAACGATCAACTAATGGCCTGTAAATCAGACTAGTTGAGGCCGAATTCAGGTTTTAGAGCAATTTTTGGTATTTTTCCTTCTATTATACTTGATGTCATGAGTTTTTAAATTAGTGTTAATCTTTTTGATGGTGTCAAAGGGGGAGAGATAATTATGTTTAAGTAAATTGTGATAGGGGGAGGGAGAAATTGTTAAAAAGTGATAGGGGGAGAAATTTAAATTGTATGGGGAGTTTCATGGATTAAGGGGGAGTTGCATGTTGCTATATCATGTTTATGTTTACATGCTTTCTTACCTTAGAAATTTTTATCAAATGTTTTTACCTAACTTAAACGAATTACCACACATCAAAAAGGGGGAGATTGTTAGGGCAATCTCTTGTCATGATAAGGTTTTGATGTGTGTGGCAAAGGGTTTAAGTTACTGTGTTATGTTGATTTGATATGTGCGTTGAAGTCGTGCAAGACTTTGTAATTCGCACATGGAGCCGTGGCGAGTTTCACATCTCATGACTCATGCCTTGAGTCGGTGAAGGATAGCTTTGCGGAAGCCGTGCGCTTGGAGCATCCGAGGGACCGCCGGACGAGAAGCTTGGAGTAAAGCCGGAGGAAGTAGACTTCGAGGCAAGAGACGCGAAGGAGCATTGCAGAGTCGTGCGCCTGATGCTGCCGAGGGACGTGGCCGCGAACGAAGAGAACTTCGAAGGCGAGGGACTCCGAGGGATGAGAGTGAGCGATTGTAACCCGGAAAGGGTAGCTCTTAGGTGAAACTTGGTCATTTGGCCAAGTGTCGGATGGGTTTTCCCGACACCAGTCGACTGTCATGTCATGGCAGTCGACTGCTCTAAGTCGATGGTTCGATCGACTGGTATAAAACCAGTTTAGCTGGCAAGCGATCGCCGCTATGGATCGGCAATGATCGATCGAGCGGATCGACTCCATTGAGCACTCGATCGATCGAGCATCGGTCGATGATGGTAGGATCGGTCGATGCAATCTTATTGGATGGAATCCAACATGGAAAGCGGTCGTTATTGGGTAACGGCTACGGGATCAGTCGACTGATCGAGGGCATCAGTCGACTGATCTTGTGTCAACGGGAAGAAACCCTCTTCCTCTATAAAAAGGAAGGGGATGGGGCTTTGGGAGGCTAATGCTTAAGCTCTAAACTTCTCCCAAAGTGTCATACACGATTCACTACTCTTCTACTTGTTCTAATCTTTATTCTATTGTAGAAGAGTGATCCTTTTGTAAAAGAGGTTACCTCCACCTAACTTTGTGCAAAGGAGAGATCTAGTGGATAGATTTGAAGGAGTGATTCACCTTGGAGGAATCGGACTGTGGATTAGCGGCGTAGCCGTGAACCACGTTACATCTCGTGTTTGTATTGCTTGTCTATCTTTTGTGTTGTCTTTATTTGTATTTGTATATTCCGCTTGCGCTAACGCTTTGTAGACGAGAGAATTCCGACATCCATCATAAGAGGGCTATTCACCCCCCTCTAGCCGGCCAATCGATCCCCAACAGGAAAGTGGGAAATCCAAATGGGTCGAGATTGACCGGACAATTGGTGATGGAAAGTCCAATGGGGGAGTTGGCAAGTGTGAAGTCCAAGTTAGTCAAGGTTGACCGGACACTTGACACGAAGAGGAAAAGTCCAAGTAGATCAAGGAGGACTGGATGCTTGGTGTCGGGAAAGCCCTTGCAGGTATGGAGATAGGAGGCAAGGCAAGAAAAGTCCAAACTGGTCAAGGAGGACTGGATGTTTGGTGATAGGAAGTCCTGGCAGATCAAGATGACCGGATGAGTAAGTGAAGTCTTGGTAGGTCAAAGTGACCGAATGACTAGGCAAGTGAAATCCCGATAGGTCAGAGTGATCGTACTTGACAGGTGAAGTCCTAACAAGTCAAGGAGACCGAGCTTGGCAAGAGAAGTCCAAACAGGTCACGGTTGATCAGATGTTAGGCAAAGGAGATTTCAGCGGATCAAGAGTGATCAGATGCTAGATGAGAAAAGTCTTGATAGGTTGAGGTCAATAAGATACCAAGTGAAGCAAGAGTTGGGTTGATATTAGGTTGAAACTAATGTATCAGTCGACTAGTGACAGTGTTCTAGTCAGTTCAATCCAACTGAGGTGTGGGCAATCGATTGCTAGTTGAGGGCAGTCGACTGGTGCAAGTGAGTCGTGCTCGAGCAATGAGAAAGCAACAATGCTCGGGGTGCTCGGGCGATGGAGAACGTAGTGCTTGGGACGAGTGGTGCTTGGGCAACAAGGAACTTGTTGCCTAGACGCGCATTGGTGCTTGGGAACGAGACACGGAGCATAGTGCTGAGGCAATGGTGCTCGGGAAAACTGTGCTTGGATAATGTGCTTGGGCGACTATGGTGCTTGGGAAAATGGGAAACCGAGTATGTGACTCAGCAGTCAACTGCTATGGATGGGTAGTCAACTGGCTAAAGTGAAGAGTCGGGGACTCGAATGCTCAAGCAGCCGCAGTACTTGGGATGGAAAATCGGGTGCTCGAGAAAGTTACGATGCAACAGTCGACCGGCTATGGTGGTCAACAAATAGAAACCTTCGGAATCGATTGGTGAGTTTGACTGTTGGACTAGCAGTCGACTGGTGACATGGAGCAGTCGATTGATCGACTGAAATCCGACGTGAATTGAGCCGTTGTGAGTAAACGGTCAAGTGATCAGTCGACTGGAGGGTAAGACTAATCAATTGGTAGGCGGAGATCAACCGATGTCTAGCCTATAAAAGGAGGACTTGAAGTGTCAATCTCTTGGAGACTTTAAAGAGGATTGACTGCTGCAATCTAAACTTTCAAGGAGATTTCCACAGCAACCAACAAGCAATTAAGAAAAAATATTTCGTGTAGAGTGTCTCTTTTCATTTGTATTCAATTTATTTTTTACACTTGTTTTGGTTGCAACCATTATAAGCTCAGATTGTAAGAGGTTTCTCTATCTTCGGTGTGTTTCCGAAAAGGAGAAAATATAGTGGTAATTCCGCTAGAAGCGTAAGGTCATGGAGTAGGAACTGTGATTCTGAACCATGTAAAATTCGTGCGTTATGTTTGTGAGTTTTGTAATTTCTGTGTATATTTATTTTCACTGCGTACTAACGATTTATAAACAAGCACACGAACTAATACGATCAAAGAATGAGATCAAGTCGCTATTCAACCCCTCCCCCCGGTGTGTTTTCGAGAAGGAGAATATATAGTGATGATTCTGCTAGAAGTATAAGATCATGGGATAGGAACTGTGATTCCGAATCATATAAAATCCGTGTGTTATACTGTGAGTTTTGTTATTTTTGTTTATAGCACTATAAAGCTCTCTAATCGTTTCGTAATAACCTTTAAACCTCTGGTGGCTAATGTTGAGCCTAGAGCGTGAGAGAATCATATAAAATAGTTTCATTAACACCTTTTTAATGATTAAAAAAACATCCCTTTATATATATTGAGAGCTATGTTACGATGGATTCCAGTATTTATCTCGATAATTAATTAGGTTACAGTATTTCTTCCACAAATGTTTTTTGTTTAGCGTTTATATTGATCTGAAATTTAATAAATGAGAGTTGAAATTTAGACAACTAAAGGAACAATGACATAATATAAAATGATATGTACCTTAAACCTTTATTTATTTATACTGAAAATAACAAAGAGTTTTTTTTTCCAAATAAATAATTGTTGCAAGACAATAAAATCTTAATTTATGATTAAGAAATCTTTTTCTTGGATGATGATCCGGATATGAAATCACTTAGATAAGTTGGGCTCTCTAAAGTTTTAGATGAGCTTTGATAGACAAGCTTAGGCAACTGATGACTGCTTTGATAGATCGGTTTAATTTTATCTATCGGACTTTTTCTCATTATCGGATCGGACGGTGAAAGAGTTGTCATTGGGTTGGCAATGATACAGATCGACGATCTGACTCATGTCCAAAAAATATTTTGCTTCTCCTAAGCCAAGCTACGACTAAATGAGTCCTGATTTTTTTAGACAACGAAAGAATTAGGAGAGAGTCCAAGAATATCCTTGGGTGAAAGTCCAACCACACTCAAGTCAGATAGTCCGATTTCGTGGCAAAAAAGCACAAAAGTAAAAAAAAAAAAAAAACAATGACATTGAAAATAAGATTGAAATGAAAAAGAAACTTTTCTATTTTCTAAAATATTATTTTTATATAAATACGTGTCCATTCCCACCATTACATCTCTTATCTAGGACCTCTTTAATTACATATTCATCATAATCACTCAAGTGAGATGTCACAATCAGTATCCGTTTCTTCATTATTTATAATTGTCAATTTTAAGAGAGATATAATGTCGTGATCCATTTATTTATCATGTCAGATTGAGCACCATAAGTCAAGATTACTAGATAAGATCAACGGAACTCCAAGCCACTTCATAGGCTGATATGTATATTATATTGATCAATTCTCCTTCGAACCACATGCATCCATATCATACCATAACAATAATAGTATAAATTATTACATAAATATAAGAATAGAATTATAATTATTCCAATGTGGAATAGTATTCATTTTGTCATGTTGTCATTAAATAGATGATTTAGTGTTTGATTAACTGCTAATTTGGATAAGTTGCACAATAACTATCAAACATGACATTTAAGCTTTAAAGTCCTTTTATTTTCCATTACTTGTTATCCAACCATGCTTTGCTAAACCCTATAAATTTGCAGGGACAAAAAGTCAAAGGGTAAATACTCTATATGGTTTTTTCATCCTTGAAATATTGTTATTGTCAAGCCAGATCTTCCAAGAGGCCAAAGAAACAGTCGCCTCATAGCCCGACTTAGGAAGGGGCCCATAAAAACAAAATTTAAAGACTTAATCGTAATTTTTAAAATTTATGAAGTTTTTTAAATATTATTAAAAATAATTAAAGTGCATAGTAGACCTATTCACTTTCACAATCTATTCAAAAACTTTAGTTGCCAACTTTATTTTTTTATGAAAAAATATTTTAAAGAGATTAATCATAATTTTTAAAATATTGTGAGAGTTTTTTTATAATATTACAAAAAAAATTAAAAGTCACGGACTGATCTCGTCCTCTGCTTCACACTTCGCAATATCTTCTTCCGTTAACTTCTTTAATTTTTCTATCTATTTTTAATCCTAAAATTTGTATTGAATTCTAATCCATCTCCCTATCAAATTTTTATCGTCGTCTTCATCACTAGTGTCATCGTCGTCGTCGTCATTGTTTACCGTTGCACAGTCGCACCGCGATTGCTAGCATCGTCGTCGTCTCACTTCATATTAAATTGATCATTGAGGATTTGAGATGGAGTTGATCATTTTGAATGATAATTTATTTTACATAAGAAATATGACTTTATTAGTTATGTTATTTTTAATCTTAATTTCTAAAATTATATTTTGCATACTTTTACGGTATTATCCTCCCACTGATAAATAAATTCTTTTGATAGCCAAACTTAACTTTAGAATATGTAAAACATTGGTTATTTAATAAAAAAAAATTGACCGTGCGACTCATTTGATTTTAATGAAGTGTCAGAGAAAAATCGAAGTTAAATGACATGATTTATAAGTAGATTTAATTTTAAAAAGTACTTGGAAAATAATTTTATAAAAATTATACCAAGCAAACTATCATGATTAATTTTAAATTTCTCTTTTTTTATTACCATAAAATTATTATTTTACAATGCAATGTGCATTTAAGGACTAATGTTGTTTTATACACAAACAGTTCTTAAATGTTCTTTTTTTTTTAGAAAAATATGCAAAAATATATTAGCAAAAGACACAATTGAATTTATTTGGTTTTATGAAATGATATTTTATTTTTGTTTTTAATAATTTAAATATCTAAGAGACAGAGGTCATTCAATATGAAAGTTAGATGACTAGTGTTTTATATAATTATTTTAAATATTTATTAACTAATATATTATTTCTGATTGATTTATGTATTTATTATATTTTTTATTTGTAAATTAAATTTTATAGTAATTTATCATAACAAAAGAGTTTATTTTTATTATTCGCTTCAGGTCCCATCTAACACAAGTACGACTCTGGTTATTGTATATAATTTTTTTTATCAAATTCTATCCATGATAAATTAACTTTGTCGTGTCCGATTTCAAACCCGAGGGTTACGTTAGATTGTCAGTCAGCATTAAACTAAGATAAATATTTAATGAATGAATCAATCAAACTATTGAATGTAATATTTTTATAAACTTAATTAAAATTATTTATTTTAAATTAAGATCATCAAATTTAATTTAATATTGTTCTAGCTCAATTAATATTAATTGGCTTGGTGCCATCTTAGGATTCGGATTAGATCAAAGAGATTGACGTGACACTGAACATGAAATGTCAAGAAAGATACCACCATTAAATTTGTGAACTGAATCTTCAACACAATGGATCAGCTCCTTTGAAATTTTCTAATTAAGCCGTTGACGTTTCTAAAGTTTGAAAATCTTAAAAAATATTTAAAAAAAAAACATACTTCTCGTATTTTCTATCTTTTTTTAATTGGATCTCAGTAACAATACCCAATATACATGTTGAGTTATTTTTCTTCATGTAAACAACTACAAATCATAAATTATTGTATAAAAAATAATTTAAAGAGAATAACTTGTCCCTGGAGCCTTTCATCTTCTGAAAGGTAATCATTCAATTTCATCCATTAAGGGGAAAAAAAATCTCCAACGGTACGATAAGAATGAAGAAACATTTCAAAAAAAATAATTCGATTTTTTATTACGATATCGTTCGACGATGAATTTAAAAAAAATTATTCGGACGATTTTGATGCATAAAATCTGACGGATATAGTACAATTTCGATGTTGGACCATCATTTAAGGATGATACAATTGTGGAGTCCGAATTGAACCGCGAAAAAGTTGCGAGGATTTTTCTGATTTATCTTAATTTAATGGGCGATGGAAGCTACTTGAACTCCGACCTTACTCAGCTCAGCTGTTGGTGAGGCATTCCGAAGATCAGTGAGATAGAGTCGATCATTCTTAAGATTAATCAAATTGAAAGTTCAAATACATCCTTCGCGGGGACCATTAGTATGATATTTTTTTTATCAATTAATAAAAATAAAATATCTCTCATATAATTTTTTTATTTAAAATATTTTGCCTTATTTTTAGTCGGTCTGACAGTAAAAATATGAATGGTTGATTTTAAATAATTAAAAGTGCTATATTTTTTTACCAAAATACTTTGTAAGATGAAGTTGACCGAACTATTTTGCATAGAAAATTATGATAGCTTGATAATTTTTCTTTTAATAATTTTAATGATATGGATGTTGGACCATCTATGTCTAGAAATATATAATGGGTAGTCCAAATTTAAAATTGTAAATTAATTTAAACTTATTTTTTGAGTTGTTTAAGCTGATAATCTCAAATTATATTGTCGGCTTTGAAGATTAGGCTAAGTCGAACTCATGAGTCCGAGTGAATAGTTAGATCGTCGATGACAAGTGCTTGGAGCAGTCGGATCTCTGAGGTCAAGTGTCGAGTACTGAGTGTCGATTGCTCAGAAATTGAGAAGTCGAGCTCTACATTCAACGTAGATTCTTTAAAATATATTCGCCACACTTCGATGGTACTTCAAGATTATCATGGATCGTCTGTTTTTTAAAATACAACAGTGAATCACAATCCCTACCAAACACTGGTGGTCATAGTGAAGTAAGAGATATTCGAATGCTATTACAGGTTTTGTCAAGCAAGAAAAGAGGTGCGACAAAGAGAGAGAAAGAGGGGAACATGGGTGAATGAAATTATCTCTTTTTTTTTTTTGTTAAAGACTTAGATTTCTTTTATAGAAGTGCCTCCTCATGATTGATCGAAAAATTCATTAATTCTTTTTATTCATCAATAGTGAAATGTCAACCGTTTCGAATAGAAATTATATATTTTCATTAATCACATCAATGTATCTATTATAATTGAGCAAAAATATTCACGTTAATACATCCATTGTAATTGAGTAAAAATAACTCAGAAGATAAAATATTGATTCGCTCACTTGGATAAATTTTGTCCCAATCAAATCAATATTCGACCCGCACATATTATGCTCGTATATGAGTCAATTTGGTTCAGTGCAATCCGAACCTCTAAATTTGTACCCCTCCTTACACACTCACACATAAAAGAGAGTCTCTACTCATTGTTGTAAAAAGATGATACACTCACCTCGAGCCCCCGTCAATCGATTCCATAACCAACACAATTCAGTGTGAGAGATCGCCCGTTGGGCATGCGCCTAGCGGGATTCAACCCCAATTTCATTATTGCAATCTTCTACCTATTAGTTACAAAGATTGTCCCATGAAAAATTTCTACTCATATATTTATTCATAATATACATACTTATAAAACAATATAAATCAATATTTTTTTTAAATTTCTAATGTGGAGCGTCCATTCTTATTTTTCTAACAATGGATAAAAAGAAATGCATTATATTTTCTAGTGTGTGAGGTCATAGAAGAAGGTAAGGAGCAATCTTGTTCCATTTCATGCTATCGATCCGGCACTGGTCCCCGTTCGGTGCGGCGAATTGATGGCGACGTGCGAATCCTGTGCCTCTTGGACGAGAGCTCGGTCGGTGTTCCTCCTCCTCCTCCTCCTTGTTTTGCTCCTCTTGCAAGGGAGAATCGCAGCTCAAGCAAATGCTACGATCGACTGACCCAACTGTATGCGTAGATGCAAAAGTTAGCTCTTTCTTTGCATAAGTTGCAATTTTCATCTAGGTAAGTCGGTTTCAGTGTGTGGGCTGGTTTAGTTAAATTATAATTTTTCAGTAAAATGTAATAGCTCATTCAAATAGCAAAAACTGATCTATTTTTTCTAGAAAGAATGTTTCTTTGGAAACCAACAAAGAAATAGAGGCCAGTTATCATAACCTCTATCTGCAGTCAATCCTTCTCATGCACCCGATGCTAGTTGATAACTAAACTTGGGCTTTGCTTCCAGCAGATGAGAGGGCTGATCGGCTTAATTTAAATGCATTAAAGCTGACTGACCTTTGAGCTTCCAATACCACTCATTTGATTTGCTTGATTTGATGATCCAACACTATTCAACATAAGTGCTCCATCAATCCTTTTGGGTTGAATCTTAAGTCCTTGGGGTTTGGCTCAATTGGTAAGTATATAGGAGTACGTGGACTGTAAAGGTCTAAAGTTTGATCTTCAACGGAGGCATTCCTTGCCCATATACTTTCCAATATGGATTCTGATTTACCTTTCTCCTAAAAGCATGAGACAGTCACATGGAGTCATTAATGTAGCATTACTATAGATCAAACTGACATCCAAAGTGGCAATTTCAACCCAGGAATCAAATGTGACTGCACTTACAACAACAACAGCACTTGCCATATCACTCAGCTGTATCACACTACAATCTTTCTTGACACTGTTTTTGTTTGGTTCTTTTGATTTCTTGAATCCATCCATATGTTTGATTCGTCTTTACAATTCAATAGAAGTGATAGAGAAATTTATGTCGGACTGGAAAATCAGCCAAATCAACTCTACAAATAGTTATCTTTGCTATTCTATCTTTTGTGCATTTGCAGGAAGGTTTATGCGAGCCATATTGTGGTTGGACGTTTCCCCTAAGAGCTACAGAACCTACCCTACCTTTTTGATCTGTAAGAAATTATTTTCTTGTTCTGAAATTGTACGATTTCATGGTTAGACCCTCCAGAATCTCTAAAAGCAATTCACTGATTTCTGATTTGAATGAATTCTAAGCAACCTTTCTATAGAACCTTCTAAGTTTCATCATCACAGTGCCATATGCAATAGAGAGTAGATGGATACGGCTTTGCATACTGGAGCCGAGCCATGTTTCTGATACAATTACAAAATTTGTCGATGCTACTGTTTTGTTTGGACGCATTTTAAAATAGCACGTATAGTTTGTGAAATCATGGGCAGGAATCCAACATTCATAAATTACGAGGAAGCACAGTTTATACACTAATGAGAAGAAACTGAGCACCATAAAGAATGACAGTAATAAGATGAACTCTACTATTGCAGAAATTTTGCGCAGAACTATCTGACAGGACCTCTGCCTGCGTTCCTAGGAAACTTCATTTGTTGCAATAGTCTCGTATCAATATTGTCCAGACTCGAGTGAGATTCGAAAATAATATTTTAATATTTACAATACATTTAATATTATATATAATAGTATAACTAGCAGATGATTTAGGACATCCAAGATCATATGAGTGAAATTATTATGAGAAAATTATTAGAGCAATCAATCTCAGATAAAGATTAACCAAACTCGAGTAAAACTCGAGGGAAAGTCCAAGAATGAAGTCTTAGCAATGGAGAAGTCCAAGAATAAATTCTTGGTAAGAGAAAGTCTAAGTATGAATATTTGGCAAAGGAAAGTCCAAATGTGTAGTCTTGATCGTGTAAGTTCAAGTGTATAGTCTTGACAGCGAAAACCCAAGTATATAGTCTTGGCGGCGAAAGTCCAAGTATGAATATTTGGCAATGGAAAAGTACAAACGTGTAGTCTTGATTGTGTAAACCCAAGTGTACAGTCTTTGCAGCGTAAGTCCAAGTGTAATTTAGCAATGGAAGTTCCGGAGGTGCGACCTCTTGGCATAGAAAGACCCGGTAGCATGACAAAATCGATGGAAGCACTTGAAGGCTAGTGAAAGAGTGAGGAGTTGTGGACTCAAACCAAAGGTGTGAGGCTGATAGAAGTAGTTTAAAGGCTTAGATCTAGGCTAAGAGTAAATGTCAAGTATGAGGAGATCATACTTGGGTGTTAAACCTCAGTTTTGAGGTGTACCAGTCGACTGAGATTATTAACCAGTCGACTGGTCGAGTGGTCGGGCGATGGGAAGCCCGGTCGAGCAGTGCTCAGGCACGTAACTCGACACTCGAGCTCGAGCAGTCAACTAGTTGTTTGACCAGTCAACTGGTCTCAAGTGCTCGGCACTCGGGAAGTCCGAACAGCGGTTCGACACTCAGATTCAGTACTCGAGCAATCAACTGTCGTGGTATGACAATCAACTGGCCTTGGGTAGTCGGGTTGACTAAAGTACTCAGTCGACTGTGATGCTCGAGATAGAGCAGTCGACTGTCATGGATGAGTAGTCGACTGACATCAGTTGACAAGAGCATAGAATATTTCTGAGTCGACTAATGGTTATGTCAATCCACTGATTGCTATAAGCAATCGACTGATCAATTGTCTCTGATGTGGATTAGTTCGTTGTGAGATAACGGTCTTATGACCAGTTGACTGAGAGTAAGGTCAGTCGATTAATCGGCAGAAAATCAGTTCGACACAGATTATAAAAGGAGGCTTTGTAGAGAATTTTTGTTGGTCGTTTAAGGGAGCTTTTGGAGAGGAATTGTTGCTACATTCCAGGTCTTCAAAAGACTTTCAAAGCAACCAACAAACAAGTGATCAAAAGCATTCTTGTGTAAAGTGTTTTCACTTCTTCATTTTATTTGATTCTTGTATTTGGTTGTTTCTTATTGTAAGCTCTATATTGTAAGAGGTTTCTCCACCTTCGGTGTCATTCCGAGAATGAGAAGTTATAGTGGTGGCATATCACTAGAGCTCAGCCATTGAGTAGAAACTAGGGTTCCGAACTACATAAAATCTTGTATTGTGAGTATGTATTTGTTTCTGTCTTGTATACTTTGTATTTTCATTGCGCTAACACTTTTGTAGACAAGAACACAATCGAAAGAAATTGAACGGACGTTATTCACCCTCCTCTAGCGCGTCACAAGATCCTCAACAATTGATATCAGAACAAGGCTACTCTTCAAGGACTAACCACCGAAAGAGCAAAAGCTAGAGGGAAATGGATTTCAGCGACGGATTGGGCTACAACATCTTAGTTCCACCTTCTTTTGACCGCGAAGATTTTGGGTATTAGAAAGGGAGAATGAAATACTTCTTGATCAATGACATAGAGAATTGGGTCATTGTAATGGAAGAATTTGAAGCTCTCGTGGACAAAAAGGGAAGAATTTTCAAGAAGAAGAAATGGACCAAGGAACGAGTCCAAAAATTCGAAACAAATGATAAGATAACAAAAATATTAATCAATTTGGTACCTAATGATATTTTGTGCAAGATAGGAAATTTAAGGATGCAAGGGAGTTATGAAGCAAATTGGTTGAGCTCCATGAGAATCCCTCACTGGCCCAAGGGAAAGATGATGACAAGTTCGAAGAAGAAAGCTCATCATCATCTTAAGAGCGTGAAGAGTGGGAGGTTGATAGATGTTCAACATCCAAAATAGAAGAAATGGAAGAAGTCTCAACTTCTAGAATTGAGAGGGAGGTTAGATCTTCAATGTCGGAGCAAGAGGAGGAGTCTTCTACATCCGGGAATGATGAAGAGTAAGCTCATGTCTCCTCTACCAAGAAAGGTAACTCAAGCTCAAGTTTTAAAAATAAAAATCATATCATTTGCTTCGAGTTTAGGAAACAAAGACACTACAAGAGTAAGTGTCCAACAAAAGTAGAAGAAGGCACAAAAGGTCAAGAAAAAAACAAAGGAGGTCGAAACTTCAATATGCAAGGGAAAGGAGCACATAGTGTGTTTCTCTTGCAATCAAAAGGGTCATTACCGGAGCCAATGTCGAAGGGAAAGACACCCTAGGAAGGAAAAGGAAAAGAGCTCATGTGTAGGGGAGCTTCTACGATAAAGCCCAAGGTATCACATTTTAATGCACTTGCAATTTATCATAAAAAACATGCTAGAAATAATTTTTATTGTTTAGGCGCTAAACATCATGAAATTAGAACTAAAGACAATTCTAGTGCAATTACCTCTAAAACTACACTACCTAAGGAAACCATTAGAAAAGAGTAAAAGAATCTAGGCAATAACCCCTAAGAAAGATAGACATATGCCTAGGAAGAGAAAGAATGTCCAAGGAAATAATAGACAAACAAAACTTGAGAAATTAGAGGAAGAAAATCAAACTTTAAGGTCAAAACTTAAAATTTTTAAAAAGACCCATAGAAGGATGGAAAATATGATTAAAGGGTCAAATGGATAAAATCTAGGTTTTATGAGGCAAAATCTACCTAAGGATAAGAAAAGTTTGGATTACAAGTCTAAGTCCAAAGAAATCAAGTTTTCTTATCATAATGTTCCATTTAACTATGGAATCACCCCTAGGTCTAAGAATATCAAGGTTACAAGGGAAGTCATCCCTAGAGTTGACCTTGATAAGAGTCAAGTGACTAAGACTTCTAAGAAGTATAGAAAAGTCACTATGAAGGTTACAAGGAACGATATCCCTAGGTTTAACCTTAATGAGACCCAAATGACCAAGGCTTCCAAGAAGCCTAGTAGAGTCATTAAGAAGGTATCAAGGGAAGTCATCCCTAATAAATACCTAGAAAATAGAAGGATCTCCAATAGGTATTAGGTTCGTAGAAGTGTGATTCATTCACGCTAAATGAGTTTAAGGTGTGTTAACTTAAAATAGAAAGGTAGTTAACCTAACCATAGTGAAGTTGACACTTTAGAGCATTTCGAGGTATAATGATACTTTGAAAATGAAAGTGGATTTATGATCCTAAAAGGTTTTAGGATATGCTAATAGAAATAATGGAAGTTTGAAAAATTGATCATAATTGACACAAATAGGTTAAAGTCAATAGTGTGTCCAGTTGGAATTTTGGCACACTTGAGGGATTTGGTTGTCATTATGACAAATTTGGTATTTGGTATAATTTTAACAAATGGTAATTAGGTACAAAACTTAGGTATCTCTATACTTTTATATTATATATTTGTCATGCTTTGTTTGCCATAATCCATGTCATGACATCATGCATTATGTGATTATTTAAAATATCATGATGGTACTTAGGTTAATTTTATCATGTCATGACATCATGTATCATTAGCAATGCTTCTAAATTATGCAATCAATATATGTCATGATCATATTCATGCATCAAGATTATTAATTTAAATTTAAGGACAAATGAAATGATTTGATATACTAAGTAAGGAGATCAAATTAGATATGCCTAGATAGTAATGCATGACCCTTAGTTTAGGAAAGAACAAAATCAACATCTCACAAAGACTATAGGATGACATGTATGTATATTGAAACACTCTAAGACATATGTAAGATGTTAGAAAAATGAGTTAGGTTTAATGTGCTTATATGGTACATCAAAATAAACTCAAACTCTTTAAATCATATGATTAAATCATGAGGAAAGCTTATGTACAAGTTATGTACAACCCATAGATCATGATTGAAAATAAGGTTTGAAAATAATTTTAAAATTATTTTGGAAAACCTTGGTGAAGTCTATCTTTTGTTAATAATCACCATTGATAAGATTGATACAAGTTAGGCAAAAATATTGAAGTTTTCAATGATTTTCAACTTTGTATCATTCTCTTAAACTATTGGGTATTTTCATAGAAAACTATTTTTCTCCCGTAGTATTTAGCATAAATAATGTGTGTGAAATTTCATAATTTTTTGAAAATTACGGAATTATTTATGCATCTTCAAAACTCATCTAAAAATTCTGATTTCTGCAAATACAAAAACCAGTCGACTGATACATTTGATTTTGGTTGAACATGATTTTTTAGCTAATTATCAACAACCCCAAGTACCCTAACCACTTCTAACCCTATAATATACTTAGAGAAGTATTGGAAGGGTGATATTTTCATTTAAAATGATTAGAAGAGTTAATTAGGGTGAAAATCGATTTTTAAGGGAGGTTAAAGTTCAAGTTTGAACTTTTACCCTTATGTTTGATTGTTTAAATTTTCTATAGGCTCAGGAACTCTCCAAGAATATTATTGGTGCAATGGTCAAGACGGAGTAAGCCTTTAGGGGGAGTTTGTCCATCAAGGCATGATGGATGAAGTTCAAAAGGGGGAGAGTGAAGAATTGTCTTTCATTTAGTGATAAGGGTTTTATCACTAAGGAGAATAAAGGCATCCAAGAAGAATTTGGATAAAGGGGGAGAATGAATGATCTCATTGGAAGATGAGAGACTTTTTGATGTATGACAAAGGGGAAGAAATGAAGGGTTTAAGTTAGGAAACCTCCATTATGCTTTGGCATAAGAAGAGGCAAGTTGGGCTTATGGGTTAGCCTAACTTAAAGGTATTGTCAAATATTAAAAAAAGAGTGATTGTTGGTGCAATCGACCTCAGGTCAATGTTGACCAGGCTCGAGTGGGATTTGAGAGTGTTTTTAATGTTTGACAATACGTTTAACATTATGTATGATAGTATGATTAGTGGATGGTTTGAGGCATCTAAGATCATATGAGGGAGATTGTTGGAGTAATTAACCTCAGGTCAAGGTTGATCAAGCTCAAGTAAAACTCGAGGAAAAGTCCAAGAGTGAAGTCTTGACAATGAAAAAGTCCAAGAATGGATTCTTGGCAAAGGAAATTTCAAATATGGATACTTGACAAAGGAAAGACCAAGGGTGTAGTCTTAGTCGTGTAAGTGCAAGTGTGTAGTCTTGGTCGTGTAAGTTCAAGTGTGTAGTCTTGACGCCGAAAGTTCAAGTATGGATACTTAGCAATGCAAAAGTCCAACTGTGTAGTCTTGACCGTGTAAGTCCAAGTATGTAGTCTTTGCGGCGAAAGTCCAAGTATGGATACTTAACAATGGAAAAGTCCAAGGGTGTAATCTTGGTCGTGTAAGTCCAAGTCTATAGTCTTAGCAGTGTAAGTCCAAGTGTAACTTGACAATGGAAGTTTCGGAGGTGCGACCTTTTGCCAAAAGAAGACTCAGTAGCATGACAAAACCGATGGAAGCACTTGAAGGCTACGCAAGAGTGAGGAGTCATGGATTCAAACCAAAGGCATGAGGCTGATAGAAGTGACTTGAAGGTTTAGGTTTAGGCTAAGGGTAAGTGTCAAGTATGAGAGGATCATACTTTAGTGTTAAACCTCAGTTTTGAGGTGTACCAGTCGGCTGGGGTAATTGACCAATCGATTGGTCGAGTGGTCGGGTGATGGGAAGCCTTGCCAAGCGGTGCTCGGGCATGCGACTAGGCACTCGGGCTCGGTCAGTTGACTGGTTGTTTGATCAGTCAACTGATCTCAGGTGCTCGACACTCGGGAAGTCCGAACATGGGCTTAACACTCAGACTCGACACTTGGACAGGCGACTGTTGTGGTATGACAGTCGACTGACCTCGGACAGTCGGGTTGACTAAAGTGCTCAGTCGACTGTGGTGCTCGGGATAGAGAAATCGACTGTCATGGATGGACAGTCGACTAGCTTCAGTTGACAAGAGCACAAAATGTTTCTGAGTCGATTACCGGTTCATGACAGTCAACTGATGGCTATGTAAGTCGACTGATGGCTATGTCAGTCGACTGATGACTATGAGCAGTCGATTGATGGCTATGAGCAGTCGACTAATCGACTGTCTCCAACATGGATTAGTCTATTGTGAGACAATAGTCTTGTGACCAGTGGACTGGGGGTAAGATCAGTTGGTTGATCAATGAAAAATCATTCCGATGTAGATTATAAAAGAAGGTTTCATGGAGGATTTTTGTTGTTGGTTTAAGGGAGCTTTTGGAGAGAAATTATTGCTGCATTCCATGTCTTCAAAAACCTTTCAAAGTAACCAACAAACAAGCGATTAAAAACATTTTTTTGTAAGTGTTTTCATTTTTTCATTTCATTTGCTTCTTGTATTTGGTTGTTTCTTGTTGTAAGCTCTATATTGTGAGAAGTTTCTCCACCTCCAGTGTTATTTCGAGAAAGAGAAGTTATAGTTGTGGTATATCACTAGTGTTCGGTCATGGAGTAAGAATTAGGGTTCCGAACCATATAAAATCTTATGTTGTAAGTGTATATTTATTTTTATCTTGTGTACTTTGTATTTCCGCTACACTAATATTTTTATAGACACGAACACAATCAAAAGAAATCAAACGAACATTATTCACTGCCTCTCTAGTGCGTCACAAGATCCTCAACATCACTGACATGTGATACTTGTAAGATTCTTTTGCACCTCAAGCATTGTTTTCCATCATCTTTGTATTTAATACATTCCCATAACCAACAGAAGTTTAGGCACCAATGCCTTATCAGGGAAAGTACCACCAGAACTTGGGAATCTTCAAAGATTCATCACATTGTAAACATTTCTTTTAAATCTTCCCTGACTTGGTTGTTCCTTCATCCTACTTGTTCTAATAACAATATGCTCCGCACAAGCTATCTTGTCAGTATACCTTGCATTAGGAAAAACATGATTAAGAATTTGAAATATCTTGATTAGCCCATTTCAGAATATGGAGGCGTACGCATAGAAAGAAATGTGATAACCTTCTATAAGAATTTAACTGTTATTAATACGTTACCCTCCGTCACCACAACTGTAGCTATCGAAGAACTTAATTTAGAAGATGAATACATTCAGATCAAGAAAATGATTTATTATTCCATTGGACAATCATCCCAAAGCTTCAAAGAGCAATTTGGACCTTTGCTCAAGGAATTGAAGGACCAAGGATATATAGGAGAGAATCCTCTCCTACATTGGTCAAAAAATCAAATTCTATACCAACTAGACGTAATGAATTCAAATTTCACCATCGAAGATGGACCACTAAAGCACCTAACTCCAAATCAAAAAGAAGCATTTACAAAGCATGTAACAACCTTGCTTAAGCTGGGAGTTATAACTGACAACAAAGGTGTTGGAGATTCTGGGATCTTGTGCAGTGGAATAAGCGAATAAAAATAATTTTTTATTACATCCTAGACATCCTCTGGGGACTAGGAAAACTTGTTTTGGCATAATCACATGAAAACATGCAAGGAGAAAGAGAAGTTATACCTTCGGGATTCTTTTGAATCCGTCGAAACCATAAGCAAGACCAACGGGTCTTGCCTCTATCAGTATCCATGCTAGGATCACCTGAGACAACTCCTAGAGCAGTAAGTCTTTGTCTCCGATTGGTGCTAGCCAACCGGTGGAGACAAGGGAAGAGGAGAGAGAAGAGAGCGACGACGGCTACCAAGGGAAAACCTAAAAACAAAATCTTAGTCAAAGATTATCAAGGGATATATTTATATATCTCTTGATTAGGTCATCTTAGGAGGCTTAAACGGAACATATCTTACCATAATTATCCCATAATTAAGGTAAGAACAACCCAGGAATTTCTATAAAGAGAAATCTCCAAAATCGACGGAGACGCGACACGACCGTGTGGATTCACATGGCCGTGTGAAAACACATGGCCTGGCCGTGTGTCTCTCTGGGGCAGCTCAGACTTTGTCAATTTGCGGCCAGAGCCAGGCATGGCCCGTGCCAAGTTAGGCACGACCGTGTGAGGCTTTGTATGATCTGTTTGACTTCGTTTAAGTGTGATATGGCCTTGCTAAGTCCAACAAAGTCATAGGAGGTTCCATAGCCTCCATTTCGCACCCCCCTTGGTCTGGTCCAACCAGACATATCCTCTCTCAACGAGAATCTCATTCTCATACTTGTTTTACATCTCGAGATCACCCGTAGTGCGTGTGACCCAATAGGTTTCCAGTTATGTTGGTCATTCATAATTAACCCTTTAATTATGAATAGATCATGAGTGACATCTAGCAATACATCATGACCCCCAATTAACCGGAAAGTCTAAATCGACTTCAGAACATTTTCTGAACCCTTCAGAAGCTACAGTTGTTCGTGTTTTGTTCCTTTCACTCATCCTATACCCACTTGGTTCAGGACATGGTCTCTGTGTTCGTCCCTACTAGGCTGACTACGTCACACCTAGCCCAAGTTAATTTTCTTGTCCTATGGATTCAAGTTACTCCTACATGTTCCCAAGAAGATCATCTTCTTAACATGCTTGCTCTGGCTAGAGACTTCTGAGTAACAATCCTGACAAGAGACCTAGGGTATACATCTCCTTTATCAGAAGTGGTGAATCCTCTGTTGGCTATTCAAACACCTTCGATCACTTTAGCTTATACCCAATCATCCCGGAGTTACACCTACTATGTAGATGGCTGCGAAGAAGTCAAAGTACAAGGCGCCATGATCAAGGTGACTTGAATACCTTAAGTCTAAGGAAGCTCGCACTCAAGCCGTAATGAGATCTTCAACGACATATAGAACCATATGAAGTCTCATAGTAGGTCACTCCAATGAACTAGTTACCATAACTAGCATCCACATGTTCACTCTCAGCATCCCTATGCTTCCATTCAATGAGTACCGAATGCTTGAATAAATCGAGGAGCATAACATGTGCTAGTCTCACAGAATTGATGATGTTCAATCTCCTCAATTCATCGACTAGGGATAGTTTCAATACTTGCATATTTACACATGATGAGATACCCACTAATTGTGATTCAATCACAATTTCTCTCCGTATTGTGACTTCGATAGATATGTGTTTAAGATCCAATCAAATACATAGATAATGTATACTCAAATAGTGAATTTTATTAATAACTTCTAAGGTGATTGTCTTAGGACACCTTCAATTATATCAAACTCCCACTTGACCTACAGCCAATCGCCTTGGTATCTAATACCATAGGCCTCTATATGTCTCTCGAATTTTTCTTGGGGAAGAGACTTTGTCAAGGGATCTGTTAGATTCCTATCAGTGGGAACTTTTTCTATTTGTACGTCTCTTCTACCAATGATCTCTTTGATCAGATGGTAACGGTATAGTACGTGTTTGGATCGCTGATGAGACTGTGGTTCCTTCGCCTGTGCAATGGCGTCATTGTTGTCGCAGTAAACCAGTAATGTTTCAACAATGCTCGGAACTACTCCAAGTTCAGTAATGAACTTCTTAATCCAGAATGCCTCCTTTGCTGCTTCAGAAGCTGCAATGTACTCTGCCTCCGTAGTAGAATCAGCAACGGTATCTTGTTTGGAACTCTTCCAACTCACCTCACCTCCATTCAAGATGAATATGTATTCAGACTAAGATTTGAAATCATCCTTATCTGTTTGGAAGCTGACATCAGTATACCCGCTTACTACCATATCACCTCCTCCATATACCAAGAACAAATTCTTAGTCCTTCTCAAGTACTTAAGGATTGTCTTGACAGCCACCCAATGGTCCATACCAGGATCCGACTGGTATCTACTCGTAACGCTCAAAGCATATGATACATCGGGCCTCGTACATAATATAACATACATGATCGATCCTATAGTTGACACATATGGGATCTGACTCATGCGAATCCTCTCGTCTTCAGTGCGTGGGCACATAGACTTCGAAAGGTGAATCCTATGCCTCATGGGAATAAAACTTTTCTTGGATTCTTCCATGCTAAACCATTTTAGCACTTTGTCTATGTATGTAGACTGCGAAAGACCAAGCAATCGATTCGATCTATCTCTATAGATCTTAATCCCCAAAATATAGGTTGTTTCTCCCATGTCTTTCATGGAGAATATTTTGGACAACCAAACCTTGACTGTATGCAAAACAGGAATATCATTTCCTATAATTAATATGTCATCAACATACAATATTAGGAATACAACCGTACTCCCACTAACCTTTTTATACACACAGAGCTCCTCAAGATTTTGTGAGAAATTGAACTGTTTGATTGTCTCATCAAAACGGATATTCCAACTCCTGGATGCTTGCTTCAATGCATAAATGGAACGTTGAAGCTTGCATATTTTGTTTTTGTCAATGGATGTGAAACCCTCAGGTTGTATCATATATACATCCTCAGGCAGGTTTCCATTAAGGAAAGCTGTTTTCACATCCATCTGTCATATCTCATAATCAAAATGAACCACTATGGCTAGGAGTATCCGAATGGATTTAAGCATAGCTACTGGTGAAAATGTTTCATCATAGTCAACACCTTGCCTTTGACGATAGCCTTTTGCCACTAATCTAGCTTTATAGGTAATAATATTATCGTCCATGTCGATTTTCTTCTTAAAAACCCACTTGCACCCTATAGGCGTTATGCCTTCGGGTGGGTCTACCAAGTTCTAAACCTGGTTTTCATACATGGAATCCACTTCCGATTTCATGGCTCTTAGCCATCTATCCCTGTCTGAACTATTTAGTGCCTCTTCGTAATTAGTAGGTTCCTCATCATCTATGAGCAACACGTCATTAGATTCACTTATGAGAAATCCATATCTCTCAGGAATCCTACGTATCCTACTAGATCTACGAGGAGGTTGTGTATTATCAGGTTTAGCTATTACCTCATCCGAATGAGTAATCAACTGTGGTTCTTAAGTAGGCATCTCTTCTGTGTCTACCGAAGCCTCTTGAACTACACTTAGTTCAACCTCACTCCCACTATTTTTCTATAAGAGAAACTCCTTCTCTAGGAATACAGCATGCCTTGAAACAAATACCTTTTGTTCCAAGGGATGATAGAATTGGTAACTCCTTGTTTCCTTAGGGTAACCAATAAATAGACACTTATCAGACTTAGCCTCCAGCTTGTCTGATACTGTCCTCTTCACATAAGCAGGACAACCTCATATCTTCAAATAAGATAAATGAGGTTTTCTACTTTTCCACATCTCATATGGAGTAGTAGAGATTGCCTTAGTCGGGACTCTATTTAACAAGTAAATAGCGGTCTCGAGTGCGTAACTCCAAAAGATTTTTGGAAGACTTGCATGATGCATCATTGACCTAACCATGTCCAACAAGGTTCGATTTCGCCTTTCAGCCACACTATTATGTTGTGGCGTGTAAGGTGGAGTCCTTTGGGACAAGATGTCATTATCCCTTAAATAATCTTGAAACTCTTGGCTTAAGTATTCACCATCTCGATCCGATTGAAGTACTTTAATACTTTTACCAAGTTGTTTCTCTACTTCCTTTCTAAAATCTTTAAACGTTTCAAAGACTTCAGACTTGTATCTTAATAGATACAAATACCCATATCGTGAATAATCATCGATAAAGGTAACGAAGTAGCTATAACCTCCTATGGCATGAGTTGACATTGGTCCTCATACATCGGTATGTATAAGGCCCAATACCTCAACTGCTCATTCCCCCTTTCCTCTGAAAGGTAGTTTAGTCATCTTTCCTTTTAAGCATGAAACACATGTGTCTAATGAACCGGATTCATAAGACTCCAAAACGCCAAGCCTCTGCAGTTTAGACATGCGTTCATTGCTTATATGACCAAGACGACAATGTCATAATTGCGAGGTTAATTGATTATCTAACTTAGCGCGTTTGCTATTTGATTCGATATTGAATATCTAGTTGGATGTATCTAACATGTAGATCCCATTATTTAATATCCCAGTAGTATAAAGAACACCATTTAACGTAATGTAACAACAATTATTACTAAACGTCAAATGATAATCTTTCTTATTCAAACATGAAATAGAAACAATGTTCTATATTAATGTAGGAATATAAAAATAATCATCCAACTCTAAGACTAGTCCTGTAGGAAGTCACAACATATAAGTGTCCTTGGCTACTGCAGCAACCTTTGCTCCATTGCCAACCCTTAGATCTGCTTCTCCCTTAACCAGTTTTCTTTTGTTCCTCAACCCCTGTATGTCATTACATATATGTGAGTCACACCCGGTATCCAATACCCAAGTGCTAGAAGAAACAGTATGACATTCAATAACAAATATACCTGAAGTAGATTGGGCATCAGATGCCTTCTTCTGCTTCAGTGACTCCAGATATTGCTTGCAGTTTCTCTTTCAATGTCCATCATTGCCACAATGATGGCAGGTGTCCTTGGGAGTTATTTCTTCCTTCTTTACCTTCTTCTTCCCTTTAGCTTTTGTTTTTGACTTCCTCTTAGAACCTTTCTTTGAGGAGTCAACTAGCATCACCAACTTCTGTTCATTCGCAACAGATGACTCCACTGTTTTGAGCATATTGATCAATTCAGGAATCGTGAACTCAATCTTATTCATCTGATAGTTCATCACAAATTGTGAATAGCTACCAGTCAGATTGTGAAGAATTAAGTCAATACTTAATTCATGGTCCATGAAAAATCCTAATGATCTCAATCGCTCAATATAGCTATTCATCTTTAGCGCAAACTGCACTGCAGATGAACCCTCCTACATCTTCGAGTGAAAGAGAAGATGGGTGACCTCGAACCTTTCAGATCATGCATGCTCATCGAACAACTCTCAAAGATGGAAGACAATTATATTAGCATTCATATGCTCATGTTGCTTCTGCAACTCAGGAGACATCGATGCTAGCATAATGCAGCTCGTCATCTCAAAGTCAGCAACATGTTTCTGGTAAGCCAACTTTTGGTCACCAGATGTATTGTCTGCAGGAGGTTAGGGAAGAGCCTCTTCAAGGACATAAGCTAGCTTTTCAGCCTTGAGAACAATTCTCAGGTTGCGAAGTCAGTCCATGAAGTTTGGCTCAATCAATTTTTTGTTGTCCAAAATCGAACGTAAATTAATAGAGGTTGACATGTTATTCTAATTAGTACCTATACATACAAAAAGAGGTGTATAAGAGAGATGAATTTATAGTAATGTAAACAATTTACATTAACAAGAAACTCTTACTATTTTTATCAAATTCAATAGCCCTCACTTTGAATTCGAGAGATGGTAGGTGATCTCTTAGTGGGTTGATATCCATTATGACTAAGAACAACCTTGGAGAGAGTCCAACAAATTATTCATAGTCATAATGTTAGGTATCAACAGTACCCATTATATATCAAATATATAACTATCACTTTATGTTATCAACTAATTGAATGTTCACATATACATTAGGTTGTTAACTCATTAACATATATACATCCAATGAATATCACCTAATTGCACCTCTGTCCACATTGACCTTGGAGGGAGTCCAACAAATCAATGCTTTCAGTTAGGGTCAGCCCATTAATCATGAGATCGAATTTAAATGATTTGAACACATCCAATTTATAAGCCAGGCTTGGAGAGAGTCGAACAACTCAAACTTGAAATTGATCTCTGGTCCTTACCATTTAAAATAAACATCGAATCTCATATGAATTGAACATGCACGATGTCATGTCAGGCTTGGAGGGAGTCCAACAACCCAAACATTAAAATGAACTCTGGTTCAACCATATTAATGGAAGGTGTTAGCTCTAATATTTGCACGAGGGATTTCATATTATTATGAGTCTCATCTAAAAGGAAATAAATCTAAATATGGAAAAACCAAGGTCACATTAGGAAATAAATTTCCCGATGTGAACGTGAGTCTATGCTTAGGCTCTAACGATGCGGCCAACACCTTCGGTGTTTCCAAGCGCATCCTCGGTATTTCTTTTTAGATTACAAACATATCCTATATGTAAAACAAGCATACTCTAATCTATCATATAGATAAACATGGCACAGATATATTAAAACATCAAACATGCTTTAAAATTTCTCCTACAACATGCAATCTATGCCAAAAGAACAAGGTGGCTCTGATACCACTTGTTGGAGATTCCGGGATCTTGCGCAGCGGAATAAGCGAATAAAAACAATTTTTTATTACATCCCAGACATCCCCTGGGAGCCAGGAAAACTTGTTTTGGCATAATCACATGAAAACACGCAAGGAGAAAGAGAAGTTATACCTTTGGGATTCTTTTGAATCCGTCGAAACCACAAGCAAGACCAATGGGCCTTGCCTCTATCAGTATCCACGTCGGGATCACCTGAGACAACTCCTAGAGCAGCAAGTCTTTGTCTCCGATTGGTGCTAGCCAACCGATGGAGACAAGGGAAGAGGAGAGAGAAGAGAGCGACGACGGTTACCAAGGGAAAACCTTAGCCAAAGATTATCAAGGGATATATTTATATATCTCTTGATTAGGTTATCTTAAGAGGCTTAAATGGAACATATCTTACCATAATTATCTCATAATTAATGAAAGAACAACCCAGGAATTTTTATAAAGAGAAATCTCCAAAATCGATGGAGACGCGACACGACCGTGTGGATTCACACGACCTGGCCGTGTGTTTTCACATGGCATGGCCGTGTGGATTCACATGGTCATGTGAAAACACATGGTCTGGTCGTGTGTCTCTCTGGGGCAGCCCAGACTTTGCCAATTTACGGCCAGAGCCAGGCACGACCCATGCCAAGTTAGGCACGGCCGTGTGAGGCTTTATATAGTCCGTTTGACTTCGTTTAAGTGCGATATGGCCTTGCTAAGTCCAACAAAGTCATAGGAGGTTCCATAGCCTCCGTTTCGCACCCCCCTTGGTCTGGTCCAACCAGACATATCCTCTCTCAACGAGAATCTCATTCTCAGATTTGTTTTACATCTCGAATCACCCGTAGTGCGTGTGACCCAATAGGTTCCCAGTTATGTTGGTCATTCATAATTAACCCTTTAATTATGAATAGATCATGAGTGGCACCTAGCAGTACATCATGACTCCCAATTAACCGGAAAGTCTAAATCAACTTCAGAACATTTTCTGAACCCTTCAGCAGCTACAGTTGTTCGTACCTTGTTCCTTTCACTCATCCTATACCCACTTGGTTCAGGACATGGTCTCTGTGTTCGTCTCCACTAGGCTGACTACGTCACACTTAGCCCAAGTTAATTTTCTTGTCCTATGGATTCAAGTTACTCCTACATGTTCCCAAGAAGATCATCTTCTTAACATGCTTGCTCTGGCCAGAGACTTCTGAGTAACAATCCTGACAAGAGGCCTAGGGTATACATCTCCTTTATCAGAAGTGGTGAATCCTTTGTTGGCTATTCAAACACCTTCGATCACTTTGGCTTATACCCAATCATCCCGGAGTTACACCTACTATGTAGATGGCTCCGAAGAAGTCAAAGTACAAGGCGCCATGATCAAGGTGACTTGAATACCTCAAGTCTAAGGAAGCTCGCACTCAAGCCGCAATGAGATCTTCAACGACATATAGAACCATATGAAGTCTCATAGCAGGTTACTCCAATGAACTAGTTACCATAACTAGCATCCACATGTTCACTCTCAGCATCCCTATGCTTCCATTCAATGAGTACCGAATGCTTGGATAAACTAAGAAGCATAACATGTGCTAGTCTCACAGAATTGATGATGTTCAATCTCATCAATTCATCGACTAGGGATAGTTTCAATATTTACATATTTACACATGATGAGATATCCACTAATTGTGATCCAATCATGATTTTTCTCATGCTATGCACCGTATTGTGGACTTCAATATATAAGTTTAAGATCCAATCAAATACATAGATAATGTATACTCAAATAGTGAATTTTATTAATAACTTCTAAGACGATTGTCTTAGGACACATCTCAATTACATCAAAAGGAAGATGTCTCTTGCAGGAGTATTTCAACAAATAACTTTAGTGGTTCAATCCCTCCTGAGTTTAGAAATCTAACAAACTTGGAAGAATGGTTATGATACTACCATAATCTAGCTAAGTGTATGAGGTGAGGAGTTAGGAGGATGGTTTACGTAGACTGAAGGTTAAGATCAGCTTGGAGAATAAGTCAAGGGTCGAGTTGAGGAAGGTCATCTCAGAGAACAAGTGGAGAGTCGAGCTAAGGAAGGTCAGCTCTAAGAACAAGTGGAGAGCTGAGTTGTGGAAGGTCAGCTTGGGGAATAAATCGAGAGTCGAGCTAAGGTTGGTCAGCTCGAAAAACAAGTGAAGAGCTGAGTTGAAGAAGATCAGCTCGGGGAATAAATTGAGAGCCGAGCTGAATAAGATCAGCTTAGGAAGTAGAGTGAAGGCGGAGCTCAGAAGGAATAGCTCAGAAAGCGACGTGAATGACATATCAGAAAGAGGACAACTCAGAAGGCAGATCGACTGGTAGATTAAGAGTTACTTAAGATAGATATTCAATTATTGAGATTTATGGGGGAAATAATGAGAAAGGAGAACAATATATTAACGTCCATGGGCCTCTTTACAAAGGAAGAAGCGATCAGGTTGTTAAGAGGTGGAGACCTCATAAAATATTCTTTTATCAGTTTGTTATAACGAAAGCATACTTGCCATCCTTGAGGATACCCACTGGAGACTCTTCAAGGGTCACATAAAAGAATCATTCTCTAACGGCCTAAGGAAGAGCTTCACCTAGGTCCACGTGGATGGTCACCATTCCAGCTGGTTATGTCACAACTTGCTCTAGGGTTAGAGGGGGGATAAAAGGGAGAAGGGAAGAAGGAAGAAGGGATCTAATCTGATTCTACATATATTTTTACTATTTTCTGCTACAGTTATCTTCTTCATTACTGTTGCTACTTGTTTTCTCTTCCTCGTACAAGCTCTAACTTAAGCATCGAAGGATCCCTGTCGGGTAGGTCGGTGGTGGTCTAACGTGTGTTAACTTTCACAGGGAGCAAGAAAAACTCTTACTGTTGCGATCGGAGAGAACCCCTCTTTAACAGCACATCTTTGAGGAGAAAATTTTATGTCGCATCAGTTGACGCCATCTGTGGAAACTTTTACTAAGCAAGACGTTAAGATGCATCTTCAAGAGATCCCTCCCCCGGCTACCTCCTCCGCTGAAGAAGCTCCCCTCACCTTATTACCTTTCCAACTAAATGCCCTGTAGAGAATGCAGTATCAGAGGCATTGGTGAAGGAGAGAAAAAGAATGGAATATTTTCAACCTCATTCTGGCAAACCCGCCCGAAGAGAGCCAAACATGGAGGACCTTCTCATATTCTTGCACCTGGTCCTCAAGAGACGGAGATACTGTATGGGGAAGGACTCATGAGAGGAGGGGATCGATATCACTTTCCTGTGTTACCTGTAAAAAGGGAAGGTCAAGGGGAGAGTCACTCCACCAAGATTGTGGAAACATATGAATCTTCCTCTTTCACTGAAGACATATCCTTAGAGGATCCACCTCCTCACTTTTGTGCCTCTAATATTGGATTATATAATGATACTTCTGACCCTGAAGAGTATTTATCGCAGTTTGAAAGTACAGCTACGCTTCATCGTTATTCTGATGTCATCAAGTGTCGGACCTTTTGCACCACCCCCATCGGCTTCCGCACAGATATGGTTTGGATTGTTACGCCCTGGTTTAATTTCCGAACATGTTAGTGTTACTATGCAGAATTCGATCCTAGTGTACCAAATAGACTGCCAAGTTCAAAGAAAAAACATGCAGATTTGTTTGTAGCTGTTTCAGTTGGAGTTTTAGTTCTAGGATTGTTGACTATACGAGGAATTATTTTCTTGAGACAAAGACAAAGAAGCTTAAGCGAAGAAGTAGGTAATAGTTGCTTGCAAGTCTGATGCCATGGATCACCGTCTGTTAATTGATTGATCAAACTCTTTTGCACTTTCAGTATTAACATGACTAGATGTGAAGCCTTTCACCTTCAGTTATGCTGAACTAAGGACTGCAACTGATGACTTCAATTCCTCTAACATATTGGGGGAAGGAGGGTTTGGCTCAGTTTTTAAGGTTAATTTCTTTTGGGTTTATTATCATCAGCACCCAACCTCTGTATTCAAAATATCTACTTTATTTATTGGAGTTATTCATCAGTGCCCCTTTCTGCTAAATTATCTTAATGAAAATGAGGCAATGCCAAAAAGATACTTTATTAAAACAAATACTCTACCATGCAGGGAAAACTTCAAGATGGAAGAACAATTGGGAGAACAAGAGTCTAGACCAAGCAAAAGGCATTCATATGATATGCTGTGCATTGCTCCAGTTATCAAACTTTACATGAAGTGACTAGTTAAGAATTAGAACGCTATCAAACATTCACAAGTCTTACAATTCTTAAACTTCTGGGAATCAAGATTAGAAAATGATCATGGAATTTGCAGCTCTACGATAAAGCATTAGATTTTAATACGACCCACAACTCTCACATGTAACAAGCTTTAATTTCTTTAACCATTCATGATTGCAGGGAAAAGCAATTTGCATCTTGATTGGTCAAAACGCTTTGATATATTGCTCGGTGTAGCAAGAGGTCTAACTTATCTTCACGAGGAGCCAAGTGTGCGTATCGTGCATAGAGATGTGAAGGCTAGTAATATCCTACTTGATGCTGATCTCAACCCGAAAATCTCAGACTTTGGTTTGGCCAAGCTCTATGATGACAAGATGACTCACATTAACACAAGGGTTACTGGTACAATGTGAGAATTACCACTCTCCTTTCTCCTTTTGAGTGTTTTTCTTTAGAAAATGTCCTCATTATTATTTCAGTGGTTATCTAGCACCAGAGTATGCTATGAGAGGGCATCTAACAGAGAAAGCTGATGTCTTTGCATATGGAGTGTTGGCTTTGGAGATACTCAGTGGAAGGCCTAACTCTGACCAAACCCTTAAGAAGGACTAGGTTTATCTTCTAGAATGGGTATGCTGACAAGCCTTTTAGAGTGTACCATTTCATAACTGATAACTGAAAACTCAATGTCACGCCTGGTTTTTACAGTCCAGTGAACCAAAACTTTTAAATGATGGTGATGTTCTACAAACTATTGATTCTTCTAAATATCTCAGGCTTGGAACCTACATGACTATAAGCGGGTACTATAAATTGCTGATCCAGACCTACCAACATTCAATGAGATAGAGATCCATTGGGTGATCGGAATAGCTCTTCTTTGCACCCAAGCATCGCCTTTGCATCGGCCACCAATGTCAGGTTGTGGCCATGCCAGTAGGGGATACTGAATTAGCAGATGTCACCTTGAAGCCTAGTTACTTGACTGATTGGCAATTCATGGATGGAACCAGCAGCTTCACTGCCAACTATGTTCCTTCGACCCAACGATACACAAACAGTGAAGTTAGTTTCACATCTAATGCAAACACACCGGTTGACACAGAAAGCAAGCCTTTGACCTCGCAATGGTAGGCAAAACACTGGCATTGAGGGAAGATGATTCCTCATCTCTGGGGAAGTATATGTTCTGTTGAAGGGTTTTGTAAGGTGAGTGCCATGAGACTTTAGCCATTGCCATCAGTAGTTAGTTCATGTCTTAATATTGGCTAAGAAGCATCTGAAATCTGTAAAGATAGTTTGTGGTATCATGCTTGCTAAATAGATGTTTTCAGTGTCAGGTTCCACACATTAGTTTATTATCTAAGTATGCTTGATTATAGACCATTTTAGTTTACTTGGTGTCTGCCTCCATTAGCTGGTTAAGCAAGCCAAGCAAAGAGTATTGGAGTTCATTAGCAGCGCAGATGCACAAAATGCTATCACCTCAGCAAAGAGCTTTCCTCTCTTGACGCCCGAGTAACACCAGTCGACAAAGAAACTGAAGCAGATCAGAAGAAACTTCTCTTAACAGCACTGCACAACAAAATCAGGTATGTCATTTCCAGTTACGATCAAAATCTGCAGCCAAACTGCTTTCTCACCATCGCTGTGGAATGATTGGAATTCAAGGGTGCACAAAAAAAATGGAAACGCTCTGAAAACAGAAAGATTGCTGAACACTGTTGAAAAAACAAGTGAATACATGGTATCTAGCTTTTTCAGAAATACACTATAAAGTCGGATCTTCATTCTCTGTGTAAAAAGATGTTAGATCAAATATTTTTAGATAAAACTAAAAAATTTACAGACTTTAGACTTTACGTTTGTAATGTACCTTTATTACTCTCCATCTCCTGACTAATGACTTCTAACCTCTATTCTTCTGAGTAGTAGTTATGTTTGCCAACTTCATGCATGGAATATATCGTATGCTCTAAATTGTTAACTGATGTCTCATGGTGAACAAAGAACTAATTGTCGATCGATGCCTATTCTTATTTCCAAAAGCTGAGAAGTGATCTTGGCTTCATACGCGATAAATCGTGCTAACCTGAATAAGGGAAGCATGTGGGATCCCAAGAGAAACTGCAGGACTGCGGGAGTTACGTCGAAGAAACCCGTATATTACATCGATTGCAAACTTTTTGATCCATGGCGAGGATTCGTGAGCTACAACACAGGTGTGGCCCATCATGTATGAAATGCCAGCTTCCCTCTCTTCCAGCAACTCCCACACATTTTGCCTCAGTTCTGTTGTTTCTTCAACCAATTTAAACCGCACCTTCTTTCCACCATCAGCAACAATGGCAAGCCCAGCATAAGCATCAGAGACTGACTCAGAACATTTAGCAATCGATGGCTTGTCATCGTTGGCTGAAGAATTTAGACCTTCCTGGTCAAGGAACTCTGCAAGCTTAAGCAGCAACTGGTTCTCGAATTCGAAATTGTCCGAACCTCCATCCTTATAGCCATACCTTACTAGGCATCTAAAGATACCGTGCTCAGGTTGTCCAATTCTTGTGATTAAGAATCGTTCATGAAGAGGAACTTTTGGTACTGTTAGTGTTTGCAAGCACACGAATACGAGAACTCGATGAAAAGCAGGAAAATTTGTGACAAAGTGGGCAAACATAGGTGGGACTCCATTGGCGATGTTAGAGTAGACAAGGCCAACTCCCGGGACTCGGACAAGGCCAAGGCTGGGGCTGCTGCTGAGTATCCTGTCGAGGCTGACCTTGTTTTGAAGCTCAAATTCCCTCTTCTTAACAGTGCCATAGTACCATGTAAACATTGCCGTCAAGATCGTCAGTGATATAACAAGAGGAAGCCAGCCACCATGGTCAACTTTGGCAACACATGCAGATAAATAGAGAAGTTCCAGAGAACCAAAGGTCATGGTGAAGAGGAGTGCTAGGAATATTGATTGCTTCCAGACAATAGTGATGACAAGAAACATCAAGCATGTTGTCACCAGCATTACTATAATTACAGCCAAACCTAAAAGATGGAAGAAAGAAGAAATTATGGATCATTCATCAAAGTTAAAACCCATAAGGTATGTTGTTTTCAGTTGTTGGAGACTCATAATGAAGAATAAAGCAGGTACCATATGCATTTCCAATCATTGTAGTATCTCTGAAACCGATGGCGACAATGAGACACAAGAGCATAAGAAGCCAGTTCACCTCTGGTATGTATACTTGGCCATGGATATGGCTCGAGGTGTGTATAATTTTGACACGAGGGAAGCATCCCAAAGCTCTACATTGACTGATAATGGAAAAAGTTGCTGAAATAATTGCCTGACTTCCAACAATTGTGGCCAATGTAGCAATGACGAACACCGGCCAGAACACTTTATCTGAATTAAGAAGACTTGGTGAATTATTGATGATGCTAGCAACTAAAGAGACAGAGAATCTGAAGTGACAACTAAATATTCATCAGAACACTTTGATTTTAGCAACTTCCAGAACAAAGATTTCTAATGAGCTGTGTAAAAATAAAAAGGCTATGCTTGACTATTTTAAGGTCATTTCTCCTCTATAATGGAATAAATTTTGGAGATAGGAAAACAAGTGTGCTCATTACCAAACCTTCCCCTAGCAAGCTGAGAAATCAAGAATTTTTTTTATATTGCAAAAGAGTTGTCAGTTTAAGCACCTGGGAGAGCTTTAAAGAAGCTTTGTTGGAGATCATCTCTGTGCTTGGACAGGTAGGCGGCTTCGCCCATGTATGCAAGAACCAAGCAAGGATATACTACTGCCATAAACGCTATCTGGAATAAAAGTAAATGAGAATCTAGATAAAAATATTTTTTGTTTGTCTTAATTTGTGAGAACAATTAGCTGAATGAAAGAACAATTTTGAAGAACATTTAAGTATTGAAACTAAAGCAAAGTAAACTACGGACTACAAAAAAAAAAAGTTATAAATATTGGATTTTATTCTCCATTTGGTAAACGTACATGCTAAATGATAACACATGGATTTGTCATTGCAAATAAACCCATTAAAGTGATCTAATGATGTATTCATTGCGAGTTTGTATTTTGGACATGGACTTATATATGTAAAACTCATTAACCAATTATCGTTGGCAATGATGGGTTGTTAAAGGGTTTGAGCCTAATATATATGTGTGTGGTCCCAAGGAGAGGTGACTAGATGACTCTTATTTTCCCAAGGAGAGGTGACTAGATGACTCTTATTTTCCCGATCAGACCAAGTTTTCGGAGCTATCGTCTTCGCACCTACGAAAGGCCAACTCCACCATATTCTCTACGGATCTTCCCCTTGGGTGACATCAAGTTTTGAATGGTAATGTTTTTGGACATAGGCTCGGTTTAGATTTTTGTTGTCTTTTACTGTTTTTGTATCATTTACTATAAACATAGATGATATCACAATCCTGTGTGCATGAATATGTGGTATTCATATGGGATTTTGGAATACTAGTTTGATTTGTGATTTTCTAACAAGTGGTATCAGAGCCACAGATTTAAGATTATTGTTGTGTTTTTATAGCATTAGGTTTTGACAATTTTGTTTGAAAGCATCTATTTTGCATTAGATTCAGATCAATTCATCGAATTTCAGTCTAGAAAACCTAAATCTGCATTGGTTTCAAGTTTTTCGTGTTTTCTCGCGAAGAACAGAGATAGATTTTGGTAATTGCCATTGTTTTTCATGAAAACTGTCGCTTTGATTTGCATAAACCAAACAGTGTCGGTCACAATCGACTGATGTGCGTAAAATTCAAGTGCAAAAATTTTTCAACTCAACTGGAGTATTTTACTAATGTACACGTGATTGTGTGTAGAAAGTTTTCACAATTCAACTAGAGCATTGGATTGATGTGATCAGTCGACTGCTATTAAATCCTAATCAACTGATGTACACAAAATCATCTATAAAAATTTTTAGCTCAACTGGTGCATTCAATTGATGTAAATCAATCGACTGTTATTAGGAGACAGTCAATTGAGTTGGATGAGGTCAGACACAGAAACTTTTTGATTCAACAGACAGACTCAACTGGTTAGATGAATCGACTGCCATTAAAGACCAGTCAATTGTCGTGCTTAGGGTCGAACATAGAGAGTTTGACAATCGATTGTGTCACTCAACTATTGTGTTCGGATAAAGCAAGGTTTAAAATTTCATTTCGATTTGCTCGAAACGGACGAAACATTTCGTTCCGATGCGCGATCGAAACGAAACGTCGCGCGAAATTTCGCGTGACAGAGCAAGCGGCGACTGGCACGCGATCGCGGGATCGCGATCGCGTTCCCCGCGCGATCGCGGGATCGCGATCCCCGTGCGAACGCGGGATCACGATCACTTTCCCCGCGCGATCACGGGATCGCAATCGCATTCCCCACGCAATGGCAATCCAAATCTACTATCCCAATTTAATTAAAAATTAAATTTATATAATTAACTAAATTATAATTTCTATATTATAATATTATTAATTAAAATTTTATATATGATATAAATTAATTAAACCATAAATTTAATTAAATAAATTATTAATTAATTTATGTTATCGAAACAGTATCGGCACGCACGATACGATACCGAAACCGTATCGTTCCGATTACTGACCGAAACCTCGGTACGGCTCGACATTTAAAACCTTGGGATAAAGCACAGAAAGTGTATCAGTCAATTGTCAAGTATGCCTCAGCCAACTGACTGCTATGTAAGGACAGTCGATTGTTGAGGTTTGATTGGGTTTCCTAGGCTTTTTTATATATCTATTTGTATGTATATTACTAAATTAAACTAATACTATTACCAAAGTAAAAAACTATCAAGTAAACTTAGTACATTTTTGTATAAATGGATGTATATCTGTGATAAGGATGATTAGCTCAAAGGAACATCATTCTTAAGCCGAATATATGTTTAAGGTAGCTCACTATATACATGTTATTATGTGGATTATGCGCATGACATATCGACCCAAAGGAAAACATGTTATGTGGTTGATTAAGATAATAGTGAGTTGTGGTTATAATTCATATAACGAAATCTAACTCATATTTGGTAATATCTATGAAGCATGTGCATAATGTGTCGACCCAAAAGAAAGCACATTGTATGACTAACTACAATGATCTTGAGTTAGGGTTAAGGAGTAAAACTAATAAGTTACCATTTAATTCAAAGATTAATTGTAATATTATGTTTGGTATCTCATAAAGGCTCATACATATGCATATATTTAAGTTTATTTCATTGTTTATACATATATATGCATGTTCTTGTCGGTAATGTAAGCATTTGTTTTTCCCACTTTTCTTTTATAGCATACTTAATCTGCTAACAATAATAAAATCCAAGTGCTTCTTGGCACTGAATTCACTAGAAGTAAAAGGATCAATGAGTAAGAGTCATAAAACTCTGTCTAGAGGTGTACTTCTCAACTTTGTTAATTCAAAAATCAATTTCACTTGCTGACACTTGGTAGATAGATATTAGTACTACCACTCACATAAATGTTACCATGCAAGTTTGTCAAAGAAATCGATTGTCAAGTGATGGTGAAAGATATATCTATACGAGTAATAGCAAGAAGGCTAAAATAACAACTATGGGTATTTTTAGGCTTTATCTAAGAACTGATGTATTTCACATTTGAAAAATACATTTACAGTATCATCGTCTAGATGGAACTTAATTTTCATTTTTTACTTGGACAAATCTAGATACTCTTGTTCATTTAGAAATGAAATATTTAGTATTCTCTGAAATTCAATTTTGATTGGTACAAGTTCCTTAACTGAAAAATTATATAAGTTAAACATCAGACAACCACATAATGTATAGCATAGGTACAAAACACAATTTAATTGATGAGAATTCATCGTGTTGTAGCATAAGTATTCAGGATATATATCTAAACAACAATTAGAAAGATTAATGTCATAAGGAATTTTCGATTCTCTTGACATGTTAGACTTTGATGTCTACATAAAGTGTGTCGAAGGGAAAACAACTAACAAAAATAGTAAAGGTACAAGTCAATACAATAGTGTCTTGGAACTTATTTATACTAATATATGTGGATCATTTCCAAAGATATCTTGGATAAACCCGACCACGGGTCGAGTCCGTAACCGAGTCAACAGGTCAATTACTTGTTGACCCGGGTTAACGAGCCAAAACCGGAACCAACCCATCAAGAGTTCCGTTCTAGTGGCCCAAAACCGTTGAATCGGAAATTATAATCGTCAGTTCAACAAATTTTTTTTTTTCATTATACTCTAAACTCTATATATAGAAGGCTCATTTCATCATTTTCATCACATCTTCTCTACTCTTCTATCTCAATTTTGCAATTTCAAGTGCTTTTGATTCTCCGATTCTAATTTCAATCGGCTTCGATTCTCCAACTTTGATTTCAATGGAAGGCGATTCATCTCGTTCTTGAAGGGGCAAGGAGGTTTTCATTTTGAATGTTGATCCTGAGTCCAAAGAGGTTCAATTCACCGATGATGAACCAAAGTAATTTTTCACAACCGACACACAAGGAAGTACCGAAACTTCCTGAGTGTGGGATCTTGTACCTTTAAAATCGTCAATTTTTACTAAACATTTTGAGAAAGTCATTCTTCCTTCCGAAGAAATACGGGTAAAATGTAAACATTGCAATGCCTCGTATAAATTCCAATTGGACGACGATTACAAGTCGTTAAAGCAACACGTCGAAACAAAGCATCTGATGGAATTTGGGATGACCGTTCTCAAATGCAACTTTCCAAGTTTTCTTCATCCACCGAAGGTACCAATACAATTTTATTTAAATATTCTAATACTAAATTAAGAGAAACATTAACTAGATTTTTTCTATAAAACATCTTTCATTTAATTTTGGATCTAAATGCACATTTAAAGATTTTTATCAAGAATCTCTTAATCCATCTGCTAAACGTGTTCTTAGAACTACACTTACACGTACAATTAAAAAATCAGTTAGACAAGGAAAAAGAAATTTAATTGAAAATTTTAGTAAATTAAATAGTAAACTATCTTTATGTTTAGATATTTAGAGCGATTATTGGCAACATTATTCCTATATGAGTGTGTGACTTATCAGTGGATCGACAGCTCCTGGCCAATCCAAAAATGTCTATTAGCATATCGAGTTTTTGGTGAATCACACACTGCTCATAACACTTCTTAATTATTATGTTTAAGTTTTGAATAATATGGATTAAAAAATTACAACCCGGTGCACGAAGCTCCTGCCACGCAGGATACCGGAGAAGGAATCCATTGTACGCAGCCTTACCTTGTTTTTTTTACAAGAGGTTATTTCCAGAATAATAATATGGATTAACTAATAAAAATATTTTCAATTTCATTTGATAATGCTAGTTCTAATACCTCAAATATAGATTAATTTAAATTAATTTGTCAACCTATTATTGGTGGTCATTTTTTTATATTCGCTGTGTATGCTATATTTTAAATTTATGTGTTCAAGATGGATTAAAAATTTTAGAAAATTAATTAAAATTGTTATTTCTTATTTATAATCACATCCTAATACAATGAAACAATGGGATAAATTTAATAAAATTAATGAAATGAGACCTAAAAAATTTTCGCATGATATACCAACATGTTAGAATTCAACTTAATCAATTACTACAAGATTCATTTTAATATAAAGAATTATTATGTTCAATTTTTTCTTAAGTAGTTAATAATCCTAATATATATTTATTTTCACGTCAATGGAATATATGTAATAGTATTTGTGAAATTTTAAAAGTATTTAGTGATACAACGAATAATTTTTTTGGTGTTTATTATCCTACTATTCATTTAATTATGATAAATTTTTGTAACATAGCTTTAATTTTAAATAAATATATTAACGATGAATGTTTATCTTCTTGCATATTAACAATGAAAGTAAAATGGAAAAAAAATATTTTTATTATATTCCTGATATTTATTTAGTTGCATTTGCTTTAGACCCTAGATTAAAGTTAGATATTTTATACGAAATATTAGTTATGTATTATGATGCTTTAATTTTAATAAAATATTATTCTTCTCTTGATCCTGCTACTATAGTACAAAATACTAGAAATAATTTATATGCAATTTATAAATAATATAGTTTAAAATGGAGAACTCGGGTTTATGGTATACAGGAAAGAGTAAAACAAGAAATGGAGTGGGTATTATTGTTGATAGTTCGTTAAAAGATGAAGTTGTAGGAGTAATTAGAAAGGGGATAGAATTATAGCTCTCAAAACAGTAGTGGAGAAAAAAAATATGAACGTAATTAGTGTATATGCACCTCAAATAGGATTAGATGAAAATACCAAATTAAGGTTTTAAGAGGACTTGGATGAAGTATTACAAAATATTCCATCAAATGAGATGATTTTAATAGGAGGCGATTTAAATGGGCATGTCGGAGTGAAAAATAACGAATATGAGAGGGTGCATGGGGGTTATAGGTGTGGAACAAGGAATGAAAGAGGTAAAACTATATTGGATTTTGCAATAGCATATGATCTTATACTAGCTAATACATTTTTTAAAAAAAGGAAAAAACACTTGGTCACGTTCAAAAGTGGAAATAATAAATCACAAATTGACTTTCTTATAGTTAGGAAGAGAGATAGAAAGATTTATAAAGATTGTAAGGTCATCTCTGGAGAAAGTTTAACTACTTAACATAGATTAGTAGTATTGGATATACACCTCAAATATAATATTAATAGAAGGAAAATATACACGACTCCTAGAATTAAGTGATGGAGTTAAAGGATAAGAAACTAAATGTATTCAAAGAGAAGGTAGGAGTACAAGTATTAGATGAAATATACAGTGACCCTAATACGATGTGGGATAAGATGGTATCAAAATTGAAAATAGTAGCCAAGAGTATACTCGGTGAGTCAAAGGGACATGTACCACCAAGTAAAAAATCTTGGTGGTGAAATGAAAAAGTGCATGAGAAAGTCAAGGAAAAACGAACAGTATATAAGAAATTATATATTTGTAAAAATGAGGAAAATTTGAAAAAATATACAATAGCCAAGAAAGAATTTAAGAAAGCAGTGAATGAAGCTAAGACTGCAACTTTTGAACGATTATATCGAAAATTAGATACAAAAGAAGGGGAAAGAGACATTTATAGAATAGCTAAAGTAAGAGAGAGGAAGACAAAAGATCTTAATCAAATAAGATGTATTAAAGATGAATGTAACAAGGTATTAGTACATGATGAAGAAATAAAAGAGCGGTGGAAGAGATATTTTCATCAACTTTTTAATGAAGGTTTAGGAGACTAACTTAATTTAGATAATTTAAGTAGGTCAAATGAGTATAGAAATTTAAATTTTTATCGTAGAATTCAAATTTCAGAAGTAGAATAAGTTTTAAATGGAATGCAAAATGGAAAAACCGTTAGACCATATGATATTCCGATAGAGGTATGGAAGTGTCTAGGGAAACAAAGTATTGAATGACTTACAAAATTATTTAACATGATATTGAAAACAAAAAGGATGTCTGATCAATGGAGGGTAAGTATTCTAATTCCCTTATATAAGAATAAGGGAGACATACACATCAAACGAGGAAGAGGAAGACCAAAAACGATGTGAAATGATGTCAAATATACACATCAAACGAGGAAGAGGAAGACCAAAAAAGACTTGGTTAGCAACAATAAAACAAGATAAAATTTATTTAAATATTGATGATGATATAGTAGGGGACAGAGTTCAATGGCGTAGAAGGATTCATATAGTCGACCCCACCTAGTGGGATAAGGTTTTGTTGTTGTTGTATAGTTTAAAATATGGATTAGAAAGTAATGTATCGAAACTTCAAAATATTAGTAGTAGTAATGTAACACTTACAAAAGTATAACTTTTACTAAAAGAACGAACGAAGTATCCACGAGGATCCTTAAGTTTCAAACAGAAACTTGAGAATTATTTGACAACTTCTTTTAATTTTAGTGATACAGATAGTGAAGCAGATGTTAGGGCAATCTCTTGCCGTGATATGGTTTTGATGGTGTGGCAAAGGGTTTTAAGTTAGTGTGTTATGTTGATTTGATATGTGCGTTGAAGTCGTGCAGGACTTAGTAATTCGCACATGGAGCCGTGGCGAGTTTCACATCTCATGACTCGTGCCTTGAGTCGGTGAAGGATAGCTTTGCGGAAGCCGTGCGCTTGGAGCATCCGAGGGACCACGGACGAGAAGCTTGGAGTGGCCGGAGGAAGTAGACTTGAGGCAAGAGGCGCGAAGGCGTTGCGAGGCCCGTGCGCGATCTTTAGGGCGTGGAGAACGAAGAGAACTTGGCGAGGACTCGAGAAATGAGTGGCGATTGTAACCCGAGGAGGGGTAGCTCTTAGGTGAAACTTGGCCCGTTTGGCGAGTGTCGGATGGGTTTTCAGACACCGGATCATTGCCGTGGAATGGCGATCATTTACTAATCGAGTGTAGCTCGGCGGTATCTATTGGGTTTGTAGCGTGATCGCCATCATCGTTAGCGATCATTGCCAGATGCGATCATTCTGGCGGCGATCGGTAGTCGATAGGGTTTTAGCGCGAAGAACCGCTCGTCGTAGCCGGCCCAGGCGATCATTCTGGTCGGCGATCGGGTGAGAGTCCGGGATCAGGCGTGTTAGTCGTTGTAGTGTGTGATGGCGAGGAAGAAGTTAGCCCTCTACATAAAGAGAGGGTGTGAGATGCTTAAGTTCGAACAATCTTCTAGTGCCCATGAGCTCTAAACTCTTCTTACTCGCTTTTAATCCATTCTATTTGTAAGAAGAGTGATCTTGATTGTAAAGGTTACCTCCACCTAGCTTGGTGCAAAGGAGAGACCATTTAGTGGATTGGTTGAGTGGAGTGATTCACCGAGGACGAATCGGGGACCGTGGATTAGCGGCGTGGCGAACCACGCTACATCTCAGGTTAGCATTGTCTATTTCCTTTGCTTTGTTTTTATTTGTTTAATTTGCTTGTATTGTTGTTTCCGCTTGCGCTAATCTAATTGTAGACGAGCAAATTCCGATAACCAACGAACGAGGGCTATTCACCCCCCTCTAGCCGGCTATCGATCCCCTACAAGTGGTATCAGAGCCGAGGTTGCTTGTCACCGGACTAACCGCCGCAACAAGCCCTACATCAAAAATGGCCGGCTCCAACATCCATCCTCCGAAGTTTGAAGGAGAATTCGCTTGGTGGAAGAAGCGAATGGAGGTATTTTTCGAAACGGATTTTGATATAATGATCACAATGGAATCCGGTTTCGTTTTGCCTAGGGATGAAGAAGGGAAGCCAATAGAGAAATCTAGGTGGACCAAGAGGCAAAGAGAAGAGCACCTTGCAAACTCCAAAGCCAAGCACCATCTCTACAATGTGCTCCCTCAACAAGAGATCAACCGAATAGGAGAATGCCTAAGCGCCAAGGAGATGTGGGAGAAGCTAATTGAGCTTCATGAAGGCACATCCGAGGCAAAGCTAGCAAGGAGAGATCTCCTCCGCTCCCAACTATCCAACATCAAATTAGAAAAGGAGAAAAGGTAACTTTACACTCTAGGTTTAAAGAAATTTTAATTGGGCTAACAAGTGTAGGTGAGAAGCTATCAACCGACATGCTCATGAAGGCTATAGATGCCTTTCCCCGTCCTCAAAGTGGAGTTCCATGGTGGACTCTTCTATATGTCCAAGAACTTGAAGTAAGTACCTTGGAGGAGTTCTTCTCGACAATGGAGCTCCACTAAACTAGGCTTGAAGGAATTCAAGAAGAGCCAAGAATTCAACCTCAAGAGGAGTAGCATTGTTGGCAAACAAGGGGAAGAAGAAGATGGAAATCCCCTCCTCCTCCGATGATGAAGCCTCCTCTTCCTCCATGGATAGCACCGAGGAAGCCTACATGGTAAGGAAGGTGAGGCGTGTATTTAAGAATTTTAGATTTGAGAAATCAAAGGATAGGAATAGAAGACCAAGGGGGAAGGTGATATGCTACAATTGCCAAGGAGAGGGACACATAAGGGACAATTGTCCTCTCCTAAACAAAAGCAAGGAAGAGAGGAAAAAGAAAGAAGAAAAGAAGAAGAAAAAGGGGAGCAAGAAAAAGAAGGAAGAGGAGAAGAAGGCAAAAGGGGAAGGCCAAAGCATTCAAGGCCAAGACATGGGATGATCCTTCCTCATCCTCCTCCTCATCATCGGATGAGGAGAATGCCTTTGTCACCAATTTGGCCTTGATGGCCTTTGACGATTGGATTGCTCCTCCTCCAAAAATGAAGGATCAAGCACAAGAGGAGAGAGCTCTGAAGGGGGAGCCTCCTCATCATCATCCTCCTCATCATCCAAGAAGAAGAAGACATGGAAACTATGGTAACGAAAGCCTCCTAGTAAAATAGTTTCTATGATTTCTAGTTTAACTAGGATTTGTTTAGAGCAAAGAAGAAATATAAATGCATTCTATATCAATTTAAGGCATTAGAAAATAAGCTAGAAAATGCATGCTTAATTAATAATGATACTTCTTCATGCCATGATGATGCATGCTCACAGGATAATTATGTGCCTTTAGATGTTAGTGATGCATGAATAGAAGAAAATAGGGCCTTCCGGGAATAAGTAGATTATTTAACACAAGCCCGAGGACAGTTCACAATTGGCTCCAACACTTGAATATGATCATAGGAGCCAAAGGGCAAGTTTTAACAAGAAAGGCCTAGGATATAAAGAGAAGAAAAATGAGAAGGCCTATAGATGCCTAATAGCTAGGGGACAAGACAAAAACAAAGTAATAGCTAAGAAATGGATCCCCAAGGAATTTCTAGTGAACCCCATAGGTAAAAATCTATTTTGGGTTCCAAAATCCATCCTTAAGGGTTAGAAAACCCCTAGGGTAGTCAACCATATGAACCTAATCTATATCATATTTTGGTTGACTTAGGATGACGGGACAACATTTTTAGATAGTGTTGGGTGATGATAACGTGCCCATAAATAGGTAATAATGCTTAAATCATGATGATTAATGTAATTTCTATGCATATGTGCAATCATGATTTATGATTTTGACATTTGGCACATTATCATGAGAAATAGGTTTAAATCATGCTTTAGGTGATACTTTACTTATAATCATCATATAATGCCTAATGCATGATTATAATTTAATGAAAACATGTATTTCATGATCATAATGTGAAATTAACTGATATATGTCATTATGATCATGTAGGTTGTTAGGTTGATACTTAACCATGATAGAATCGTCAATATATTGGTTAAGTATATACAAATCCCCCCTAGGATGCATCTCACACTCACTATAGGCTAACTTGATTGCAAACTTAGCATGGGTGAGATGTTAGGATGATACAAATGTCCACTAATGCCTATGGCATTTAGATGGTCATTTAAAGTATCAAAATATCAATAATAGACCAATCATGGGGAAGGCTTATGTTTAATTAATAGACATATTGCCCAAAGATCATGGTTGGATATTTCTAATGTTTTCAAAACAATTTCTTACCTTAAAATACATGTATTCATGTTTTGAAACAATTGGATGCAAAACTAGGTAGCTAACTTGATACTAACATGCTCAAAAACTAGTGGTTTTTCAAGTGTTTGGATTTTGGCAAATCTTGTAAAATATAATGATTTTTCATGAAAAACTATTTTTCCTTGATAGATATACTTAATAGAAATACGTTCCCCAAATTTCATGATTTTTAGAATTTTCTGGATTTTATAATGCATTTCTGAAATTCGTCCAGAAAATCAGAAATTTAGATTCCTTTGTGCTACCGATCGCCATACCGAGCAAGAATGATCGTGGCTATAATCAGAATATTGAAGGCGAATTCAGTTTGTAAACCTCCTACAAGTGGTAGAAATATACTTGATGCCTCCTACGGCTTTTAAATCAACTTGACATATTTTTCCTCCATTATACTTGATGCCATGAGCTTATAACTTAGTGTTAATCTTTTTGATGGTGTCAAAGGGGGAGAAATAAGTATGTTTAAGTTAATCACATTAGGGGGAGAAATATATGTAGGGGGAGAAATATATGATAGGGGGAGAAAATTTGCATAGAGAGTTTCATGGATTAAGGGAATTGCATGTTTGTTATATCATGTTTATCTTTACATGCTTTCTTACCTTAGAATTTATATCAAATGTTTCCACACATCAAAAAGGGGAGATTGTTAGAGTGATCTCTTGCCAGTGATATGGTTTTGATGGTGTGTGCAAAGGGTTTTAAGTTAGTGTGTTATGTTGATTTGATATGCGCCAAGTCGTCGGCAGACTTAGTAATTCGCATGGAGCCGTGGCGAAGTTTCACATCTCATGACTCGTGCCTCGAGTCGGTGAAGGATAGCCATGAAGCCGTCGGCGGAGCATCCGAGGGACCACGGACAGGAGTGGCCGGAGGAAGTAGACTTGAGGCAAGAGACGGGCGAGCATCGCAGAGCCGCTCCGATGCCGCCGAGGACGTGGCCGAACGAAGAGAACTTCAAGGCGAGGGACTCGAGAAATGAGAGCGAGCGATCAGTAACCCGGGAGAGGTAGCTCTTAGGTGAAACTCGCCATTCGGCCAAGTGTCGGATGGTTTTTCGACACCACCGATCGCATGGAATGGCGATCGCTTCCGAGTCGAGTGTAGCTCGACCGTATACGATCGATCGGTTTTGCGGGCGTAGAGCCGATCACATACGCTGGGCGCGATCGAGATACGAATGATCGGCTCGCAGCGAATGATCGGTCAATAGGGTTTCGCTGACCGCCGCTGTAGCCGGCCGAGCGGGCGCAAGTCGCAGCCGATCGGCCAAAGTGAATGCCGATCGCTAAGAGTTCCGCTGATTAGACAACAACGGCCGCGATCCGACGTGTTCGGAGGCCGAGAGCGGCAATGATCGCCATGGGCGGCAATGATCATGGCGACCAACGGGAAGAAGTTAGCCCTCTCTATAAAAAGAGAGGGTGTGAGCCTTTGAGAGGCTAATGCTTAAGTTCCAAACAATCTTCCTAGTGCCCCACAAGCTCTAAACTCTTCTTACTCGCTTTTAATCCATTCTATTTGTAAGAAGAGTGATCTTGATTGTAAAGGTTACCTCCACCTAGCTTGGTGCAAAGGAGAGACCATTTAGTGGATTGGTTGAGCGGAGTGATTCACCGAGGACGAATCGGGGACCGTGGATTAGCGGCGTAGCCGTGAACCACGTTACATCTTGTGTTAGCATTGTCTATTTCCTTTGCTTTGTTTTTATTTGTTTAATTTGCTTGTATTGTTGTTTCCGCTTGCGCTAATCTAATTGTAGACGAGCAAATTCCGATAACCAACGAACGAGGGCTATTCACCCCCCTCTAGCCGGCTATCGATCCCCTACAGCAGACAACAATTATGTTTTATCCCACTAGGTGAAATCCGCTATATGGATCCTCCTCCGCCATTGGGCTCTTGATACATATAGTGAAATAAATTTCAATATTTTAAAAAGGTGGTCGCAAAAGACTCAGAGTTTTTCTATCTTCTTCATCATCACAAAAGAAATCTTAACTTGTTTAGTGTCAATCGTCGTCGTAGAACAAACGTTTAGTTCCGAAGGAAACATAATGGACGAATAACATTCTACTTTGTCCCCCAATTCTTTAGAAGCACAAGCATTGCTTGATGATTGGACAATAGCAGAAAAAAGAATACAAAGAATACAGCTTTCTGAAGACGAAGCAAAGGAGTTCAACATCGAAGGAATTACTACTACGGAAACAGAAAATGAAAGTGAATAATAACATTACTTCCTAAGGTAAAAAGGGTAAAAAGTTAAGAGAACTATATGAGCTTTGATTCCTCTATACTTTAAGGGGATACATAAGCAACTTAAATAGATACAAGTCTTTTTTTTTAATTATTTAAATTTTTTTAATAAATAATAATAATATTGAACCGTGAACCGATGGTTCCGAACCTTAAATCGGCGATTCTAAATCATGAACCGACAGTTCTGAACCGTGAACCATAACTGTCTTAAACGATTAAGGGTCAACTTTTTACGAACCATCGAACCGTCAATTCCGAACTATGGTCGGGTCTAATCTTGAAATAGTCATATATATTTTATTAGTTTCATAGACAACTACTCACAATACAATTACTTGTACCTCTTACATAAGAAGTCACGGTCTTAAGGCTATCAGATCCGATCGTAGTGGTGAATACTACGGCATATATGATAGATCAGATGAACAACATCCTAAGCCTTTTGCAGATTATCTTGCTAAGTGTACATTATATCTGGTACTTTTCATCGGAATAGTATAACGGAGTGACAAAATCAAACCCTAAAGGACATGATAAAAAGTATGATGATATTCACTTCTTTACCGAAGTCCTTGTGCAGTGAAGCACTAAAGACTATTGTATACTTACTCAATAGAGTACCTAGTAAGACAGTGAATAAAATCTCATACGAACTGTGAACAGGTAAGAAACCTAGTATTAAACATTTACACATCTGAGACTAGGTCTTATAAGCCTAATAAAAAGAAATTAAACAAGGATAATAAGGTGTCATTTTGTGGGTTACTTGAAAAGGTCAATGGACTTTAAGTTTAATGACCCCTCAAACAAATCCTTTTTCAAGACAAGTAATGTCAAATTTATCGGGGACAATGGGAGCACTAAACTCAAGGGCATATCATTTGAGAAGAGCATTAACAATCCTACTATGATTGCTACTAATGCAACTAGTAGTGGTATGATAATCATACTCTATGCTATTGGAGTTGCACATCCGATGGAAGTAGTATACCATGATATTTTTGCGTCCCCTGCAGTACAAATGGAGGAACCATTTATTCAAGTTGAGAGATTCCCTCCTACAATTGAGCAAGTGCCCCAACCACCTCAAGTACAAATGTCACTAAGGAGATCCACTAGGAAAAGAGATCTACGATTTTATGTGATTATATTTATCTCCATGAGCAAGAGTTTGTAATAAGGTCGAAAAGAAATACATCTTTCCAAGAAATCAAATAATGCTTTAACCCCGAAAGATAGATCAAAGTAATGAAGGAAGAGATGAAGTATATAATAAACAATGGCATTTGAGAACATGTTGAATAGTCCGAAGGAACAAAACTTATTGGTTTTTAAATAGATATTCAAAACCAAACGGAATTCGAAGGGCAATGTCGAAAAGTATAAGGCTCGTCTTGTTGACAAGGGGTTCACTTAAAAGAAGAACATCGATTACAAAGAGACTTTCTCACCTGTATTGACGAAAGACTCCCTTAGGATAATCACAACACTTATAGCTCATTACGATTTGGAGCGACATCAAATAGACATTCAGACTGTTTAAAGCAAACATCTTGTCAGTGGCACAAGAAATTTGATCAACTGATTACTTTATTTGGTTTTAAGGAGAAACCAATTGATCAATGTATATATATGTCAAGTTCAGCGAGAGTAAATTTATCATATTTGTCCTATATGTGGACGATATTTTACTTACAAGTAATAATAAAGATCTACTACATAAAACCAAATTATTTTTATAAGGGAAATTTGAAATGAAAAACTTCGATGAAACATCCTTTGTATTAAGTATACAGATATATCGTGATCGTTCAAGGGGTACTCTTATACTTTCATAAAAGACCTATATTAAAAAAGTGTTCATTTGATATGACATGCAAAACTATGCACCTAGCGACACACATCTACCTAAGGATGACAAATATAGCTTGCAAGAATGTTCACAGCATGAACTTGAAATAAAAGAAATGCAAAAACTCCCTTATGCATCAAGGATAGAGAGTCTTATATATGCTCAAGTGTGTACGCATTTAGATATAGCGTATATAGTAGAGATGTTAGGCAAATATCTGAGTAACTCTGGACCAATGCATTAGAAAGCAGTAAAAAGGGTTATGCAATATCTTCAAAAAAAAAACAAGGAGTACATGCTCTCGTATCAGAGGTTCAGTCAACTGGATGTGATTAAATATTCAGACTCCAATTTTATTGGATGCTTGAACAGCAGGAAGTCCATTTCAGATTATGTCTTCATGCTTGTTGAAAGAGTTATCTCATGGAAAAATATCAAACAGATGCTTATAGTAGCTTCTATAATAGAGGCAGAATTAATAGTCTGTTATGAAGCATCCAATCATGAAATATGGCTACGAAACTTTATCACGGTATTACAAATCGTTGATGACATTAATAGCCTATTGAGGATCAACTGTAATAATAAAGTTGCAAAACTCTATTCCAAGAACAACCGTAGCTCGTCGAAGTCAAAACACATCAATATCAAATTTTGACATTTAAAAAAAGAGTTTAGAGTTGTTAGGTGTTATAGAGTATATCAGCACAAATTTCATATTGGCGGATCTGCACACCAAAGTCTTGTTGCCTAAGATATTTCATTAGCATGCGATGAATATGGGACTCTTCTTTTAGAAGAATCACCTACTTAATAGGAGTTTGTATTGGGTCTTTTGATGCTCTATATTAATGAACACATATATATCTTGATTTATTATATACATTAAAGTTTAAAGATACATATATATTTTGTTTTGACACTCTAAAATAAATTCATTTGGTAGTGTGGTGTTGCATATAGTATTTATAAATGTAATATAGGACTCTGATTTGAGTCATAAAGTTGTAATCTACTATGAAATACGGAATACGAAAAATAATAGTCCAGTGCACGAAGCTCCCGCCATGTGAGGTCCCAGGGAGGGATCTATTGTATACAGTCTTACCCTACTTTGCAAGAGACTGTTTTCAAGACTCAAATACGTGGCCTCTAAATCACAAGATAACAATTTGACCATTGCGTCAAGGCTCCCCTTCAAAGTTGCAATATACTATGATTTAACATAAAGTGTTTGTAAATAATTTGAACCCTTATAGGTCATAATAAGGAGGATCAATTGAGAATAGACATGTACAAATCACATTTCATGCAATTCTCATACTATACACCATATCAGATATATGTCATTGATGACATTGGTATTGTGATTACTATTGTTGTTTGTTACGAGTTAAATAACTGACCTCTTTAGTCCTATACCAATGAAGTTGATAGACTAAATTGTTCTAAAAGAGTATTTAACCCATAAAATTTGGCATTGTTAAGCTCAACTAAAATTTTAATTGTATGTTATATGCAAAATCACATGTAGTCCAAGTGGAAGATTATTAATTTTATTCTCCATTTGATGGGCTTACATGTTGATTAATAATACACGGATTTGTCATTGCGAATAAACCCATTAAAGTGATCTAATTGATGTACTCATTGCAAGTTTATGTTTTAGATGTGGACTTACATGTGTAGAACTTATTAACCCATTACCGTTAGCATTGATGAATTGTTAAAGGATTTAGGCCTAATATATATATGAGTGTGGTTCTCGTAGGAGAGATGACTAAACAACTCTCCTGTCTTCCCTATCGGACTGAGTTTTCGAAGTTGTCATCTTCGCACCTACTAAAGACCAACTCCACTGCATTCTCTAACAATCTTCCCCTTGGTGACATCAGGTTTTGGATGACGGTGTCTCTAGACACAGGTTCAATTTAGATTTTGCTGTCTTTTACTGTTTTTGTATCATTTGATGTAAACATTGATCATATCATGATCTTGTGTGCATGAATCTATAGTATTCATATGAAATTTTAGAATATTGATTTAATTCATGATTACTTGATAATCAAAAGATATTATACAATGCCCAGAGTTTCTTTCACAACAAGGTTGAATTCCCTACAATCTATTTCTAACTGAAATACGATACATATGCAAGAAACTAGAATTAAGCACATCATGGATGTAAATACTAAAAGAAAGTGAGTTCCTTAGTGAAAAATAAGGATAATTAACATTAAATAAAATTAAGGATAATTGCAGGATGGTAAGTTTCGGATCCGGAACAGTGAATAGAACAAAACACCTATAATATCAGTTGAGAAACTTCTAATATCTATATGTCAACATTGTTCTAATGACTTAACAAGTTAACATTCCAAGTGTTATCTTACCCGAATAGAAAGCTTTGAGAAATGCCCAAGGTCAGCAAACATTGCCTCAGCACCTAATAAAGTGCATTTATTATTAGCCAAAAAAAATACAACTGGTTGTAAATTATATATCGAAGTGACAAACCTGTAACACAAAGGACAAGGCCTCCAAGAGAACTCCACCCATCCTTCCCAGACTTCTTAAAGAATCGATATATATAATGTGGTGAGATAGCACGGATAACACCAGGGTTCCACTTAATGGTGTTGTAGATTCCAATAGCACTAATGCAGATAAGCCAAGCGATCAAGATTGGAGCAAACAGAAAACCAACACGATGAGTTCCATAATGTTGTAGAGCAAACAGCCCAATTAAGATGGCGCATGAAATAAGAACAGTGTAATCTGCATGCATAAGAATAAGCCTGTTATATTATATCAGCAGTTTAGTGGACGATGCAACTCTTGGCTGGTGCCCATGCAATAGCAAAAGACAAAATTTACTTAAACAGAGAGTCATTTGTCATTTTTAAGAAAACTGCTATATGTATCCTACCTTTAGTCAACGCAAAACACCTGAAGCCAAAATATTATTATTTCAAAATGGATTCAATACTGCAATGAGCCATGCTTTGATGAATTGTTGCCATCGTTATTGGCGAGGTGTTAGTGCTGTGCTGGTCTTCTGTGTTGCACATGAGCACAAGTGTGTGGGAGGCAGAGGAGAGGCAGAGAAAAAGGATATGATCTTACCTTCATGAAGACCTGGAAGCTTAATTCTGAGTCCAGAGACAGCTGAAACAACTAGAGAAATATGGAAGAAAAAAAATATCAGTTCAAATTATAGAATTTACCTTCATGCAAAGGCCTCCAACAGAAATCTTATCTGCAATTTTTTTTGTAAGAAAACCTCAGAAACTCTAATACTAAACTGATCCACTAGCATGCTCTTAATCTTTTTCTTTTCTTTATACTATTGAAAACGTCAAACAGACAAATTCACATAGGTAGCTATCAAGTTAGTTTCATGAAAAAATACTAGAATTGACAACTACAATTATTGATGTCATTTTGAATTTTTTTTTTTTTTCCTTTTCTCCAGAACCAGTATGTTTAGTTATTTATGTGTTATCTTTTAGCTTTGCACATTTTCACCGCAATATAACCACTTCAGGACCTTTGCTAATGCTGACAATGACCAATTGAAGACTAACTCATCTTGCGAAATTTCTACTTTAACCAGCTTCAAAGTTTTACTTAATCGTTCAGACCATAAAGCAGCATTTCACAGGGAATCTGACTGTACCTGACATCGTCGGGGTCAAAACACCATCGCCAATGACCATACTTGTCCCTAATAGCGTAAATAGTAGTAGCAAAAGTCGAGAAGTCTGATTCTTCTCGAGAAATTTCTTTATCCGTAAACTTGTTTGAGTTTCCTCACCGTCAGTTTCAAGCTCGTAAGCAGTCAGGTCCTCATGTGCAGCATGGGATGTACTCAACACTCCAATCTTTGAATGCCGGGACATTAATGAATAGAGCGCAAAGGTCCCGCCTGCATACAACTAAGAAAATGAAGATGGAAGACCCAAATGTACAGGACCGAATTTTGAAATATAGTAATTACCTTCACCATGATCATCTGCTCCTAGCACCAAGATGATGTACTTGCAGAGAGCGATGAGAGTGAGACTCCAAAAAACAAGAGAAAGAACGCCTAGAATCTCAACATCTTCTTCATGGAGGCGTAGCCTACCCGAGAAGGTGCTCTTGTAGACATAAATTGGAGAGATGCTTAAATCGCCATACACAACGCCAAAACTCTGGTAGGCCAATAAAAGCGTGGTTCTGTATGATTTCTATAGGTAGTAAGAGTTAGTGGCAGAAATCGAGACCCAAAGATCGCTCGTCAAGAGTGTAGCAAAAACTCATCGGAACGGAGTAAATGCATTAAAACCACAGTGAAATGGCCAGAAAACTGTACGTGATTTATTCACGAAGGGGTGGGTCGGACAAAATTTATTGTGCAATTGTGAATGAGAATAAAAGTAATACTGTCAAAACCTCGTGATTCATTTCAACATTCTCAAACATAAATGAAATACCATTTTTTATTTGAATAAAAACTTGATTGTCAATAACTATTTAGATTCATGTTGAAAAAAAGAGGCCAGAAATCCCGCAAACTCTGGTATATTCTGATAGAGAATAGTAAAATGTACAATTAACACGAGAACATAGAGCCAAATGGCAAATCGATTTTTCCAACAACAAAAAAAATGTTCTCGTGAGGGGATCAAAATCCTAACTTATACTATAGACTAAATATCAAGGCAAATAAATATTCATTGAATTTGCTAGCTTCTAAACTCAACTTCTGCAATCAAAATCCCTAACTAGAAAGACATTAAGAAGACGACTTCGGTTCCTGTTTCCATTAAAAATCACCATAAAAAAAAATAGGCCTTACAAAGCCATACAATCTTGAATCCCTGAAAAGTTCAAATTTTGGGTGTTCCAAAAAACGCCGGAAAAAAAAAACCACGAGAAACGCGAAGGGGAAGGGGGAAAAAAAAAACAGCAATAACTCACCGAAGACCGGCTCTCCGAGACCCTAGACTGGCTCTCCAAATCCATCCCTCCCCCTCCTCGCCGTCCGCCTGCGCCAGAACCTTCGACCGCCTCCGCTGTAATCATCGACAAAAGCTTCCAAAATTTTCTACTTGTTCAAAAGAAACGAGAAATCCGGGATGATAACGAGAGCGGGAACAGTTACGGAGGAGGAAGCCAGAACTTGCCCTTGCTTCGCTCGAACTGGATGCGGAGAGGAGAGCGCCAAAATGTTTCGGCCTCCGCCGCGCGTGGCGTTTTGGTCTTCGTTTGTCTCATTCAACTCCACGCTTGTGAGTTGGCTCTCTTTATTTGAGCTTACGATCTTTACGAATGCACTGATTTGAACGGAATTAAATTTCCAATATTTTAATAAATTTAACATAATTTTTTTTATAAAATACAAAATTAAAAAAAACAAACTTAATTATTAATATCACAAGAAGGTTGCAAAGGAAAAATGAGCAAAATTATTTCCCTTAATTTCATATGGCAAGAGTACGTTTGGTGAGGAATAATCCATGTATAATGTAATTAAAATTATATTATAAGATGGATTAATTTATTTGGTATATTTTAAAAAATGTAATATAATTGAATTGAATTACAAAAGAGAAAGAAAATTTTATAATTTGGATTACAAAGGAAATGCAATGTAATTTAATTACATTACGGATTCAATATTTTTCATGATAAATATATCCTTCTTTTATTTTTCTCATTACTTCTTGATAGTTGTTGTGACCACCGGTGATGGTCGCTACCGTCGAGAGTCGGGGGCAAAGAGCGACAATCGACAGGGCAAGGAGCGACGATCAGCGATCGACGACTGGCGATCGATTGTCGGCGGTCGGGGGCAGTGGCCAACGACCAACGATCATTAGCCGATCGACGATTGACGATCGGTGATCGGCTGGCGATCGACAATCGATCGATGATCGATGATCAACGACTAACGATCAGCGACCAACGAGCGAACGGTCGCGCGATAGGTCGTCGATCGATGGTCGATCGGGCGGCGACAGGTCGTCAATCGGCAGTCGACTGGCCGACGATCGACCGATGATCGGGCAAGGACCGGGCGACGACCAACAATCAATCGACTACTAGAAATTGGCGACCGACGATCGACGACCGGTCGTCGACCTACGATCGGCCATTGGTCGTCGACCTGCGATCGGCCACCGATCGACCGTCGCCAAGCGACCGACCACCGACAGGCAACCGACGATGAACCGTCGGTCGACCGTCAATCGAGCGATCAACCGTCAATCGACAATCGCCGTCGACTGATGAAGGTCAGTTGACAACCGTTGGCCGCGTGATCGACCGTCGATCGACGACGGTCGACCGACGACCGTCGATCGACGACGACTGATCGATGATGGTCGTCTACTGACTAAGATTTTGATTAAATTCAGACAAAAATATAAAGGGATTTTTATTTTTTTATAATAATATGAATTACGGGTATTATAACAAACAAACAAAAATATATAATAATTTTTATAATAAAAAATTACACATAGATCACTAATGTAATATATATTATATTATAAATTTAATTACATTATAAGTTTGATTATATTACCCATGTGAAACTTAGCTTAAATATATTTCTGTGCTAGCAATTTTAATCAAAATTATATCACTTATAATTTTAATTAAAAGTTATTTCCAAGCACTAAATTATGAATAGAGGATTATTTTAATAATTTTTAGAAAGGAGATATCCTTTTTACACTGCCAACAATTAGGGGCATTCTATCTAATTTTTTATGTGGATAAATAGTAAATTTAACACACTGTTAATGTAGCAATTTCCATTTAAATTTTTGGTCTTATCAAATCAAAACGAGTCATTATGTTTCGCTTGAAATTATTTTTGAAATCCATAACCTAAATTTAATTATGTTACCAACTTAGATGTTGAATTAAAGTAGTTTTGTATAAATTTGTATTAGTTTTTCTTTCTTTCTTTTTTATTTTTTTTTTGTGTGTTCATTGGTTTACGTGTTAATAAATATTCCAAAATCTAAAGCTACAGACAGAGGATTAGATTTATAATAATAATATAAAATTTAAATTATCATACAAATTTAATATTTTTATCTATTATTATTATGGACATCATAATCTAACTATCAAGATACTGTTGTTAGTAACTATCTAATAGTCTTTCACTAATAATTTAATAAAAACACGTTAATCGCTATTTCAATCGTCGTAGAATTTTTGTCTTCTCGGGAGAAAATTTACAACTTCTGTTTGACATTTGGGAAAGAACGAAATAAAAATTGAAAAAAAAAATCATCGTTTTATTTAAGAAACAGAATATTTATTTTCTTTTATTTATTTAATGGTCAAATAGATTTAAAATTTCATCAATCCATAAATTCTTTTCTTTATTTAATTATATTTTTTTCATTCAAATTGAATGAAATTTTTTTATTTCCTTTTATTTTTTTTTCATTAATAAAAATATACTCTTTGACTCGTTGTTATTATTGTTGTTGTAGTATCGTTCGCTAGTTGTATTTGTTTTATTTCCTTTTTCTTATTTTTTTCTCCGGAGGTTTTTTCCCTTGAAATTTCTTTTACATTACACCAGCCATGTAATGTAATGGTTTCGCCAATATGTTAAGGGTGCATTTAATTCCAAATTTCTATTCATAATTTTAATTATTTATATATGATTATATTATTTTATTCTATTTTGTTCAAAATAATCGACGATTTTTAAATGAGAATGTATGCTACGTCGTCATAAAGAGGGCATATAATCTAGAACATGATTACTTTTAAAGCATAATAAAAGATAATGCAGATAACTATTCGGAATTTTTTGTATGAGTTAACATCCAATTAATATTGTCCTAGCTTTTATTGTATTATTTAAGATTATGAAATCACTATAATTTGGCCAAGATATCGTAGCTAAGGCCATCTTAATCTAGAAAAGAGTTTTAGACCTTCTCCGGAATCGATCTTTATCTTATCTACAAGCTTCATCGTACCTTAATATCAATTACGAGAATCAAACGCACTTTATCTCTATTGGAGACTAAGTTTTCACACATAGATCTATGGTAGCAAATTAGACTTGCATACAATTCAATAGACACCTGTTCCGGGTACACGATTTGATGATTTTCCTGATATATCAGATTTCTAATAGGAGCCGTTTTAAAGATCTTGATCATAGTATTGAGATATTTATTCCTCAAAATTCAAACTCATATCTACCGTTTGATAGATACCTAACTCCGTATACATTTCTTAACCTTGTTTATATATATTTATCGTTCCCTCCAAAAATAAAATAAAATAAAATAAAATTCAATAGGAATATAATACTTCCGTAGGAAGAAGGATCGTACGGTCCGCACGAGTCCTAATTGGCATGGTCAAAGTAATCTCCGCATAAACCATAATTACCGCCCTCCTCGGCGACAGAAAAAAAAAAAGAGGAAAAAATTGAAAATTCAACCGCAAGGAATTCACTGTGATAGCTCGACCATAAGAAACTCAAGGTCATGTGCGTACTAGAGAGAAGACTATAGATGGAGCTGCATAAGATTTATCAATACCAACGTAGTTCTTCTTTTTCAAAGAAGAATCGTACGGTTCACAAGGGGCCTAATTTGGTGGCGTCAAAGCCGCCTCCACGCGAACCACCTCCGACCACATAAAAGAAAATTGAAGATTCAACCGCCAAGATCACACTTTGCCCGGCACCCTGACCACAAACTAACGCCGTCACTGTCTGTTCCAACGACTGGCTATTCCATTTTTACAGGTCGATCTGCTCCTGTGACCAAAAAACAAAAAAAAAAAAAACGTGATAATATTCACGTTAAATATCTCTCTGATAAATTTTGAAAAAAAAAAAAATTCTCATATAGAGATCTATCTCTAAAATGTATTAACGATTATTTTAGAGACGAAAATATTTGATATTTAAATTTTCGATCTCTAAATTATATATCGAATTTAAATTCCGTCTTTAAATTAGAGAGCGAATAAAAATTTAGTCTCTAAATTTAAAAATCTATTTATATATGTATATTATTTTAATAATCAATATTAAATTCAAAAAGCAGATAATTACAATATAAATATTAATACTAATCAAATTTAATATTATTAATATATACGCGTACACAATTATAATATAAGCATTATGTATATATAATTCGTCCCTCTAGTGTTCAATTGGAGACACATCTAGTGGAGTCTATGATCATGTGATGAGCTCCACTGCTAGATAGTGGACACTACTATATCTCCATCACGTCTTAAAAAATTATTATCCTTTGGCGCTCAATCCGAGACACATCCAGTGGGTCTCGAGATATTTCACGTCCATTGAAAATCGACCTCAATATTTCATATGATAAATATCGATGTAGTTATATTTCAAAATCCAAGACTATAGATGGATGATTAGATTTATAATAATAATATTTTAAAATTATTATCAAACAAATTTAATATAGGATCCTATTGATAGTAACTATCTAATAGTCTTCCTTGCAACAATAACAACGACGGTCGAGAATTACAAAATCAGGTTTCTATGAGGATGACATATTAGTTAGTGCGGGATAGATTTATAGAAGAGAACAATGGTCGATTATCAACTGCTGGATGGAGATATCAATCTGGATCCTGCCCTCGATCCCCGTACTAATTAGATTTTGCATCGTGATTATAAACTATTCACAATTTATTTTTTCTCACATTATTGTGGGACCGACTACGAGAGATCGTTAGATTGACATATTTTTTTTTTTAAAGAGAGTTACAAAATCAGCTGTTTATTAGGTGTTCATATCGAAACATATTCAGCATTAAAATAATGAGCAAGGATATATATATTATAACAATTAATAAAAAGAAAAAAAAAAGGAAAAAGAAATTGTGAGGGCCAATTATATACTTTTGCTCTCTCAATAAGCTACAGAACAAAACATTATGAACAAATAAATAAAAGAAGGGTCAAATTATCAACATCAAGATGCTCATTTTTGTGTGGCATATTCCTTTTCATGTTGAATTAGTTTGAGAGAGCATTAATTGGACAAAAGATTTTGATGCCTCACCTCCATTGGAGAAGAACTTTCCTCACATCGAGCTACTGAAGAAGAGATATTTATTAATCTATCGCGATAAATAACTTGATCTCTTGTTTGCTTTCAACTAAAAAGAGACGATTTTTTTCATAGCTCGTGAGATTTAATTATGTGATAGTGCCAATAACGTAAGCAGTTTGAATCGATAAAAATTTAGGCAAGCGAGGTGAAAAGGATAAGGTTTTCTAATCATATTGATTATTTTTACTAAAAATGACACCTTATCTATTATCATACTACATTATATGGAGATGGCGATCTTCTGAATATTAGATCGATTTGGATATAAAGTCCTTTCTTGGATTGGATGATCTTTATGTATTTTGATTTATGTCGAGGCTCATATCAAAGTCTCAGTGATTTACCTTCCCATAAATATTTGTGAGGCCAGATGACGAAGACTACTCTGGATTACTTCTAATATTTAGTAGATACTACATTCTATTAATGAGCTATAGAATGAATGAGTTACATAGTTAATGTCCAAATGTGTCTAGACCTAGTTTAGAAAAGTTTGATTTGCCTTGAGGGTGTTTTTGTTTGTTTGTTTTTCTTCCAAGACATGCGTTTAGATTTAACATTCTCTTTGCAAAAGGTTGGAACCGTCAATCTAGTGGCCCCCACCAATCGACCCCTCGACCATTGTGAGAAAGGTAAATCGCGGGATGGGCTTTTGGTCCATAACTCGGTGTTAAGCACAAGGAAGGGTATTTCATTCCGAGGGAGTTAGACCCTTCATCTGATTTTGAACTCGGGCATCCTCGCAAGTATCACCTTGTACTTACCATCGAACCATCCCCAGGGAGAGATTTAGCATCCTCTTCGCTACTACATCGAGGAGAGAAATAATGATAGATAACAAACTCTACTTTCATTGTGCCTTTGTGGAAGCTTTCTTCTTCTCTTTTGTTGTTAATTATGTGGCAGTGCCAATAATGTAAGCGGTTTGAATCGATAAAAATTTATGCAAGTGAGATGAACAAGTGGAATGATAAATTTGAATCGATAAATAACTTAGGGGTGGTTTTAAGTCCAAATCCGTACTTAAATTTTGAAGAGTCCGAATCAAATTTTAAAAAATATATTGATAAATTAATTTTTGTATTTTTTATACTATTTTTTGGATTCTTTTAAAGAGAAATTTGAACGATTTTAAAAATGAATCCGAGACGATCGCCTCTCTGACCTTACATCATGTATGCCTTGATTTTAACCCTCCAAAGTTAATTTCTCCAAAGTTAATTTTATTTGCATTGTAGATACTGAAGTTTTCTTCAAAATGTTGGCCGTGATGACAATGAGAGATTTTTTTAAATATTTTATTTTATTTACTAAAAATTATAAAAATATTCTACATGTGTTTTTTTAATTATTTAATTTTTTTTATTCGAACAAAATAATAAAGGAGCTCAATCAAGCATAACTTAGATAACATAGACCTAATTATTGAGTACAATATGTTGAGAGTATTAGGAGTACAATTGAAGTATCACATTGATAAGACATGAAAAAGATTCACGTGTTTATAAGATGAAAAATGTCTCCTTAGTATGAGACCTTTTGAATAAAGTCCAAAAATAAAACCATGAGGACTTAGGCTCAAAGTTGACAATATCATGTTATTGCGGAGATATGTGAATCTTATAGGTACTAATAATTGGTATTAGAGTTATGGTCCATGTTAACCCATGAACCTCAAATGAAGGAAGCAGAGCTCCTATGTTTAGATCAAGAGAACTAGACACCAGATAGAAAATCCAGTTAGGTCGGGAGGACTGAACAATTAGCAGGAAGTTTAGGCGGGTCAGGAGGATTAAACAGTTGGTAGAAAGTCCTAGTGGGTTGAGGATTGAACATCAAACAGAGGAAGTCCTTTGAGGTTAGATAGCTTTGAAAGGGATTCAATGTGGTCTTTCGTTTGAGAGGGAATTGTTGAAATATTGAGAATACAATCAAAGTTCCACATTTACAAGACATAGAAAAGATAATGTGTTTATAAGATGAAAAATATCTCTATTGTTATGAGACCTTTTGGATAAAGATCAAAAATAAAACCATGAGAGTTTATGTCTAAAATGGACAATATCATACAATTATAAAGACACGTAAATATTATAGGAACTAACACAACATGATCGATAAGAGACAATCCTATGTAAAAAGTTTTCATCACCTGGATCTCAGGTAAAGATCGCGGTCTTATTTTATTTTATAAAAGAGTATTTTCAAAATTCGAATATGGAACTCTAAATTACAAAGTACTCTTTATGTACAATATGATCGGACACAAAAAAAAAAAGGAAATTCTCATCCCAATCCATCTAATTGTCATCCCCTACTTTACTTTTGATTGGTTTTCCCTCCATCGACATCTATCAAAGAGAATCAGATGCTCGAATGCAATCCAAATTTGTCGCGTATGGCAAAAATCTCGAGCTCAGTAACCAAAGTCCAAACTCCTGCTCCTTGTTCTTTATCTGATCACTATGCTCATGGCATATATGCCCTGAACATATCACAACATATCGACCAGACAAACAAAGATCACTCGGGCCAAATCCGCGATCTGATCTGATATCTAAACTAATTCAGATAAAAAAGAAGAAGAAGAAGAAAAAAAACATGTTTACAAATGTTTTTTTTTTTTTTTTTTTTGCATTTTATTCCATTGCAAAGGTATCTGATTCCCAAAGCTCCTATTCCTCTTCGATAAGCAAACCACTCCTTTCTCATGGACAAATTAAAGACAACCTTTCTGTGCAAGTTTCAGAGACACGGGAACAACAATATCCATCCTCCAGAAAGGTGATCTTTGATGTCCAGAAGAAACAACACGGCAACGATCGAGATCTTCAACGCTGGAAATCTAGAAACAGAAAGATTCTGCAACATGCAGCTCGTGCGACATGCAACTGGCTGACTAAGGCACCACAGAAACTTGTGGGAGATCTTTCATCGAAGAGTCAACAGAATATCTGAATCTTCTCTGAACCCAGACAAAAGAAGAAGAAACAAAAAAAAGGAAAGAAAAATGGAATCAGACGAAGAAAATAATTGGAAGTATTGTCAATGGCTGAGCAAGAAAATCTGTGCCATGTCGTTTTCAGCAACTCACGACGAGAGTCTTTGCCCCTGATTTCTTTGAGTATGGCGATTCGAGTTTTGCAGGTCATTTTCAGAAGTTAATGCCATTGATTCAGAAGTAAATGGATGTGGAATGAAATTCAGTTTCTGCAGCTAAAACATGCCTAAAAAATTCTGCAACAGGTCTGTCAATACAAGATCTGAATTGCAGAATAGAATTCATGATGATCTGCACATTTTCTTAAGCTTCCATTTAAGAAGGCATGAGGGAGGTGAAGGCATGGACACCGAGAAGGAGGTTAGGGGGTGCCAAGGTCGATGCCACAAGCATTAGGGTCCTTCACATAAGAGGAGCTTGCTAAGGGTGTTGTTGAGGAGGGCTAGCAAGGGGCTCTTAGATATGGGTGAATGTATGATTTCTCTATCGAAACTAAGGCTTTGTTTGGATGGGACGAGGAGAAGATTTATTAACAGAAGTGTAGGATTTACTTGTGTATATATATATAAATACTTTGTAAATACAATATTGAAAAATATTGAACTTACAACGATTTGTCAGATTCTTCGCACTTCCGAGGATGGACTATGACAGAGGAATAAATCTTTCAATCTTTACTTTCTGTTTGAAGGATGATCACAATGACGGACCAACCTTATTCTTCCACGAATCAAGATCCGACTGCACCTTTGCGTTCATCGATCTCTCTATTCTCTGCGGCAGAGCTTCCGTAGCCCTTTAATAGCTTCTCACCGACAGCCTAACACTGATACTTTATCTTTCTTCTTTGCTCTCACTTTCACTCTCCCTCTTGCACTCTTCTCATTCATCACTTAGATGTTATTTATAGCTATGAAGGGCACCTGCACAATGTGTGCATGTTGCTTGGCAAAGTGCACATGTTGGCAACGTACACACGTGTATCTACATCTCTCACTTATTCAAGTTATGTAACATAGGCAAATAGTCACATAGACTAATAAGAGGTATTTAACCATATATACTAAATAGGGTCGGAGTTCATAGCCAAAAAGACTAAAAGAATATAGATCAATAGTCACAAAAACCAATAGAACAACCAATTTATACTTAAGAAAATGGTTCATGTGACAGCAAACATACCGAGCATTCATTGCCAAGAAAGTTGTTACATCTTACATAGCTGTTCATAGAGCGATCAATGCTAAAAAAAATATTACACCTAACTTAGCTACTCCTCAAATGGTACATAATCATTCTTTGAATGACTCATAGCTATTCTTCTAGGTGGTACACAACCGTTCTCCTGGTGGTACATAATCGTTTTACTGGATACATATTTGTCTTGCTATTTACCAAGATTAAATAATTTTCATTTACATCAATATAAACATCTCTAATCTCTCATAATGACCATCATGTCAAGAGTATATTCTATATTCTCAATATTCACAATCATTTCTATACACAACAGAAATAAATCAATCAGTGAATAACCAAAATGATATAAATCTATTTAATCTTCCTTTTTAGCTCGAATCTATTCATGTTAGTCATTCGTTTTCCTAGTCATGTTCCATAGACCGAATCATATATAGTCAATAGGTTTACATACTAAAGCAGCATACCCTAATTAAAACTTCAAGTAGACAGCGAAATAATCACTCAGGGCAAATGTTGAGATTAACATATAATCCCAAATGGCTCATATAGTAGAGAAACAGAGATATATTCTCCTACTACCCTTATTATTGTCTTAGTATATATGGTATGAATTACATGCTATGATGTTATTCTCTTTATTAATAAAGAGTGTATATTTTTCTCAGATCAAAATCATACAGATTTTGATTCAGACATTTCCAATGCCTAATCCAGAATTCAATACATGAATTTCTAATTTGACTTTTAATAGGTATAGTAAACGATAAAATCATTTGCTTCGATCATTGTTCTACAAATGATCTCATCTTGATACAAATATCAAGGCGATCCCAACTTATAGGAATGTAATAATTTTACAACTACACAAGCCAACAACTATATAAGCTGACCTATAAGCATCAGTTTTACCTTTATTTATACATAACAAATAAAGATGATTGTTCATGTGAGAGGACCAATCACTATCTGTCAACATGGTCATCGAGATCTTATCAGAATGTAATATATCACATAAACTGAATAGATTAAGACATTTCATACAATCAAATTACAATATCTGATTGTCAATTACAACATCGTTACATTCTCTGAAGTCCCATATGTTAGGGCAATCAACCCATGAATGATGTGTTTTGTTGTGTGTGACAAAGGTTTAAGTTAGTTTGTTTGTGGATTTGATATGTGTGTTGAAGTCGTGCAGGACTTAGTAATTCACACATGGTTAGTTTGACAAAGCATTGACAAGATCACCATCTCATGACTCGGTCCTTGAGTTGGTGAAGGACGACATTGCGAAGCCGTGCACTTGGTGCATCCGAGGGACCACCGGACGAGGAGCATTGGAGTGAAGCCAAGGAAGCAAATTTCAGGGTGAAACATGAAGGATGACATTGCGAAGCCGTGTGCTTAGTGCATCCGAGGGATGTGGCCGGACGAAGAGAGCTTCAAGACGAAGGATTCCAAGGGAGATGAGAGTGAGTGATTGTAACCCGGAACGGGCTAACTCATAGGTGAACTTGGTCGGAGGCTTAACCAAAGGTTGGTTTGAGGTTTTACCCGATACCAGTCGACTGTCATAGATGACTGTCGACTGCTCTAGGTCGAATGAACTCGATTGGTGTTCGACTAAGCGGATTCACGGCGAGCGATCGCCAAGGGATGACGATCGATGCCCAACACCATCGATCCAATTGCCAAGGGACGCGACAATGGATCGAGGCAAGTTTGGGCACAGAAGCTTTGGCAGTCGAGTGATCTCGTCGACCACTCGACTGTTGGCTCCATCAGTCGACTGATGTGGGAGCCATTGGTTGGAATCCAACGTGGATGAAGTCGTTGCGAGGCAACGACTACAACAACAATCGACTGATTGTTGCATCAGTCGACTGCTCGGTGCCCAACGGGAAGAATGACCTCTTCCCTATAAGAAGGGGCCTTGGGTCACTTGGGATGATTAATGCTTAACTCCTAAACATCTCCCAAGTGCCCAATACGATTTTACTCCTCTTCCTTGTGTTTAATTTCATCTTATTGTAAGAGGAGTGATTCTTGTGTAAGAAAGGTTACCTCCACCTAACTTAGTGCAAAGGAGAGACTAGTGGATTTGAAGGGAGTGATTCGCCATACGAATCGGGTCGTGGATTAGCGGCAAGGGTCGTGAACCACGTTACATCTTGGCGTTTGTGTTTGTCTCTTTAACTCTTGCATTTACTCTTAATTGTCCTTAGTTTTATTATTCCATTGCGCTAACCTTGTACGTAAACAATTAAGACGCGATCAAACTCCACCATCTATGAAGAAGGCTATTCACCCCCCTCTAGCCGGCCACCGATCCTCTAATAAGTGGTATCAGAGCCAAGGTTGTTTGTCACCGGACTCACCATCGCAACAAGCACGACAACAAAGATGGCCAACTCAAACATCCATCCACCCAAGTTCGAGGGAGAATTCGCTTGGTGGAAAAAGCGAATGGAGGTATTCTTCGAGACCGACTTCGATATAATGTTAATAATGGAAAGCGGTTTTGAGATGCCTAGGGACGAAGAGGGTGAACCAATTGAAAAGTCAAGATGGACCAAGAGGCAAAGAGAGGAGCACTTGGCGAATTTAAAGGCCAAGCACCATCTATACAATGTGCTCCTTCAACAAGAGATCAATCGAATAGGAGAATGCGCAAGTGCCAAGGAGATGTGGAAAAAAATGGTAGAACTTCATGAAAGAACTTCCGAGGCGAAGCTTGCAAGACGGGACCTTCTCCGCTCCCAACTCAACAACATCAAACTCGATAAAGGGGAGAAGGTATTATCTTTACATTCACATTTTAAGGAAATAATAACCGGTTTGTCAAGTGTAGGAGAAAAACTTTCAAACCGGGATATGATCATGAAGGCTATAGATGTCTTTCCCCGATCATCAAAGTGGAGCTCCATGGTGGACTCATTTTACATTTCAAAGAATCTAGAGATAAGCACTCTAGAAGAGTTTTTCTCCACCATGGAATTGCATGAGACTAGGCTTGAAGGCATAGTTGAAGAGCCAATCAAGCCATCAAGGGGAGTAGCACTTGTAGTCGAAAAAGGAAAGAAGAAGAAGAAGATTGCACCATCTTCATCCGATGAAGATTCCACCTCTTCCTCCATGAATAGCAATGAGGAGGTCTACATGGTAAGAAAGGTGAGACGTGCACTTAAGAATTTTAAATTTAATAAATCTCATGATAGGGGAAGAAGGCCAAGGAGGAAGATCATTTGCTACAATTGTCAAGGAGAGGGACACATAAGAGATATTGTCTCCTCTTGAACAAAAACAAAGAAGAAAGAAGAAAGAAAGAAGAGAAGAAGAAGGGGAGCAAGAAGAAGGAGGAAGAAAGAAAAGCAAAAGAAAAAGGGAAAGTCAAGGCATACAAAGCGACATGGGATGATTCATCCTCATCGGAGGAAGATCAAGTCTTCACAAGCCTTGCACTCATGGGAATAGATGATTTAGACTCCACCTCCTCCGAGCAAGAAGAAAGAAGCTCAAGTGAGGAGAGCTCAAGTGAAGGGGGAGCTTCGTCCTCATCCTCATCGGAATCGGAGGAGGAAAATATGGTAAGTATGGTACGAAATCTTCCTACTCAAGAAATTGTTTCTATGATTTCTAGTCTTACTAGAGATTTATTTAAGAGTAAGAAGAAAAATAAATGCATGCTTGATGATATTAGGAAATTAGAAGAAAAGAACAAATGCATGTTTGATTAAATTAAGGTCCTAGAAGAAAAACTAGAAAATGCATGCTCACATGATGATTATATGCCTCTTAATGTTAATGATGCATGTATTGAAGAAAATAAGGCTTTAAGGGAAAAGGTAGATCATCTAACTAAGGCCCTAGAAAAATTCACCATAGGCTCCAATACTTTGAACATGATAATTGGGAGCCAAAGGGTAAGTTTTAACAAGAAAGAATTAGGTTATAAGGGAAACAAAAATGAGAAGGACTACCATTGTCTAATTGCTAGGGGTCAAGCCAAAACTACAATGGTTGCTAGGAAGTGGATCTCTAAGGAGTATTTAGTGAACCATATTAGAAAGAACTTGTATTGGGTTCCCAAGTCCATCCTTAAGGGTTAGAAAAACCCTAGAATAGTCAACCATGAGTGGACTTATTTTATATCATATAAGATGGTTGACTTATAAGGATGTGGGTGATGATTTTTGATTTTTAGTGTTGGGTGATGATAATGTGATCATAATATGGAATTATGAATATTGTTTGATTTATGATCATGATATGCAATAATTGAAAATATTTGATCTTGATTGATAATATGTGATTTTATGATCATGTTGGGTGTTTTAGGATATAGATACTTAACCTTGGTAGAGTTGTATGAAAATTGATGGTTAAGTATAATACCTTTAGGTACATCTCACACTCTCTATAGGCTAACTTGATTGAAAACATAGCATGAGTGAGATGTTAGGATGATACAAATGACTCACTTATGATTATAACATCTTGATGAGTCATTATAGGTATCATGATAGCAATAATAGACCAATCATGGGGAGAGCATATGTTTAATTCATAGACATATTGTCCAAAGATCATGGTTGGATATTTCAAATATTTTAAAACCATTTTATGTTTGATAATCTGTATGTTCATGTTTTAAAACAATTCAAGGCAAAACTAGGCTTTCAAGTTGATAAAAAACTTTAGTGATTTTCAAAATTTTGAGTTTTTGCCAAATTTTCGAAAATAGGATGAATTTTCATGAAAAATTATTTTTCACTGATAAAGGTACTTATGAGAAATATGTTCCCCAAATTTCATGATTTTTCAAATTTTCTATAATTTTTAATGTATTTCTGAAATTCGGGTCGGAAATCAGAAATTCTGAAATCTAGGTGTCAATCGACTGATGTACTGTGCACAAGCACAGTAATCTATTTTATCAGGTTTTGAGTTAGTTTTTGATGATTTGCGTTCCCTAAACTTGATGCAATGCTTATATAACATATGGTAGATGTTTTTGATGGTGTCAAAGGGGGAGAAATGGTTAGATTTAAGTTAATCATGCTAGAGGAAATTAGCATATGTTAAGGGGGAGTTGCATGTATTAAGGGGGAGTTTGATACTCATATTCATGTTTGATATTCATGTGTTACATGCTTTTCTTCCTTATGTATTTTGATTAATGTTTCGCCTAACTTAAACATAGTTGTCACACATCAAAAAGGGGGAGATTGTTGGGGCAATCAACCCATGAATGATGTGTTTTGATGTGTGTGGCAAAAGTTTAAGTTAAGTTGTTTGTGGATTTGATATGTGTGTTGAAGTCGTGCAGGACTTAGTAATTCACACATGGTTAGCTTGACAAAGCGTTGACAAGATCACCATCTCATGACTCGGTCCTTGAGTCGGTGAAAGACGACATTGCGAAGCCGTGCGCTTGGTGCATCCGAGAGACCGCCGGACGAGGAGCATTGGAGTGAAGCCAAGGAAGCAGACTTCAAGGCGAGATGCGAAGGATGACATTGCGAAGTCGTGTGCTTGGTGCATCCGAGGGACGTGGCCGGACGAAGAGAGCTTCAAGGCGAAGGACTCCAAGGGAGATGAGAGTGAGCGATTGTAACCCGGGACGGGGTAGCTCATAGGTGAACTTGGCCGAATGGCCAAGTCAAGTGTCGGAGGCTCAACCAAAGGTTGGTTTGAGGTTTTACCCGACACTAGTCGACTGTCATAGATGACAGTCGACTGCTTTAGGTCGAATGGACTCGACCAGTGTTCGATCAATCGCCTCGTCGAATAGTTGATATCGAGGATGATGCTAATCGCCGGACACTATCAGTCAACTGATCGAGGCAAGTTCGGGCATAGAAGCTTTGGCAGTCGAGTGATCTCGTCGACCACTCAACTGTTGGCTCCATCAGTCGACTGATGGGAAGATCAGTCGACTGATGTGGGAACTATTGGTTGGAATCCAACGTGGATGAAGTCGTTGCGAGGCAACGACTACAACAGCAGTCGACTGATGGCTGTATCAGTCGACTGCTCGGTGCCCAACAGGAAAAATGACTTCTTCCCTATAAGAAGGGGCCTTGGGTCACTTGGGATGGTTAATGCTTAACTCCTAAACATCTCCCAAGTGTCCAATACGATTTTACTCCTCTTCTTTGTGTTTAATTTCATCTTATTGTAAGAGGAGTGATTCTTGTGTAAGAAAGATTACCTCCACCTAGCTTAGTGCAAAGCAGAGACTAGTGGATTTGAAGGGAGTGATTCGCTATACGAATCGGGTCGTGGATTAGCGGCAATGGCCATGAACCACGTTACATCTTGGCATTTGTGTTTGTCTCTTTAACTCTTGTATTTACTCTTAATTATTCTTAGTTTTATTATTCCGTTGAGCTAACCTTGTACGTAAACAATTAAGACGCGATCGAACTCCACCATCTACGAAGAAGGCTATTCACCCTCCTCTAGCCGGCCATCGATCCTCCAACACCATAGACTTTATATGCTCATGAAATAACTCTTTAGTCATTGGCTTAGTAAAAGGATCTGTAAGCATAACACATGTAGAGATATACTCAAGAATCACCTTCTACTTAGCGACAATATCCCTCAAAAAGTTGTACTTTATAGCTATATGCTTGTCATTATTGTGATATTTGGGATCCTTGAAAAAAACTATAACAGCTTGACTATCACAATAGATAGTTACTGGACTTCCACTCTCTTCAGCAATCTTCAGATACTTCAGAAACCTTCTTAACCAGACTGCTTCTTACACAGATGCTGAACATGCCACATATTTAGCTTCCATTGTCGATAAGGCTACACATGCATGTTTCTTGTTGTTCCAGGAGATGACGCCACCATTCAGTAAGAATGCATAGCCCGACATTAGAGCTGTCAAATGGGCCAACCCATGGTGAGACGGGTCAATCCGTCATTAACCCAACATTTAGCGGAGAGAGGCGGGCCGACCCGCTATCTTGGCGGGTTGAGAAATCTCCAACCCAACCCAACCCAAGGTGGGTTGCGGGTTTGGCGGGCCAACCTGCGGGCCACAAAAATTTAAAAACTATATCTAAAATTACTAAGGTGTTGAGAGTTTGTGGCGATGATTGGTAAAACAAATGAAGTACCATGATCAAAAAAATAAACATTTGAAGTAACTAAAATCTTATAATTGAGATTTAATTATCAACCGATAAAGTTGAATACCGATATTTTCTATTCTTCCAATGATAAAAAATATCTAAATCTTGATAATATATAAATTTAAATTTTTACTCTTCTAAATAGAGATTCAATTGAGATTTTTTAGCTCTTATAATTATTTGACTTTGATATGTTATCATTTCCTATATCGATTGAAATAGTAATGATAAGATAATATAAAACAATTAAAGTATACAAGAAAAAAAAAGTATTAGAGTACATCAAATATTATTTTGTTCTTTCCTCTTAATTTCTCTTACACTTTGTTGAGGTGTATATGTGATAGAAGAAGATTATGATGGTGAAAAACTTCTCTTATTAATTAATCTTAGAATATTGGTAAAAAAACTTATATAATTTTATTTTCACATGTTCCATCTTTTGACATTTCTCAATCCGCGAGCCAACCCGTGCCATCTAGAGTAACTTCCATCTAGACTGATAAAATTTCAACTCAACCCGTCTAAATTATTTGGCGAGGCGGGCCAACCCGACGGGCCTAATCAACTTGACAGCTCTACCCGACGTGGATTTCCTATCATCCATGTCTCTAACCCAATCTCCATCTGAATAACCTTTCAGACTCATATTTGATCCTTAAAAACAGAGACAATAATTTATTGTTGCTTTCAGATATCTGAATATCCTCTTCACTGTCTTCCAGTATCTCGGTCCTGTTGGTGCAATCGGCTCAGGACTCGAGTTTGACTCGAACTGTATTTTGATGTTAGACAAAACATATGACATGGGAGTGTCATAGGAAGTCCAACATGGGTTGACCATATAAATCCAAGTGTGTAGCCTTGGTGGTGAAAAGTTCAAGCATGGGGCTTGGTGTTGGGAAAATCCAAGCATAGGGCTTGGTGTTGGATAGTCCAACATGGGTTGACCACGTAAGTCCAAGTGTCTAGCCTTGGTGGTGAAAGTCCAAGCATGGGGCTTGGCATGGAAAATCCAAGCATGAGGCTTGGTGTGGGAAGTGTTGAGGACTTGGCAAATTCACTAGGCTCGGGGTCCTTGAGTCGGTGAAGGATGACATTGCGAAGTCGTGCGCTTGGTGCATCCGAGGGACCACCAGACGGGGAGCGAATGGAGTGAGGCCCAAGGAAAGCATACTTCGAGGGCAAGAGACGCGAAGGATGACATTGCGAAGTCATGCACTTGGTGCATCCGAGGGACGTAGGCCAAGGGAAGAGAGCTTCAGTGGGGAACTCCATGAGAGGATGAGGTGGACTTGGCCAAGTGGCTAAGACTGAGTGTCGGAGGCTCAAACGTGGTGTTTGAGAGTTTACCCAACGGTCGGATGCTCAAACAACTTGGTGTTTAAGGTTTTATCCGACATCAGTCGATTGGTATAGGTACCAGTCGACTGATCTAGGTCGATTAGACTCGATCGTTGTTCGACTGACCAGTTCCGCCGGTCAATGACCGTCGAGGAGGGCGATCGGCGACACCCATCGGTCGGTGATGAGGATATCGACTGATCGGGGTATTTTCGGCTACAGAAGGTATCACGCCCCGAGAGCATGCCGTGCCGAAAAGCAAACGGACGACATCTCCCCTGTACGTGGCAACATTTCGGGTTAATACAAGGCTCGTAGGCCACAAAAACAACATAACATATAAAGTAAATACAACAACTACTCAAAGCACAGCGGAAACATAATACAACAAGCTACACACATGCATACCGGTATGACTAACACATCACAACAACACGAAACCTCGATAAAATCCGAATATACAACATGTACATCACGAAAACTCCAAAATACAATACACAACGGACGAAAAGCCCAAAACAAACACGGGAGCCTCGGAGGTGAGATGAGATGTCAGCCAGCGGTGCTCCAAGCCGTCACAAAGACTTCTACCTGTTACCTGGGCGATAGAAAAACCCAGGGTCCGTGGTGATGGTGAGTAAAAATCAGCAGGTAATAGAAAAACATGTATATATGTAATATCACATGTATTTCAATAACATAATCTAGAGGTACAATAGGTATATCAGCATAGTATATAAATACAAACATATACTGTCTAACCAAATGAACAACGTAAAATGTAGACATATCTGAAGTCTGCTACGCTACTCTGATCCAACCTGAACATATATCCAACATATATATAACAGGAAGAGTAATACCAACTCATAATCTACTCATACTACAGGTCAAGATATCTAATGGTCTGTCCAACACATATACCAGTATCCGACACAACCGTATAACATATGCAAGAAGCATGCATGAATATGATGTACAAACAAGTGCAGCAAGCATAATACAATCAAATGCATCATCACAATAAGCATATATATATATACTGCATCTATATATGTATACTAATCACAATCATTCATATATATATATACATGTATATATGTATATATATGACAATATGCAAAAATGTCATAAGTCGGCAATGCAGTATGCATGGTCATGTCGACTCACCCTAAAGCTACTACGACCCCAGTGTGGCCTCGGTGGCTCAAGCATGACAACTGTCCCAACTCAACACCAACCACTACTCTCGAGTGGCCGAGTGGGCAGTATGATCGAGTAGCATATAAGCGTAAAGAGCAAGCTACACGATGGGGGTCCCTGTTGTTGGCCACTCCGACAGTCACTACCCATGAGTGGTCGAGTGCCACACACGCAGGACTATGACACGCAAATCCAACTACCACCATCTATAGTGGTAGAGTGTGGCATCACAATGCTCTGCCCTCACATTGGTTACTCCTCCTATGAGTAACCGTGGAGGCAGGATGACTGACGACACTCTCAACCACAAGGGAGACCTCGTCGTCAGCGTGCATGCAAATGACATTAATGCAATGTCTCACATACAAACATCCACCATAGACTCTCTATTCTATAGAGAATCATACTAACCAGATCAACGCACTCTCTATCCTGCAGAGAGTCGTACTCAACTGATCATAATACTCTCTATCCTGTAGAGAGTCATATCAATCTAATCGACGCACTCTCTATCCTGTAGAGAGTCGTACTCAACTGATAGACTCACTCTCTATCCTGTAGAGAGTCGTACCTAACTGATCGATGCACTCTCTATCTTGTAGAGAGTCGTACTCAAACCGATTATCAAGCTAAGACCACAGGTCCGTAGCGACACACTAAGTACCATTCACTTGACCATTTACACAATACTTGGTCAGTGGTAAACATGCAACCTAGGGGTACTAGAATTAACTGTAGGTTCAAAACATTATCTACCCACGGATGACCTTTTTGCCCAATTTACAATCAGGTTGTCATCCGGACTTTACTACTTGCACTTAACTTAAACAAATTCTAAGTTACTTACATCACCTATATGTATAACTCCTAATCATGGTAAAATAAATATGATAGCAACAATGGAGTTAATAGCCAACGGTAAAGTATTAAGCATATGATAAATAAGAGCAGGGTCAAGGTAACATGATCATATAAGATGATCATGCATCTAAATCTATATGCATTAAACTACCTGACCAGGGTAGGAATTACCCACCTGATTCAAAGACTTATATGAAAATCTCCACGTCCAAAAGACCGTCCTGAATTCAGGTCCTGCAATTTAACATACAAACATAACTCAACACTAACATAATCAATCTATAGGAGTAGGAGTCTAATCCAATCCTAATCCCTGATCGATCAACTAAATCCCATAGTTGTACAATCTCATACCATTCATTAATTATCAAATCAATTGTAATGACAGTATGCATCCATAAACATCGAAATATGAACTTACCAGGTTTAGCCTCTCCTGGTACAACTTCTTGATCCAAGGTTTCGAATTAAAGTTCAAATAGCCCAATTAGAAGCAACCTCATAACCTGATCTGTTCACCAACAATTGATTATCACTCCATAATTAAATTCATTCATCCTATAGAAATCTATTAACTTAATCAACATATGCAAACCTTACCTCTCCCTAAACCAATCAGCCATAGCTCTTCTTTAATACAAAAGACATCTGATCCGTATAGAACAATGGCGGATACAATGCTTGTTCACAACACAATGGAGGCGGTGAAATGCAGCATACCTACTCGTTGATACTTGACGCTGTCCAAATCAACAGAACACAACCAAGCTAATCAGCGTTGTTGCATCATCATTTACCAAACTGATTAAATCCATATTCAAATGATTCACCATATGAAATCGACAACATACCCAAAATCCAATCATCCACCTTACTGCCCTTTCACCACCATCAACGTGCAATACCCACCCAAAGATGGTAGCGGCAACTGTGCAGATTAAGGAATGGTCACAAATCAAGCTGCAAATCTGAGCTGCGACAGAATAACTAGCAAAACATCATTGCAATGATAGAGCTAGGCTAATAGGGAAAGAATCAACGATAACCCCACAAGCAGGAGCTCATCCACCCTCACTGTCGTCTGGATCGGTAGTTCGGGACAGGAACATTAAGGAGGCAACAACGTTGCCTCGCTGTCGATACACAGAGGAAAAGGAGAAGCTGCGGTGAGGCTGTCAAACTCACATCGACAATCTGGAACGGAGATATGAAGATGGAGGCAACCCTTATCGTGCGATCGAGCCATGGAAGAAGAGGGCAAACCAGGGATCTAAGCTATCAAAGGAGGTGCTGCCATAGTCGCCCCTTACCGGCGGCTTGATCCCTCTGCTCGCTATTTGGGATCCGGGTGGAGTCGCCAAAAGGAGAAGGAAGGGACGATGACACTCTTTAAGTGGCAGAGTAGCTTAGGCGGTGACGAGCGCGAGCTCGGGAAGGAGGCAGCTCATGGCGGTGGCCCATCAGAGAAGAAAAGGCGCTGACGGCGCTGTGGGTGGCATTGCGAGAAGGAATGGCGACGGCGATGAGAATCTACGGGATCGAGCGGAGAAAGGAATTGGGGGGAAACAAAGCATCGCGACGGTGGGCGAGGAGAAGAGGCGCGGAGAAGATTTGGGATCGGAAGAAGAAAGGGGATCGCGGGAAGAAAGAAGAAATAGATCGGTCTCGGGAACAGAAATGACGCAGAGGAAATGAAATGGAGACGCCGATCGGAAAGAAACAGTCGGGCGTTAAGAAGGGGAAAAATGGGTCGGGTTTAAGAGGGTGGGTCGGGTCCATTAACGGGTCGAGTTTTAGACCCTCTAAGCAGTTAACCCTTGGTTTAAATAAACCCTATTAAACCCTCATAAGTAGATAATCCAAATAGGCTTTCCCAATGCCTATTGAATCTTTCCCCGCAATAGCCATAAAAATTTCCTTTTAAGTCCAGAAAAGTTTCCAAAAATTCCTGGAAAATTTCATAGGGTGTTTTCCTAATTTTTTTCCAGTATTTTACAGAAGGTCTTCCAGTCGAGTGATTGCGGCGACCACTCGACTGCTAGGATCATCAGTCGATTGATGGGCATGATCAGTCGACTGATAATGGATCCATTGGAACTTGGCCAGTGTTGATCGAGTCGTTGTGAGACAATGGCTACATGACCAGTCGACTGATGGTCACGATCAGTCGACTGATGGGCGCGGAATCAGCTCGATGCAGGTTATAAATGGAGCTCAAGATAGAGGATTTCGCCAAGGATTTTGGGGAGATTTTGGAAGAGAATTATTGTTGCATTCCAGACTTTAAGAGCAATCCAAAGCAAGCAACAAGCAAGTGTTCAAAGTGAAGTTTGTAAAGTGTTCTTTACTTGTATTTCTTCTTGTATGTGTATTTGCTTGTATTACTTAGTGTAATTGCTTGTACGAGGTTTCTCCACCTCCGACGTGTTGTCGATAAGGAGTTTGAGTATTGTCGTGTGCATCTTTAGAGCTCGTTGAGCTCGCCCCGTGGAGTAGGAACCCTAAGGTTCCGAACCACGTATATTGTTATCTCTTGTGCGCTTGTGTGTATTTGTATATCTTATTAGTATTATTATTGTTATTTCGCTGCGCTAACAAGATTGTAGATGCAAGAACGATCGAATTCCATCATACACGCGATTAGGGCTATTAACCCCCCTCTAGCCGGCCACCGACGTTCCAATAGGTCTTGGGTTTTACTAGAACCAGCTGACTAAGCCAATAACATAGCTGATATTAAGACGAGTACACAACATAGTGTACATCAAACTACCAATAGCACTGCATATGGTTTTTTATTCATCTCGATTATTTCATCAGGAATTTTGAGACTCATACTTTTGCTCAAAATAGTACATCTCACAATAGATGTCTGTTTGCCGTTGCAATCAGACATATTGTAACATCTTATTTATATAAGGCTCTTGAGATAAATGCAATAATCTTTTAGATCCATCTTTGATGATCTTAACTCCTAAGATGTATTCAACTTCTCTCATATCTATTATGTCAAACTGTGATGAAAGTCACTCTTTGGCTTCTATTACAAAACCTATGTCATTTCCTACTATCACCATATTATCAATGTATAATGATAAAATGATATACTTTTCTTTTTTCCTTTTCAATAAAATGCAATGATCCTCATTGATCATCTCGAAACTATAAGATAAAATGATTTGTTAAATCTTATGTTCCATTGTCTTAACCTTTAACCCATATATAGACTTTTTAAGTCTATATACTTTTTCCTCTTGGCATTTAGCAATGCAACCTTCAAGCTGAACCATATAATTTTTTTTGTCAAGCTCACCGTTAAAGAAAATAATTTTTACATCCATATGATGTAACTCCAAGTCATGATGCGCCACAAAAGCCAAAATAACTCGGATGGATACAACTACACTACGGGAGAAAATGTCTCTTCATAGTCAATACACTCCAGTTGGGTAAAACCTTTTGCAACCAAACGAGCCTTGTTTCTATTAATCGATCTATTTGCTTTTCTCTTTATTTTGAGAATCCATTTATTCCCAATAGTCCTTCAGGAGGAGGAAGATCGACTAAATCCCAAACTTGATTTTGAATCAGCGACTCCATCTTTTCTTCCATTGCAGTTTTTCACTTTTCTCTAACTCTACATCCTAAAGCTTCCTCAACTGATTGAGGTTCATCATCGTCAACTAGGAATATCGTCATTGTCTCATTCTCAATATCAAACCTCTTCTTAGATTTGATCTTATGAACACTTTTTCGTATGTTGGACTGTTGAGAAGTCACCCCATGACCAAGCATATTACTCTCACTTGGTTGACTAGACTCAGACATCTCTCTTGACACCTCTCTTGTTGATAATGTCTCATCCTCCTCAAATAAAGGAATTGTCTAATCAATCTCACCTCTAGCTGTAAACTCAGTTTCGAGAAAAGTGACATCTATTCAATCCAATTTGGAGATGGTCCTTTCTTGTTGCTCACCTATAAAAACATAACCTTTGGAGGTATCAGAATATCTTATAAAGATACATATCTTACCCCTAAAACATAGTTTTCCATACTTATAATAACTATTATGAACATAGATAGTTGACCCCCAGGGTCTCAGATTTCCCAAATTTGATTTTCTGCCTGCCCAATGTTCATATGAGGTAGATGAAACTACTTTGAATGCACTTTATTAAGTATATAGGTTGTAGCTAATAACGCATCTCTCTAACCATTTCAAGAAGAGTATTATTTCTTCTCTCAGCAAACCCATTTTGCTATGGAGTTCCAAGGATTGTCAGCTGTCTAATAATCTCCTTATCATTATATATTATCTTGAACAGATCAGACAAATATTTCCCTCTATGGTCAGTGCATAAAGTTTTAATCTTACATTCCGTTTGATTCTCAACTTCGTTCATATAATGAATGAAACAATCCAATGCTTCAAATTACATGACCGAAACGAGAAAAATCATCAATAAATATAATGAAATAGGAAGCTCCATATTTAGCCTTCACATTCATTGGACCACAAATATCCGAATGAATTAATTGCAATGGTGACTCAACCCTAATAGCTTTACCGAATTATTTCCTAATTGCTTTTCCAACAAGATAATGCTCACATATAGACAAGCTAATCTTGGCACGAAAATCCAATAAACCCTCTTTAGCTAATCGATTCATGCGATCTTATCCTATATGTCATAATCTAGCATGTCAAGCCTTATCAGTTATTTCTACATCACTAGTAAGAGCAATGTTTGAAAAATAACTATCAATCGTACAATTGACATTTGGTTCCACATCAAGAAGTATAAAATAATTCGTTAAAAAATCATATCCGATTGACACTGAGTAAATCTTAAATTCAACACACCGATTGTAAAAATTAATACAATACTCTAAATCAAGAAAACACGTAACGAAAATAAGATTCCGTTGAATTTCAGGAGCATACAGAACATCATGTGGAAATAATATACCTCCACCACGAAGGTTAAGTTTGCAAGTGTCAACTCCTTTGATTTCAACTCTTATTTTGTTTCCTACATATATTCATTTGTTGCCCGTTGGTACCCGATAATACTCCACGAATGTAACTCTCTCCCGAGCTACATGGTTGGTTGCTCTCGAATCTATAATCCACAAAGGATAAAAATAAGCCAACAACACTGAACTAGTAACAAAATGCTCATGAAAAGAAGACAGATTTGAAAATACCTTTTTCAACTCAGTACACTCTCGAGCGAAGTGACACTTCTTGCCACAATTATAGCAAGTCATCTTGCTTTTAGATTTCTTCTCAGCCTTCTTTCCCTTCTTCTTGATTGGGTCTTGTCCCACTCCCGCAACAGCAGCTTCCTTCTTCTTTACCTTTCTCTTCTTGAGTCATTTCTTTTTCTTAGATCCAGATGATCCAATAGATTCGTCAGCCACATAGGCTAGTCTAGAAATCCTTGTAGATTTCACTCTCTCCGCCTCCAATTTCACATGGTATGAGACATCAGTGAAAGTTTTTATACTCTCACTGTGAGTTGAGGTCTGCTTCATAGCCTTCCAAGAATCTGGAAGGGAACAAATAATTGTCTGAACCTGTTGTTCATCGATCAACTCATGACCAACAATTTTAAGCTCCCGAATCATGTTCGACATCTCCCTGAGGTATTGAACCATAGTGACATTCGGGCGCTTCTTAAGCTGTCGAACTTGATTGTCAGCTGCCGAAGCTTGCTCAGGCTAACTTCACTGTATCTATTCTTAAAGGCTACCTAGACTGCATGAGTCGTAGGATATGACTTATACTCAAAAATTAGATTATCTACCATTGAACTTATCAATATACCCTTAGCAGTGGAATCCTTCTTTTTCCATGCCTTATGGGCATCAGAATCTCGTTTGTGCTGTGCAATGGGACCCTCAATAGGTTCTTCCAAAATCTAATGTACAACCTCCATAACTTTTTGTTCCTCAAGTACATGCTATATCTTGAGATGTCAGATCTTATAGTTATCCCCATTTAATTTTTCACCTTTATTCAATTCAGCTATGATGTTTTTTATTGTCATAACCTACCATAAACTAATTATTCGGTATTCAGTGTATGTTAAATGTATGTAATCTCTTATTGACTCAATATAAATTTGAATTGGTTTACAAAATCAAGAAACAATTATGTTCCCACTCATTATTTGCATATGCCAATCTGATTTATATTGATTTACTCTATTACATGCATCTCATCTAATAAACTTAATCATTATACAATCATGATATTTAACATTAAATGAACTAATCATTTATAATTATACTCATAATGAACTAATCAAAGAGTATATTGCAATAAACAAATATCATACATCAAGTAGAGTGAACAACATAAAATGAACAGATCATTTGAATGAACATATCATAAACTTGTTGTACATTGTTAACATATAACAAACTCTACTAAGAATGTTACACATAACATTTTTACTACTCATAACTAAAAAATAACTCTAATAAACTAGATAGGCAATTGCTACTCCCACTAGGACAAATACTAGCGCAGTAGTAATACAAACATGCCCTATCTTTTTAGGCTCAACTAAGGCATTCTCGGCTAGGACACTCTCAAGATAATACCAAGTCACAGAGTCCTGTAAAGAACTCACACATAAAGAACCCATGGAAAAGTTTTCTTCTGGTTCTTCCTCTGGATCTTCCTCACACTCTGCATACTAAAGTAGCTCTGTGCACAACTGTGTATATGTGACGCGCCTCTCATAGCGCACCCATATCTGATGTGTAACATCACTCAGGTTTTTCGACAATGAATGAACCAAAGCCCAAATTCCGTAGTTATCCAGAATCAGAAACTCCTGCATCTCGAGTCTCCCCATGTGTCCAATGACTCCATAAGCATGGTCATACTCTATCGCCTGGATAGCTTGCCTCAGCTTGTTCTGCAACAAATCACAACGAGTCATGGTGGTAATCATCCATGTCATCTGAAAATTGAAATTAAATAAGTCAGAACAAAACCGACTAACCAATATAAAAATCGACTTAATTCAATTTATACATCCAAAGAATCAACACAGTAAATCAAGAAAAAAAATCAAATCTTCTTGATTATCAAGAGTCTTAGTCGACCGACCCATTTACTAATTGATTGACATCTTCCCCAGTCGACTCTTATATCATTTAGTCGATTGACATCAATCAATAGTCTATCAGTCGACTATCAACTTTGACCCATTGTCTAGAATCATGGAGACTCAACTTGACAGTGATTTGTGAGAATTCGAACACCACATAATTTGCTCCGAGTACCCCAGGCAGTCGAGCACCATTTGTTGCATTCTGTCTTCTCAACATCCCTAGCCACCCACCTTAGTTTACTTAACCTATTTTGAGTTATTTTCTGAGTACAATTTTTTCCAACAAATACTCGACAATCAAGCTATGAGTTCAGTCAACTAAAGCAAGTCAACTAATGTCGACTTTGTTACTCAAACTCGAGAATAGTATTCATATTCCAAGCACCTCTACTTGGCGCCCTGATCACCACGTACTTTTTTCGAGTGCTTTTGAGTACGAAAGCACTGTGCTCACTCAGCCGAGTACCAAGCCTAGCTCTCCTCAGCAGAGTATCAACGATGTGCTCACTTATTCCGAGCACAGAGCACACAACCCAAACACCATGCAAGCACATGGTCTGAGTGTCTTGTGCTCCGTATGAGCACCTAGTGCTTCGTTTGAGCACCAATGTGCTCTGTCCGAGCACCCCGGGTGCTGAGCACGGTTTCCTTGGACGGTTGGCCGAGCATAAATACTTTGTGCTGAGCACTGCAACGTGATGTCTCTGTGTAACAAGCACATAGCTCGAGCGTCGAGATTTCCAACGTCAGAGCATAGTCCGCCTCTATCGCCCGACCACCACATGTCCAACCCAAGCACTGTGCATTTCACCATCGAGCTTAGTGTCAAGTACTTTTGCTCGATGCCCAAGTACTCTCGAGCGCACAACCCGAGAGCTTCATCACTTGACTTACGGTGACGAGCATCGCGCGCTCAATTTCTTTTTACCGATTGATCTAAGCGGCGACTTGTTTCCTACTCAAGGATTGTTGCTTGATCATTGGGAAATCGTTGTTCGTGCTCCTTATCCCGAGCACAGAAAATGCTCGTGTAATCACATTTCTCAGTCTGACTCAACTCGATAATTTTCACCATTCATCATATTCGCGATGAACTGTGAAATTTACAGTCTAAATAAATTCATATAAATTAGATACAAATCTACGTTTGCTCTTATACCAATGTAGGATTTACTTGTATATATATATATATATATGAATTTAAATGCTATGTAAATACAATACTAAAAAATATGGAACTTATAGTGGTTCGTCAGATTTTTCACGCTTCCGAGGATGGACTGTGACAGAGGAATAAATATTTCAATCTTTGCTTTCTGTCTGAAGGATGATCACAATGACAGACTAACCTTACTCTTTCACGAATCAAAATCCGGTCACGCCTTGGCGTTCACCGATCTCTCTATTCTCTGCGACAGAGCTTCCACATCGCTCTTATAGCTTCTCACCGACAACCTAATGTTGGCGCTCTACCTCTCTTCTTTGCTCTCACTTTCACTCTCTCTCTCTTTCTTGCACTTTTGCCATGCATCACTTGGATAAATACTTTTACCCAAGTATTTAACGTAACATGTGTATGTTAAGAAGGATAATGAAGATTAACTATATAAAGTTACATAAATACTTTTACATTTTAAATTAGACATTAATTTTTTTAATATTAATATTTATTTTATAAATATAAATTAGATTTTTTTTAATAATAATTTGTTTTTGACAGATGCGCAGAGAAGTTTCCATCGAAAACAATAGCAAGAAGGAAACAGTGGAGGTCGACGAGTAGAGATTTAAACAGAGAAGGAGCTAAAAGGTCGTTTTTAACGGAAGAAATTGAAAAAGTTTAGATTAAACAAATGAAATAATTTTGATGAACTTATCTATTTAGAAATTAATATTTTAAAAGAGGAATAAAATTTGAACCATAAATATTTAAACTTGTCTTCTCCTTTCTTGTACTATAAATTGGAGGGTAAGAAAATCTTCCTCTTCATGAGTAAGGAGGATTAAAGTTGCACTCGGAGATACGGTGCAATGGTAGGACATCCAACTTGACTTCTAAGTACTCATGATTTAATCTTAGTTGCGACAAATTTATAGAATTTTCCTCCAATGGAGTAACAAATTACGGATGTTGACCCTACTGAAGCTGCATGTGCGAGTATTTCTCAATTTAACTCCCTCCTAAAATTATGAGACAATCATAGATGAGCCACTAATATGACAATTTTTTTTTTTATAAAAAAATTATCCTTCTTTATTTTTTTCTCTCCTTCCTTCACTCTTTGTTTCCTTCCTTCACTCTTTGTTTCAAATAATGTTGAAAGTTATCTTCCCTTTATTTGTCATTCTCTCTCATTTCTTCGTCTCTTCCCAAATAAATCTTAAGGATGTCTAAGCTCTTATATAAGGATAAGTGTAAGCGGGGCGTAGCCAAAATTTAAAATTATCTAGACCTGACAGCCAATTATTTGGAGTCATTCGTGAAGCGACCGCACGTAAAATAATTGATCATTGTATGGTGAGACAACATCTGCCTCACGATTGACCATCGCTCATTGTCTCGCTGATAATCTTTTGAACAATCATCCCTCGTTATCTCTTTATCAAATTTTTTATATTTAACAAAAAATATTTTTTTTAGATTTCTCATTGCTTGGTGAGACAACATTCGTCTCGTGAGTGATCATCGCTCGTAATCTCGTCGATCACTTCTTCAGCGATCGGTGCTCGTTGTTCTTTATCGACAATATTTTTTTTTCTTGGACAATAAATAAAAAATTTAGGTTACCTTTTAATAATGAATTCTTTGTTTACTACGAAGAAGAAAGGAAACAATATTATAGATAAATTTAGGATAAAAAAATTAAACAAGTTATAATTAATATTGATGAAATCAGTTGTTAGCCCTTTTATACCAAGTCCTCCGACGATGACATTTCCACTTGCCCACACTGAGATCCTATCCAAAATAATATTGGTCAGAGGGTATCAGTGATTCGATAATGCCCTTCCGATACTTAAGTCCGATAGGAGCATAAAATGAAAGAAAAAGAATGTAAGTTGAATTAGCAAAATTACAATTACCCTTTTTTGTTTATCTGTCTTCCTCTTTTATAGTCTTTTTAACTCTCTGTCATTACTGTATATCTTTTTGACTACATTAAACAAAAATACTCAATGCTCTTATTACGTAACCACGTCTGCACATACCTCCCTCATCTCTTGGTCACCTTCGCAAATGCCATTTTGGCATGTTTCCACGTTCGTAACTGTTATACATCTTTATTGTAGCTCTTTCTCCTAGACAGAGCCGCCTCTGGGCAGGGCAGCTAGGGCCCCCGCCCAGGGGCAAAAGAATTTTTTAAAAAATTAATAAAGAAAAGGGCCTAATTTTTATTGATTTTTTTTTATCTATAAAAGGACTCATTTTTATTGTTTCGTCCAAGACCCTAAAATATCGAAGACCGACTCTGCTCTTAGACAAGTATTATTCAAGAGATATTAAGGAAAGAATTATGTTAATCTCGACTTCTAATTCTTCATGATCCCATCCTTGTGCTCTCGCCTCTTTGGATTCTCGCCCCTTGAGTTTTTGACTCCTTGAGATTCTGACTTCCGAGTTCTCGACCTACTAAACTCTTGATTTCTTAGGCCCTCGACTTTCTGGACTCCAGTCTCTCCGATGACCCAACTCCTGGACTTGTTCACTCAACCCCCCAACTTCTCGGGTCCCTAACCTCTCGGGCCCCTCAATCTCCGGGACTTCTATCTCCTTTATGATCTAACTCCTTAATTTGATTATTTGAACGTATGACCTGAGACTTTATCAGTATCAAATATATTTATTAATTTATAAATATAATGGTATTTGTTAAATTTATCATTTTAATTTGATATTTTATTTTTAGAATTTACTATTTTTAATTTATTATTTTAAAATTGATAAAAAATAATAAAATTTGCAATGAAATTTGAAAAAAAAAATTATTATTATTATTTTATAAAATGGGTGGGGCTGGAGCCCACCTTAGTCCATGAGCAACACCGTGTCTGATTTTTCTATAGAAACTATTCAAACTATGATAATTTATCAAACAACGCACGTGAAGTTTAGAATTGTCCAAATAGCGTCCCATACTTTCATATTTACCAAATAGTACACTTAATTTCCTTTTTATCTCTCCCGCCAAACAGACCTGCACCACAGTAGAAATCCTGAACCATCCAAACGTAGTACTGAGAATTCAAATTTCAGCACCACAGTGATGGTGCTGGGATTGCAATATCACTGTGGTGTAGGTCTGTTTGGCGGGAGGGATAAAAAGGAAATTAAATGCGTTGTTTGGTAAATATGAAAATATGGAGCGTTGTTTGGACAATTCTAAACTTCACGTGCGATGTTTGATAAATCGTCGTTCAAACTAGTTTGATTGGGAGTATATTTTTTTTCTAGAAAATAATTTTTTTATGTTTTTAAAATTTTCAAAAAATACTTCTTTATTTTTTGAAAAAAAGAGATGAAAAACACAAATCAAACATTATTTTTCATATTTTTTCATTTTCTTAAAAAATAAAAAAAATTCCATCAACCAAACACTACCTAAGAGTATCTAGCAACACTCCTCGCTATCAACAAAGCACGCTATCGCAAAGAAAACAAGGAACCATAATGATTCTCATGAATATCACTAGCAATTTTGAGAATTATTTTATGGGTAAAAATTAAAAGGACTTCCTTAATTATTTGAGTTGTTAAAAGGATGTTCATTTTTTAAAAAATAAAAAATAAAAATAAAAAGTGCTTCGACGTATTTTTCTTATTAAAAAATGTAATTATTGTAGCTAACTATTATAATATATAAAAATAAACTCAATTAAAAAAAATCTATGTATAGAACACTTTTATATATAAAAAAATATTCATGAATTTGGATAAAATTATGTAAATTTAATTAAAATTAATTCAAAATAGATTGCTACAATAATCTTATAATGGTTTTGATCATTTTAAAGCGATTTTGAATAAATTTAAGTAATTTTGACTAAGTTTTAATCCTACTTCAATAATTGTAGTTGCCATTTTGACTTTTTTTTTTATGGTGATTTTGATCTATTTTGTTGAAAATTAACTAAAAATTCGATTCAATTTTATACATAGTAGTAGTTAATCTAGCTACAACCAGCAAAGATAAAAAATACGAAATACACTAAAATATCATAAAAACACAAGGAGTGTCACCAGCCGTCTTAGCTCAGCCGGTAGAGCGCGTGGCTTTTAACCACGTGGTCGTGGGTTCGATTCCCACAGACGGCGTTTTATCAAATATCCACTTTCTTTTTTCTCGTTACACTCCGCATTTGCAGGATTCTGCAGCTGCTGTGGCTGGCTGTACACTGCCCCGCTTTCGGCCAATCAACGGCCGCGCCCCAGGCCGTCTTTCGTATTCTTCCGCCGTCGAGGCAGAGCTTCCTCAATCAGGTGGCTGTTTTTTCTCTCTCTCTCTCTTCATTTTGATCGCGGTCGATCAATTTTTTTTCTCAGTTTACTTTGGGGAAATCATTAGGAGATATTTCGTTGGGAGAATTTTTTTTTTTATTTATTTTTATTTTCTCTTTTTAGGAAATAAAAAATATTTTTTTTTATATTTTTCAGTAAAAAATGCTCATTTATTTCCTCAAGATGAAAAATATCAATCAAACGTTATTTTTTCTATTTTCTCATTTTCTCAAAAAATAAAAATAAAAAATAAAAATTTTTCTACGAACCAAACACTACCTTATTTTCTCTCTTTTATATTTTATCTGATTTCTGTTCTTCGTGCTTATTCTCCTCCTTGAAAATTTTACCTCTTGGGCTTGACCCTTTTTCCATGTTGAAAATGAATCACTGAGAGGAGAGATTTGAATGGGATGAAGATGACTTGGAGGAAGAGTTTCACCGATTCGACTGAGGATGATTTAGCATGGTCATTGACTTAGTGAGCAGATGAAGTCACCTTCTGTATTCGGCGAACTGAATCTCTATGGGAGAAAATGAATAGACTCGGAATCTGAACAGCGATCAAGACAGAGGGATAGGCTTAGGTAGTGGTGGTGGATGATACTTTAGAAGCAACTGAAGCAGCACCCAGTAGGAAAGTAAGACTGAAGGAGGGCGTCAGGAAATATTTCGACAATGTCTCTCCGATGTTCAAATGAGGATCCATCAAGAGAAGAAAATAGAGAAAAATGGAGAGACGTTGAAGAAGAGAGAGAAAAAAAGAGAACCCCTTGTTCCTCTCCTCCCGTTACCTTTATATAAGCAAGGATGACGGCGCGAACCTTCACATGTCTATACGGAGGGTATGAGTTCTCCCGTATAGAGACTTAACATGATAGGAGATATTATCTCATTAAATATGACAGACACATAGAGCCTAATTAATGTCACCCGCATGGTTGATGGAGGACAAAGCTCCATTAATACCGATTGGGACGTCTATAATTGTCGAAGATATGTAAATGCGGGCCCCACGAATGTCAGCCACACAATGGTCCTGAGTAAAATACATTGGGGCGCACGTGTCTGTCATAATAGGTGTACTTGTCGGGATATAAATGGAACTTTATGTTAAGATATGGACTCCCGTCGAGACATAAGTGAAGAACCTTGCCGAAACATGAATGAAAACTCCCATCGAGACGTGAATACTGAGCCCTTCTGTTCAATCCCGATTGGGTGATATCGCTATGATCGAGCCTAATCTGGTCTCTCCTAATTCAGATATTGACTTAACTCCGTCACACGGCAAAGAGTACTTTGCCCACACCATTCCATTTGGCAATGATCACGAAGCCATCCAGTTAGCCTGATTGGTTCGATAGGGTTCCTACTATTTAGAGAGGTGCAAGATGAGTGTGTACTTTGCAAGCGTCTTTGGTTATATGCACGCTGGGTTATAAACTGGGATACTATTGCTTAGTTATATATTCACTGTGCTTTATTCTGGACAGTTGAATCTTACCGAAGATTTTGACGTTCATGATTCCTGCTAGTTCCTAGGAATTTGATTCTGATTGTCTTAGTTTTTTTTTTTTTTTATTAAATTGTCTTTGATATATTTTTTTCCTCCCTTCAGCAGCTGTCTCTCAGTTCTGAGATTGAAATTCCCTTAGTTTGAGCAATTTGTGTTGGAATTTGATGGAGATACGAAGGAAGGATGGATAAAACCTCTTGTCATCCTTCTAAATTTGTTGAATAGTAAAACGGAAAAATGAGAAAGATATTTCATCATCTTTCACATTTAATCGTGAAAATTTTGCATTGAAACTCTAATATAAATGATCAGAAATTAATGAATTAATGATATATCAGTTGAATCGAGACAACATTATGGTTGACCTTTCGATTCACGTAAATTAAATGAATTAAGACGACATTATGATTAACCTTTCAATTCCACTATTAATAAATCTCCTCTATAAAAGAAGATAGAATTTCGAACTCATGGAGAAGAGAACTCTTGCTCTTTGTTTCCAACCCCCATAGCGATAGTCTTCATATGTATGTTCAGTTCGCCGTGAACTACTAGTATTTGTTTGAGTCCGCGATTTTGCCATTATATCCTGGGAAATAAATGTCCTATTAAACTTCGCAAGTACCCTGCCGGAGGAGGACAAATATATTTTAAGGAAATTGTATGAACACATACCTCGATTGTTTTGTCACTTGGTGTTCACAGTTTCTGTCTCTTAGCTCGGCAACTCGACGGACAAAGTCTTCCAGCTCATCTTGGCAAAATTTTCGAGTTGTTTCCAACCTCGACGGACGAAATCTTCCAGTTCGACTCGGCAATAACTCACGAGCAATCTTCGACTCGATGGCCCGACACGAGTAGACTACCAACTCGACGACTCGGCCCGAGCTCTTCTTTTGACGGACGAAGTCTCCCAAATTGGCTTGGCAATTTCTCCCTAGTAGCCTTCCGACTCGGCGGCTCGGAGCAAGGAGATTTCTGACTCGAATCGTCCTGACTTTACTTGTCAGGAGCTCAACGGTTTTAATTTGAAGAAGCTCGTCTCGATTGAGGACACTTCGACAGTGGTTGACTTAACAGATAACTCCAAATTATTTTCGGATTTTTTCTTATATTTCTTATAGTAGAGTCTTGGCACAACAGTAAGGTTGTTGTCTTGTAACCAAGAGATCACGGGTTCAAATTCTGAAAACAGACTCTTGTAAAAAGCAAGATAAGACTGTATATAATAGATCATTCTCTATGACTCCACATGGTGGGAGATTTATGCACCGAATTACTTTTTTTCCTTTTCCTTGTATTTCCTCTAGAAAACATATACTATCCTACAATTTATGACTGTTAATTGCAACTTGGAAAAATGTGCTTTTTGTTAAGATGACATGTCTGGACAACCTGACTAACTTCGAGAGAGCGCTCTAGTTCAAGCAGAAGCAGCTACATTCCAGAGAGTGAAGATGACTTAACAATAGGTAGCATTCTAGCTTAAGCAAATTGTAACAGTGCCAAGAATCTTGGGAATCGCTAGCTTGTTTCATTTGGATGCTATTCCGGTATGTTATTCTGTTTGATCTGTGCTCAGATTCAACAATGCCTAAACACCATTTTTTTGTTGTATTTTGTCACTAAATACAGAGGATTGTTTTCCTTGAATTAGTGTTGGTCGCATTCCATTTCTTGGAATAACTCTCGATTCTTTAGCTGCCTTTCAATGCGAAGTTGCTAAAAGTTTGTATTGTCTACTTCTCGTATGCTTCTTATGCGACATTTGTGTGTGCTCAAATTTATTATTTCATTAATTTTGTTTTTATAAATGTAAAATGATTGAGAATTGAATCGTGAATACTTAAAAATCGAATTAGACATTTTACAACTGGACCATAATCCTATGAATAAAAGTTATCATTTTTTCCCATCAATTCCAAGTGCCCTAAAGTGATATTTTTAAATTTTATTTGATTTTTTTTACTGACATCTGGTATTTAAGTTTTAGATCCGATTAATTTTGAGGATGATTGATTCTATTCTATAAATTATTTTTTATCGATCATCCAAATATAATAAGAGTGCTCCTTGGATAATCTCAGTAACTATAATATTTTTGATTTATTATTTCATTAAAAAAAACCTTATAAATGTGCTAAATTGAATCGTGAATCAGACGTTTTACCGTTGGACCATATTTTTGTCCCCACGGGGATGGCGCGGTGGTAAGATAGTGTGGTTGCTTTGGATACGGAGTGGGATCGATTCCGGAGGGGGTCTAAAATCCCCCCTGGGCTCAGATGGCCCTCCCACTGCCTTGCCACCGTGTCAAGGGACATAGTCCCCTCCCGCGATTTACCTCCCTCTCGCCGCAGCCCTGGGACGGGTGGCAGGGGACTGCTAGTTTGGCAGATTCCCAACTTTTGGATAATTCTATAGACAAAAGTTATCATTTTTTCCATCAAATATTTTTGACTCAAATAATTAGGGTGAATCACAATCTAAGATCTACACGATTGGAATTAACGTCTCTTGAATCTCACCACAAATCCGGACCTGAATATAGTCAAAGAATCAAGTTTCATTTTACAAAATTATTTGTCAATTGGATGTTTCATTTTGAACGTATTTAAAAATAATTTTATTGCCCCGGGACACGATGCATCGGCAAAAGCGGAAAGACATTCCATAGGAAAACTAATTCGATCCTCTACTGCGATATTGTTCGACGATAAATTTAGAAAAAAAATTATTCGGGCAACCCTGAGACCCAAGCACTACAAAAAAACATTCAATTGGCGACGAACTTTGGCAACGAAAATAGTTTGTTGCAAATCTGCAACCGATTTTGCGACGAATTTTATGTTTCGTCGCAAATTTGTAACGAAATTTCTAACAAAAAAATTTTTGTTACAAAATTATTTAAATTTCTAATATTTAATTTTCGTTACAAAATTAGTCGCAAATTTGCGACGAAAATCATTTTTCGTCGTCAATTTGCGACAAAAAATTATTTTCGTTGCAAATATCTACAATGAATTTTTTTTTTCGTTGCAGATTCTGCAACGAATTCAAAATTCGTCACAGATTTAGCGACGAATATAGGATTCGTCGGCAAATTGGTGACGAAATTAGCAACAAAAAAATATTCATCGCTAATTTCCCCCTAATTATCCTGCCTTGAGGCACACAATCTCTCCATCTTCCTCCGCTCGATTGCTTGATCGCTCGCTCGTTCCTCCTCCCACCGGAGCCGGTACGCTCTCCCGTCTTTTTCTTCCCACGCCGTCGTCGGAGCAGCGATGGTGCTTCCGTGAGCTCGCGGACTGCCGCGCATGCTAGCGGCACTTCTTGGCGTACCTGTGATAGGTTCTTTGCCGCGTGCTAGCGGCGGTATGCCGTAGCGTACGCGCGGTATTCTTCTTGCGCGAGATCATGCGTGATAGCAGTGCCGCTCTGAGATCGTCGTGCGCGGCGGCATGCGCTGCGAGCTTCGTGGCGGCCTGCCGCAGCGTGCTCGCGACATCCGCGTGCCCTCGTGCGGTGGCGGTAGCTATCGTGCGTGTGCCCTCGCGGGCGGCTGCGCGCGTGCCTTCGCGGCCTTGTAGCGGCGTGTGTGCGTGCCCTGCCTTGGCCCGGCGTGTGTGTGTCGGCGGCGATGCTTGCGCGCGTGCCCTTGCGGGTGTCGCGCGTGTGCCCTCGCGGTCATCGTGCGTGTGCCCTCGCTCGCATAAGGTTACGCCGCGCCGTACTTGTTGTGCCTTGCGCGTGCTTGCCAGTTGTCGCGTGATCTCGATCATGAATTCAAATGTTATTTAAATTATACAAATCAGTATAATAATATGTCGTAATCTAAATATAAAATTATTTCTCATAGGTTGTCCTACTTTGAAGGTGTTCGGTGTGTTCGTGAAGTGTTCATCTAGCCGTAAGCTCATCCGCACGTTGTTTCCATTTGGACAGGTACGAGTAAAAATATTGTATATTTATAACATTAATTATAGTATTATTAATTCTGTTATAATAATTATTCTTAATGTTTGATTTTAAGTAATTTAATTACTGTTAATAGATCATATTTGTTCGAAATGATATTATAGTTTTCAATTAAATATCACACAAAATCATATTTAGTATTAGAAAAATTTAATTTATTTTGAGTATAAATTTATGGTTAGATTGATATATATGGATAAAGTTTGGAAGAAATTAAAATTAATCGTTGATATAATTTCGAAAACAGGATCAATAGAGAGAGAACGAAGTTGGATGTATAAAAAGAATTTACCAGAATGTCATGGTTTAACCGATGAATTTATAATTGGGTTGAAACAATTTTTGAGATTTGCTAATAACAATGTTGAGTTTATGGATGAGAATAAATTAAGGTGTTCGTGCAAAAAATATCATAATGGTAAATTTTTCGAATGTGATAAAGTTCGAGAACATCTTTGTAGATTTAGTTTTACGCCAAATTATTATAATTGGACTTGTCATGGTGAAACGTTTATATCCGATGAAGAGATTGGACGAAACATACAAAGGACAGTTAGTGGAGAGCACGTATATTACGATCAATTCAATCCATACCAGAGGATGATAGTTGATGCAGTTGGTCATTATTTGAATAGCGAACCAAACGCTGCAAGTTCTAGTTATCCTCAAGCATTTGAACACATGTATATTAATTATTCACCACCGTTGGAGGAGGTAGAAGTTACTGGTGGTAATGAAAATGTGTACAATGAGCCATACATAAAATTTCAAGAAGTATTGAGAGCTGCAGATGAACCCGTGTGGTCTGGTTGTGACAGTCACACAAAATTATCTCTCATCGCAAGATTATTGAATGTTAAAGCTGAGCATAATGTGTCCGAAGAATGTTTTAATGATTTTGTTCAAGTTATTGGAGAAGTATTTCCACGTGATCACATAATGCCAAAGGATTTTTACAGTATGAAAAAACTTGTGAAAGATTTGGGTCTCCCGGTGCAAATAATTGATGTTTGCAGAGATGGTTGTATGCTATATTAGGGAGAGAATGCAGATTTAGAGGCTTGTAAATTCTGTAGTCAATGCAGGTACAAGAGTACCACGAGATCAAATCGTAATAAGCAATTAAAATCATTCAGACAAATGTTCTATTTGCCTTTAACTCCTAGATTGCAAAGGCTTTATGCTTCGAAGGTGACTGCTGAATACATGACTTGACATGCAAATCATGAAACAGAGAATGGGATAATGTGTCATCCATCTGATGCAGAGGCATGGAAAAATTTTGATCGAACATATCCTGAGTTTGCGAATGAGACCCGGAGCATCAGGTTGGGTCTATGTGTTGATGGATTTGCTCCATTTGGCAAATCAGGAAGAACTTATTCTTGCTGGTCAATTATCGTAACTCTGTACAATCTTTCACCTGGTATGTGTATGAAAATACCTTATATGTTTTTAACATTGATTGTGCTTGACCCTCATAATCCGAAGAAGTTAATAGATGTTTACATGCAACCGTTGATTGCTAAGTTGATCCAACTATGGGACGTGGGTGTTTCCATATATGATGTCCATACTAATCAGATGTTCACAATGAGAGTTGCACTTATTTTGACCATAAATGATTTTCCTGCTTATGGGAAGTTATCGGGCTGGAGTACTGCGGGGATTTTAGGATGTCCAATATGAATGGAGAGATCAAAGTCATTCAGATTGAAACACGGAAAGAAACCGAGTTATTTTGATTGTCATAGACAATTTTTACCGCCAAATCATAAATTCAGAAGAAATAAAGAAGAATTTACTAAGAATAGAATTGAAAGAACAACTCCACCATTGAGATTCACCGGTCAAATTTTATGGCAAAGAGTGTTTAACTTTTCATCTGTTATTGAAGAACTAAATATTACAATATATGACTATGGAATTACACATAAATGGACAAAACGGAGTATCTTTTGAGATTTATCGTATTGGCAGAGAAATTTGATTCATCACAATCTTGATTTAATGCATATTGAGAAGAATGTTTTTGAAAATTTGATAAATACGGTGATGGATATAATCGAAAAAATAAAAGACAATCTGATTGCAAGAAAAGATTTGCGTCTCATATGTAAACGACCCACCCTTGATGTTGATGCAAATAGTAGGGGACCAAAATCGAAAGTAGTTTATACATTGAATAAGGATCAGAGACGGATTGTTTGTGAATGGTTGGAATCATTGAGATTTCCTTATGGTTATGTCTCAAATCTTGGTAGATGCGTTGATTTGAAGGAATGCAAATTGATGGGTTTTAAAAGTCATGACTGTCATATATTCATGGAAAGATTAATTCCTATTGCTTTGAAGGAACTGTTACCAAATTTTGTCTGGGGTGCAATTACGAAATTAAACATTTTCTTTCATGATATCTGCTCGACAGTACTGAGTCATTCACACATAGAGATATTAGAGAGAGACATTTCGATTATTATGTGTAACTTAGAAAGGATATTTCCATCGGCGTTTTTTGATTCAATGGAACATCTTTTGGTTCACTTGTCATATGAGGCTAAGGTTGGAGGTCCTGTTCAATTTCGATGGATGTATCCGTTTGAAAGGTGATTTTTTTTTACTTTTTTTTCATTGTTATTTCATTTGGTCAAATTTATTTGCTAATAAATTTTATTGTATTACTCTTAGATTCCTCTATCACTTGAAAAAAAAAGTGAAAAATAAGGCTTATGTTGAAGCCTCTATTGTTAATGCATATATTGTGGAGGAAGTTACAACTTTTGTCACGCCCCGAGAGCATGCCGAGCCGAAAATCAAACGGACGGCATCTCCCCTGTACGTGGCAACATTTCGGGTTAATACAAGGGTCGTAGGCCCACAACAACAACAGTATATATATAACAAATAATAGCAGCGGAAATAAAGTGCGCATACCCACAACATACATAACAAAATATCATATACAGGTGTACTCCACCTGACAAGACCACAGTAATAAAACCGTAAATAAAACAACGACATCACGACAAAGTCCATAACAAAACAAGGGTCCATGACATAGGACCAAAATCCAAAACACATAAACAAGTCCATACATATCAAAGTCCAAGACATAACCAAAAACGAACTCCTCGGGAGACTCAAAAAACGGAGATGGGATGGATCGGTCGGCGCAGCTCCAAGTCGTCACGAAGACCTCTACCATTACAGGCGATGAAAAACCTGTCGGAGGTGGTGAGTAAAACTCAGTGTCGGAGAAAACATGTAAATATATGTATCGATATTACATGTCATTCAACAGCTTTAATCTACTCGCATACAAGTATACATCAACATAACAATAGATATGCATGCATATACTAAATAAATCAACATCAGCGATCTTGACATACAGCGATCAGCTACTCTATCCTGATCCAACCTGGGCATATAATCACATCATAGGGTATAACAGTGTAGTACTAACACAATATCCTAACCTGAGTCAAGGGTATCACTGTGAATATCCGATAGGTATACAAGTATCAACCTACTACCATACAGGAATATGCAATAGCATGTATGAATATGTACAAACAAATGCAACAGGCATAGTACATACAAATGCATCATCAAAGTGAGTATACATATAGACTGTATCTGTATGTATACTAATCACCATCATCCATGTATATATATATATACAAGTAGGTATGTATATATATATAACCATATGCAAAACACCGTATGCTATGGCAATGCAACATGCATGGTCATGCCTGCTCACCCCTACTCGCTACCACGACCCCAGTGTGGCCTAGGTGGCACGACATGACAATTATCCCGACTCCAGCCGCCACCACTCTCGAGTGACCGAGTTGGGTAGTATGATCAAGTAGCATATGAGCGTAAGTAGCTCGCTACGCAACGGGGTCCTCCGGTCACTCCGACTAACACTACTAATGAGTGGTCGAGTACCACGCACCCAGGACAACTGCACGCAACTCCAACTACCATCGTCAATAATGGTAGAGTGCGGCACAACAAATGCTATGCCCTCACACCAGTTACTCCTCTGGAAGTAACCTGGGAGGCAGGATGACTGACGACTCTCTCTCAACCCCAAGGGGAGACGATGTCGTCAGTATGCATGCAATGAAATGAGGGTACTGTCTCACATACATAACATCTACCCTAGACTCTCTGTCCAACCAAGAGTCACACTCAATTGATCAATACACTCTCTACCCTGTAGAGAGTCACTCATCTGATCATGACAAGCTAAGACCATCGGTCCGTAGCGACACACTGTCCACGACTCACATGACCATTCACACAACCCGTGGTTGGTGAATAAATGTGCCACATACAGGTATGGAATAAGTCATACATCTAGGGCCATACTTATCCACAGAGGATCATTTTGCCAAATTTACAATTTAGGTCATCCTCCGTACTCTAACATCTACACCCTACTAAACCGTTAGACCTACTTACATCACATCTGTAAGTTCTAGATCATGCTAGGGAGTATGTGTTATCAATAATCGAGCACACATATATATCAACGGTAAGTTCAAGCATACGATAAACAGAGCATGATCAAGGTAATATGAACACCTAACATGTTCATATCTATATCTAAATCTGGAAATCATTACATCTACCCGACAGAGGGAAATTACCTACGATCGTAGGCTCGTCTTTGATTGTCTTTGCATCCGCGAGCCTGCCTCGTATCCATGTCCTGCACGTATCAAACATTATGATTAAGTGCAAGTATACGACAAATACACAACTTAATTACCACGTCCCTTATGACACCACTTTATCTCACTGCCATTACAACTCAATTCACAACTATACATAATTCATCATCCAACTAACAACATACTTCCATTAGTTATTAATCAACAAACCAATAATAACTAACTATAATCTAGCATCACATCCATGGTCCAAATCCATACTAAACATAGTAACACAACCCACAGAACACCTCGATTCCTCTGTCGTCATACTATTCACTAACAAATCCATCAATCTAGCTAACCCTTTGTTTCCTTAGGGTTGCAATAAATGAACATATCGAACTCAACTCACCTTGCCTAGACTCACCCCACAGCTATTTCTACCAAAAAAGAATTTACAAACAAAAGGGGTTAATCTTGCTTACCCGGTGTTGAACCTCGTCGGCAGCAAAGTCCCCAACAATCGGCAGCCACCCCTTTCACAGATTCCAGTCACGAAACCTACCACGCCCAATATCCACAATCCATCGAAACCAGCGGAACCATCGCTGCCAGTAGTCCCAAACACGAAGCTCTAGGCTACAATCAGAATAACCACAATCTAAGATGGATCTCACACGAGATCAAGGAAGAAAAGGACTAAGCCTCACCTTGTGCCGACAGAACTCACCGTTCCTGAGATCGAAGACGCGCATCGACAGTCTCTGGATCGCGGAGAAATAAAGGGGCACCGACTTCCTTCCCAGTCGCCGTCTGCTCCGGTGACAACCGTGATGGCCTCCAATTGAGCCGGCCAAGCCACCTCATTTGCCCTAGCAACTCCGCCGACGCGAATCTCCCCCTGTCCCCACACACATCCTTCGCAGAGATCGCCGGGTAGACCAACCATTGTTGCTGCCGGTCTCTGGCACCACGATCACTCCCCCGAACCACACCCGGCGACACTTATCGCCGTCTCCTCAGTAGGATCTCCCATCGTGAGGCATCGGCCAGTGCGCGGTGGAGTCGAGGCAGAGAAACCGCAGGAGGGGAAGAGAGGGAGGTCTGACGCGACGAGGAGGAGCTCGCGAGATCAGATCGCGTGGAAGAGAAGGAGTCGCGAGGAGAAGAAAATCACGAGGGGAAAGAAATCGTCGCGGGGAGGAAACGGAAGAAGGGAGGAAATAAAAGGGTTGGATGTTTAGAGAAATAAACGGATCATGGGTTTGGGTTTAAAACCCTATAAGTCAAACCTAGATCCAATTAAATTAAACCTATAAACCTTAAAGCTAGGTTAGATTTAATTAAATCTCTAACCATACTTTATTTATTTAATTATATTATATATATACATATTTTTTTTTCCTGTGGTATTTTACAACTTTTGCATCATATTATTTTGAACCTCACGTTCAATGCAAGAGTCGAAAAGCAGGAAGAAACGATGAGGGTCTCGTTGATCCAAATTTGAGGGCATTCTCAATTTTTAATTACCTTGGTCGACCAAGTGGATCTTGTACAAGTAGATACTTAACTGGTCATGAGTGGCGAGCAGCCCATACATATATTTTATTGAATTATCCAGAAGTAACGCCGTATTTTGAGTAAGTATATAAAAGTTATATTAAACATTTCATATATCATAAATTATTGTTCATGTTTTATTTAATTTTATTGTAGGATTTTTCAAACTCTATATTCGAAGCTTCCGGAACATGAGTTTAATAATTTATGTGATGAAGAATTTGCACAATGGTTCAAAAATTATGTAAGTAGTATATGATAATAAATTTGATAAATCTTGACTTTAACACATATTTATTTTACTTTAGGTTCTTGATAATCACGGTCACATTGAGCAAGACCTAATAAAACATCTGTCATGGGGTCCAAATTCAATGGTTAAAACTTGGCCGGCATATTTCATAAACGGATATAATTTTCATACTCAAGCTTATGGAACAAGGAAAATTACAATGAATAGCGGAATTTGTGTTCAGTCATCTATTGATGGGGGTGCAAGGAATGAATTTTACGGCTTACTAGATGAAATTTTAGAGGTAGCGTATCCAGACTTAGATTTGCGAGTTATTTTATTTATATGTCGTTGGTTTGACCCTATCAAAGGCATGAGGGTGTATCCACAGTTTAATTTGGTTGAAATTAACTATAAAAAATATACAAGAGGTATGAACCATTTGTGTTAGCACAACAAGCGATTCAAGTATTTTATGCTTCATATCCTAGTCTGAGACAAGATAAAAGTGATTGGTGGGCAGTTTGTAAAACAAAAGCACGTAATAAAATTGAGGAACATTGGGAAGACATAGCATATCAACAAGATGAAGTTGTCAATACATTTCATATCAAAGAGTATAATATTTCAACGTTATGAGATCCCAGCGGCGTAGTATTAGACGTTGATGCAAGTGAATTAAATGAGTATGAAGATGAGGATTTCAATGATGAGGATGAGGATGAGGATGACGATGACAATGACGATGATGATTAGACGCATGACCAGGCCAAAAATTTTATTTCAAACTTCGATTTCTAATTGTGGGTAATTAACCTTTTATTAAGTACCAATTATGTTTTAATTCACTGTGTAATTCGAAATTTCGTATATTTAATATACTAATGAACTCTTTTTTTTTAGGGTCATCCAGTTTCTATGAATATGGTAATATTTTCATATTGTTCCTATTAAAAATTCGATATGCAACTGTATTTTTTTTATTGTAATATTTTTCTAATAATCATGATTGTTAGTTTCGACGTGACGGTCATAGACGTAGTAGTGATGGAAGATCACAGTCTTCCTCTGCTTCAACCCCCGCACATTCTGATGCTCTTGCAGGAAATGTGTAGGGGATCGTTGGAATGCTAGAGGAGGGTGAATAGCGTCGTGTTATACGTCGATGGAACTCGATCGTGTGTTCGTCTACAATTTTCGTTAGCGCAGCGGAATATAGATAATATAACAATAACGAAACACAACAAACACACAAACACAAATATTTAACGTGGTTCGGAACCGAACGGTTCCTACTCCATGGATTGGATTCGTACGAACCCTAGCGATGCCACAAACACACCACTATGCAATAACTCCTCAGAATAATCCGAAGGTGGAGAAACCTCGTACAATGATTACAAAAATAATACACGAAAATACAAGCAAAATATAAAGAAATGTAAAGAACACTTTACAAAACTAGGGTTTGAGCGCTTTGCTTGTTGGTTGCTTGAATGAGATTGAAGGGCCCTGAAATGCACCTGCAATTCGCCTTCAAATCGCCCCAAGAAATCTCCCAAAGAACCAATGCCAGAATCTCCATGAACAACTCCCTTTTAACCTGCATCGGGCTGGATTTCTGCCGATCAGTCGACTGCCATAAGTCACCAGTCGACTGATGCCACTGTTGTTGTAAGACAACGAGTCAATTCACGTTGGAAAAGTTCCAACGGGACTCTCACCAGTCGACTGCCAACATTGGCAGTCAGCTACCAGCGTCCGTAGTCGACTGCCCAATCGGCTACGGAGCATTCTGTGCTCGCGACTAAACCGATCATCGCCATCCTTAGCGGATCGGCATTGTATCGACTATCGGTATGCTCGATGAGCGGTCGGTATCAGCAATTTCAGCTTTAAAACTGCAGTCGAACTCTAGTCGACTCACGACAGTCGAACCGGCCATAATGTCAATCGACTGCTAACCTCAAACATGAGGTTTTAACCCAAGTATGATGCCTCCATACTTGCTAGACCGCCCTTAGCCTAGACCTAAGCCTTCTAGCCACCTCCATCAGCCTCACGCCTCTCGGATCCCTCCAAGTCATCCATGACTTGTTCATCCATTGCGCTAGCCTTTAGGTGCTTCCATCGGCTATGTCATGCTAACGGTGTCTACACTGCTAAGGCACATTGGACTTACGCCGCCAAGACTCCGCTTGGACTTTATGCCGCCAACCATTGGACTTATGCTGCCAAGACTCCCGCTTGGACTTTATGCCGTCAATATCAAACCCCTTGGACTTCTCAAATGCCAAGACTCAAGCTTGAACTTTCCCTTGCCAAGTGTCCCACTTGGACTTTCCATGCCAAGTACCCAAGACTTGGACTTTCCTATGACAATCACATTGTCATATATTTTTGTCGAACATCAAAACATGTCTCGAGTCAAGCTTGAGTCCTGGTCAATCGTGACCTGAGCCGATTGCACCAACAATCTCCCCCTTTTTGATGTTTGACAAAAACCAAACAAACCATTGAGTTAAAACACTAACTCAAATTCCCTTACCAATTTCCCAAATTGGTAATTTTACCTTTCTAAAAAAAAATTCTCTCCCAAAATATTCTCCCCCTTTTTGACTAACATCAAAAAGGTTTTCTCTCCAAGGAGGTCAATATTTCATGTCCCAATGAGATCTTACAATCTCTCCCTTGGTCCAAAAATACCTAGGATGTCTACCATCTTCCTAGTGATAAGTCTCATATCTCTCAAGAGAGGCAATCCTATTCACTCTCCAAATTTCCAAATTGGGTATCAAAAACCCATCAATTTTCCCAATTAATGACACTCTCCCCATAACTTCTCCCCTTCAAGAAGAGAAAAATACATCCATCATCCCATGATGGATACCTCCCCCTAAAGGCTTGCTCCCCCTTAACCATTGCACCAACAATGTCCTTGGGAAGTCCCTAAGCCAATAGAAACTCTAAACCATCAAAAATAAGGTTCAAAGTTCAAACTTGAACTTTCCACACCTTAAATTTGATACATCGACCTAACACCTCTCCTAATCCATATTCAATGGATTTTCACCCTTTATAATGCTTCCCAAAGCATATCCTAGGGTTAGAAGTGGTTAGGGACCTTTACCGTAGCTGAACACGGGCTAAACAACCTTGTTTTTCCCGAAATTAGCCTGGCAGTCGACTACTTACGATTAATTGAGCGCCCACCATCGTCGACTACCACCAAGTGGCGGTTGGTGATAAGCTAACTTAAATTGATTTGAAATCGAGTTTTGAAAAAGCATAAGTAATTCTACGTGCTTTGAAAAATTATGAAAATTCATACGTACATTACTTACGACTAATACAATGGGTGAAAAATGTTAGAAAAATATTTTACCGATAAAATATCGAAATTGATACAAAGTTCAAAAATGAAGAAAAAAGTTCAAAGTTTTAACTCACTTTGTATCAACTTCATCAATGATGATTGCTATCAAAAGATAGACTTCACCAAGGTTTTCTAAATTGATTTTAAAAAGTTTTTAAGACCTTATTTTGGATCATATTCTTTGGGCTCTATGTACATGACTTGTATACAAGCTTTCCCAATGATCCATCATTGAAATTAGATGAGTTTTAGTTCATCTATATGCAAAAACTATGCACCTTGAACTCAACTCATATCCTAGCATCTCACATGTATCTAGGGTGTATAAATACACATACATGTCAATGTAATGTGAGGTGTGAGTTTTGTTCTCCCTAATCTAGGGTTTCATGTATTTTTCTAAGGCAACTCTACTTGATTCCCTTATAAATGGGACTCCAAGTCATGCCAAGGTCCTTAAATCAATTTTCATTAAATTAAATGCATGAATGATCATGGCTTAATGATAGCATAAGTAAGCATGACCAATGATCATGATGTCATGATATATGATATAATCTAAAAACACATGACATTTAATCCTTAATCCTACACATGATCATGACATATAAATGATAAAAATAAACATGATGTCATGACATGTTATATGACAAACAAGGTATGACAAGTAAAATATATAGGTATAATAATACCTAAATTTTAATATTAGTTGTCATTTGATATAATTAAATATATTTTTTTATATTATTACTTTTCTCTCTAGTGTGCCAAAAATCCAAAATGACACACTATGACCTCTAATCCTAAATTGTGTCAATTTAATTGATTTTTCATAATCTTCAATGGTATATTGGCACATCCTAAAATCATTTAGGATTTAACATCAAATCTATTTCCAAGGTATCCATAACATTGAAAATAACCTAAAATGTCATCTTTGCCATGGTTGAGTTAACTACTCATCCAATCAAGGTTGACACACCCTAAACCCATCTAGCGTGAATCAATCACGCTCTTAGGAACCCAAAACCTATTTGAGCTCCTAGGGTTAATTAGGTATTCCTTAGGGATAACCTCCCTAGATACCTTCCTAATGACCCTCCTAGGCTTGGTAGCCTTGGTCATTGTGGTCTTGTCATGGTTAACCTTAGGGATTGCCTCCCTAGTAACCTTCTTAGTGGCCACCCTAGGTTTTCTAGAAACCCTAGCCACTAGGCACACACCATGGTCAACTCTAGGGATGACTTCCCTATTGACCTTGGTCTTCCTAGACCTAGTTTGTGTTCCATAATCAAATGGAATATTGTGGTAGGTCTTTTTAGGCTTAAGCTTGCCCTTGGATGGTTCTTGTTTCCTAGGTCTTTGACTTTGACTATTTGACCCTAGGTTTTGACTTCTAGACCCCTTAACTTGATTTTGCATCTTCCAAAGGGTCTTTTCCAATTTTTCAAGCCTTGACCTCAAGGCTTGATTTTCTAATTCTAATTGCCCAATTGATTTTTGATTAAGTTTTTGGGCATTACCATTTTCTTTAGGCATATGCCTACCCTTCTTAGGGTTAATGCCTAAGTGGTTTTTTATTTTCCTAATACTTTCCTTAGGAAGAGTTTTTCTAGGGACATTAGTCCCAAATTTCTCCTTATTTGAAAAATTGACCCTCTTAGCACCTAGACAATATTCCTTATTTCTAGCATGCTCTTTATGATAAATTGCAAGAGAGTTAAAATTATTTCTAGCATGCTTTTGCCTATAATTTGAAGGTGAATTAATGAAATATACCTTAGGGTTAGCTTTAGAAGCTCCCCCTACTTGTGATGCTCCTTTTTGCTCCTTCTTCTTCCCCATAGAGCATTGACTCCGGTAGTGTCCCGGTAGTCGACATTTGAAGCAAATAATGTGCTCCTTGCTTTTGATGGTTGGGGAACCGACATCCTTGACTTTTGGCACTGGTGGACCTTTCCTTATTCTTTTCGGACACTTACTCTTATAGTGTCCGTATTCCCTACACTCAAAGCATATTATATGATTTTTATTTACAATTGACATGCTTGAGTTACCTATGGTAGTGGTAGGTGCCGAAGTTGGAGCTTCTTTATCCTGACCGGATGTGGAAGCTTCTTCTTGTTGCTCCGGAGTGGAAATTCTTTCCTCCCCCTCAATCCTAGAGGTGGAGGTTTCTTCTACTTCTTCCACCGATCCGGAAGTTGACTCATTTTCAACTTCCGACTCCTCAAGCTCTTTAGATGATGATGTATTTACTTGAGCTTGATAGGGTGAGCACTCCTCTTCTTATTCTTCTTCTTAGATTGATGATGAATTTTCATGAAGCTTGGCCAAATCGCTCCATAGCTCCTTGGCATCCATGCACTCACCTAGACTACACAAGAAGTCATTAGGAATTAAATCAAAAATAAAATTGATTACCTTCTTATTTTTCTCAAATCTTTGGAGTTGATCTTCACTCCATTTCTTCTTCTTGAGAAAGCCACCTTTTGGTCCTCTTGGATACTCAAATCCTTCCATTAATAAGGACCATTCCTCAAGGTCTCTCATCATCAAAAAATCCTCAATTCTTCTCTTCCAAGAATTGAAGCATTCTCGTCCGTATAAGGTGTAGGGCACCGGTGTGTTGATGTCCCATCCTAATTGTTCTTGGACTTCCATCTTCACCCTCTAGCATGCTCCCTTAGTTGTTAAACCTTGAAGAGCAACCTTACTCTGATACCACTTGTAGGGGATCGTTGGAACGCTAGAGGGGGGGGTGAATAGCATCGTGCTATACGTCGATGGAACTCGATCGCGTGTTCGTCTACAATTTTTGTTAGCACAGCGGAATATAGATAATATAGCAATAACGAAACACAACAAACACAAATATTTAACGTGGTTTGGAACCGAACGGTTCATACTCCATGGATTGGGTTCGTACGAACCCTAGCGATGCCACAAACACACCACTATGCAATAACTCTTTCTCGGAATAATCCGGAGGTGAAGAAACCTCGTACAATGATTACAAAAGCAATACACGAAAATATAAGCAAAATACAAAGAAATGTAAAGAATATTTTATAAAACTAGGGTTTGAGCGCTTTGCTTGTTGGTTGCTTGAATGAGGTTGAAGGGCCCTGAAATGCACCTGCAATTCGCCTTCAAATTGCCCCAAGAAAGCTCCCAAAGAACCAATGCCGGAATCTCCATGAACAACTCCCTTTTAATTTGCATCGGGCTGGATTTTCGCCGATCAATCGACTGCCATAAGTCACCAGTCGATTGATGCCACTGTTGCTGTGAGACAAAGACTCAATCCACACTGGAAAAGTTCCAACGGGACTCTCACTAGTTGACTGCCAACATTGGCGATCATAACGTCCGTTTGCCCGATCGGCTCACGGGCGATCGCGAGCAATTTTCTAAAGCTGCACTCTAGTCGACTCACGACAGTCGAACAAGCCATAATGCAGTCGACTGCCAACCTCAAACATGAGATTTTAACCCAAGTATGGTGCCCCCATACTTGCTAGACCACCCTGACCACCCTTAGTCTAGACCTAAGCCTTCTAGCCACCTCCATCAGCCTCACGCCTCTCGGATCCCTCCAAGTCATCCATGTCTTGTTCATCCATTGCGCTAGCCTTCAGGTGCTTCCATCGGCTATGTCATGCTAACGGTGTGAGCACATTGGACTTAAGACTAGGACTTTATCGCCATGACCATTGGACTTATCCTTCTCAAATGTTAAGACTCAAGCTTGGACTTTCCCTTGCCAAGTGTCCCACTTGGACTTTCTATGCCAAGTACCCAAGACTTGGACTTTCCTATGACAATCACATTATCATATGTTTTTGTCGAACATCAAAACATATCTCGAGTCAAGCTCGAGTCCTGGTCAATCGTGACCTGGGTCGATTGCACCAACAAAATGTGCCTTCCACCTCTTCCCCAGTTGCAGGATCCTCTGATTCTCAACATATACCTACTAATGTATCTTCCCCGGTACAACAATCACTCGTGGAGAGGGAAGATACAAGAGAGTTGATATCTCCGCGCAGATATTCTTAAGTATTCAAGTTTTAGAATATCTATATTTAATTTTTAATACAATATGTTTTTTTATAAGTATATAATGGGGTTTGTTTTTATTTTATGTTATATTTATAAATTCTATACATGTTATTCACGAGGTGAATAAAATAGTGAATAACCATTGGGGTGGCGCTTCTATGACTTATACAAGCACACTGGAAGAAATTAAAGTTCTGTGGTGGAATGAGTTCAAGGTAACTTATTTCAATCATTTAGTATATGAAATTGCAGTTAATATAATCAATTTTTATTTTTCTCTACTGCAGCGGGTATTTACTTGGGAGGAGAGTCAAACACTAGAGATTAGGAGGATTTTTAAGAAAAAATATGGTGATCATATTAGAAACATACTAAATCATGCCAAAACTAGAAATAAGAAACTACACTGTATAACTGAGGAGAATTGGAATAAAATTGTTGCACATTGGGGATCTGAGGAAAGCAAACGGAGGAGTGAACAGAATAATCAAAATCAGAATTGTAACTCTGGCGTTATGTCTGCCACGTATGCAGGAGGATCCATAAATATCGATGAGCATAGACATCGATTGGTGAGTGTTTTCAATTTATAATTTTGTAATCTAATACTCACTAATTTATAAATTTTAACTGTTTAATTTGTTTAGGCCAAGGAGACGAGAACTGAGTCATTATTTATAGACACTTTCACCCGTACATTTCAAAAGAAGGATAAAACATGGAGTGGGGAAAGAGCTAGAACAATAAAGGTGTATAATTGTAAAAATTTAATTTCTTATGTTACTATTTAATTTTTTTTCTTTCACAATAGGAAAAATACGATGAACTTTCACAAAGAAATTTGAGTGCAAGCGATGATGCAGTCGAATCGGAGCCATCTGTTAGCAATATAAATTTATGGCTCGAAGCATCTGGAGGACCGAAAAGTGGAAGAATACTTGGACTCGGCTCTTTGAGCCGATCCTATAGAGTCCCTGGTGCTTCTTCTTTATCCTCTCCAGCATAAAAAACATAAGTAATTCAATTAACTGAAGAGGTTAATTATTTGAGAGAATTACTAGCGCAGAAGGAAATTGAATCGAGAGAGAACGCTCAAAAAGTACAAGACTTAAATGAAAAGATGAACGAATTTCAAAGGCAACAAATGTTTATTATGTAACATCTTCAGTTAACGTCTAGCTCAAATCAACTTTCTCCTTCTGGCTTTGCTCCTCCTCCGCCTGATCCCTGTCATGGAGACAATAATGATGTATTTTTTGATGACGATGGTGATGATGGTGGTTATCTTTGACTATATTTGTTGTATTTAAATGTTAGCTACTTGACTTATGACATATACGATATTTATGTTTTTGTAAGTTCGTTGTATTTAAATGCTACTTGATGATGATGGTAGTTAGTAAGTACCTTTGGATGTATTTGTTATATATATATTAATTCCATATTAATGTTTGATGTATAAATTTGTTAATATTGTTGTGTATTTGTTGTACAACAGGGAAAAAAGAATAATCTAAATTTTTTTTTTCCAGATTTGCAACGAAAATACAATTTTCGTTACAAAAATATATGTATCAGTCGAATGATGTAAACATTTAGTTGACTGATACTTGAGAAACTGCGGATTCCAAATATATTTTCACCATCAGTCGACTGATAAACATTATCGATCATTGCTATTCTTATGCTTGATTCTGAGCGTTTCGTACGATCGACGATCGACTCCTCACAGGGATCGATTGATGGATATGATCGATCATTGTCATCTTGTAGTATTTCACGAACCTCCGTAGTGCCGATTAGTTCGATTGGTCGCACATTCAGTTGACTAATGAATACATCAGTCGACTGATAGTGAAAATTTTTACGATGAATTTTTCTTTTCGTCGCTAAATTTGCAACGGAAAATAATTTCGTCGCCAAATTTAATTTTATTCGATAATTTTGTTCATTAGATTTTGGCGACGAATATATTTTTCGTCGCCAAATTTTATTATATTTGCTGGAGTATGCGTGTGAGAGTTTTGTGACGAATAAATATTTTGTCGCAAAGTTGGCGACGAAAAAATATATTCGTCGCAAATTTGGCATCGAAAGTATAATTCATCGCCAAATTCGGCGAAGAAAATAATTATTCGTCGCCATATTTGGCGACGAAAAGTCTTATTTGTCGCAAAAATTTGCGACGATTCTTGTTTTTCGTCGCCAAATTGGCAACGAAACATTTATTCGTCGCCAAATTTGGCGACGAATTTTGCAACGAAAATATTATTCGTTGTAATTTGGTGACGAATTTTTATTTTTTGTTGCAGAATTTAGCGGTGAATTATTTGCAACGGAAAAATTTCCGTTGTAAATTTCGTTGAAAAAAAAATTTGCAACGAATTTTTTTGCAAAATTCGTCACCAAATACCAACATTTTTGTAGTGAAGAGTTTGTCTGTGGACGAAGTATGACTTCGACGTTGGGTCGTCGTTCATGGATGAAACGACTGTGAAGTCCGAATTGAACCGTAAAAAAACTGCGAGCACTTTCCTGATTTATCCTTGGTGGCCGGTGGAAGTCATTTGGGCTCCGACCTTATCCGGCTTAGTTGTTAGTGAGGTGTCTCGAAGATCTGTGGGACATGATCGATCACTCCCAGGGATTTGTTGGACCGAAGATTTGGATACCGTAGTGGTAATAAAAAATAAAAATAAAAATAACTTTATTTATTAGTAGGGTTCCAATCGATAATAAAAAATAAAAATAAAAATAACTTTATTTATTAGTAGGGTTCCAATCGATATTTTTTAAGACCTTAATTATCTTTTATTGAGAATCGATGGTTGCGCTAGAGGGGGTGAATGACGCGTTTGTTCGTTTGATGGAATTCGATCGTATTTGTCTCTACAAAGCTTGTTAAGCGTAGCGGAAATAATAATAAAGCAATAACAAAATAGACAAATACTTACAATACACAAAGATATAACATGGTTTGGAACCTTAGGGTTCATACTCCACGGGTTGAGCTCAAACAAACCCTAGCGATGCAAAACACCACTAATTAATCTCTCCTCGGAAAACACTCTGGGAGGTGGAGAAAATCTCTTACAACAGTTCTTACAACAATAAGAAAGAAATACAATCAAATATAAGTGAAATACATAAAACAACGTAAAGAAAACTTTACAAATGTGAACTTGAATGCTTGATCTTTGGTTGCTTGCGAAATGCCTTAAAGGTCTGGAATGCAATAATAATTTTCCTTCAAATCTCCTCAAGAACCATGACCAAAATTTTTCTCTTCGAGCTCCTTATAAAACTGCAACTCGGGTTGATTTTCGCCTAGTAGTCGACTGCCCATACCTAGCAGTCGACTGCTCCTGTAACCATTGTGAGATAATGGCTTAATCCATGTTGACATTCTAGCCAATAGATACATTGACAGTCGACTGTCAATCCCGTATCCGCAATCTAATATCAGTCGACTAGTCATAATCTCAGTCGACTGATCAGAGTCGACTCAGTTGTCAAGTGTCAAAACATTTAACCAGTTGACTACTAAACTTCAACCATGAGGTTTACCCCAAGTATGATCCTCTTATACTTTCTAGACCACCCTTATCTTAGACCTAAGCCTTCTAGCCACCTCCATCAGCCTCACATCTATCGGATTCCTCCAAGTCATCCATGACTTATTCATCCATACGCTAGCCTTCATATGCTTTCATCCGCTATTATCATGCTAACCGGGTCTACACTGTCAAAGCACATTTAGGCTTATGCTGTCAAGACATACGCTTAGATTTTACATCGTCAAACATTGAACTTATGCCATCAAGACTACCGTTTGGACTTTACGCTGCCAATATCACACCCTTGGACTTCCTTTGTCAACTCCATATTGGACTTTCCAATTTGTCAAGACCTATGCTTGGACTTTCCATTGCTAAGTACCTATGACTTGGACTTTCCAATTGCCAAGACTTATGCTTGGACTTTCCATGTCAAATACTCAAGACTTGAACTTCCCATTGTCAAGACTAATGCTTGGACTTTCCATGCCAAGTACCCAAGACTTGGACTTTCTGTGATAATCATATGTCATACGTTTGTCGAACATCAATGACAATTACATTGTCATACATTTTGTCGAACATCAAAATACTGCTCAAGTCAAACTCGAGTCTGGTCAATCGCGGCCTGGATTGATTGCACCGATATCTTTGCTACCACTACTTTTTTTTACATTAGATATTCAGTTATTTGACCAAATTAATTTTAGGGATGATCGATTCGGTTCCATGGATTTTTAACGGAGTGTTAAGTAATTCTTAGGTGAGATATACTCTATCGACCATCAGAATAAAAAAAAAATACTTATGGTTCAATAGTTAAGTTCGATGACATAGTCGCATTGTCCCTACAAGACGGACTTGACATCGGAATGTATTTCGTTCGAGAAGATAAATTCTCGATTCACATCCAATTCAGGACCGTCTATCTAAGTTTTTTTGAAATTCAAAGATGAACTTGTCTAAACATAAGATGGAGCTCATCGAGACACATTTTACATACAATCATAATTTGAATTTGCTAGAGTATATTTAATGTCGAATATAGAAAAATATGTGCTAGATGATCTCGAGTAAGTTGGACTTGAAAATTTGTCTTCGTAGACATAGTACAGTTTCGGTATTGAACTATTTTATAGAGACGGTATAACTTCAGAGGTCAAATTTCATCATCAAATAGTAAGTATTTTTCGAATTTATTTTGAATGATCGATGAAAATTTTATAAGAAATCTATGAGATCGAGTCAATTACATTCAAAATTAATCGGATCAAAAGGCTCGAAAATAGGAGGCTAATCAAACAAAAAAATAAAAAAACATACAATTTGAATGGCAGGGTATCAAATATTCATAAAAATTCAAATGTACGTGTATTCCTTCACAGTTAATTTACCTCGTGGGGAAAAAAATAGAGTGTCCTCTTTGAGAATTTTTAAAACTTAATCGGGCCTTTTGGTGAAACTAGGCAAATACAAAGGCATGGATCTGATGAAATTTAGGCTAATTTTGGTAAGCCCTAATCAATTTTATAATGTAATTCAAATTGTATTACAAGATACTACAATGTGATGTAATCTAATTTACAAAATATACTATAATTTGTAATCTAGATTACAAGATAAAATATATGTAATTCGATTATATTTCAAGTCGTAATTTGAAAAGTATCGAATATTTAGTAGTCAACGTCGATTATTGCTATCGTCATCTGCCTATCATTCTTCGCCACCTACCATCGGTTGGTGATCGTCGTCCGTCGGTTGTCAGCCGACTCGACTGTTGGCCGATCGTTGTCGTTAGTCGGTTGTCGTTGCCTATCGTCGTTGTTTGTCGTTGGTCGATCGTCGCCCCCACCGACCAATTGCCACCCGCCATTATTATCAGTCGGTTGTCATCGTCGATCGACCGTCACTAGTCAATTTTTGCCCGTCGACAGATCATCACGGGACAGTGACCAATCGACCGTTGTTGGATGGCAGTCGATTGACCGTCGCTACTAGTCGCTCAGTAGCTTCCATCGCCACCGTCGCTAATCACCTTTTGTCATCGATAATTTTATCATCTTTGAAATGGACATTAAATAAAAGAATATAATTATTATTTAATAAAAAATTACATATAATTTTTGATCAACGCATAATAAAGTGTGTACTTATTCAGCATTATTACGTCATAATTCGTTAAATCGGTCCATAATCCTGTGCACTTGTCGATGACAATTGGCCGGTTTAGGACGCGGCTGTTGGGAGAGTTGCACCAAAAGCCGTCCTCTGTGCACTGGACTGAACTTGCAGTTGCTGATGCAGGCAGCGTGACACCTATCACGCTGCGTTATCTTGCCGCTGCCTTCGATTCGATGCTTCAAATTCCTGTCGACTGCGCTCTTTCGTTAGGGAGGAGATGAGGGGGATGGTGGTCGGATCCGAGATGGGGCGGCGGGGAACACCTTCACCGCCTCCGCCACCGCCGCAGGAGCATCTGGAGAGGCTCAAGGACTACGGACAAGAGGACGCCTTCGCCTTCTGGGACGAACTCCATCCTGATGAGCGCGACGTCCTCGTCAAGGACGTTGAGGTGGCTCAATGCTCTTGGATCTTTGATTATACTCGGATCTGATCATGTTTGTTATGCTTTTCGTCTTTAGATATTTCAGTTAATCTGAGGATTCCTGCGTTTTTGCAATTTTATGCTGAAGTAATTTACAAGTCGGAAAATAAGAACTTGTGATTAGTATTTGGTTCTTATTGTTTAATCGTTGGTTTGAGAGTTATCAGTTTAGCATTTCTTGTTAATGCCTTCTGTATATCAGAGCATGGATCTTCCAAGGCTTGATCGGATCATTAGATGTTCGCTTGGTTCTCAAGGTGAATGCTTCTTAAATGTTTGTTTACGGGATCAATTCACTTTGGATAGTAGGAAGATCATAGTCTCACCATTGTTGTTATTTTCAAATAATCAGGCCAATCGTTACCTGCCATTGAGCCAGTGCCAGAGGCTAGTGTCTCAACTGTGGAAATGAGAACGCTAGAGGCAAAGGAAAGGTGGTGGAAACGAGGTTTGAAGACTATTTCAGAAGGAAAGTTAGCAGTTGTACTTCTTTCTGGTGGACAGGTAATTTGTTTGGAATGAGCTTATGTGGAACTCTTTTTTTTTTTTTAAGCTACTTTGTTGCAATATTCCTACAGGCTTTGGCTTTCGTAGCTACTCTTCTCTGGTAGATTTGATTATGCCCTTCTTTCTTTGACATTGTTCACAGTCCCAAATTCAGTTGATGTACACATTACTATAAGAAATCATACAGTTTAAGGTGTTCTTGGCACTTTTGTCACAGGGTACCCGACTTGGAAGTTCAGATCCCAAGGGATGTTTCAGTAAGTTACAAGTTGCCTTTTCATGTATCAAATGTCCTCGTTATTGTATTAACAATTCCATGCTCCATTTTTTTAGAGAGAGAAAAAAAAAGGAAGCTAGAGATACTATTTGTCATGCTAAGAGGGAAAAAAAATGAATGGTTTTGAGTATCAAATGTTTTTTCTGTCTTTTAGTAAGTTTCCGTCGGAGCAAAGAGAACCGTATGTAATATTTGTAAGCAAGGTGTTGGTAAAATTGACCTCTGGTTAAGGTTGATCAAGCATCAGTTTTGATGTTTGAGCAATATGTATTGATAACAAAGTGATAGTTTCAAGAGGGAGATTATTGGTCAAGTGTGACCAAGCTCGGTTTTATCTTCTATCTTCGAGCAAGACGATAAGTAAAGGGGAGATTGTTGGAGAAGGAGCGCAATGGTCGAGCATGAAAATCAAGTGGATCATGGAAAACTAAACACTTGGTATGAGATGAGAAGTTAAACTCAAGTAAATCATGGAAGACTAAACCTTTGACACGAGATGAGAAGTAAAGTCTAAGTGGATCATAGAGAATCGAACAATTGGAATGTGATGGAAACCCCAACAAGTCACAGAGAATCGAATGCTAGGCAAGTTAAGAAGTTTTAGGAGCTCAGGAAGTACCGAATGTTAGAAGTGAGATGGCAAGTCTAAATAGGTCAATGAAGATCAGATGTTTGACAATGGTGAAGTCCTGGCAGGTCAAAGTTGATCGGATGCTTGACATGAGAAGGGAAGTCCAAATAGGTCAAAGAAGACTAAATGTTTGACAATGATAAAATCCTAGCAAATTAAAGCTGATCGGATGTTAGGTGAGTGAAATCTTAGCAGGTCAAAGATTATCGAATGTTAAATAGGAGAAGTCTTGATAGATTGTGGTCAATTGGATACTAAGCAAAGTGATGTTTCAACTTTGGAAATACTGAAATAGGAGTATCAGTTGATTGCTATTGAGTAGCAATCAATTGATAAATCGTAAACCCCGAGATCGGGAGTTTAAGGGGGTTTACAAGAGGTTTTGGGCACCATCAATCAATTGTTAGATATTAGCAGTCGACTGATGTTACTTTTTGAGTGAACAAAGAGTTTGGAACTTGGCTGTTCAACTCGATTGATCTTCGTCAGTCGACTGATGGTGATGAACAGTCGACTTACTGTTCAAGTGAATAGAAAGTTTAAAGTTTGACTGAGGGACTCGATTGTTTAGACATCAGTCGGTTGATGTGATCAAAGTTAAATTGAAGAGAGTCGTTTTGCAGATAAATAGTTGAACTCAAAGGAGCAACTGACCGATGGCTATTAGCAGTCGATTATTAGACAAAAATTAGCCTGACCTTTAGTCTATAAAAGATTGTTTCATCGATGCTTTTCAAAGCTAATTCTTGAAGGTTTTTGAGGGGAAGTGTTGTTGTATTCCAAACCTTTAGGAGGCAAATCCAAAGCAACCTAAAGCTATGAGAATGTGCTCAAAGTTTTTGTGTAAACTTGTTCATTTCTTTTTTCTCTTAGTATCATTTGTATATTTGTAGTTGACTTGTATTGTTATGTAAGAATAGGATTGTAAAAAGTTTTTGTGCCTCCAGAAGGTATTCGAGAAGAAGAAAGTATAATGGTGCTATTACTAGGACTAGACTGTGAAGTAGAAATCGGAGGTTCTGAATCACATAAAATTAAGGTGTTATACTTGTGTTGTTTATTCATTTTATTTTTTTGTTTTCGTTGTACAGGATCTTGCAAAAAAAGCAAGGTAAGACTGCGTACATTGGATTTCTTCTCCGGTACCCCGCGTGGCGGGAGCTTCGTGCACCGGATTGTAGTGTTTTTTTTGTAGACTAAACTTTTGTAGACGAGCACAATGTACAACAAATTGTGAATCGCTATTCACCCTCCTCTAGCGATGTTAACGGTCCCAATACAAGGTTCCTATGTAAGAGGTCCATAGGTTGGGAATTCAAATTGTAAGATCCTACACATTAATTAAAAATATTTTGGAACTATATTTGATATTTATATTTTATCCTATTTATTAACTTTCAATAGATATTATTGATATCGACATTTTGAACAATATCATTCTATTTTTGTGAAGTATAATTAGAACTATTAATATAGTAAATGTATGAAAATACAACATCATTCTGAAAGTGTTTTATCTCTAGATAGCTAGTAGTGATCTCTACAAGGTTAATGAACCCAATGACAATAGTTAGACCATATATAATTGAAAAATCTCTCAAATTATGACATATCAAAGTAATCCACTATAGTAATGCCAATCTTTAAAATGTATTATATTCTACCTAATCAAGTTTGTTGGGACTGTGATCCTACGTCAAAACTGTAAGAATAGGAGGGATTGTAGGGTTTTTTAGATCATAGCCCAATTCAAATTCTACTTGGGTTCTTGATTGATTTGGTCATTTTGGATCATAAGATTATAAGAACCCATGGTCTGGTTAGCAATCTTGACTACCATATCTGAGTGGATATGGAACCTTTTTTAGGGAAGTCTATATGAATAGAAAAACCAAATCACTTTTTTCATGGTTGCATTGAAATTTAGGAATTGTGATGGCCATGTGTGTTAGAAATTAACTGTAGAAATTATGCCATGTTCCAACTGCTCCTACTTTTTTCTCACTTTCTTGAAACATCTAAAGGGGAGCTTGGTACAATGGTAAAATTGTTGCCTTGTGACCTAAAGATTATAGGTTCGAATCTTGAAAACAACCTCTTGCAAAAAACAATGTCTGAAAGTGTTTTATCTCTAGATAGCTAGTAGTGATCTCTACAAGGTTAATGAACCCAATGACAATAGTTAGATCATATATAACTGAAAAATCTCTCAAATTATGACATATCAAAGTAATCCACTATAGTAATGCCAATCTTTAAAATGTATTATATTCTACCTAATCAAGTTTGTTGGGACTGTGATTCTACCTCAAAACTGTAAGAATAGGAGGGATTGTAGTTTTTTTTAGATCATAGCCCAATTCAAATTCTACTTGGGTTCTAGATTGATTTGGTCATTTTGGATCATAAGATTATAAGAACCCATGGTCTGGTTAGCAATCTTGACTACCATATCTGAGTGGATATGGAACCTTTTTTAGGGAAGTCTATATGAATAGAAAAACCAAATCACTTTTTTCATGGTTGCATTGAAATTTAGGAATTGTGATGGCCATGTGTGTTAGAAATTAACTATAGAAATTATGCCATGTTCCAACTGCTCCTACTTTTTTTCTCACTTTTTTGAAACATCTAAAGGGGAGCCTTGGTGCAATGGTAAAATTGTTGCCTTGTGACCTAAAGATTATAGGTTCGAATCCTGAAAACAACCTCTTGTAAAAAGCAAGGCAAGACTGCGTACAATGGATCCTTTCCGAGGACCTCGCATGACGGAAGCTTTGTGCACCGGACTGTCTTTTTTTTTTTTTGAAACATCTACATTTTTACCTGCTTTGTAGTTTGATGTTAGGATTCATTTAGAGTGTCAATCATCTAACTTTATTGGAAATGTAGATATTCATGCCCCCCCCCTTTATCTCTTGCTGTAGATATTGGACTTCCATCAGGAAAGTCACTTTTTCATCTTCAAGCTGAGAGAATTTTGTGTGTTCAAAAACTCGCAGCTCAGGCAAATGATGGTGAGTGTATGGCTCTTTTAAGTTTATTTTTAGTCTGCTAAACAGAACAAGGCTTTTAATTTTGAAATTTGCCTGATTGACCTTATTCTGTTACTGGAAATAGTTGGTATTATGCCAATCCACTGGTACATAATGACCAGCCCATTTACTGATGATGCTACACGCAAATTCTTTGAAAGTCATAAATATTTTGGCTTGGAAGCTAATCAGGTGAGGTTTTCAATTGCTCCAAAGATGGTTTATAAATTTCACCATTGCACAGTCTTCCATTCATATATATATATTAATTTTGTTCCAGGTGACCTTTTTCCAACAAGGTACTCTTCCCTGTGTGTCTATGGATGGCAGATTTATCATGGAGACTCCATATAAGGTCTTATCGCCGTGTTACTTATGCCCACCAACTTTCTTATCTTGAATTAGCATCCAAAATGGGCTTTTGTCGCTTCATAACTGAATAGTCATCCAACAATCATAAATAATTGATTGATTACTGTTAATTGCTACAGTTTAGTCTATAGTTATTTCTCTTCTTTAAATATGTTCCTATCATCTTAAGCTTTGCTTTTCTCCTATTATATATATATATATATATATATATATATATATATATATACTTGTTAGTATGGTTTGAATTCTCATGTTGTACTAGGCAACATTGTTGAAACATCTGGTGTCATATGGGTGACTCAATCAAGACATATTACTAAAACTGATATTGATCGACACGGGAATCTCTTCCATGTTGGTCATTTCAATTTCATTGGGTATTGTACCATGTCGATATTCGATACGTTTTGACACACATTAAGATGAATTCAAATAATATTTATTAGCTTTTTTTTTAAATTATAATTCTATTATTTATTTAATTTCTATAGTCTTACTTTTATCCTGAGACAAATTAAAAATTTAAAAAAAAAAGTAAAAAACATTTTAGTTCAACTATCTAATTTATTTAATTTTGTTAAAAGTAAAAAATGTAACTAAAAGAGAATTAAATGAATAAAGCACATTTGGATTCATCTTGGCTTGCTTAATACTTGCCGAAATGTTTATCAATACAATATAGGACAATAAAACTATTTGGATTCGTCTCACATGTCGATTTTTGACATAACATGGTGCCAAAATTGTGCTTTTTTTTTCCAAGGACCGAAACTCCCACAGGAAAAGATATTTTAAACCTTGTTTGTTAGTAAATGATTTTTTCAGTAAATTCCAAACATTCTCCAGTAGGCTTGTTAAGATTATGCTCATTCCTCTTAATTTCCTGACAATCAAATTCCTAATTTGTGACAGATTTACTATTTTGTGTCTAAGAAGCATCATAACCATGAACCACATTGCTCACATTGTAGATCATGTTTCTAGGAATTGATAGAGTTCCATGGTTCCTCCTTTTTTGATGGCAGAAGGCCCTACATTTGTGAGGTTTCTATTAGTTAGAGTTGACATTTTGGATATTTTTCTATATTGAAGTTATTTGCTTCAGTTTAACATCTTGCAGCAATTTGATCCTTTATTTATCGGATGCACTATTTAATAATAGTAAAAAAAAATTAACTCTTGACTTGTTTATGAATTTCCTCTTCCACATTCCTTCTACAAAAGAGGTCATAACAATAATGCTTTTTTAAACTCAGGTGGCAATGGCTCCTGATGGAAATGGCGGGTTATATTCTGGTATTATTTTTTATGTTTGCCTACAAATTTCCTGCAAATTTTCTATTGTTTGATCTAATATGGTTCTTTTGACAGCTCTTAAATCCACAAAATTACTGGATGACATGTCCTTGAGAGGGGTCAAATATGTAGATTGTTATGGAGTTGACAATGCACTGGTGAGACAATCAGTTTGTTAAAAGAAATTTAATTTCTCTGATAGGTTTTACTAACTCAGGATCCTGATAGTAGGTCCGCGTTGCTGATCCAACATTCTTAGGATATTTTATTGATAAAAGTGCTGCTGCAGCAGCAAAGGTTGTTCGCAAGGTAAAAGAATTTGATGCCTAATTTGCTGAAACTGTAATTTGAACTAGCAACAAAATCTTCAGAGTTACATGGGACGCTTTCAAACTCTCTCATTCCCTTGCAGTGGGATTCATTTTGAACTCATTATAATGGTCAAGTTATGGTGTACGTGGATGTTATGTTATGTTGCATATCTTATTTGTGACAATAGATTTTAGATTCATGCAATTTCCACTTTTTAGCTAGAATTTTTTTGGTTTAAAAGAATCTTGATACATTATCTCAGAACTCGTTCTTTGAACCTACTTAATAGGAAAATGCTTCAGAGCTTGTTATTAGATGCTTTGTTAGGAGTTTGACTTTAGTGGTCTAGCTCCAGTTGGCATTTGATTATAGAACTCCTTTCTTTACCATTTATAAAGACTCTTTCCTTTGGAGTTGTCATCAATAGTTGAATGATCATGATTACTCTAAATATTCTCTCCATGCCATCAAGCATCTGATGAAACATTCAAATATTCCTTGCTCTCTAAATAGCTTAAGGTTTCTGGTCAAGATTTGGTGATTTCTAATTTTTTATTGTGGGCAAGTGTAGAAATATGTGAGATTGCAACGGTTTAACTTGTCAGGTTTCTTGCTGTCAATAAAATAAAAAATTCCACAGTTCTGGTTTATTTTTACTATCAATTCATACTCTCTTATTTGTGCTGTGCAATCCACAAGTTTTTTTTTTATGTCTTTAGGTGGTCATAATACAGCCAGCTTTTTCTACACGATTTTTTTTCTCATCAGGCCTATCCACAAGAGAAAGTCGGGGTCTTTGTTCAACAAGGCAGAGGTGGGCCTCTCAGGGTGGTTGAATACAGTGAGATGGATCCATCAGTGGCTGCTGAGATCAATCAGACCACTGGGCGCCTTCGCTATTGCTGGAGTAATGTAAATTATTATTCTCTTTGTTATTATCTAAGTTATTATACATCTAAGTACAATGCTGTATTCGTAAATTATTATTCCCTTTGTTATTATACATCTAAGTACAATGCTGTATTCATTTTTTGCTCACTGTATTATCTATTAGTAAAGTTTCTTGCCTGAATGTGCGAAATAAGTGACCTTCTCCACTACCCTTTAAGCAAACAAAAGGAGAGAGGTATCAAATGTTCCAAACCACCACATCTTGGTGGAAGGAACCATTTCTTCCTATTTCATTGTCCCACTAATTATAGATTCTAGACAAACATGAGGTTATCTTAGTTGTTTATGTTGCATATCTTGTTCAACGTATATGATCAATGCAATCTAAGCCTACACTTATCTAACAACCAAGTAAATCCTAAATGTTTAGAATTTCATAATACGGTTATAAAATATTATCCTGATGGCCTTCTGGTGAAAGGAACTATTAACCAATGAGATTGCAGAACTTTGGAAATAAACGTGTGACAGATCCTCTGTCAAAGCATTTTTAATATCACTTTCAAATAATTTATGATTTTAGTTTTGCTGAAATATAGTCTTCCAGGCTATGCTAAGGTAAAAGTACAGGAAGTTTTGTTGAAATAGAATGAAAATTGAGATGTGAAATCTACTCTCTCTATGTAATGCTACTTTAGCCGGAGTCTATCCATTCTCTCTGTCTTTTTCTTGTGCACCTATTTGCCATTATGAAAGTTCCTTCATAAGTTGCTTGAGTATTGTTTATCGTTTCTTCTTTTAGAGTCATCACCTTGAATATGATTTTTGAGTTCCAGTAATGGAGCTACTAATATATTTTAAAATGACATGTTTGAGTCATTATTAGGTCTGCTTGCATATGTTCACTCTGGATTTCCTGAATCAAGTGGCAATTAACCTTGAAAGGGACAGCATGTAAGCTCTTACTAACTTGACTAGCTCATGCTACCATGTACTAGGTTTCTGTGCTTGACTATTTCATAATCTCAATTTGCTGATTCTGTTTCTCCTAGTTATATCTGGCTCTAGTTTAAGTATTCAATTTAAATCTTGTCCATAGGCTTAAGACACTGAGCTTTTGGGGATCCAAGAAAAAAATTGCAACTCAATTTGTTTTGGTGCAATAATAGCATTCACTCGTCTTTCTTTTCAACAATAGTTGGTGATGGAGAGGCTCCAAAGTCTGCAAAGGAAGATTGATGAATATGAAAATGTGTGCAAACATTTATAGTGTGCAGGGAGCACTCAAACACCAATGTGCATCCAAGCATGGCCTACTAAGTGTCCCTCAGAATGTTGGTATTCAAATGTCGGCATTCAAAATGGGTACAAATGGGATAGGTGAAAAGTCTATGTATCAAAGAGGAGAGATGCGCGCAAGGGGGCCGGTCGGTGGGGGCCGCTAGGTTGGCGGTTCCAACCTTTTTTTTTTTTGCGAGAGATGCGCGCAAGGGGAGTGATTCTACAAAACAAAAGGAAATACTTTGAGGTTTGGGATGGTTAATTAGTGATGTTTTTGTTTGTCCAGCATGCCACTTTGGACAACAAATCAAGAGAGGTATAGGGTGTTCTTGTGCTTTTGCCTTTAGATTTGTAGCTACCAGTTGTTGTGTGGGTTCCTGTCGATTTGTTCATGTTTGTTTACGTTCCGATATAATTATCTCGGAGAAAGGTTTTCCTTCCAGCCTAACTATTTAACCTTCTTTTTGGAACTAGGTTGATTCTGTAGCATTGAATTGTCATTCATTATGTTAACATCATGTTTGAAATGCAGTTACCACCTCGCCGAGAAGAAAATTCCCTCTATCCATGGATCCACTGTCGGATTTAAGCTAGAACAATTCGTCTTCGATGCATTTGCATATGCTCCATCTATGGCACTTTTTGAGGTTGGTTGCGATATATCTACTTGGAAGAATCTAGGATAATCTCGATCTCGTCTTTTATTGTCGATTTGAAATTTGAATTGCTGCATATTTAACTGGAAAACAGATTTTGAGGGAGGAGGAATTTGCACCAGTCAAGAATGCAAATGGGGCAAGTTATGACACTCCTGACAGTGCCAGACTGATGCTTCTCCGCCTCCACAGTCGTTGGGTAGTTTCGGCCGGCGGATTCTTAACACACTCAGTGCCTCTCTACTTGACTGGTAATCTTTCCATCTCTTGTTGCATCTTGTTTCGGGTGCCGATAATTCTTTGATTCTTCATGTCAAAAGAATGTTGCAGTACACCTTCCTGTAACTTGCACAAGGAAATTGAATCAGCCACTGTCGATATTTCGCTTTCAGGTGTCGAAATCTCTCCGCTTTGCTCCTATGCCGGGGAGAACCTCGAAGCCATTTGCCGCGGCAGGACCTTCCATGCACCTTGTGAGATCACCAACTAGCAAAGATATTGCACTACACGAGTTGATCGTGTCAATTTACAGCAAATGAGTTTGTATATTTCAAAATATCTATTCACTGAAGTGAGTGTGGTTTGGCCGCCTTTCCTGCACCTACTGACAAAAGTCACGAAGTTGCTTGTATGTTCATCGTTTATTTTATCTGTTCTAATTGTTATTATTATTACTATTATCTTGTTTTAAAAAGTGTTTTTAGTGTCGAAGGATTTTGTCTTTCCAAGTAAGAGAGATATTTATAAAGCTTTGGTGGAAAGGTGAAATGCATCCTAATTATATGGGCAAATCCTTTTGTGTTCCATTTAATATGATCGTGGTTAAACTAATAAATTGACAGTTTATAATCGACAAGACTATTTTACCTGTCTCAAAGTTTTTACAATTTCGATATTCATCGATTCAAAAAATCTAATAACATATTCAACAGTCGTTGAATTATAGTGCAGTGGTAAAGTGTTCATATAAATTTTTAATAATTCTTAGATCAATCCTTAATTATAGTATATTTGTAGTTTTTTTTTCTAAACGAAGATTGATTCTTTGAGATGTTGGATTTGCTAAAAACGGTCTATGTTAACACCCGTTTGATTTACTCTTCTCCTTGCTAGGTCAATTCATCTAATCATAAAATCTAATAATGTATTCAACAGCCCTGAATTGTGTAGTAGTAAGGTATTTATATAAATTTTTAAAAAATCTTAGATCAATCCCTAACTATGATATATTTATGAATTTTTTTCAAATGAAGATTGATTATTCGGGATGTCGAATTTGCTGAAGACAATCTATGTTAACACCCGTCCGATTTACTCCTCTCCTCGACAGGCCATATTCAGGCATACACATGTATCCACTGCAAAGTTAAGCAAAACCAACTTGTTGAATTATAAGTTAACTTTTATCTTCATTCTTAAATTCCGATTTACTCCTCTCCTCGATAGGTCATATTCAGGCATACATATGCATCCACTGCAAAGTTAAGCAAAACCAACTTGTTGAATTATAAGTTAACTTTTATCTTCATTCTTAAATGCTGTTCCACAACTTCTGACCATCCATGGCACAAAGATCCATCTTTGAATCAATGTATTGACAACTGACTGCTCACCTTGGAGTTCCAGTGATGCCATACCTGAATGGAAAAGAGAGCAGTTTCATTCATGTTAGTCATTTGCTTTACTACTTCCCTGTGTTTACACCTCGAACACTCATGTTCCTCTTTTCTTTCTCTTTTTTTTTTTTTTTGTACTTAAAACTCAAATTTTCTCTAGGAAACACATAGGCACATAATTGGCAGAATACTGTAAAAATGGATCGCATTCCGGTGCTAAATCCATTCAAACATTTGCACAAAATGCATATAGAAGTGCACCTACATCAATAAACTTCTAAAAGTAGAGCAGCTTCTCCATAGTGCTGACTTAGGCGAAACTATATACATCAAGTTTTGTCGCGTTTGATTGTTTCTCGACTGATCTAGATCGAGACGCGACATGGTTAAGAACCTTGTATCATCCATTCACATCGGACGTTGAACTAGATAGACCATTGGCTGAGCGTTTTCTCTTGTGGGTCCTCCATGTGACAATGTTTTCTTGCCAATTGTTAGCGTCGCTGTCTCCATCGTCTCTTTTGTTCAGCAAGATTCCAGATTTGTACTTGGCTGAAGTTCTGCTTAAAAAGTCGTCACCGACATCCTCAACGGCCGAGGTATCTTGAATAGTCTTCATCCTCGGCACATTTTGCCCCACTGCTTCATCGGAAAGAGATTCATAAGTGTCGGAGAGAGGTTCCCTGTATTCATACGCCTCGAGGGGTTGTCGTTTCCTTTTTCCCACAGAGGCTATTTTCGACAAGTCCTCTCCCGCCTCCACTGCTTTCATCCACTGGATATCACTCAATGAATCAGTATAAATCACCTCCTTCCGGCGCCTCTTCCCGCTGAGTTCATTGCTCAGAGCATTCTGACTATGGCCAATACTCCCCTTGCTTCTTTCTTGATTTGTCTTGGAAAAAGCCCAGTCAGGCACTTCCTTTTCCTCCATAAGCCTTGACTTGTATCTTTCTTTCTGTCGTCTCTCTTCGTCCATCTTTTCAAACAACCAGAACTCCTCTTCTGTTCTTGCTGCAAGGCGGTTGATCTCTCTCTCACTCGGCACATCGGTTCCCAGGGAGTTTGTGCCTCGCCGCATGATCTCCTGCAGCATCTCGCGCCTGTCCTGTGCTGTGAATTAAAAGCAACAACGTTAATGTATTGAAATATCCAAGTTTGATATACTACACGACGGCTTCGTGCATGCCCGTGCGCAACGCAGATCCCACCGTCCGTTCCGCCACCTGCAATGCTTGATCCGCTGTCCAATTGTGCGAAATGTGGGAATCCACAGTAACTGAAAAATCTTCTCCTCGTGCACAACTTCTTCTCTGCGGCAATGATGCTCGGCATCATGGGAATCTGGCCAGAATCCGGCGATGCCGAGCACCTTCCTCGCAGTGCTCGGGTGGTGCTTGGGCATCGAGAAGAAATCCCAATTACCATGATCCGGCCGGAATCCGAGGCTCATACGACACAGGCAAACCCCCTGGGATTCAGGGGTTGGGCTATAACGCGGACATCGGCTTGATGGCGAAAGAATCGGACAGCACAGGGATGAGGCACGGAGGGGATCGAGTAGTCGTGGACGAATCAGTCGCCCAGTATATCAAACCTCTTGAAATATCATCTTTAAACAGTTACGAACAGAAAAAGCAAGGAGTGTATCATAGCAAAAATACTAACCGGTAGATGTGGTATTAAACAACCCTGCCTGAATAACCTTTGCGTCAATACCCATCTTCTGCTTAGCGCGTTCCAAGATTTCCTCCTCGATGGATCCAACACTAACCAAAACAAATACACGGACTTCCTTCTTTTGCCCAATTCGATGTGCACGATCTTCGGCTTGTTGGTCCATTTGGGGGTTCCAATCGCTGTCAAAGATTATGACAGTATCTGCGGACTGCAAGTTCAATCCAAGACCACCAGCTCGAGTGCTCAACAGAAACATGAAGCACGGGGAGTTTGGTGCATTGAACTGTTTGAGTAAAAGTCCTCTTTCTTCCGTCTTAGTTGAACCATCAAGCCTGAGGTATTTAAAACCATATAACTGCAAATAGATCTCTAATATATCGATCAGACGGGTCATCTGAGAGAAAAGGAGAACTCTGTGGCCAGCTTTCTGTAATTTTGGAAGTAAACGATCGAGCAGCTCAAATTTTCCAGATGCTCTAACAATTTGCTCCTTTTGCCACATATTATAATCTCCAACAAATAGGTAAGGATGATTACAGCACTTCCTCAGTTGCATCGACAAATTCTGGAGACTCTTCGATTTGATGCCTACACATTGTACATGAGCCAGCATCAACATGACGAATTACAACTATCAAAATATGCATGACAACATGAACTTTAAATTCCCACCATACAAGAATTGGAGATTATATGGAATTATTTAGAATGTGACTAATTTCATGATGTTTTGTTTATAAACTTTGGAACCAGAACCAATACAAAATAAAAATAGCTGATATTTCTCCCAACAATTTTTCACACTTCAGGATACGGCATATTCAAAAATGTGAGCTTGATGTTATTTCTCTATATGTTCTTTAAGCTTATATTGTAACCATATGCTACAAAATTTTGAGTAATTGATTACTGGTGTCTGATGAATAGATTCCGTAGCCTTAACAAATCTAGAAGGATAGTTTTGTGTTTGGAATTCGGAGACATACACCATCTATTAGAAAACCTTTGATGGATTATATCCATGACTGTTCGGTAGTATGCCAACCAGTTGGAAGCATGGAATTGGCCTACAGGTCGGTAATTGATTTGATTGTTCTTGACTTGAGAAAATAATGCTTATTTTTATATGGTTTTCCTTTCTCTACTACTTGGAAGATCAATGTTAAACAGACAACCACAACTAAAAACAAATTCAAATGAATGATAACATATTTGTTATATGAATTTATATGTGATTAGCGTAATGCTACATCTCCAGCCAAATTGAGGATTATGGAATGAGTCTTATCTCCCTAGAAATGGATTGTAAAGCCAATTAAAACTAGCCTTAATCTAAATCTTCTCACTGTAATCATCTAATATTTTCTTCTCCTAACAATCTTAAAACCCATTTGAATTCTGGTCCTTCATAAAACCAAGTTGATTTAAAGACCTTAAGTCTTTGTTCTTAAATCCCAAATAACTAAATGCTTTGGTCTTGCTTGAAATACTTTCAACATAACAAAATACGTAAAACTAACAACCCAAAGGTATTAGCCAGTAAGAAGGAAGAGAAAAAAATCACTTAAAACACTCGCGGAGAATTGGAAAGATTCTGTATCTAACATACCAGATTCTAGTCCAACCCTTCCGATGTCAGTGATCTGTAGATAATAAGCTTTCTGCCAAGCTGATAGATCACATTTTAGAATCACTTGTGTTTTCCCAGGAAGATATTTTTCCACTTCGTCCTTCTTCCTTCTGAGAAGGAAAGGTCGTATAACCTAGGGAGAAAAAAACAGTAGGAATATGGTTATCAGTTGCAGTAGCAGCAGTAGCTAGTTAAAAATGTGAATGATCATTGAACTACTTGATGTAACCGACGAATAATCAAGAGCTCTTCTTCATCTGTAAGAGAGACTTCATTTTTGTCAGCAAAGGGTGCATTGAACCATTCCTCAAAATTCTGTACTGAGTTGAATATTGTAGGCAGAAGAAAATTAAGTAATGCCCACAACTCCTGCAAACTATTCTGTATTGGAGTACCAGTCAAAAGCAGTCTGCGACGTACACGATAACTGCAGAGGATAACATCTGAATTTCACTGAATAGCATAGATCAGGAATATAAACAAAGAAAATAACATCAGCATTCACTAGGATAAGTATTAGAAGATTCAATGTGGATTCAAATATGTCAATAATTGTTTACTTGGATAGGTGGATGAAAAGGAGGCACGAGGGGAGGGGGAAGTGTAGATCAGAAACAGAAACAGTAAGAAAGAAGATAGCATCAACAGTTAGTAGGATAAATGTTGGAAGAAACAAATCCAGAATCAGATACCAGGATACTAACTTCAATTTGGGTGGCTGAAAAGGGGGCAAGAACACAGAGGGAGGAGCTATTTTTTCTGGTTCTTCTCCCTCCAACTTTCGAATTCCTTCCTAGTGTCCACCCAAGTAAATGAACCATAAACAATTGAACTGTAAGTTGCACTGACTACCATTCAGAGGGGCATTGCAGGGCGTTGATAAATAGAAATAATTATACACTGGTTAGAAGCAAAATTCTGAATCATGAATCTAGAAAGGAAAGTTCGGAAATATTTAGGTAGCGTTTGGTACGCTCATTTTCCATTTTCATTTTATGAGAAAATGGAAAACATTAATTGGTTGGCAATTTCCATCTCTGTTTTCTAAAAAAGGAGATATCATTTTCTAGAAAAAACAGAAAATGTCTAAAAGTCATTTTCTAAGAAAATAAAAAACGCGGGCGCATTTTCTAAGAAAAGGGAAAACATGGAGCGCATTTTCTAGTTTTCTTTTCTATACCAAGCACATTTTCTAATTTTCTTTTCTATAAAATAGAAATACAAAATATCATACCAAACACATTTTTTGTTTTCTAAAAACTATATTAGAAAACACAAAAATAGAAAATGAAAATGAAAATTAAAAATAAAAAAAAATACAAACCAAACGCTCCCTTAGTATCTACATAATTTGGAAAACGTGAGATTTTTCCATCTCTTGAACAGTCGTCGAAAGAGGAAGACCAAAGAAGACTTGGTTAGCAACGATAAAATAAAATAGAATTTATTTAAATATAAATGAGATATAGTAGGGGATAGAGTCCAATGACATATATCCCACCTAATGGGATAAGATTTGATTGTTGTTATTGTTTAACAAGTGCAAAAAATTTTGAACCAATGTACAATTTAAATGAATAGATGTCATGAGCCTTGAGAGGGGGATGAACATACATACAGATATGAGGAGGATGAACAAAGATGAAATGTCACGAGTCTGAATCATGAAAATAGCCTCTTGCAAAGTAAGATAAGATTGCGTACAATAAATCCTTTCTCAGAATTTCACATTGGCGAGAACTTCGTGTACCCTTTTATGTAGTTTAGTGGATCTATTCCCATGTTTCTTGAACCAACGTCCATGCATGTTCTTACTCCACTATTTTTTTTTTCAATGAATGCACATATACTAATTACAATTTCACATTCACACGATTCAATATATAATATATACGTAAGATTTCGTCTACGGAGCAAATCTTTATTAGAACAAATCCTCTATGATTTGAATTGTAGAATATATAGCACAAATAGACTGAATAGATTCATCCGTGAAAAATAGAATTAATTAGTGCATCTATAATTAAATTTTTTTCCATGTAATCTTAATTTATAATCTAAATTAATGTAAGAAAAAAAATATGAAAATAACTTTTATGAAAATTAGCATGAAATATTAATAAAAAAACAAGTATCAAATGCTGTTTTACTTAACATAAATGCAAGAATAAAATCAAAATCAAAACAATTTAATAACTTTTAATGCGTGATTATATATTAATCCTAAACAAGGGTGTCAAATCAAGGTTTATATCATGAATCACTTAATTTCAAAATAATAAATTGAAAACAGTTGTTTACATGAAGGAAATAAAGTTGTATACAAGAAGGAAATAAAGCTACAAAGATCCCTTAAATTATGGGATTTAGTTGTGTATAGAGATCTAGAAGGGGAGCCATGACACAACGATAAAGTTGCTGCCTTGTGGCCTAGAGGTCATGGGTTTGAGTTCTGAAAAAAGCCTCTTGCAAAAAGCAGAGTAAGACTACGTGTAATACATCCTTCCTCGAAACCCCGCATGACGAGAGCTTCTACACCAGGCTGCCCTTTTAGTTGTATATAGAGATCCCCTAAATTAAGGGATTTAGTTATTTAGGAATAAATTAGTTTTCTATTCTCTCTCCTAGTTTCCTATTTTCTCTATTTTTGTATATAATACTAGATATTCCCATTCTGAATAAAGTGAAATCAATTTTTTTTCCACGATATCAAATTGTTAATAATCATTAAATGTGTTAAGAAATCAATTCACCCTTATTTAAAAGAGTTTTGATATCAAAAAATATGTAAAATAACATAATGTTCCATTTAATAGTATAATAATAAAAATGAAGTTCATTTTGATGGACAACAATGACATTTTTTTTCATTACCTCAAGATTGATATGAAATGAGCAATAGGAAATTTTGTCATCAAATACTTTTCACATAGAAAAACCAATATCGTCAAATTGAAGACGACTTTACCATAATATGATTTCTAACTTACCATCAATTTTGCCCTCATTTTCATTTTATGTATTGATGTGATAAGACTTATTCTTCTTAATATTTGTTAGTTTTCCAGCTTAGCTATATCTACTTTTTTCTTCATGTGATAAACCTGGCTTCTTCTCTATGTCATCATTAACTTTAAGATTCAACTCTCTTGACCTTTATATACTTCTATCATATAATATAATATTCATAATTTTTTTCTTCTTACATAATAATTTTAGTTAATTTAATATATTGAGTTTATTTTATTTTCTTGGTTATATTTACAGGTACTTGGATTTATTTAGTTTTGAATGAGTTTTCTTTCTTATTTATAGAATGGTATAAAATTAAATTTGTATCGACTATAAGCTATAGTTGCAATACTATAATTTTTAGTGAGTTTCCTTTCTTAATCTGTATCACTCATAAGCAAGTTGTTTCATCCAACAGCTAAAACTAAAAGTTAGCAAGAAAGCTTGCAGTACTATTTTCCAGGTGTTACACTGTTCTAATTCAAACATGTTTCGGTCTTACCAACTCAATTTTCAGGACTTGCCTGATTAATATGCAGCTACAAGCCTACAACACCTTTAGAAAAGTCATTGATCAGATGTTGTGCGACAGGTCTCAAATGAGATCATTCATTTTTCCAGTGCAAAATGCTTGAGATATGTATCAACACACTGCCAAAAATCATAGTACTCGGTGAAACTTCTATATTACATAACACTCAGTTTTCCTTTAAACCAAAACTTATCCAATTCCCTAGTCTGAGAATTATTCTACTGAAAATAATTTTTAGAAGATAAAAATATAAAAGGTAAAATCAGTACATATAAAGAGAAAAAAAATACTTCATGAAATTTAGATGCTAAGTATCTTACCCTGAGACAATTGTCTTAGCAAGAACACTCTCATGATTTTTTAGGCGATGCCCTTCATCAACAATCATGTAAAACCAATGTATTTTCTTCAGAAAAGCTTTATCTCTCATTATCAGATCATAGTGTGTGATCATCACATTGAATTTGCCTTGTCCAGAGTACTCTTCCCTCATAGCCTTCCTTTCAATTAGGCGCCCATCATACAGAACTGCCACAATACTGTCCCAAATAGGAGAAAGTGAGAGCACAATTAACCATATATATTTTAGTCAACCATGTTGTAAGGTACATACCTTGGTGCCCATGTTGAAAATTCACTAATCCAATTTGGCAGCACAGCCTTTGGAGCAACAATCAAATGGGGTCCAGTAACACCTTTATTTTCCATTAAATATGCAATTAATGCTATAGTTTGTATAGTCTTTCCTAATCCCATCTCATCAGCCAGAATACCATTTAAATTGTTGTTAAATAAAGAAAGCATCCACTGAAGTCCTTCTAATTGGTAAGGTCTTAGTTCCCCACCTTGAAGTATTGATGGTTGCTCCGTAACCTACAATATATCAGGGGCTTGAAAATAAGTACTAAAAGGTGACAATTAAGAACAAGAAAACATGAGCATTGCAAAATAATATGTGCTAATTGATAAAATGAATATTGAACAAAGGCAGAGTTCACAGGAAGCATATACTATCCTTTCCAGCATAGAGTCGTATTTTTTTTTGGTATCCCAGCTTGGCCTTTAGATGAGTGGAGTTTGACTGTGTTCAAGCTTGTTGGTTTTACTAACAAAGCATGTTCAATCTTGTCTATTAACTAAGCTTATTAGTCTCAAGCTTGTTCACGAACAACCTTTTCATTTACAACCCAATCTCAAGAAAACCTCCAGCATCTAGTCTAGTTGGTTTTTTGCCAATAAACCAACCAGTGATGCTGAAAATGGCATCTTCAGCAAAGTAATCCAATTCTAAGGTCCCGTTGAATACAGAACTAAAAAAGTAAGTAAGAATTTTCACAGAAGTCTGTCTAGGCTATTTGTGAATCTCAACCTGGAATGTTCACATTCTAATCAGGATCTGGAATTATGGCAATTGCAAAATTACTGATATGGTACCTTAATATTTCTAGGTTGCAATAACATTAAAAAGCGATAATTGCCAAGCTTAGGCAGCTGCAATTTCTAAGCTACCTGCAGATTGAAGACGGATAAAGTGTTTGATTACATGTCCTGGAGTTTCAATGGAACGGCCTACAGAATCTCCACAGGAGAGGATCTGAAAGAGTTGCATTTTCTATTATCACAAAACCTTACATTGTTAATATGGTCCTTCCCATCCAATGGGGCAATTTCCTCAGGCATTTCACTAAAAGATTCTCAATGTAAATAAGTGATAAGACTTAAAAATAAAGTATATCCAGATTCAATAGAAGCCGACAAAGCTTTGACTGACACTTAACAAAAGATCAGGCTTATTTGATTGTTAGTCTGTCAAGCACTTTGGACCTAGATGATCATGCTTAGCCACTAACATAGGTACACTCACAGATCTGTTGTCATAATAAAAATAAGAACACAGCATGTACACTTAATGTACCTTTTCCTCTATTGAATGCACAGCAGAGTTGTACTGGCGTTGACCTTCAAGCAAATCAGAAACTTTGGTATTCTCATCATCACCATTGTCCATAGAGAATTCCCCAGGGCCTTCAGTCTTAGATAGAGAGATCTCTGGGAGATTACGAGTACTAGAGTCTTCAAGTCCATCAGCATGTTCTGCATCCTTCTGACGTTGGACAGCTGCTCCAAGACGAACAAGAAGTTCATTTGTTTTACCAAGAAGCATTGTCAGGCGCTCATTCTTGCTTTCTTCTACCAAGCGCATATAAGCTTCTTGGTCATCAGCTTTTAAAGCTTGGAACCTTGACTTCTCAGCACGAGTAGCACGCTGTCTTTGCCTTGCATGCCATGCCTGCATGATAACAAACAAATGGTGTCACAGCCACAGACAGCCAGACACTGAATTTTGGGAAATAAAGATTAATTTCTACAACACAAACACAAAAATGTAAAGAAAAATTTGCACTGAACTGTAACATAATTTAGTAGTTTTTCTTTCATGTGAATGTAAACACATTAATCTCTTTTATGCAGTTAGTTACCTTGGAACCATCTTTCAGTCAACTTATAGGTATTCTGAGCAGAAAAAGAAATTTGTATCTCACTTCTGGGCATGAAAGGCGGTGCATTTAGATATTTTTTTTACGTGACTGAGTGATAATACATGCCTGACCTAATCAAAGTGGATTAGGCTGCTCAATAAACACAGTTAGGCATGTATGGGTAGATAAACGGGCATACAGATCATAGTTTGAGGCAACCCAGGGTTTCAATAACCAAAGGCAAGACATCTGAACTGGTACAACGGTCTTGCAATCAATATTGCATTCCCAAGACACCACAAAAAGAAGTATATTGTAACATGAAATGAACTATATTTCTAAAGTCTGAACTAGTTTCAACCAATGTTTATCCATTGCATGTGCATGCATGGTCTAAGATTTGGAACATGGAACATAGGAACCCTCACTGGTAAAACAATAGAGGTAATAGCTATGATGATTAGGAGAAAAATTAATATTTTATGTACAAAAGACAAAATGGATAGGCGAGAAGGTAAAGATGATAGAGAACTCGGATTTCAAGTTATGGTATACAGAAAAGAGTAAAACAAGAAATGGAGTAAACATTATTGTAGGTAGTTCATTAAAGGATGAAGTTATAGGAGTAGTTAGAAGGAAAATAGAATTATAACTCTTAAAATAATAGTGGAGAAATAAACTATGAACGTTATTAGCGTATATGTACTTCAAGTAGGATTATATGAAGATATCAAATTAAGATTTTGAGACGACCTAAATGAAGTATTACAAAATATTCTGTCAAATGAAATGATTTTAATAGGAGACGATCTAAATAGACATGTCAGAGTGAAAAATGAGGAATATGAAAGGGTGCATGAAAGTTATGGATCTGGAACAAGAACTGAATAAGATAAAAACTATATTGAATTTTACGATAACATATGACCTTATATTAGCTAATACGTTTTTTAAGAAAAGAGAAGAACACTTCGTCACGTTCAAAAGTAGAAATAATAAATCGCAAATTGACTTTCTTATGATTAGGAAGAGAGATAGAAAGATTTGTAAAGATTACACGGTCATCCCTAGAAAAAGCTTAACTACCCAACATTGGTTAGTAGTATTGGATATGCACCTCAAGTATAGTATTAATAGAAGAAAAATATACACAACTCCTAAAATTAAGTGGTGGAAGTTAAAAGATGAAAAATTGAACATATTTAAGGATAAGATAGGAGGACAAGTATTAGGTCAAATATATAGTGATCCTAATACGACATAAGATAAGATGACATCAAAGTTGAAAATAATAGCTAAGAGTGTACTCGGTGAGTCAAAGGGGCATGCACCACCAAGTAAGGAATCTTGGTGGTGGAATAAGAGTCCTCAGGGTTGTCCCAGTTGGTAAGTGTAAAGGGATAACTCTTACGTAGGCTGGGGGGGGGTTCACCGTCCTAAGCTATCGACCGACCCCCTCCTTTGCACTTGCCACCTAAGATCCTGATTTACCTCCTCCACCGGTAAGAGCAGCGGAGGGGGCAACTAATGTAGCAGTTCCACATTTTTTTTTGGTGGAATGAGAAAGTGCAAGAGAAAGTGAAGTAAAAACGAACAACATATAAAGAATTATATATTTGTAAGAACGAAGACAACTTAAAAAAATATACAATAGTCAAGAAAAAGACTAAGAAAACAATAAATGAAGATAAGAATAAAACTTTTAAATGGTTATATCGAAAATTAAATACAAAAGAAGGGGAAAAAGACATTTATAGAATAACAAAAATAAGAGAGAGAAAAAAACAAAAGATCATATCCAAATAAAATGTATTAAAGATGAATGTAATAGGATACTAGTAAATGATAGAGAAATAAAAGAGCAGTGGAAGAAGTATTTTCATCAACTTTTTAATGAAGGTTTAGGTCACCAACTTAATTTAGATAATTTAAATAGGTCAAATGAGTATAAAAATTTAAATTTTTATAGTAGAATTCAACTTTCAAAAATAGAACAAGCTTTAAATGGAATTCAAAATGGAAAAGCAGTTGGATCATATGATATTCCGATAAAGGTATTGAAGTGCTTAGGGAAACAAAGTACTGCATAACTTATAAAATTATTTAACATGATATTGAAAACAAAAAATATATCTGATCATTGGAGAGTAAGTACTTTAAATCCCTTATATAAGAATAAAGGGGGCGTACAAACTTGTGCAAACTATAAAGATATTAAACTAATGAATCATATCATGAAACTTTGGAAAAGAGTAATAGAAAAAAATTAAAGAATGAAACTACGATTTCCAAAAATCAATTTGGGTTCATACTTGGAAGGTCGACAATAGAAGTTATATATCTTCTCAGACAACTAATTGAAAAATATCGAGAACATGCAAGATCAACACATAGTATTCATAGTAAAATTTCCAAGAGAAATTATGGTGTTAGCATAGCATATATTGAACTAATTAAGGATATATGAAGAAGTAACGACCAGAGTAAAGACTTCAGTGAATTAATTGAAACATTTCTAATAAAGATAGGATTACATCAAGGATCAACTCTAAATCCCTATCTTTTTATACTAATCATGGACGAACCCACTGGACACATTCAAGACACAGTACCGTAGTGTATGTTATTTATATATGATATTGTTTTGGTAGATGAGACACGTGCAAAAAGTAAATATTAAACTAGAATTTTGGCAAAAAACACTAGAAGTGAAAGGTTTTAGACTTAATAGAGTAAAGACAAAATATATGAAATTTAAGTTTAGTAACATTAGAAATAATGAGACAGATGTTAAGATAGGAGATAATGAGTTGTCGGAAACTGAGAGATTTAAGTATTTAGAATCATTTTTGCAAGACTATAAAGGGATTGAAAAAAATATCTTACAGAGAATACAAGCAGGATGATTGAAAAGAAGGAGAGTGCCAAGTGTTTTATGTGATCATAAAATACCTCTAAAACTTAAAGTAAAGTGTTACAAAAAAGCGGTTAGACCTGCTATATTATATGACGCTGAATGTTGAACTACGACTCGAGTACATGAGTAGAAGATGAGAGTTGCAGAGATAAGATTGTTAAGGTGAATGTGTGGACATACGAGGATAGACAACATAAGAAATAAGAGCATTAGAGAGAAAATCATAGTTGTATTTATCGAGGGAAAACTCCGAGATACATTTAAGGTGATACGGGCGTGTATTTAGACGACCAATAAATGCTTCAATTAGGTAATGTAAAACGATGACAAATACGCACATCAAATAAGGAAAATGGACATCAAACAAGACTTGGTTAGCAACAATAAAATAAGATAAAATTTATTTAAGTATAGATGAAGATATAGTAGGGGATAGAGCTCAATGACATAAAAGAATCTATATAACCGACTCCACCTAATAGGATAAGACTTGGTTATTGTTGTATGCATGTTGCATGGTCTATATGATGTAATATGTTTGGTTAGCATCTACTGTTTTCATTAATATCTTGCAGCATGGATTTCAGCAGTAAACAGGAACTGCATACATGAATTGGTAAGACAAATTTTTGTTGGCACCCTGGTAGTGTTCCTGTTGGGCACAACAATGACAATAATTGGAAGTAGACACAATGAATCAGTTTCACTTTGGTACTTGATAATGCTATCTTATTAATCTCATGCGCTAAACTAGGTTTCAAGCTACACTTCTAATAGAAAAAAGAAATAAAATAAGAATCATAACATCCACCTGAACTCCATCATTCCTCTGTTTTCGTCTTTTCAGAACAGCTTGTGTCTGTAACTGAAATTCACGGGCAGCGTTAAGAATTTCAGCAAAAAATTTCCTCTTTCTGTCATCTGCCTGGATTTTTTCATCCTCTTCTAATCTTGACAACCTCTGCAGGAAATTCTTCCAATTAGATAAATGTAAAAAAAAAAACTTTTTAGTAAAAAAAAAGCCAAAAAGTTGAGTGATATCAGAAAATAACCTCTGCATATCTTTTCTTTCGACGACGATTATCAGCCTCCACGGCAGCAGTATCTCCAATCCCATACATGCTAAATGGATACTGGAATCTCATCATACCCCAGTCAAACAATATCTTATCAGGCTGCACACATATTTTACGCAACCAGTATTCTGCACTCACATCAGAGCGTACCTTCCTCTGCAATTCTACAAGCTGGAGAGAAAATAAAAAATTTACCAAAGAGAAAGAAAATCTGCATCTAATTCAAAATAAAATTGGAAAGTCAATAACAATTGATGCCTTGGCGCAACAGTAAAATTATTGTCTTATGATCTAGAGATCACGGGTTTAACTCTGAAAACAACCTCTTGCAAAGTAAAATAAAACTGCGTACACTAGATTCTTCTCCAGAACCACGTATAACGGGAGCTTAGTACATTGGATTGTTCTTTTTTTTTAAGTCAATAACAAATTACACATTTGGCACCGCTTAAGAATTAAAATTGGCACAACCTTCACGTGATCAATTTACTAATCCATCGATTATTGCTTGTAACAAGTCAACAAAGTACTAAATATGGGCCATAGAGAAGAGGTCATTTTACTCTTCCATAAAAAGAGCTACTATAAAACCAATAGTGCATAAGCTTCTGCAGGTCAACAAGAAGAACCCTTAGAAAATGAATGGACACTAGAGTCAGTGTTACATTCTGGTAACCCAGGCAAGACTACATCATGGTAACCTCGAAATAGACATGTGAATCATACATAAATACTAGGGCACTACAAATTCCACATTACCCATACAATCATACCTATTTTCAAGTTGCCCACCTGTGGTAATCTTTGAGCAGGAGTGGACAAATGGCTAATTACCTAAGCAATCCGAAAATGAAACCAATCACATGCAGGTCATCTGTATCTTGTCTTTAACAAACAACAATAAAAAAAATTCTCAATCCACTCTTTTGTAACATGCAGTACAAAGTATCAGCAATCAATCAATCCTCTGGTTCTTGTGTGTCCTAATGGATCTTGTAAGATCTACTGGATCTAGTGGGAAGCACTGACTGTTGCTGTTTCATGGAGATGTTTGTACTCTTAGGCCATGGCATAAAGGAGCCAAGGTTCAAAATCACAAGTTTCACTCTTTAAGGGAACAAAACTGTTTTGGTATTGAACCAAAGTTCTAATGCATAGTGTGATGGATTAGAGGTCGAAGGAGGAAGGAAATAAAGCATAGAAAAGAGACATTGTCTATACCAAATAGTGTTGAGTTTCCATAATTTACTATGATGATACTTTTCAATCGTTTCACCCAGCACAATACAAAATTTCAAACGATGGAAGGAGAGATGCTTTCATTCTCTCACTAGTTTGTATCTCTTTTTTTTCCTGTCATGGTTTCTTGAAGCTCTGCAATGGTATATCTTTTATCTTTTAATGGAAATTAAGTGAACTATGTGGTTCGCTCTTATCATAGAAAAATAAAACACCATATGTGTGGAGTGGCATGTACATGCAAACCAAGTTTCCTGGAGTTCCCTAAGCACATCATATTGCATATATTTCATTTTTATAATATAAACTTTGAAGAAATAAGGAAGCTAACAAACATAGCAAGAGATCCATTGCAGAACAGAAAACACTAAAAACATAGAGATATAAGCATGAGGCAAGAAAAACATCCAGCTTTAACAAAGTTTAACAGTCACAATAAAAAAAATTTAAAAATCAAGGAAGAAGGATGAGTGAACCATCCCCGCCCATAGCATAGACAACCAACAATCAAGTTAACTATTTAGATTGTGTTTTACCTTCAAGCCATAAAGCTCCAGCAAACACTTCATTTGCAAGTCTTCACCCTTATTTGATGGTAACCCTGAATCAACATACAGTTTTAAGTTAAGAAACAAATGTTAATGCACAAGAAGAAAAGAAATCTATTGTGTCTTACAAGCAGTATAGGCACTTCATTAACCTTACATTATAATGACATTGATAGCACTAAAATGATAAAAAATCCACATTTACATTCCATAATACTTAAAACACTGGAGACCTCAATCTAATTATTAAAGTTTCTCAAAAATGAAGGTGAAGGAACATGATTAAATGAAGAAAGAATAAAATAAAAGATTTGTTTATATATTTATCATATGAATATGATTCATGATAATGTAATATCTTATCCCGAATAGCAGGACAGTGTTCCATGATTTGTTTATCATATACTAGAAGTTATTACAAGTGAGAAATTATGAATAAGAAAATAAAAGCTTCAACAAAAAAGTATAAAAATGTAGGATTATAAAACCCTATGGTATCCCTTGAATCCTCCAATTCCTAGGTAGATTTTAGATCCATGACAACATTGGTCAATAACAAATGGAAAAAGAAGCTTCAGTCTATTCACCTATACCTTTGCTAAGTTTGAGACTGAAAACAAGATATAGGCTTGAAGCTAGCAATAACATTAGCTCCCTCTTCCTTTGGTATATAAGTGAAGAAAAATAAATTAGGATCCTGAGTGTTAATTTCCCTTTGAAAAACTCAGTGATATGCTTAGTATATCAGATGCAATAAGATCCGAGGATTTCAATCCATAGAGGAAGCCGTTGAATTTGGGTGATTTGGAAACATTGAAAAGCATGGTGTTGAGGTCACTGTTTGACCATGTTGAATGGAATCATCGTATAACGCAAAAGTACAGGATAACCTAAATAAACATGTGCATTAAACTAATTTTTGAATGATAAAAGCATTTGATAATCATATTTTGCTTGCACTGAATGAGACAGTCAAAAATGTCATGTAATGCTAACTACATCTTAGCATCCAATTAAGTATTGACACATAGGTGTTCCATATGCTAAATGCATATTTTACCATTTTGAAGTTATTTAATAGTTGACCAATCCAACCAGTTCTGCTTCACAGTTTAGGACATGGTTAACCTTTTGAATTAACGAGACTTAACAGACGAAATTATAGTTAGTTTATGGTAACTGAGAAATCACGGCAACTAAATTCTCTGCTGCTGCTGTTTGAAAAAGAAACATATTCTTTTAGAACAAACTGCTATAGATGAAAAAAAAAAAGTAGCATAGATAATACACAGTGCCAGGTACAAAAAGCCACAAGGATGCCAAACACTAGGAAGAATTGCACCACCAAAGTTAGAGCTAAATTAAAACACACACACAAGATTCAAACAGTCTATTCAATAAAGGCACAAAAACAATACAACTCCCAGTAAGTTTACCTTCAAGCTCTTTAAGACGATGCTGAATAAGACTGGTCAAATGATTTTCTTTTAATTCTTCCAGTTCTAAGCAATGCATGTGTTTCATTTTCTGCTTCAACAAGGCATCTTCAAACTCTGAGAGCAAACTTCCACTGGTTGAGACCTCATGTACCTGCACCAAAGTAAGAATCAGGTGAAACCATAATCTATAAATTGACAAGCTAAAACAAAAGGGAAGAGACCAATTTTATCCAAATGCAATGGGGAAAAGATCTTTTACTCCCTATAACAACTAAGATAGATGTCGATCAATTTCAAGATTCACTTTTCAATTGCTTCAGTACGACCTATTAAATATGAAACATCTTGGATTCTTAGAAAGATACAAGTTTGGTCCTAATTCCAATTTCATATCTCAGAAGAACCATGACAAACAAATTGGCATCCTAGTTCACCATAGATTAAGTATATAGAAGATTTTAACCTAAACTCTAAAGACAGGATGCTAAAGAACATTAATTTATGAAAATTTTCCTCTCAAAAACAGGAAGCAAGGCCAATTAAAAGATTTTACTGCCATTGATACCCTCCAAACTAAGCCAAAAATTAACAGTTCTACAAAATCTGCAAACACAACCAAAAAGCTGGCTCTTCTTATTTTTCAAAAAATTAACTGTCACAATCAACACTCGGAGGTGTAATCTCTCTATCGAGTTCACGACGACAACGACAACAACAAAAATCACGTTCAACAAGCTTAATTACTTGCCGTTTGGTGCCGACTGCCAAAACTAATCATTGCCACTCCACAAGTCATAACATGATACTAAATTCAAGAGCACAGCTAAAAGACATACATGAACCCTGCCAAACATGATTTTTTAAACTCACCAGGTTCCCGAAACCCTAATTTTATCGGTCGCCCATATCAACTAAGTCAATAAACAGTAAATTAACAAGAGCGAAGGGGAGAGGAGACGAACACCGACCGCGTCCAATTCGGCGGGTGAAGACGCAGCGCCATCTTCCGTCGTCTCCTCCACATCCGAAGGCGCATCGCCCTGGTAAATGGAGGCGACGGCTCGGAAGACATCGAGAGGGAGAGGGAGGTTGCGGGTCAGGAGATTGAGCGCGCCGACGAGGGTCTTGGCGTGCTCCGCGCGGCGATCAGAAGCGTGGGAAGGGTTTTCCGCTGCAGCCATGGAGGAGCGCTCTCCCCTTTGAGTTCAAACAAAAAGAGGGAACCTGACGGACTCTTCTCGCTTTCCTTTTTTTTCTTCCTCTTGTTTTCCCGCTCGCTTTCCCTTCCTTCTTCCCCGAGCGCTTCTCGAGCTCCCCGTGCTTAGCTCTGCAGAGCAGACGACCTCGAAACGGATCCGGATGAGGCTTGTGTTGGACCCGTGCCACTCGGTGTCGAAGCACGGCATTAATAGTTTCTTATCGGTAGTATCGGCCCTTATTCGATGGCATCCGAACCCGATATGAAAAGTTAGTAATGTTGTGAAATTGCCGGTACATTGGCGCACTGTGCGGACAACTTTGACCGGGAACTGGTAATATTTCCAGACAATTTTTTTATTAAAAAAACAATTATCTCGTACTTATAAAAGAAATTAATAACAGCAAATTTAAGAATTTCCAATTTCAATTTATTAAATTGTATTAAAAACAGTATGACTCGCCGTACAAAGTCCAAAAAGAATCTATATCATGCTTCGTTGACTGTTTTCAAGACTCGAATACGGAATCTCTAATTCAGAACATAACAATTTTATTAGTATGCTAAAACTTCTCTGTAATGCCCCTCCTATTTTCATGTAATTTTCACATGTTTTCATATATCTAAATTTCATATTTATTAAATCGTATAAAAAAAATTGTCCAATGCACAAAGTTCTTATCATGCTAAATTATGAAGAAAGATCTATGTATATAATTTTATCCTATTTTATTAAAGATTATTTTTAAAACTCAAATTTATAATTTTTATATTACAAAATAATAATTTTACAGTTGCACAAAGACTCTTACAATACCTCTTCTATTTCCAGACAATCTTCGTGTGTTTATCTGAATTATACTACTTCTTTGGGGCAAAAGATGATGCGTCCATCTCAAACGTCTATCATCGTTGATTCTGCAGTTAAATAAAGATAAGTAAATTGCGAATGATATTTTTGTCCAATTAAGAACTAGTACGGTAAGAGAGTAAATACTCTGAAAAATTTTGTAATTCTTAAGAATTGATCCTTACTTAATTGAGATAATTTATCGTCTATGCTTACCATCGCTACCAAAATTTACACACATTCAAAAAATATTATCATCGTATAGATGACACAACAAGTTGTAAAATTTAAGAAGACATTTGATTGGTGGAGAATTTTTTAATTTTTAATTTTTATTTTCTCAATAAATGAGAAAACGGAGAAAATGGTGTCTAATTGTCATTTTTCATCTCCGTTTCCCAAAAAATAAAATAATATTTTCTAAAAAATCAGAAAAAAAATATTTTTTTATTTTTCAGCCTAAATGTCTTTATTTTTGAATTCCAAATCTCAAATATGTTTACTAGTAGTCCCTCCTAGCTTCACTACACTATCGACTGACCTTATTAGAAACAAAAATTTTGAGTATAGAACAAACTTTAGCTGGAACAAACCAAAACCAAGACTGGCACCAAACATTAGAAAATATAAATAAGGATTTAAAACATTTGTCCGCAGGAAAAACATTAAGGCACAAAACACAGACTTACTCTTTTATAACTTACAGAGACCCCAAAAGTTTAAAATGAATACAAGAACTATAACTGAAAGTTTTACTGGACCCTCCAGAACCCTGGAATGGCGAAGGTCTATTGCTAGCACTTCATGGTTAGACAACATACGAATAAACTCAGACCTAAGCCAAAGACTAGAAGAAATAGTAGACATAGAAAGAAATACAGAAGTATTTTCCAATGAACAGTTAAACATTCTTAACCCTAGGAGATTATATGGAAACAGTTTATTCTCTTTCCATACCTCACTATACAGAAATAGAAGAGCAGAAGCTCTACATCTTCCAGAGGGAAGAGAAGAGCATTTAACCCTGATAACAGAACAATCTGCTAGGCAATTACTAGCAAGAAAATAACATTACATACATCTAGGACTAATTATTTTTGGTATTAGAGGATTAACAAGAAGGAAAACCGGAGGAAAAGTGCTAATAGTACTATATGACTCTAGATTCTCAGATAATAAAGAAAAGGCAATAATTGGATTGATAGAAGTCGACATGAATGATAACATAGGAATTACATATTTATGCCCAAATTTCAACATGACTATAAAAGATTTTGCAAAAAATATTAAGATAATAGTACAAGCCAGAGGATATGGAAATTTTACGGGGAAAAATATCTGTCTTGAAATGATATTTTTAGGGAAAATCATGAATAATATACACAACTCATATAAAATACAGATAGAAGGGATTATAGATGCTCTAAGTTCAAAAGGGACAACATTTTTAAATCCACGACAGTACAGTTCAGAAGAGCTAGCTAACCTAGAATGGACAATAAAGTTGGAAGACACAGAACCTCTATTACAGTCAACCACTTCAATTCTCTATAAAGACAGAAATGGAAATCTAAATGTCCGATTTACTAATTACCAACAAGCCTCTTCGTCATCTGCAGAATTAGAAGAAGAAGAGGGGTTAGAAACCCAAAACAATAATCAAACAAGGAGATTAAATTTAGTCTACAGAAGAGAGCAAACTCTAGTAGAAAAGCTTAGGACCCAAATAAGAGTCACAGGAACTCAACATTTGGTGTTAATACAAAAACAGAACAAACAATTAAATTTTATGAATATTAGTAAAGATAAAGAAGAAAGTTCAAACATAGGAGGAGTGTTTAATGACCTGGATGAATATGTCTACATTTCTAAGGAAATAGCTCAATATATAAATACACAAGAACTTAAAGAATTAGAGGAGTTTGATAAAAAACATCAAAAACTCCCAGAGAACATGTATTTATATTTTGATAATGACCAAAATATCATAGCAAAAACAGAAGAGGCAACCTATAGGAATAAATTTACTGAAGACTACACTATGGTCAAGATTACTAAACAAAGTATAAAAGATCTCTAAATCAACTAGACAAACTTCTAGCAGATGACACCTTTAGGAATTTTATGCACCCAACTACGCCAACAAAATCGCTACAATAAAAATCATGAATACAAATAGAATCAACTGGAACGAGTAGGCCTAGTCAACCTTATCAGATCACTTACCCAGAAAGTCATATGAGAACTATAGATTATAGTCATGGACATCCCCCTAGAGCACAAATAGATCCTTATACAAATAATAATCCTTTATTAAAAACAATGGGAAAACGGAAACCTCCAGAAGTTACTTTCTTTGGAAAGGAATCAGTTCTCCTAAATATTACAGAATGTGACCCCCAACTATATGATACTTATTTAGAACAATGGACAGTCTCTGTAAAAAGGGATTACATGGCAAAACATGAATTAGACATTGAAACAGGGGACGCTATGCTAAGGATAGCTGAAAATTATTTAGGTGACGTAGCCAGGGCAGTATGGGAATCCTTTAAATCCAAATTTCCTGAAGAAATAACAAAAATGGCCAATCAAGGTAATAACATATTAAACTTTTGTTATGCTATACATAGGATACTCACTGCTAGAGATGCAAATACTGGTTTAGACTTAAGGCAAAGAGAAGCCATGAGAGATTTGGAACAACTACAGATTACAAATTGGTCCTACATAAAACATTTCTGTAATGATTTCTTTGCACTAACTGCAGTTTCAGGTAATTATTATAATCCTGATCTAGGAGAAAGATTATTTAGTAAATTACCTGGAGAACTAGGAAAAGAAATACATAAATCATGGACAGATATGAATGTAACTGATATACATAATAATATAGAGTGTAAATTCAACATATAATCACAAAGTTAAAAGAAAAATGTACATTCATTCAAATACAAAGAACACTAAAAACACAACAATACGGGTTTTGTAAACAAATTTATACCCCACAACAATATGGAAGTACACCCAGGAAAGAAACTTTTAGAAGAAAATCACCCCCTCGACCTAAAAGACAATATAAAAAGACTTATTACCTTAGAAAAAGTACTGCCAGAAAACCCTACTTAAATAAAGAAAAACATGTAAGAAAATTTAAACCTAAAAAGACATATGCACATACACTTACTTGTTATGCTTGTAACCAACCAGGACACTTATCTTCAGCCTGTCCCAATAGGAGGAACTTATATACTAAAGCATCTAGTCTTGTGGCTAGCACAAATGAAGATCTGATTGAAATACAATCAGATATTTCAGATACATCTTCAGTATACTCAATCCTATCAGCTAATGACTCCGAAGAAGCAACCCCTGAATACACACCTATGAATACCCACCAACGTATCACGGATATGCAGCCAAATATGACATTTCTATCCCAGAAACTATAAATAATTCTTGGGATGATTTATTGGATACTCTGGAGGAGGATGAACAACCATTATTATATACCAACTACATGTATAGGACCGAAAGAACTCCTTATTCACCTCCTAAAGAAGACAATTGCCAACATGATTGGAACTTACGAGAAGGGAATTATTGGACACCTGCTTTTCATGCGGTTTTATTCTATCACAATAAAAGAGGAACATGTAAAAAATGCAACAATCAAATATGTAATTATTGTCTTAAAAACGACTATAATATTACTATAGAGACTCAACAGACCACAGGGACTAACCGTAATCAATTAATGGAGGCCAGAATATTGGTCCTCGAAACTCGACTAAACTTGCTAGAAACAGAACTTAGGTCTTTACAGCAACAACAACACAATCAAGCATATGCTGAATGCGAAGAGGCTACTACTCTTCTTGATCCTCATCTTTCCACTTCCCAATTTCTCCCCTCTACCAGTAATAGAGTCTTTATAAAAACTCCTAGCATGTGCAACTTTGGTATTGCAGCTGAACTTAGGGTTCAATGCACTCTTGTAATTCAAGGTCATAAATTAGACCTTCAGGCCCTCATTGATACAGGGGCTACAAGTTATACAGTTGATGAAGATATTCTTAGTACCTTTTTACCACAATATTTAATTAAGTACACAAACCAACCTCAGGTTAGTACACTATTTGATGGATCCAAACATATGATTCACAAGTATGTCCCCAATGCACATTTAAAATTTTTTACTAACTGTGGCACTTACTGTTCTCTCTCCCAATTCGACCTTTGGGTTTCCTCCCTTAAGGCATAAATTTACATTTAATTACGGGTCTCTCTTTCCTTCTCTCTTCACAACGGGCTCTTCTTCTTACAAGGACTATGCCGCCTTTATATCTACTCCTATTATTTCTCCCTTCTTTACGAATACCCTCCACATTTCGCGCTTCGGAGCGTGGTGGACCAGAGCCACTAGAAGGCCCCAACCCTAATCTTGAAACCTCAGTAGAAAATCACATAGAAAACCCAAGGACAGAATTAGAATTTCTAGGTCAATTGGTACGTGAGCGAATACAAGAAGAAATAGAACAACAACAAGATTGTCGATTAGCAACACTAGGAGAATGCAAAAAGAAAAATTGCTATAATCAAGTTAATCAGAACCAAGACTTCCTAGAAATTTATAATGACATAGAAACATTAGGAGTAGACATACCTAATGATTTAATACAAACAACACACTTTCTAAACCTCTTAAAAACACAAGATGATTTAGACCTGTTAGTCTCTAGAATGGAAAAATTAGAAATAATAGGAAAAAATCCCACCAAATACTGGAACATAGACAAGACATATTGTAAATTAGACATTATAAATCCAGACATTACGATAAAAGCACAAGATTTCAAATATACTAATTGGGAATCAGAAGAATGTAAGGCACATATTAAACAATTATTGGATTTGAAACTTATACAGAGATCTACCTCTAGACATAGAAGCCCTGCTTTTATAGTCAACAAGGGATCCGAACAAAAGAGAGGGCAGTCTAGAATGGTTTTTAATTATAAAAGACTTAACGATAATTGTCATGAAGATGGGTATAAAATAGCATAAAGAACAACTTATCAATAAAATACAACACTCTCAATGGTACTCAAAGTTCGATTTAAAATCAGGTTTTTGGCAAATAAAGATGCATCGACTAATAAACTGGACAGCTTTCTCTTGTCCGGAAGGCCATTTTGAGTGGCTAGTAATGCCCTTTGGGTTAAAAATCGCACCCCAAGTCTTTCAGCGAAAGTTGGACAATATTTTTAAGGAAGTATCTAAGTTTACTTGCGTGTATATCGATGATATACTAGTGTTCTCTAAATCTAAAACAGAACATTTTTCACATCTACATATGGTCTTTAATATTTTCGAGAAACATGGTCTTATTATCTCCAGAAAAAAGATGAAACTAGTTACCAAACATATAGATTTCTTAGGAGCAGAAATAGGGCAAGGAAAAATAAGACTACAACCTCATATTGCTAACAAAATATTAGATTTTCCAGACAAAATAGAAGAAACTAAACAGCTAAGAGCTTTTCTAGGGCTCCTTAATTATGCTAGACCTTATCTTAAAGACATAGGGAAAATAAGCGGCACATTATACAACAAAACATCAGCAAAAGGACAAAGACACTTCAATCAACAAGATATAGATTTAATTATAAAAATTAAACAAATGGTTAAGACACTACCTACTTTGTCCCTCCCCCTTGATAATGATTATTTGATAATAGAAACAGATGGATGCGAAACAGGATGGGGAGGAGCTCTTCTAAAGAAAAATTCTAAATACGACCCAAAATCTACAGAAGTCCTTTGTAGATATGCATCTGGCAAATTTAAAGAAAAAGGACATTTAACTTCCTTAGACTATGAAATCTTAGCAGTAATTTACTGTCTAGAATCATTCTTTCTATTCATATGTGATAAGAAAGAAATCACCATACGGACAGACTGTGAGGCAATTATAAAATATAATCAACAAACAAAAGGAACAAGAAAAACTCTAAGTAGCAAAAGATGGTTAAAATTTGCAGATACAATAATCAACAAAGGTTTAAAGATACAATGGGAACATATAAAAGGAATTAATAATTCCCTAGCAGATACACTTTCAAGACTACTAACATAATTGTACCTTTCAGGTTCCATGGATAGACAGAAAAGATCCTTTATGTTCAACAAAAACAACAGTTTTAACTATGGCTATACCAATACACCACGAAGAGTCATGACATTTGGACAACAAGAACTACCTCAATATTCAGATACGGAACAATTTCTATTTGAAGAAAGACAAACTTTGGACTAGGTACAAAATCATGAATTGATAATATATGGCACCTGCCCACAGTACAAGGAGCAACAAAACAAAAGATCGCAGTCATACATGCTCTAGTAAACTACTTCCAAACAATAGTAGAAAAGCCACTGGGGAAAAAATTCTTCTGTTATGGCATATTAACCGGATCACATGCAGGAGTATATGCTACATGGGAAGAAGTGAAAACAGTAATTCTAGGAAGTGATAAACACTCTTCTTACAAAGGCTTTTACTCATTATAAGAAGCATTTGCTACAGTGAGACAAAGTGCTGGACCACACTTTTTCATCAGTACCTTATTAAAGGGAAAACAAAGAATAAAGCCCTATGACTCCTACATCTCCTACTTTGACAAGGGCAAGCTCTGAAATCATATACTCAGAAGTGGTTACAAAAAATGAAGAAAAACAACAAACAGATATTTCTTTAAACAACCTTCCAGCAGATTTAGGTTCTTACATCATATCCCTTGGGGAAAAATCAGCATGACTTGATTTTTGCCAAATACAAGAAGCCCTTAAATGGGTACATGAACATCCTCAAGAAGGCATCACCATCAGCTACGAAGGAGAATTTAACTCCAAACTTAAATGTCAAAATAAGTTCAGTACATGCTCACAAGAAGCCTACAAATGGGGATGCAATTGCCAACTTCTTTACAGCTTTAGACGAGCAAACATTGACTTGAGACATTTCAAAGAATTAAGATACAAGGGAAAAACAATTACACATTTTACACTCATGGATTATGGTCTACTCCATAAATTATGGGTATTTAACATAGAATCAACAGAACACTTCCCCTCCAAACTTGGAGAATGTGTTAGACATCTTATAGAAGAAGAAGTCTTTCAAAACACCATATTATGTACATTTGACAGTTCTCCTCCTGAATGGATAAATCTTCGCATAGAACCAGCTCGACATGTCATTAAACTAGATGTCCAGAATGGATTTTCTAAAGAGGAGGTTATATCTGAATTCTACCCGTCTGATGAAGACTTAAATTGGAAAGCACTCCCAGCCCCGGCAGAGCAATTAAAGCACTGGAGAGCATCAATACAAGGATCACAATGGCTCTGGACTTATAATGAAGCCACATCTTTTCCAACATCAACATACACTCTTGCTGCTGAAACATATACAGAAAAAATTTATTGGGATAAAAATTATGCAAAGAAATTCTTTCCCTTCAAAATAACTACTCAGCACCAGGCTTTACTACAGCATTATAAGAACAGAAATGCCGAATGGATATTAAAGAAGACCAGGCTAACAGCCCATCAATATCGAGAAAATTTGCAGCAGACACCAGCTTCTACCGCCAGAAGACACAAACTCATTAGATTCAGTGGCAGAAAGAAATCTGGAAAACATGATGGAAGGATAAGCACAAGGACAACACCCGTGACACAAGAAGGACAGTCACAGTACCAGAAGGACAATCACAGGACTAAGACATGACATCTACAGTATCAACCCGTGACACCCCTCAGAAACACTTTTCGCCCGTGATATTCCACTACTACTAATATGTTCCAGCACCCGCAGGACAGCAGCTTCGTCTCCCCCTATAAATGGAGGCCATTGTCTTCCCCCCGGAGATATCCCTCTCTTAGCAGTTTCCTCTTCCAGTGTGTTTTAAGTGCTTGTGTGTGAGTGTTCTCGTGTGAGTGTTCTTGGCATCAGAGTCTCATTTGTAAGTATTTCCCGTTGTAATTCCACTTGTAAAATCCATTGTGTTTCTAGTAAAGCTATTTCTTTTCTATAATGCAAGGCTAAACGTTTTGGTTTCTGGGGATCGAAACATGCATCTTAGAACTTCTTTTTCTGATCTAATAATTCCCCAGTCCTTTTCCTTCCCTTGAGAAGGTAACTATTACCAAGAAACTGGTAAAACCTGTGCTGACAGAGGCAACGGATAAGACCTCTAATGTCGGGGTTCAGTATGGATTGGTAACAGGTGAGGCTCATCGGAAAGAAGAGATCAGATCAAGAACCTAGCATGCATCTTTCGAACTCCCCAGCAACCTTTGCTCTTATTATCTTTCACATCTCTGTTCTTATTCTAGTATCTTTTGTTAGTTATTTTTCTAATATTTTTGTGTGAAAAAAAAATCCTGTAGCAAAACACTGTAGCACCGGTCCTGTAGCAGTTTACTGTAGCACTCTGTCCTCAACTGTAGCACTCCGTCCTTATTCAAAAAAAAAAAAAAATTTAAATCTAGTTTGTTTAAAAATCTGGTATATATAAATACACAAGAACTTAAAGAATTAGAGGAGTTTGATAAAAAACATCAAAAACTCCCAGAGAACATGTATTTATATTTTGATAATGACCAAAATATCATAGCAAAAACAGAAGAGGCAACCTATAGGAATAAATTTACTGAAGACTACACTATGGTCAGTACTAAACAAAGTATAAAAAGATCTCTAAATCAACTAGACAAACTTCTAGCAGATGACACCTTTAGGAATTTTATGCACCCAACTACGTCAACAAAATCTGGCTACAATAAAAATCTGATGAATACAGCAGAATCAACTGGAACGAGTAGACCTAGTCAACCTTATCAGATCACTTACCCAGAAAGTCATATGAGAACTATAGATTATAGTCAAGGACATCCCCCTAGAGCACAAATAGATCCTTATACAAATAATAATCCTTTATTAAAAACAATGGGAAAACGGAAACCTCCAGAAGTTACTTTCTTTGGAAAGGAATCAGTTCTCCTAAATATTACGAGAATGTGACCCCAACTATATGATACTTATTTAGAACAATGGGAGTCTCAGTAAAAGGGATTACATGGCAAAACATGAATTAGACATTGAACAGGGACGCTATATGCTAAGGATAGAAAATTATTTAGGTGACGAGCTGTGCAAGATGGGAATCCTTTAAATCCAAATTTCCTGAAGAAATAACAAAAATGGCCAATCAAGGTAATAACATATTAAACTTTTGTTATGCTATACATAGGATACTCACTGCTAGAGATGCAAATACTGGTTTAGACTTAAGGCAAAGAGAAGCCATGAGAGATTTGGAACAACTACAGATTACAAATTGGTCCTACATAAAACATTTCTGTAATGATTTCTTTGCACTAATCTGATTTGAGTAATTATTATAATCCTGATCTAGGAGAAAGATTATTTAGTAAATTACCTGGAGAACTAGGAAAAGAAATACATAAATCATAGACAAATATGAATGTAACCGATATACATAATAATATAGGAGTACGAATTCAACATATAATCACAAAGTTAAAAGAAAAATGTACATTCATTCAAATACAAAGAACACTAAAAACAAAACAATACGGGTTTTGTAAATAAATTTATACCCCACAACAATATGGAAGTATACCCAGGAAAGAAACTTTTAGAAGAAAACCACCCCCTCGACCTAAAAGACAATATAAAAAGACTTATTACCTTAGAAAAGTCTGCGCTAAAACCCTACTTAAATAAAGAAAAACATGTAAGAAAATTTAAACCTAAAAAGACATATGCACATACACTTACTTGTTATGCTTGTAACCAACCAGGACACTTATCTTCAGCCTGTCCCAATAGGAGGAACTTATATACCAAAGCATCTAGTCTTGTGGCTAGCACAAATGAAGATCTGATTGAAATACAATCAGATATTTCAGATACATCTTCAGTATACTCAATCCTATCAGCTAATGACTCCGAAGAAGCAACCCCTGAATACACACCTATGAATACTTGCCCACCAACAGAATACGGATATGCAGCCAAATATGACATTTCTATCCCAGAAACTATAAATAATTCTTGGGATGATTTATTGGATACTCTGGAGGAGGATGAACAACCATTATTACATACCAACTACATGTATAGGACCGAAAGAACTCCTTATCCACCTTCTAAAGAAGACAATTGCCAACATGATTGGAACTTACGAGAAGGGAATTATTGGACACCCTGTTTCCTTTGCGGTTTTTATCCGGCTGTCAATAAAAGAGGAACATGTAAAAAATGCAACAATCAAATATGTAATTATTGTCTTAAAAACGACTATAATATTACTATAGAGACTCAGCGGACCACGAGGACTAACCAGTAATCAATTAATGGAGGCGGAATATCGGTCCTCGAAACTCGACTAAACTTGCTAGAAACAGAACTTAGGTCTTTACAGCAACAACAACACAATCAAGCATATGCGGAATGCGAAGAGGCTACTACTCTTCTTGATCCTCATCTTTCCACTTCCCAATTTCTCCCCTCTACCAAGAATAGAGTCTTTATAAAAACTCCTAGCATGTGACTTTGGTATTGCAATTTGAACTTAGGGTTCAATGCACTCTTGTAATTCAAGGTCATAAATTAGACCTCCCTCATTGATCTGGGGCTACAAGTTCTACGATTGATGAAGATATTCTTAGTACCTTTTACCACAACATTTAATTAAGTACACAAACCAACCTCGATGTTAGTACACTATTTGATGGATCCAAACATACGAATCACAAGTATGTCCCCAATGCACATTTAAAATTTTTACTAACTGTGGCACTTCTGACCCCTCTCTCCCAATTCGACCTTTGGGTTTCCTCTCCTTAAGGCATAAATTTACATTTAATTCTGGGTCTCTCTTTCCTTCTCTCTTCACAACGGGCTCTTCTTCTTACAAAGGACTATGCCGTCTTTATGTCTACTCCTATTATTTCTCCCCTTCTTTCTGAATACCCCTCCACATTTCGCGCTTCGGAGTGTGGTGGACCAGAGCCACTAGAAGGCCCCAACCCTAATCTTGAAACCTCAGTAGAAAATCACATAGAAAACCCAAGGATGTAATTAGAATTTCTAGGTCAATTAGTGCGTGAGCGAATACAAGAAGAAATAGAACAACAACAAGATTGTCGATTAATGCAGCGCTAGGAGAATGCAAAAAGAAAAATTGCTATAATCAAGTTAATCAGAACCAAGACTTCCTAGAAATTTATAATGACATAGAAACATTAGGAGTAGACATACCTAATGATTTAATACAAACAACACACTTTCTAAACCTCTTAAAAACACAAGATGATTTAGACCTGTTAGTCTCTAGAATGGAAAAATTAGAAATAATAGGAGAAAATCCCACCAAATACTGGAACATAGACAAGACATATTGTAAATTAGACATTATAAATCTAGACATTACGATAAAAGCACAAGATTTCAAATATACTAATTGGGAATCAGAAGAATGTAAGGTACATATTAAATAATTATTGGATTTGAAACTTATACAGAGATCTACCTCTAGACATAGAAGCCCTGCTTTTATAGTCAACAAGGGATCCAAACAAAAGAGAGGGCAGTCTAGAATGGTTTTTAATTATAAAAGACTTAACGATAATTGTCATGAAGATGGGTATAAAATACCAGACAAAGAACAACTTATCAATAAAATACAACACTCTCAATGGTACTCAAAGTTCTATTTAAAATCAGGTTTTTGGCAAATAAAGATGCATCCTGACTCAATAAACTGGACAGCTTTCTCTTGTCCGGAAGGCCATTTTGAGTGGCTAGTAATGCCCTTTGGGTTAAAAATCGCACCCCAAGTCTTTCAGCGAAAGATGGACAATATTTTTAAGGAAGTATCTAAGTTTACTTGCGTGTATATCGATGATATACTAGTGTTCTCTAAATCTAAAACAGAACATTTTTCACATCTACATATGGTCTTTAATATTTTCGAGAAACATGGTCTTATTATCTCCAGAAAAAAGATGAAACTAGTTACCAAACATATAGATTTCTTAGGAGCAGAAATAGGGCAAGGAAAAATAAGACTACAACCTCATATTGCTAACAAAATATTAGATTTTCCAGACAAAATAGAAGAAACTAAACAGCTAAGAGCTTTTCTAGGGCTCCTTAATTATGCTAGACCTTATCTTAAAGACATAGGGAAAATAAGCGGCACATTATACAACAAAACATCAGCAAAAGGACAAAGACACTTCAATCAACAAGATATAGATTTAATTATAAAAATTAAACAAATGGTTAAGACACTACCTACTTTGTCCCTCCCCCTTGATAATGATTATTTGATAATAGAAACAGATGGATGCGAAACAGGATGGGGAGGAGCTCTTCTAAAGAAAAATTCTAAATACGACCCAAAATCTACAGAAGTCCTTTGTAGATATGCATCTGGCAAATTTAAAGAAAAAGGACATTTAACTTCCTTAGACTATGAAATCTTAGCAGTAATTTACTGTCTAGAATCATTCTTTCTATTCATATGTGATAAGAAAGAAATCACCATACGGACAGACTGTGAGGCAATTATAAAATATAATCAACAAACAAAAGGAACAAGAAAAACTCTAAGTAGCAAAAGATGGTTAAAATTTGCAGATACAATAATCAACAAAGGTTTAAAGATACAATGGGAACATATAAAAGGAATTAATAATTCCCTAGCAGATACACTTTCAAGACTACTAACATAATTGTACCTTCGGGTTCCATGGATACGAGAAAAGATCCTTTATGTTCAACAAAAACAACAGTTTTAACTATGGCTATACCAATACACCACGAAGAGTCATGACATTTGGACAATAAGAACTACCTCAATATTCAGATACGGAACAATTTCTATTTGAAGAAAGACAAACTTTGGACAGTACAAAATCGCTTAATTGACAATATATGGCACCCGCCACAAAGATAAGGAGCAACAAAACAAAAGATCGCGATCATACATGCTCTAGTAAACTACTTCCAAACAATAGTAGAAAAGCCATCGGGAAAAATTCTTACATGGCATATTAACCGGATCACATGCAGGAGTATATGCTACATGGGAAGAAGTGAAAACAGTAATTCTAGGAAGTGATAAACACTCTTCTTACAAAGGCTTTTACTCATTAGAAGAAGCATTTGCTGCAGTGAGACAAAGTGCTGGACCACACTTTTTCATCAGTACCTTATTAAAGGGAAAACAAACAGCAACAGGCCCTATGACTCCTACATCTCCTACTTTGACAAGGGCAAACTCTGAAATCACATACTCAGAAGTGGTTACAAAAAATGAAGAAAAACAACAAACAGATATTTCCTTAAACAACCTTCCAGCAGATTTAGGTTCTTACATCAGATCCCTTGGGGAAAAATCAGCATGGCTTGATTTTTGCCAAATACAAGAAGCCCTTAAATGGGTACATGAACATCCTCAAGAAGGCATCACCATCAGCTACGAAGGAGAATTTAACTCCAAACTTAAATGTCAAAATAAGTTCAGTACATGCTCACAAGAAGCCTACAAATGGGGATGCAATTGCCAACTTCTTTACAGCTTTAGACGAGCAAACATTGACTTGAGACATTTCAAAGAATTAAGATACAAGGGAAAAACAATTACACATTTTACACTCATGGATTATGGTCTACTCCATAAATTATGGGTATTTAACATAGAATCAACAGAACACTTCCCCTCCAAACTTGGAGAATGTGTTAGACATCTTATAGAAGAAGAAGTCTTTCAAAACACCATATTATGTACATTTGACAGTTCTCCTCCTGAATGGATAAATCTTCGCATAGAACCAGCTCGACATGTCATTAAACTAGATGTCCAGAATGAATTTTCTAAAGAGGAGGTTATATCTGAATTCTACCCGTCTGATGAAGACTTAAATTGGGAAGCACTCCCAGCCCCGGCAGAGCAATTAAAGCACTGGAGAGCATCAATACAAGGATCACAATGGCTCTGGACTTATAATGAAGCCACATCTTTTCCAACATCAACATACACTCTTGCTGCTGAAACATATACAGAAAAAATTTATTGGGATAAAAATTATGCAAAGAAATTCTTTCCCTTCAAAATAACTACTCAGCACCAGGCTTTACTATAGCATTATAAGAACAGAAATGCCGAATGGATATTAAAGAAGACCAGGCTAACAGCCCATCAATATCGAGAAAATTTGCAGCAGATCAGCCCACCGGCTCGGCCTGGCCCAGAAGACACAAACTCATTGGATTCGGTAGCAGAAAGAAATCTGGAAAACATGATGGAAGGATAAGCACAAGGACAACACCCGTGACACAAGAAGGACAGTCACAGTACCAGAAGGAAAATCACAGGACTAAGACATGACATCTACAGTATCAACCCGTGACACCCCTCAGAAACACTTTCCGCCCGTGATATTCCACTACTACTAATATGTTCCAGCACCCGCAGGACAGCAGCTTCGTCTCCCCCTATAAATGGAGGCCATTGTCTTCCCCCCGGAGATATCCCTCTCTTAGCAGTTTCTTCTTCCAGTGTGTTTTAAGTGCTTGTGTGTGAGTGTTCTCGTGTGAGTGTTCTTGGCATCAGAGTCTCATTTGTAAGTATTTCCTGTTGTAATTCCACTTGTAAAATCCATTGTGTTTCTAGTAAAGCTATTTCTTTTCTATAATGCAAGGCTAAACGTTTTGGTTTCTGGGGATCGAAACATGCATCTTAGAACTTCTTTTTCTGATCTAATAATTCCCCAGTCCTTTTCCTTCCCTTGAGAAGGTAACTATTACCAAGAAACTGGTAAAACCTGTGCTGACAGAGGCAACGGATAAGATCTCTAATGTCGGGGTTCAGTATGGATTGGTAACAGGTGAGGCTCATCGGAAAGAAGAGATCAGATCAAGAACCTAGCATGCATCTTTCGAACTCCCAAAGAACCTTTGCTCTTATTATCTTTCACATCTCTGTTCTTATTCTAGTATCTTTTGTTAGTTATTTTTCTAATATTTTTGTGTGAAAAAAATCCGTAGCAAAACATCAGAGCACCTGGCCTCTGTAGCAGTTCTTTGTAGCACTCGTCTCAATCAGAGCACTCCCTTATTCAAAAAAAAAAAAAATTTAAATCTAGTTTGTTTAAAAATCTGGTATATATAAATACACAAGAACTTAAAGAATTAGAGGAGTTTGATAAAAAACATCAAAAACTCCCAGAGAACATGTATTTATATTTTGATAATGACCAAAATATCATAGCAAAAACAGAAGAGGCAACCTATAGGAATAAATTTACTGAAGACTACACTATGGTCAGTACTAAACAAAGTATAAAAAGATCTCTAAATCAACTAGACAAACTTCTAGCAGATGACACCTTTAGGAATTTTATGCACCCAACTACGTCAACAAAATCTGGCTACAATAAAAATCTGATGAATACAGCAGAATCAACTGGAACGAGTAGACCTAGTCAACCTTATCAGATCACTTACCCAGAAAGTCATATGAGAACTATAGATTATAGTCAAGGACATCCCCCTAGAGCACAAATAGATCCTTATACAAATAATAATCCTTTATTAAAAACAATGGGAAAACGGAAACCTCCAGAAGTTACTTTCTTTGGAAAGGAATCAGTTCTCCTAAATATTACAGAATGTGACCCCCAACTATATGATACTTATTTAGAACAATGGACAGTCTCTGTAAAAAGGGATTACATGGCAAAACATGAATTAGACATTGAAACAGGGGACGCTATGCTAAGGATAGCTGAAAATTATTTAGGTGACGTAGCCAGGGCAGTATGGGAATCCTTTAAATCCAAATTTCCTGAAGAAATAACAAAAATGGCCAATCAAGGTAATAACATATTAAACTTTTGTTATGCTATACATAGGATACTCACTGCTAGAGATGCAAATACTGGTTTAGACTTAAGGCAAAGAGAAGCCATGAGAGATTTGGAACAACTACAGATTACAAATTGGTCCTACATAAAACATTTCTGTAATGATTTCTTTGCACTAACTGCAGTTTCAGGTAATTATTATAATCCTGATCTAGGAGAAAGATTATTTAGTAAATTACCTGGAGAACTAGGAAAAGAAATACATAAATCATGGACAAATATGAATGTAACCGATATACATAATAATATAGGAGTACGAATTCAACATATAATCACAAAGTTAAAAGAAAAATGTACATTCATTCAAATACAAAGAACACTAAAAACAAAACAATACGGGTTTTATAAACAAATTTATACCCCACAACAATATGGAAGTACACCCAGGAAAGAAACTTTTAGAAGAAAACCACCCCCTCGACCTAAAAGACAATATAAAAAGACTTATTACCTTAGAAAAAGTACTGCCAGAAAACCCTACTTAAATAAAGAAAAACATGTAAGAAAATTTAAACCTAAAAAGACATATGCACATACACTTACTTGTTATGCTTGTAACCAACCAGGACACTTATCTTCAGCCTGTCCCAATAGGAGGAACTTATATACCAAAGCATCTAGTCTTGTGGCTAGCACAAATGAAGATCTGATTGAAATACAATCAGATATTTCAGATACATCTTCAGTATACTCAATCCTATCAGCTAATGACTCCGAAGAAGCAACCCCTGAATACACACCTATGAATACTTGCCCACCAACAGAATACGGATATGCAGCCAAATATGACATTTCTATCCCAGAAACTATAAATAATTCTTGGGATGATTTATTGGATACTCTGGAGGAGGATGAACAACCATTATTACATACCAACTACATGTATAGGACCGAAAGAACTCCTTATCCACCTCCTAAAGAAGACAATTGCCAACATGATTGGAACTTACGAGAAGGGAATTATTGGACACCCTGTTTCCTTTGCGGTTTTTATCCGGCTGTCAATAAAAGAGGAACATGTAAAAAATGCAACAATCAAATATGTAATTATTGTCTTAAAAACGACTATAATATTACTATAGAGACTCAACAGACCACAGAGACTAACCGTAATCAATTAATGGAGGCCAGAATATCGGTCCTCGAAACTCGACTAAACTTGCTAGAAACAGAACTTAGGTCTTTACAGCAACAACAACACAGTCAAAATAAGTTCAGTACATGCTCACAAGAAGCCTACAAATGGGGATGCAATTGCCAACTTCTTTACAGCTTTAGACGAGCAAACATTGACTTGAGACATTTCAAAGAATTAAGATACAAGGGAAAAACAATTACACATTTTACACTCATGGATTATGGTCTACTCCATAAATTATGGGTATTTAATATAGAATCAACAGAACACTTCCCCTCCAAACTTGGAGAATGTGTTAGACATCTTATAGAAGAAGAAGTCTTTCAAAACACCATATTATGTATATTTGACAGTTCTCCTCCTGAATGGATAAATCTTCGCATAGAACCAGCTCGACATGTCATTAAACTAGATGTCCAGAATGGATTTTATAAAGAGGAGGTTATATCTGAATTCTACCCGTCTGATGAAGACTTAAATTGGAAAGCACTCCCAGCCCCGGCAGAGCAATTAAAGCACTGGAGAGCATCAATACAAGGATCACAATGGCTCTGGACTTATAATGAAGCCACATTTTTTCCAACATCAACATACACTCTTGCTGCTGAAACATATACAGAAAAAATTTATTGAGATAAAAATTATGCAAAGAAATTCTTTCCCTTCAAAATAACTACTCAGCACCAGACTTTACTATAGCATTATAAGAACAGAAATGCCGAATGGATATTAAAGAAGACCAGGCTAACATCCCATCAATATCGAGAAAATTTATAGCAGATCAGCCCACCGGCTCGGCCTGGCCCAGAAGACACAAATTCATTGGATTCGGTAGCAGAAAGAAATCTGAAAAACATGATGGAAGGATAAGCACAAGGACAACACCCGTGACACAAGAAGGACAGTCACAGTACCAGAAGGACAATCACAGGACTAAGACATGACATCTACAGTATCAACCCGTGACACCCCTCAGAAACACTTTCCGCCCGTGATATTCCACTACTACTAATATGTTCCAGCACCCGCAGGACAACAGCTTCGTCTCCCCCTATAAATGGAGGCCATTGTCTTCCCCCCGGAGATATCCCTCTCCTAGCAGTTTCCTCTTCCAGTGTGTTTTAAGTGCTTGTGTGTGAGTGTTCTCGTGTGAGTGTTCTTGGCATCAGAGTCTCATTTGTAAGTATTTCCCGTTGTAATTCCACTTGTAAAATCCATTGTGTTTCTAGTAAAGCTATTTCTTTTCTATAATGCAAGGCTAAACGTTTTGGTTTCTGGGGATCGAAACATGCATCTTAGAACTTCTTTTTCTGATCTAATAATTCCCCAGTCCTTTTCCTTCCCTTGAGAAGGTAACTATTACCAATAAACTAGTAAAACCTGTGCTGACAGAGGCCACGGATAAGACCTCTAATGTCGGGGTTCAGTATGGATTGGTAACAGGTGAGGCTCATCGGAAAGAAGAGATCAGATCAAGAACCTAGTATGCATCTTTCGAACTCCCCAGCAACCTTTGCTCTTATTATCTTTCACATCTCTATTCTTATTCTAGTATCTTTTGTTAGTTATTTTTCTAATATTTTTGTGTGAAAAAAAAAATCCTGTAGCAAAACACTGTAGCACCGGTCCTATAGCAGTTTACTGTAGGACTCCGTCCTCAACTGTAGCACTCCGTCCTTATTCAAAAAAAATAAAAATAAATAAATCTAGTTTGTTTAAAAATCTGGTATCATAACCTAAAAGATTCTGAGTGTCACGGGTTGATACTGTAAATGTCATGTCTTAGTCCTGTGATTGTCCTTCTGGTACTGTGACTGTCCTTCTTGTGTCACAGGTGTTGTCCTTGTGCTTATCCTTCCATCATGTTTTCCAGATTTCTTTCTGCTACCGAATCCAATGAGTTTGTGTCTTCTGGGCCAGGCCGAGCCGGTGGGCTGATCTGCTACAAATTTTCTCGATATTGATGGGCTGTTAGCCTGGTCTTCTTTAATATCCATTCGGCATTTCTGTTCTTATAATGCTGTAGTAAAGCCTGGTGCTGAGTAGTTATTTTGAAGGGAAAGAATTTCTTTGCATAATTTTTATCCCAATAAATTTTTTCTGTATATGTTTCAGCAGCAAGAGTGTATGTTGATGTTGGAAAAGATGTGGCTTCATTATAAGTCCAGAGCCATTGTGATCCTTGTATTGATGCTCTCGTTGCTTTAATTGCTCACGGTCTGGGAGTGCTTCCCAATTTAAGTCTTCATCAGACAGGTAGAATTCAGATATAACCTCCTCTTTAGAAAATCCATTCTGGACATCTAGTTTAATGACATGTCGAGCTGGTTCTATGCGAAGATTTATCCATTCAGGAGGAGAACTGTCAAATGTACATAATATGGTGTTTTGAAAGACTTCTTCTTTTATAAGATTTTTAACACATTCTCCAAGTTTGAAGGGGAAGTGTTCTGTTGATTCTATGTTAAATACCCATAATTTATGGAGTAGACCATAATCTATAAGTGTAAAATGTGTAATTGTTATTCCCTTGTATCTTAATTCTTTGAAATGTCTCAAGTCAATGTTTGCCTAAAGTCAGAAGAAGTTGGCAATTGCATCCCCATTTGTAGGCTTCTTGTGAGCATGTACTGAACTTATTTTGACATTTAAGTTTGGAGTTAAATTCTCCTTCGTAGCTGATGGTGATGCCTTCTTGAGGATGTTCATGTACCCATTTAAGGGCTTCTTGTATTTGGCAAAAATCAAGCCATGCTGATTTTTCCCCAAGGGATATGATGTAAGAACCTAAATCTGCTGGAAGGTTGTTTAAGGAAATATTTGTTTGTTGTTTTTCTTCATTTTTTGTAACCACTTCTGAGTATGTGATTTCAGAGTTTGCCCTTGTCAAAGTAGGAGATGTAGGAGTCATAGGGCCTGTTGCTATTTGTTTTCCCTTTAATAAGGTACTGATGAAAAAGTGTGGTCCAGCACTTTGTCTCACTGCAGCAAATGCTTCTTCTAATGAGTAAAAGCCTTTGTAAGAAGAGTGTTTATCACTTCCTAGAATTACTGTTTTCACTTCTTCCCATGTAGCATATACTCCTGCATGTGATCCGGTTAATATGCCATATGGAAGAATTTTTCCCCAAAGTGGCTTTTCTACTATTGTTTGGAAGTAGTTTACTAGAGCATGTATATTGCGATCTTTTGTTTATTGCTCCTTATCTGTAAGGTGCCATATATTGTCAATTAAGCAGCTTTTGTACAGGTCCAAAGTTTGTCTTTCTTCAAATAGAAATTGTTCCGATTCCAATATCGAGGTAGTTCTTGTTGTCCAAATGTCATGACTCTTCGTGGTGTATTGGTATAGCCATAGTTAAATCATTGTTTTTGTTGAACATAAAGGATCTTTTACGTTTCATCCATGGAACTTTGAAAGGTACAATTATGTTAGTAGTCTTTAAAGTGTATCTGCTAGGGAATTATTAATTCCTTTTATATGTTCCCATTGTATCTTTAAACCTTTGTTGATTATTGTATCTGCAAATTTTAACCATCTTTTGCTACTTAGAGTTTTTCTTGTTCCTTTTGTTTGTTGATTATATTTTATAATTGCCTCACAGTCTGTTCGTATGGTGATTTTTTTCTTATCACATATGAATAGAAAGAATGATTCTAGACAGTAAATTACTGCTAAGATTTCATAGTCTAAGGAAGTTAAATGTCCTTTTTCTTTAAATTTGCCAGATGCATATCTACAAAGGACTTCTGTAGATTTTGGGTCGTATTTAGAATTTTTCTTTAGAAGAGCTCCTCCCCATCCTGTTTCGCATCCATCTGTTTCTATTATCAAGGGGGAGGGACAAAGTAGGTAGTGTCTTAACCATTTGTTTAATTTTTATAATTAAATCTATATCTTGTTGATTGAAGTGTCTTTGTCCTTTTGCTGATGTTTTGTTGTATAATGTGCCGCTTATTTTCCCTATGTCTTTAAGATAAGGTCTAGCACAATTAAGGAGCCCTAGAAAAGCTCTTAGCTGTTTAGTTTCTTCTATTTTGTCTGGAAAATCTAATATTTTGTTAGCAATATGAGGTTGTAGTCTTATTTTTCCTTGCCCTATTTCTGCTCCTAAGAAATCTATATGTTTGGTAACTAGTTTCATCTTTTTTCTGGAGATAATAAGACCATGTTTCTCGAAAATATTAAAGACCATATGTAGATGTGAAAAATGTTCTGTTTTAGATTTAGAGAACACTAGTATATCATCGATATAGACGCAAGTAAACTTAGATACTTCCTTAAAAATATTGTCCATCTTTCGCTGAAAGACTTGGGGTGTGATTTTTAACCCAAAGGGCATTACTAGCCACTCAAAATGGCCTTCCGGACAAGAGAAAGCTGTCCAGTTTATTGAGTCAGGATGCATCTTTATTTGCCAAAAACCTGATTTTAAATCGAACTTTGAGTACCATTGAGAGTGTTGTATTTTATTGATAAGTTGTTCTTTGTCTGGTATTTTATACCCATCTTCATGACAATTATCGTTAAGTCTTTTATAATTAAAAACCATTCTAGACTGCCCTCTCTTTTGTTTGGATCCCTTGTTGACTATAAAAGCAGGGCTTCTATGTCTAGAGGTAGATCTCTGTATAAGTTTCAAATCCAATAATTGTTTAATATGTGTCTTACATTCTTCTGATTTTCAATTAGTATATTTGAAATCTTGTGCTTTTATCGTAATGTCTGGATTTATAATGTCTAATTTACAATATGTCTTGTCTATGTTCCAGTATTTGGTGGGATTTTCTCCTATTATTTCTAATTTTTCCATTCTAGAGACTAACAGGTCTAAATCATCTTGTGTTTTTAAGAGGTTTAGAAAGTGTGTTGTTTGTATTAAATCATTAGGTATGTCTACTCTTAATGTTTCTATGTCATTATAAATTTCTAGGAAGTCTTGGTTCTGATTATGTCACGCCCCGAGGGAGTCCCCGCCAGACGAAAATCCAGCAGCATCTCCCCTGTACGGGTGACAATACCAATTTTATACAAGGCCTACACGGCCACTATACATCGGTCAACACGACCGGAATCATACCACATCACACGCAGATAATAATAAGGCCTCAGGCCAACAAATCTAGGTAAACAAAAGTCTACTCTAACTAGACTTACCCCTTCTGCCATCTGGGCAGGAATACTCAATCGAAATCCAATCGAAATAAAAATCCGATCAAAGGTCCCTAAGGACATACCAAGACATCCACAGGTACAAATATCCAACTCCAGTCCTAAACATATATTTTAATCCAAATACCCAAAAACCGTAAACACAAATAACAAAATACACTTCCACGACGAGGGGGTTTGGCAGCTGGACTCTCCTGACAGCTCCATCCTGAAATAGATATAAAACCACGGGGTGAGTTCAAAGAACTCTGCGGATACTAGTCGATATGAATAGTAAGAAATAGCTAATATTAATCATGCGACGATCTCATATATATGGTAAGCAAGAAATAAATGCAAAAGGATCAGACTCACCGAGTCTCCTACTGATATAGGAGCATGTGCCCTACTATAAGAGATAAAGTCATCACTATAAGAATATGAATCTCAGATGCATGTCAATCATATGCAACATCCAAGGCATCAATACAATAATGCAGCAAACACAATACAAATGCAATCCGTGCAAAATGCATGTCGTGCAAATGACATGGTCACCCCTGACGCCAGTCAGCCGCCTCACACGCAATGGTGAAGCCGAGTGGGTAGGGCTATGACAACTGTGCACTCTGCCATCATCGCTCTGAGTGGCCGAGTGGACGAGGATGTCGAGTACACCTATCCTCCCGCCAAACAGAGTGGGAGCTAAGCTCATCTCCGGTGTCATAGACTGCAGGAGGGATCCCCGCCTACCACCAGCCGCTCGCTACCACATGGCGGTCCAATGAACTGACAGAGCAATCGACACACCCTCCTGATGTACCACTAACCCATGAGTGGCAGGGTGTGCAGGCCATGTAACTGGCTGCGGGCTCAACAATAATGGAACCCCGTCCAGCCAGCATGCAATCATGCAAGATGGTGCATGATACTAAAGCATGTAAATCCTACTCAAAATACCTATCCGAATAATATGTACAATCAATATGTACATATCCATAATCCAAATACTATGATCCAAGTCAAACAGGAAGATATAAACATACTGATCAAATGCATGTATCTAGTAGGCACAAAAACATACTAGGCATATAAACATGAAAAGTATTGCATGCTATCCTAACTAACATATCAACTTGACTATATCTAAAAGATAAGTCAAAGTACCCGCCTGATAAAATAAATGTCCGCATGAATAAAATCGTCACGATCGGGGCCTTGCCTCGTGACCGAAACCTGCATACAATATAATATACTCAGATTATATTGTCAACTTCAATATCAAGTCCAAAACCTAATGGATTAAGCTATCCACTTAACCGATCACTCGCTGCCGTATCCAAATATAATTCATCCTAACCAGCTTAGGTAATCAACTTTATTAACCCCAAGTTTAATTACCACTTGATCAATATTAGTTTACCCCAAAAACCCAACCGTACTATTTGATTAAACTTATTAATTAAATCCAAATTCATCCAATTACTCCTAATAACAGATTAATCAGATCACTCCATTGTTTTAAACGATTAATTCCTTACTTTGATTAACCAAATTAGTTAATTAGCTAAACTGACTAATTAACATACAGCAACAACCATCGATTAACCAAACAACCGATTCTTCCCTTACCTCCTTCATTGTTCGGAACCTTCACAGTCGACCACATCCACCCAAATAGAACACCTCAACCCTCACAGCCAACCCACTCTATTCGCAGTTCATAACCGAGCCACTCCCAGATCCATCAACCATTACCACAACACAACCACCCAAAATCTAGCAATTTACAGCTAACAGAGATGCTAGATTAAGCTTACCAGCCTTGGAAGTCTCTCGGCAACCCTCCTCCTCCTATCCTCTTTTCACCGACGTCGAATCACTGCCCCTATTGACAAATCAAGCTCAGTGAAGGAAAAATCTCATTCTAAACCTATATCTCATGTAAAATAAGTAAAGGATTTCTAGCTTACCTAGCTTCCACGAGAATTCCCTGTCCCAAACAAGCACCCAACCAAAAATCACGCCCTAGGTCAGAACAAGGTGCAGCTGTCGCCGACGCCACCTCCCCACCATACGTGCTCACCGTCAACCCGTCCGTGGCCTCCGTCCAGGCCGGTTGCCGCTGCCTGCCGCGAGGAAGGTGAGCGAGAGGGAGAGGTCGGCTGCGGCGAGAACAGAGCGCAAGAGATGCGTCACGAGAAGGAAGATCGCATGGAGGAAATCTCGCGTGCGGCGGCCTGTGGGAGCAGAAGAGACGTCGGCGACGCTGTGAGTGGCATCGCGGGGAAGAAAACGGCGGCGTGGCCGCGTGAGGAGAAGGGCTTAGAAAAGGGAATGCGGTGGGGAAAACGCGACAGGAATAGGAAAGAAAAATAAACTAGGTTTTCTAACTTAGGCTTTAATTAAACCCTAACATACTTAATTAAATTAATCAAGATAATGATTAACCTTTTATTAGAGCTCGTCCAATCTAATAAAATTTTATCCCAAAACCAAATAACGAAATTCCTTTTAATAAACACATATATTTATTGTATTTATTTCATTTAAAATTTTATTATTATTATTATTTTTCCAGTATCTTACATTCTCCCCCACTAATAAAAATTTGGTCCTCAAATTTCCTACTCAAATGCATAATGAGTAAGAAAGACCACAAGTACTAAAAATATATCTCACGTACCTTAAGTAAACAAGTGAGGGCATTAAGCTCTGATCTTTTCCTCAAGCTCCCAAGTTGCATCCTCATCTGTGAGGTGACTCTATCCAACCTTGACAAATTGCACAATCTTGTTTCGCAACTGTCATTCTTTGAAATCCAAAATCCGTACCGGAACCTCTGCGTATGTAGCATCAGGTTGAATGAAACCTGACACATCTGACAAAATATGTGAAGAGTCTGGCACATACTTCTTCAGCATAGACACATGGAACACATCATGGATACCAGCCAAAGACGGTGGTAGCCCTAGGCGGTAAGCGATTGCTCCGATCCTCTCCAATATCTCAAACGTACCGATTTATCTAGGAGCTAGCTTACCATGAAGGTCAAATCTCTTCACTCATTTCGTGGGTGAGCCTCGCAGGAATACCTGGTCACCAACAGAGAACTCCAAAGGTCTCCGTCTACGATCTGCATAACTCTTCTGGCGATCCTGCGCATCTGTCATCCTACGTCTGATGGTACGGACCAACTCTGCCTCATGCTGAGCTCTATGGGTCCTAGCAACTGGTCCTCCCAGTTGCCTCCGAAATCCATAACACAGGACCTCAGCAAGTCCTCTAGTGTCTAAATGGTTCGCTCAGACTGTCCATCTGTATGCGGATGGAATGCAATACCAAAACGAAATCAGGTTTAAGGTCTCATACAGACTGGCCGTAACCAAATGTGAACCAGTGGATCTATCTCGATATAATACTCAAAAGAACATCATGCAATCACGATCTCCGACAATATAACTCGCCAAACGATCCAAAGAGTCGGTCTTCTGAATCGCTAAGAAGTGCGCTGATTTGGTTAGTCGGTCAACGATTACCCAAATCACATCATGGCCTTGATGTGTCCTAGGCAAACTCACCACAAAATCTATAATAATACGCTTCCACTTCCATTCCGGAATCGGAATTTCCTGAAGCATCCGTTCCTTAAACTAATACAACTCCGGAAACCATTATCCTCCTCGGAGTCAGAGACGGTAGTCCATCTAACGTCCAAAATCCACTCCACCACACACTCTGTAAGTGCATGGGAGGCTATCGCGACCAAACTTCCTTGTTACAATCATTCGTGTTCCAGCTACTCTATAGTAGCTATCCAGTAGCTAGCCAAAACTCCATGAGCATTTCTGCTCCTCACCTCTTCTAAACAATAACATAATCACTGCTAAATCCACGGCTTACCTCGCAGTTCTTTAACTGCCGTAAGCTTAGGATACGTCCTATTCTATAGCATCGGAATCACTCCGATCTCCGAAATGTTGCATCCATATACACTACCCTTCCACCCATACCAGAGTGATTAATCAACACTGGCGTAAAAGTCAACCATCGTCTGAGCCTTGAAACTAGTTTCACAAGCTTCAGACCAAGTAAAGTCCATCACCTTCCTGGTCCAACCAATCAGCGATGTAGTACCGCTAGAGCATCCTATCCATATCTATGGAAATAATCAAATCAATACCAGAAAAATCATCATCTACGGTGGCCGAGTGCTCAACTCCAACTACCACCTTCACAAATGATCCAATCGTGTCCAGAATACACGATTTCCCAAATCCCTGGACGACTAAGTCATCAGTAAGGCTAATAGAAAAATCAAACGCTCATACAATTCATACCAAGTATGAAATTGTCATCGCTACACACCTGCATTCTCTTTACTGTCGATGATATAACAATCATCACAACAACCATGATAATTGTATGACACCATGTCACTACAATATCAACATACCAATAGCCATAAATCAATCCTAGAGTATACACAGGTGTCTCATAGCTGGTCTAAATAGATCCTCTATCCATAATGAAGGATAATCATTTCCTTCTACCACTACCACATTCCATCATCGAAAATCGTTGTATAACCTCAAAGGTCCATCTCTCTTTTAACCAAGAGTTCCGGATCTTCTCTGGAAGAAATACTGGGACAGAATAAATATCCCATACAACACCTCCTATAATAAGATAAAACGATCTTTCATCGTCTTGACAAGTGTAGGCATATACGCCTAATCCATAACCAAATCACTATTAGTATGGACTGATATTCTCCGAGGGTTTACTCCTTGTCCTCCTAATGGGTGGCGGTCTAACCCTAGCCTCCTAATTCGACATCACGGCACCTCTAAAGAACTGTGACTCAAATCATCATTTGATTCCTCAAGGTCAATATGTTATCGACCTGCCCCCGACCATGAGTAGGGACAATTTCACTAAGTCAATAGTTTTCCTAGCCACAAAAGTCAGAACTACTAAAGACAATACTTTTCCTATAGCTCGAGATATCCTTCACTTGCTTGGTCTCAAAACACGAGAACTCCCAAAATCCAAGGAAAAGAAAATCCTCGATACACCAAAACCAAACCAAAACCAAGTAAACCAATAAAATGGTCACGCCCCTGGGGCATATCCACATCCAAATTATGGAGGAGCACCTTAGTGACAATATCCAGAAATACCTGGACCAGATCTGGTAAAAACCTCGAAATATATAGAAATACCAATATTTTAATAACTGCATGCATGCACGACTAAACATATATATCAATCAAAGTAAAATAGTTTTACGATCCCAAATCCAATTGTGACAAAATCCAAAGTGCATAATCAAAATGCAACACCGATAAAGTAAACAAAGCGGCATCCCGACGATGCAGGGAGACAAGCACGGCAAGGAAACTCTCTGAGCGACACAAAGGTAGGTCAACAGGACACGTCCTCCATCAGTTAACCTAGAGGATAAGTGAGGAGGTGAGTACAACCACTGCGGATGTATAGATAATAGTGCATAATCATAATGCACTTACCGGAAGTCACAGGAACAAGCTAGAGTAACCCAACCTCGAGTACCAATATCATCACATTAACCTAATCGCAGATAATAAATATACCGGAACATACACAACCACCGCAAATAAGCAAAGGCACATCCAGACACCACGATAAAGTCTCGTGGCTCTCACACAAAAAGGAAACTATCTATGAGCTACCTCGAACGTAACCCATGGGCCGACAATCAATAGCACGGTCTACGCGCAACTATATGCTACCACGAATGAGACTCGTGGATAGACAGGCTGTATATAAATATCTAATTATCGACTGCAGGCATTAGCATACTATCACCAATAGGTTGCGTGAGCAGTCGATTATCCTAGGTTGTTAAACCTCGGGTTATCCAATACATCCAGTATAAAACGACCATTGACGTCGACAAAGATCATCGATCTATAATTAAACCCATTGAGGCGGTCAAGCGAGGGTTTCAACACCTCTAATACGAAATGTTTATCAAATACGATAAAGATCATCAACTTATAAATAAATAAGTCGAGATGATTAAATCTAGCGTTCCAACCCTTCTAACATGATCGGTTATCAAAGTCGATCAAAATCATAAGTCCTCCAATAAACTCGTCGAGACGAGTAATCATAGGGTTTCGTCCCAACTAACAGGAAATGCCTATCAAGGCCAATAAGAGCAACCCATCTACTAACAAGTACGACAAGAGGGTTAAGCCAAAATTACATCATCCTACCAGTTCAATCATGCATGCCCCAACCTGCTACCACGAACATATCTCGTGGGTACTTAAGACGTAAAGTAGCTATCTTGCTACAAACATCATACGAATTCGATTATCACCAACTCTGAACGAATAACGCAAGAGTATAACCTTACAGTAGATTATCTCAACCATACATGGGAGACCTAATCGACCTCAAATACACAAAAGCCCCTTTAGGGAAACTCTACTGTAACTTTCCTCAACCACGAATGGGTGATATTGTTGGCAGCCGATAAATATGAACAACGTTATATACCCTCTAAGGATTAATCGCATCCTAATCATGTGACCTCTACTAATCTGATCACCATATCAGCTGAAATAGTAAATGTATAAACCTATACCAATATGCACATCTGGGTTATTACACCTAGGGTTTCCACACCTAGGGTTCTACTAATATTGTTTCATTCCTGAGATCCGCTCCTACAGAATAACTTCATCAAAGTTATTCTACCTCTTAATCATGGTATCCACCACAAAACACATAACCTTATAAACATATAACACAATCGCCTAATAAACGCAAAGATAATCATACTAATGGCAATCAATGGAAATTTATTAGGGTATAACTAAAGGGTCATGCCAGAACAAAGTCAAGGCGATACTCAATAAACCATCAGGTGCCTATATATACCCTAAATTACGTAAGCAATGTAATCATGTCCTCATGCACTAGGATCTAGAAAGTCAAAGAACCTCTATGTATACCTTCTACTTAATTTATCCATCTTAGTCATATTATTCAACTAGTCTAATCCTAATACTAGTCCAATCCAAAGAGGTAAATATCTTATCATTTATATCACAATGATAACTAGCTACGATAGCGAAGAATAGCAATTAATAACCAAATGCTATCTATAAACCAGCAACCAAAAATCTAACAGTCCAACAGATATCATGTTAAAACAATACTAGATAAAACATGATATCACCGTATAACCAAATATAACCAATACAAATATGTACTAAATCTAGAAAATTTTCTAGAATGTATTTACCTGTTAGCTGTCTGGAGATGTCCTGTTGCCGCCAAATCCCCCATATTGGCCTCGTCAATAATACCTCGAATTTCCGAAACATAAAAATCGCTTAAACTGCATAACTCGAAAATACCCGCTTAACCTACCAAACTTGGCGAACTCCATAAACCCAAAGACCCTAAGGAACTCAGAAACCTACGCTCTGATACCAAATAAATTGTCACGCCGAGGAGTCCCCGCTGAAAAAATCCAAGAAAGATCTCTCAGACGGTGACAATACCAATTTTATACAAGGCCTACACGGCCACTATACATCGGTCAACACGACCGGAATCATACCACATCACACGCAGATAATAATAAGGCCTCAGGCCAACAAATCTAGGTAAACAAAAGTCTACTCTAACTAGACTTACCCCTTCTGCCATCTGGGCAGGAATACTCAATCGAAATCCAATCGAAATAAAAATCCGATCAAAGGTCCCTAAGGACATACCAAAACATCCAAGTACAAATATCCAACTCGGTCCTAAACATATATTCTAATCCAAATACCCAAAAACCGTAAACACAAATAACAAAATACACTTCCACGGCGAGGGGTTTGACAGCTGGACTCTCCTGACAGCTCCATCCTGAAATAGATATAAAACCACGGGGTGAGTTCAAAGAACTCTGCGGATACTAGTCGATATGAATAGTAAGAAATAGCTAACAATATTAATCATGCCAGTACAGTCTCATATATATGGTAAGCAAGAAATAAATGCAAAAGGACTGTACTCACCTGAGTCTCCTACCCTGATATAGGAGCATGTGCCCTACTATAAGAGATAAAGTCATCACCATATAAGAATATGAATCTCAGATGCATGTCAATCATATGCAACATCCAAGGCATCAATACAATAATGCAAAGAAACACAATACAAATGCAATCTGCAAAATGCATGTCGGTAAATGACATGGTCACCTCGACGCTTGACCGCCTACACGCAATGGTGAAGCCGAGTGGGTAGGGCTATGACAATGTGCACTCGCCATCATCGCTTCCCGAGTGACCGAGTGGAGGATGTCGGAGTACACCTATCCTCCTGCCCCAAACAGAGTGGGGGAGCTAAGCTCTCATCTCCCGGTGTCATAGACCAGAGGAGGGATCCCTGCCCGCTACCACGCTGCCTCGTCGCTACCCATGAGCGGTCCAGCGGAGCCTGACAGAGCAACTGCACACACCCTCCTGATGTACCACTAACCCATGAGTGGCAGGGTGTGCGAGATATAATCGGGCTCAACAATAATGGAACCTCGGCCAAGATGCAATCATGCAAGATGGTGCATGATACTAAAGCATGTAAATCCTACTCAAAATACCTATCCGAATAATATGTACAATCAATATGTACATATCCATAATCCAAATACTATGATCCAAGTCAAACAGGAAGATATAAACATACTGATCAAATGCATGTATCTAGTAGGCACAAAAACATACTAGGCATATAAACATGAAAAGTATTGCATGCTATCCTAACTAACATATCAACTTGACTATATCTAAAAGATAAGTCAAAGTACCCGCCTGATAAAATAAATGTCCGCATGAATAAAATCGTCACGATCGGGGCCTTGCCTCGTGACCGAAACCTGCATACAATATAATATACTCAGATTATATTGTCAACTTCAATATCAAGTCCAAAACCTAATGGATTAAGCTATCCACTTAACCGATCACTCGCTGCCGTATCCAAATATAATTCATCCTAACCAGCTTAGGTAATCAACTTTATTAACCCCAAGTTTAATTACCACTTGATCAATATTAGTTTACCCCAAAACCCAACCGCATTTATTTGATTAAACTTATTAATTAAATCCAAATTCATCCAATTACTCCTAATAACAGATTAATCGATCACTCCATTGTTTTAAACGATTAATTCCTTACTTGATTAACTAAATTAGTTAATTAGCTAAACCGACTAATTAACATACAAAGAACAACCATCGATTAACCAAACAACCGATTCTTCCCTTACCTCCTTCATTGTTCGGAACCTTCACAGTCGACCACATCCACCCAAATAGAACACCTCAACCCTCACAGCCAACCCACTCTATTCGCAGTTCATAACCGAGCCACTCCCAGATCCATCAACCATTACCACAACACAACCACCCAAAATCTAGCAATTTACAGCTAACAGAGATGTTAGATTAAGCTTACCGACCTTGAAGTCTCTCGGCAACCCTCCTCCTCCTATCCTCTTTTCACCGACGTCGAATCACTGCCCCTATTGACAAATCAAGCTCAGTGAAGGAAAAATCTCATTCTAAACCTAGATCTCGTGTAAAATAAGTAAAGGATTTCTAGCTTACCTAGCTTCCACGAGAATTCCCTGTCCCAAACAAGCACCCAACCAAAAATCACGCCCTAGGTCAGAACAAGGTGCAGTTGTCGCCGACGCCACCTCCTCGCCGTGCGTGCTCGCCGTCAACCCGTTCGTGGCCTCCGTCCAGGCCAGTCGCCACCGCCTGCCGCGAGGAAGGTGAGCGAGAGGGAGAGGTCGACTACGACGAGAACAGAGCGCAAGAGATGTGTCGCGAGAAGGAAGATCGCATAGAGGAAATCTCGCGTGCGGCGGCTTGTGGGAGCAGAAGAGACGTCGGCGACGCTGTGAGTGGCATCGCGGGGAAGAAAACGGCGGAGTGGCCGCGTGAGGAGAAGGGCTCGGAAAAGGGGATGCGGCGGGGAAAACGCGACAGGAATAGGAAAGAAAAATAAACTAGGTTTTCTAACTTAGGCTTTAATTAAACCCTAACATACTTAATTAAATTAATCAAGATAATGATTAACCTTTTATTAGAGCTCGTCCAATCTAATAAAATTTTATCCCAAAACCAAATAACGAAATTCCTTTTAATAAACACATATATTTATTGTATTTATTTCATTTAAAATTTTATTATTATTATTATTTTTCCAGTATCTTACATTCTCCCCCACTAATAAAAATTTGGTCCTCAAATTTCCTACTCAAATGCATAATGAGTAAGAAAGACCACAAGTACTAAAAATATATCTCACGTACCTTAAGTAAACAAGTGAGGGCATTAAGCTCTGATCTTTTCCTCAAGCTCCCAAGTTGCATCCTCATCTGTGAGGTGACTCTATCCAACCTTGACAAATTGCACAATCTTGTTTCAAGAATCGCCATTCTTTGAAATCCAAAATCCACTAAACCTCTCACGTATGTAGCATCAGGTTGAATGAAACCTGACACATCTGACAAAATATGTGAAGAGTCTGGCACATACTTCTTCAGCATAGACACATGGAACACATCATGGATACCAGCCAAAGACGGTGGTAGCCCTAGGCGGTAAGCGATTGCTCCGATCCTCTCCAATATCTCAAACGTACCGATTTATCTAGGAGCTAGCTTACCATGAAGGTCAAATCTCTTCACTCATTTCGTGGGTGAGCCTCGCAGAATACTCGGTCACCAACAGAGAACTCCAAAGGTCTCCGCTCTCACGACCGCAGATAACTCTTCTCGCGATCTCGCAGATCCGTCATCCTACGTCTGATGGTACGGACCAACTCTGCCTCATGCTGAGCTCTATGGGTCCTAGCAACTGGTCCTCCCAGTTGCCTCCGAAATCCATAACACAGGACCTCAGCAAGTCCTCTAGTGTCTAAATGGTTCGCTTCCATCTCAGATGATGACGGATGGAATGCAATACCAAAACGAAATCGCGTTTAAGGTTCACATGACTCACGTAACCAAATGTGAACCAGGGATCTCTATCTGATATAATACTCAAAAGAACATCATGCAATCTGATGATCTCCCGACAATATAACTCTGCCAAACAATCGAGAGTCGGTCTTCCGAATCGCTAAGAAGTGCGTGAATTTGGTTAGTCGGTCAACGATTACCCAAATCACATCATGGCCTTGATGTGTCCTAGGCAAACTCACCACAAAATCTATAATAATACGCTTCCACTTCCATTCCGGAATCGGAATTTCCTGAAGCATCCGTTCCTTAAACTAATACAACTCCGGAAACCATTATCCTCCTCGGAGTCAGAGACGGTAGTCCATCTAACGTCCAAAATCCACTCCACCACACACTCTGTAAGTGCATGGGAGGCTATCGCGACCAAACTTCCTTGTTACAATCATTCGTGTTCCAGCTACTCTATAGTAGCTATCCAGTAGCTAGCCAAAACTCCATGAGCATTTCTGCTCCTCACCTCTTCTAAACAATAACATAATCATCTAAATCCACATATATATATGACCTTACCTCGCAGTTCTTTAACTGCCGTAAGCTTAGGATACGTCCTATTCTATAGCATCGGAATCACTCCGATCTCCGAAATGTTGCATCCATATACACTACCCTTCCACCCATACCAGAGTGATTAATCAACACTGGCGTAAAAGTCAACCATCGTCTGAGCCTTGAAACTAGTTTCACAAGCTTCAGACCAAGTAAAGTCCATCACCTTCCTGGTCCAACCAATCGATGTAGTACCGCTTAGAGCATCCTATCCATATCTATGGAAATAATCAAATCAATACCGAAAATCATCATCTACGGTGGCCGAAAGTGCTCAACTCCAACTACCACCTTCACAAATGATCCAATCGCGGTCCGTAATACACGATTTCCCAAATCTCGACGACTAAGTCATCGAAGGCTAATAGAAAAATCAAACGCTCATACAATTCATACCAAGTATGAAATTGTCATCGCTACACACCTGCATTCTCTTTACTCTAGGCTGATGATATAACAATCATCACAACAACCATGATAATTGTATGACACCATGTCACTACAATATCAACATACCAATAGCCATAAATCAATCCTAGAGTATACACAGGTGTCTCATAGCTGGTCTAAATAGATCCTCTATCCATAATGAAGGATAATCATTTCCTTCTACCACTACCACATTCCATCATCGAAAATCGTTGTATAACCTCAAAGGTCCATCTCTCTTTTAACCAAGAGTTCCGGATCTTCTCTGGAAGAAATACTGGGACAGATAAATATCCCATACAACACCTCCTATAATAAGATAAAACGATCTTTCATCGTCTTGACAAGTGTAGGCATATACGCCTAATCCATAACCAAATCACTATTAGTATGGACTGATATTCTCCGAGGGTTTACTCCTTGTCCTCCTAATGGGTGGCTAGCGGGTCTAACCCTAGCCTCCTAATTCGACATCACCGGCAAGACTCTAAAGAATCCGCATCAAATCATCATTTGATTCCTCAAGGTCAATATGTTATCGACCTCGTCCCCGACCATGAGTAGGGACAATTTCACTAAGTCAATAGTTTTCCTAGCCACAAAAGTACCGTAACTACTAAAGACAATACTTTTCCTATAGCTCAGAGATATCCTTCAGCTTGCTTGGTCTCAAAACACGAGAACTCCCAAAATCCAAGGAAAAGAAAATCCTCGATACACCAAAACCAAACCAAAACCGTAAACCAATAAAATGGTCACGTCCTGGGGGCATATCCGTCATCCAAATGATGGAGGAGCCCCTTAGTGACAATATCCAGAAATACCTGGACCAGATCTGGTAAAAACCTCGAAATATATAGAAATACCAATATTTTAATAACTGCATGCATGCACGACTAAACATATATATCAATCAAAGTAAAATAGTTTTACGATCCCAAATCCAATTGTGACAAAATCCAAAGTGCATAATCAAAATGCAACACCGATAAAGTAAACAAAGCGGCATCCCGACGATGCAGGGAGACAAGCACGGCAAGGAAACTCTCTGAGCGACACAAAGGTAGGTCAACAGGACACGTCCTCCATCAGTTAACCTAGAGGATAAGTGAGGAGGGGTGAGTACAACCACTCTGTGGATGTATAGATAATAGTGCATAATCATAATGCACTTACTGGAAGTCACAGGGAACAAGCTAGAGTAACCCAACCCTCAGAGTACCAATATCAGTCTGCTACTAACCTAATCAGCAGTATAATAAATATACCTGCAACATACACAACCACTGCAACAAGCAGTGCACATCCAGACACCACGATAAAGTCTCGTGGCTCTCACACAAAAAGGAAACTATCTATGAGCTACCTCGAACGTAACCCATGGGCCGACAATCAATAGCACGGTCTACGCGCAACTATATGCTACCACGAATGAGACTCGTGGATAGACAGGCTGTATATAAATATCTAATTATCGACTGCAGGCATTAGCATACTATCACCAATAGGTTGCGTGAGCAAATCGATTATCCTAGGTTGTTAAACCTCGGGTTATCCAATACATCCAAAGATAAAACGCACCATCGACGCCGATAAAGATCATCGATCTATAATTAAACCCATTGAGGCGAGGCGCCGAGGGTTTCAACACCTCTAATACGAAATGTTTATCAAATACGATAAAGATCATCAACTTATAAATAAATAAGTCGAGATGATTAAATCTAGCGTTCCAACCCTTCTAACATGATCGGTTATCAAAGTCGATCAAAATCATAAGTCCTCCAATAAACTCGTCGAGACGAGTAATCATAGGGTTTCGTCCCAACTAACAGGAAATGCCTATCAAGGCCAATAAGAGCAACCCATCTACTAACAAGTACGACAAGAGGGTTAAGCCAAAATTACATCATCCTACCAGTTCAATCATGCATGCCCCAACCTGCTACCACGAACATATCTCGTGGGTACTTAAGACGTAAAGTAGCTATCTTGCTACAAACATCATACGAATTCGATTATCACCAACTCTGAACGAATAACGCAAGAGTATAACCTTACAGTAGATTATCTCAACCATACATGGGAGACCTAATCGACCTCAAATACACAAAAGCCCCTTTAGGGAAACTCTACTGTAACTTTCCTCAACCACGAATGGGTGATATTGTTGGCAGCCGATAAATATGAACAACGTTATATACCCTCTAAGGATTAATCGCATCCTAATCATGTGACCTCTACTAATCTGATCACCATATCAGCTGAAATAGTAAATGTATAAACCTATACCAATATGCACATCTGGGTTATTACACCTAGGGTTTCCACACCTAGGGTTCTACTAATATTGTTTCATTCCTGAGATCCGCTCCTACAGAATAACTTCATCAAAGTTATTCTACCTCTTAATCATGGTATCCACCACAAAACACATAACCTTATAAACATATAACACACTGTCTAATAAACGACAGCATAATCATACTAATGGCAATCAATGGCGGAAATTTATTAGGGTATAACTAAAGGGTCATGCCAGAACAAAGTCAAGGCGATACTCAATAAACCATCAGGTGCCTATATATACCCTAAATTACGTAAGCAATGTAATCATGTCCTCATGCACTAGGATCTAGAAAGTCAAAGAACCTCTATGTATACCTTCTACGAATTTATCCATCTTAGTCATATTATTCAACTAGTCTAATCCTAATACTAGTCCAATCCAAAGAGGTAAATATCTTATCATTTATATCACAATGATAACTAGCTACGTATAGCAGTAATAGCAATTAATAACCAAATGCTATCTATAAACCAGCAACCAAAAATCTAACAGTCCAACAGATATCATGTTAAAACAATACTAGATAAAACATGATATCACCGTATAACCAAATATAACCAATACAAATATGTACTAAATCTAGAAAATTTTCTAGAATGTATTTACCTGTTAGCTGTCTGGAGATGTCCTGTTGCCGCCAAATCCCCCATATTGGCCTCGTCAATAATACCTCGAATTTCCGAAACATAAAAATCGTCGGAAATCCGTACAACTCCGAAAATACCCAGTTAACCTACCAAACTTGGCGAACTCCATAAACCCAAAGACCCTAAGGAACTCGGAAACCTACGCTCTGATACCAAATAAATTGTCACGCCCCGAGGGAGTCCCCGCCAGACGAAAATCCAAAGAAAGATCTCCGACGGGTGACAATACCAATTTTATACAAGGCCTACACGGCCACTATACATCGGTCAACACGACCGGAATCATACCACATCACACGCAGATAATAATAAGGCCTCAGGCCAACAAATCTAGGTAAACAAAAGTCTACTCTAACTAGACTTACCCCTTCTGCCATCTGGGCAGGAATACTCAATCGAAATCCAATCGAAATAAAAATCCGATCAAAGGTCCCTAAGGACATACCAAAACATCCACAGGTACAAATATCCAACTCCAGTCCTAAACATATATTCTAATCCAAATACCCAAAAACCGTAAACACAAATAACAAAATACACTTCCACGATTTAGGGTTTGACCGACTCTCCGACACCTCCATCACGAAATAGATATAAAACCACTGGGTGAGTTCAAAGAACTCATGATACTAGTCGATATGAATAGTAAGAAATAGCTAACAATATTAATCATGCCAAGCAGTCTCATATATATGGTAAGCAAGAAATAAATGCAAAAGGATCAGATTTCACCGAGTCTCCTACCTCGATATAGGAGCATGTGCTCTACTATAAGAGATAAAGTCATCACCATATAAGAATATGAATCAGATGCATGTCAATCATATGCAACATCCAAGGCATCAATACAATAATGCAAAGAAACACAATACAAATGCAATCCGCAAAATGCATGTCGTGCAAATGACATGGTCACCTCGACGCTAAACACCGCCACACGCAATGGTGAAGCCGAGTGGGTAGGGCTGCCATCAGTGAGGATGTGGATCTTGCTCTGAGTACACCTATCCTCCTGCCAAACAGAGTGGGGAGCTAAGCTCTCATCTCCGGTGTCATAGACCGGAGGAGGGATCCTCGCCCGCTACTACGCTGTCGCCGCTACCCATGGCGGTCCGAGCTCGACAGAGCAATCGCACACCCTCACGATGTACCACTAACCCATGAGTGGCGGTGTGTGCGAGCCATGTATGTAATCGTCATGGGCTCAACAATAATGGAACCGATCAGATGCAATCATGCAAGATGGTGCATGATACTAAAGCATGTAAATCCTACTCAAAATACCTATCCGAATAATATGTACAATCAATATGTACATATCCATAATCCAAATACTATGATCCAAGTCAAACAGGAAGATATAAACATACTGATCAAATGCATGTATCTAGTAGGCACAAAAACATACTAGGCATATAAACATGAAAAGTATTGCATGCTATCCTAACTAACATATCAACTTGACTATATCTAAAAGATAAGTCAAAGTACCCGCCTGATAAAATAAATGTCCGCATGAATAAAATCGTCACGATCGGGGCCTTGCCTCGTGACCGAAACCTGCATACAATATAATATACTCAGATTATATTGTCAACTTCAATATCAAGTCCAAAACCTAATGGATTAAGCTATCCACTTAACCGATCACTCGCTGCCGTATCCAAATATAATTCATCCTAACCAGCTTAGGTAATCAACTTTATTAACCCCAAGTTTAATTACCACTTGATCAATATTAGTTTACCCCAAAAACCCAACCGTACTATTTGATTAAACTTATTAATTAAATCCAAATTCATCCAATTACTCCTAATAACAGATTAATCAGATCACTCCATTGTTTTAAACGATTAATTCCTTACTTTGATTAACCAAATTAGTTAATTAGCTAAACTGACTAATTAACATACAGCAACAACCATCGATTAACCAAACAACCGATTCTTCCCTTACCTCCTTCATTGTTCGGAACCTTCACAGTCGACCACATCCACCCAAATAGAACACCTCAACCCTCACAGCCAACCCACTCTATTCGCAGTTCATAACCGAGCCACTCCCAGATCCATCAACCATTACCACAACACAACCACCCAAAATCTAGCAATTTACAGCTAACAGAGATGCTAGATTAAGCTTACCAGCCTTGGAAGTCTCTCGGCAACCCTCCTCCTCCTATCCTCTTTTCACCGACGTCGAATCACTGCCCCTATTGACAAATCAAGCTCAGTGAAGGAAAAATCTCATTCTAAACCTATATCTCATGTAAAATAAGTAAAGGATTTCTAGCTTACCTAGCTTCCACGAGAATTCCCTGTCCCAAACAAGCACCCAACCAAAAATCACGCCCTAGGTCAGAACAAGGTGCAGCTGTCGCCGACGCCACCTCCCCACCATACGTGCTCACCGTCAACCCGTCCGTGGCCTCCGTCCAGGCCGGTTGCCGCTGCCTGCCGCGAGGAAGGTGAGCGAGAGGGAGAGGTCGGCTGCGGCGAGAACAGAGCGCAAGAGATGCGTCACGAGAAGGAAGATCGCATGGAGGAAATCTCGCGTGCGGCGGCCTGTGGGAGCAGAAGAGACGTCGGCGACGCTGTGAGTGGCATCGCGGGGAAGAAAACGGCGGCGTGGCCGCGTGAGGAGAAGGGCTTAGAAAAGGGAATGCGGTGGGGAAAACGCGACAGGAATAGGAAAGAAAAATAAACTAGGTTTTCTAACTTAGGCTTTAATTAAACCCTAACATACTTAATTAAATTAATCAAGATAATGATTAACCTTTTATTAGAGCTCGTCCAATCTAATAAAATTTTATCCCAAAACCAAATAACGAAATTCCTTTTAATAAACACATATATTTATTGTATTTATTTCATTTAAAATTTTATTATTATTATTATTTTTCCAGTATCTTACAGATTAACTTGATTATAGCAATTTTTCTTTTTGCATTCTCCTAGTGTTGCACACTGACAATCTTGTTGTTGTTCTATTTCTTCTTGTATTCGCTCACGTACCAATTGACCTAGAAATTCTAATTCTGTCCTTGGGTTTTCTATGTGATTTTCTACTGAGGTTTCAAGATTAGGGTTGGGGCCTTCTAGTGGCTCTGGTCCACCACGCTCCGAAGCGCGAAATGTGGAGGGGTATTCAGAAAGAAGGGGAGAAATAATAGGAGTAGACATAAAGACGGCATAGTCCTTTGTAAGAAGAAGAGTCCGTTGTGAAGAGAGAAGGAAAGAGAGACCCAGAATTAAATGTAAATTTGTCTGCTTAAGGGAGGAAACCCAAAGGTCAGGAATTGGGAGAGAGGGGCTGTAAGTGCCACAGTTAGTAAAAATTTTTAAATGTGCATTGGGGACATACTTGTGAATCGTATGTTTGGATCCATCAAATAGTGTACTAACCTGAGGTTGGTTTGTGTACTTAATTAAATGTTATGGTAAAAAGGTACTAAGAATATCTTCATCAACTGTAGAACTTGTAGCCCCTGTATCAATGAGGGCCTGAAGGTCTAATTTATGACCTTGAATTACAAGAGTGCATTGAACCCTAAGTTCAGCTGCAATACCAAAGTTGCACATGCTAGGAGTTTTTATAAAGACTCTATTACTGGTAGAGGGGAGAAATTGGGAAGTGGAAAGATGAGGATCAAGAAGAGTAGTAGCCTCTTCGCATTCAGCATATGCTTGATTGTGTTGTTGTTGCTGTAAAGACCTAAGTTCTGTTTCTAGCAAGTTTAGTCGAGTTTCGAGGACCGATATTCTGGCCTCCATTTATTGATTACGGTTAGTCCTTGTGGTCTGTTGAGTCTCTATAGTAATATTATAGTCGTTTTTAAGACAATAATTACATATTTGATTGTTGCATTTTTTACATGTTCCTCTTTTATTGACAGCCGGATAAAAACCGCAAAGGAAACAGGGTGTCCAATAATTCCCTTCTCGTAAGTTCCAATCATGTTGGCAATTGTCTTCTTTAGGAGGTGGATAAGGAGTTCTTTCGGTCCTATACATGTAGTTGGTATGTAATAATGGTTGTTCATCCTCCTCCAGAGTATCCAATAAATCATCCCAAGAATTATTTATAGTTTCTGGGATAGAAATGTCGTATTTGGCTGCATATCCGTATTCTGTTGGTGGGCAAGTATTCATAGGTGTGTATTCAGGGGTTGCTTCTTCGGAGTCATTAGCTGATAGAATTGAGTATACTGAAGATGTATCTGAAATATCTGATTGTATTTCAATCAGATCTTCATTTGTGCTAGCCACAAGACTAGATGCTTTGGTATATAAGTTCCTCCTATTGGGACAGGCTGAAGATAAGTGTCCTGGTTGGTTACAAGCATAACAAGTAAGTGTATGTGCATATGTCTTTTTAGGTTTAAATTTTCTTACATGTTTTTCTTTATTTAAGTAGGGTTTTCTGGCAGTACTTTTTCTAAGGTAATAAGTCTTTTTATATTGTCTTTTAGGTCGAGGGGGTTGTTTTCTTCTAAAAGTTTCTTTCCTGGGTGTACTTCCATATTATTGTGGGGTATAAATTTATTTACAAAACCCGTATTGTTGTGTTTTTAGTGTTCTTTGTATTTGAATGAATGTACATTTTTCTTTTAACTTTGTGATTATATGTTGAATTTGTACTCCTATATTATTATGTATATCGGTTACATTCATATCTGTCCATGATTTATGTATTTCTTTTCCTAGTTCTCCAGGTAATTTACTAAATAATCTTTCTCCTAGATCAGGATTATAATAATTACTCAAACCGATTAGTGCAAAGAAATCATTACAGAAATATTTTATGTAGGACCAATTTGTAATCTGTAGTTGTTCCAAATCTCTCATGGCTTCTCTTTGCCTTAAGTCTAAACCAGTATTTGCATCTCTAGCAGTGAGTATCCTATGTATAGCATAACAAAAGTTTAATATGTTATTACCTTGATTGGCCATTTTTGTTATTTCTTTAGGAAATTTGGATTTAAAGGATTCCCATACTGCCCTGGCTACGTCACCTAAATAATTTTCAGCTATCCTTAGCATAACGTCCCCTGTTTCAATGTCTAATTCATGTTTTGCCATGTAATCCCTTTTTACAGAGACTGTCCATTGTTCTAAATAAGTATCATATAGTTGGGGGTCACATTCTGTAATATTTAGGAGAACTGATTCCTTTCCAAAGAAAGTAACTTCTGGAGGTTTCCGTTTTCCCATTGTTTTTAATAAAGGATTATTATTTGTATAAGGATCTATTTGTGCTCTAGGGGGATGTCCTTGACTATAATCTATAGTTCTCATATGACTTTCTGGGTAAGTGATCTGATAAGGTTGACTAGGTCTACTCATTCCAGTTGATTCTGCTGTATTCATCAGATTTTTATTGTAGCCAGATTTTGTTGACGTAGTTGGGTGCATAAAATTCCTAAAGGTGTCATCTGCTAGAAGTTTGTCTAGTTGATTTAGAGATCTTTTTATACTTTGTTTAGTACTGACCATAGTGTAGTCTTCAGTAAATTTATTCCTATAGGTTGCCTCTTCTGTTTTTGCTATGATATTTTGGTCATTATCAAAATATAAATACATGTTCTCTGGGAGTTTTTGATGTTTTTTTATCAAACTCCTCTAATTCTTTAAGTTCTTGTGTATTTATATATTGAGCTATTTCCTTAGAAATGTAGACATATTCATCCAGGTCATTAAACACTCCTCCTATGTTTGAACTTTCTTCTTTATCTTTACTAATATTCATAAAATTTAATTGTTTGTTCTGTTTTTGTATTAACACCAAATGTTGAGTTCCTGTGACTCTTATTTGGGTCCTAAGCTTTTCTTCTAGAGTTTGCTCTCTTCTGTAGACTAAATTTAATCTCCTTGTTTGATTATTGTTTTGGGTTTCTAACCCCTCTTCTTCTTCTAATTCTGCAGATGACGAAGAGGCTTGTTGGTAATTAGTAAATCGGACATTTAGATTTCCATTTCTGTCTTTATAGAGAATTGAAGTGGTTGGCTGTAATAGAGGTTCTGTGTCTTCCAACTTTATTGTCCATTCTAGGTTAGCTAGCTCTTCTGAACTGTACTGTCGTGGATTTAAAAATGTTGTCCCTTTTGAACTTAGAGCATCTATAATCCCTTCTATCTGTATTTTATATGAGTTGTGTATACTATTCATGATTTTTCCTAAAAATATCATTTCAAGACAGATATTTTTCCCCGTAAAATTTCCATATCCTCTGGCTTGTACTATTATCTTAATATTTTTTGCAAAATCTTTTATAGTCATGTTGAAATTTGGGCATAAATATGTAATTCCTATGTTATCATTCATGTCGACTTCTATCAATCCAATTATTGTCTTTTCTTTATTATCTGAGAATCTAGAGTCATATAGTACTATTAGCACTTTTCCTCCAGTTTTCCTTCTTGTTAATCCTCTAATACCAAAAATAATTAGTCCTAGATGTATGTAATGTTGTTTTCTTGCTAGTAATTGCCTAGCAGATTGTTCTGTTATCAGGGTTAAACGCTGATTTAATTTGCGGGTAAGACCTCTAAAAGATATTCAAGAATCTTTTGTTTCCTGGCTTGTACTATTCAAAACCAGATTTTTAAACAAACTAGATTTAATTTTTTTTTTCTTTTTTGAATAAGGACGGAGTGCTACAGTTGAGGACGGAGTGCTACAGTGTTTTGCTACAGGATTTTTTTTTTCACACGAAAATATTAGAAAAATAACTAACAAAAGATACTAGAATAAGAACAGAGATGTGAAAGATAATAAGAGCAAAGGTTGCTGGGGAGTTCGAAAGATGCATGCTAGGTTCTTGATTTGATCTCTTCTTTCTGATGAGCCTCATCTGTTACCAATCCATACTGAACCCCGACATTAGAGGTCTTATCCGTTGCCTCTGTCAGCACAGGTTTTACCAGTTTCTTGGTAATAGTTACCTTCTCAAGAGAAGGAAAAGGACTGGGGAATTATTAGATCAGAAAAAGAAGTTCTAAGATACATGTTTCGATCCCCAAAAACCAAAACGTTTAGCCTTGCATTATAGAAAAAAATAGCTTTACTAGAAACACAATGGATTTTACAAGTGGAATTACAACGGAAAATACTTACAAATGAGACTCTGATGCCAAGAACACTCACACGAGAACACTCACACACAAGCACTTAAAACACACTGGAAGAGGAAACTGCTAGGAGAGGGATATCTCCGGGGGGAAGACAATGGCCTCCATTTATAGGGGGAGACGAAGCTGCTGTCCTGCGGGTGCTGGAACATATTAGTAGTAGTGGAATATCACGGGCGGAAAGTGTTTCTGAGGGGTGTCACGGGTTGATACTGTAGATGTCATGTCTTAGTCCTGTGATTGTCCTTCTGGTACTGTGACTGTCCTTCTTGTGTCACGGGTGTTGTCCTTGTGCTTATCCTTCCATCATGTTTTCCAGATTTCTTTCTGCTACCGAATCCAATGAGTTTGTGTCTTCGGGCAAAGCCGTGGCTGATCTGCAAATTTTCTTGATATTGATGGGTCATATAGTCTTCTTCTTTAATATCCATTCGCATTTGTTCTTATAATGTCAGTAGTAAAGCCCTCGATCGAGTAGTTATTTTGAAGGGAAAGAATTTCTTTGCATAATTTTTATCCCAATAAATTTTTTCTGTATATGTTTCAGCAGCAAGAGTGTATGTTGATGTTGGAAAAGATGTGGCTTCATTATAAGTCCAGAGCCATTGTGATCCTTGTATTGATGCTCTCCAGTGCTTTAATTGCTCACTGCCAATTTAAGTCTTCATCGACGGGTAGAATTGGATATAACCTCCTCTTTAGAAAATCCATTCGACATCTAGTTTAATGACATGTCGAAATGGTTCTATGAAGATTTATCCATTCAGAGGAGAATCACAAATGTACATAATATGATGTTTTGAAAGACTTCTTCTTCTATAAGATGTTTAACACATTCTCCAAGTTTGGAGGGGAAGTGTTCTGTTGATTCTATGTTAAATACCCATAATTTATGGAGTAGACCATAATCTATGAGTGTAAAATGTGTAATTGTTTTTCTCTTGTATCTTAATTCTTTGAAATGTCTCAAGTCAATGTTTGCTCGTCTAAAGCTGTAAAGAAGTTGACAATTGCATCCCCATTTGTAGGCTTCTTGTGAGCATGTACTGAACTTATTTTGACATTTAAGTTTGGAGTTAAATTCTCCTTCGTAGCTGATGGTGATGCCTTCTTGAGGATGTTCATGTACCCATTTAAGGGCTTCTTGTATTTGGCAAAAATCAAGCCATGCTGATTTTTCCCCAAGGGATCTGATGTAAGAACCTAAATCTGCTGAAAGATTGTTTAAGGAAATATCTGTTTGTTGTTTTTCTTCATTTTTTGTAACCACTTCTGAGTATGTGATTTCAGAGCTTGCCCTTGTCAAAGTAGGAGATGTAGGAGTCATAGGGTCTGTTGCTGTTTGTTTTCCCTTTAATAAGGTACTGATGAAAAAGTGTGGTCCAAAGACTTTGTCTCATCACAAATGCTTCTTCTAATGAGTAAAAGCCTTTGTAAGAAGAGTGTTTATCACTTCCTAGAATTACTGTTTTCACTTCTTCCCATGTAGCATATACTCCTGCATGTGATCCGGTTAATATGCCATAACAGAAGAATTTTTTCCCCAGTGGCTTTTCTACTATTGTTTGGAAGTAGTTTACTAGAGCATGTATGACTGCGATCTTTTGTTTTGTTGCTCCTTGTACTGTGGGCAGGTGTCATATATTGTCAATTAAGCAGTTTTGTACCTGGTCCAAAGTTTGTCTTTCTTCAAATAGAAATTGTTCCGTATCTGAATATTGAGGTAGTTTTTGTTGTCCAAATGTCATGACTCTTCGTGGTGTATTGGTATAGCCATAGTTAAAACTGTTGTTTTTGTTGAACATAAAGGATCTTTTCTGTCTATCCATGGAACCTGAAAGGTATAATTATATTAGTAGTCTTGAAAATGTATCTATTAGGAAATTATTAATTCTTTTTATATGTTCCCATTGTATCTTTAAAAAGATTCTAATGTAATCTCCTTTTATGCCCATATAATTATCCTGTAGTTTGTTTACAGAGATAACAGAAATAGAATCCATATCTCCTTTCTTCTCTTACTTTTCTTCTCTCATCTCTTTCCAAACAAAATTTTTAAATTGTGATATTTTTATTTGTGGAAGCTTTAGCACAAAATCCTATAAAATGTTCCAAAACACTCATTCAATTTAATATTTTCTCCGAATTTGATAATTGCATCTCTCTTCTAGAAGTCGATGTAATTTTTTCCATATCCTACAATATAAAAATACAATCAAACTTTATAAAATCCAATCAAACAACTTCGATAAAACGATCTTAAATACTTTTAAAAACCAAACTGACTCCCTGTAACAATAAGGTAATAACAAAAATGATGATCAATGTTAGGTGCTGAAGGTGATACTTCTTTCTAAACAAATCTTCTCAGTCGATTATACAATCAATATGAATGAGATAAATTATAGAAAATATTTTATTCAACCGAGGGTTAGTGCGACAGAAAGACAAACATCTCAAAAAATTTTATAATTTTTAAAGATTGATCATTGTTCATTGATATAATTTTGTCACCGTACTAGCAACTCTATCAATGATGAAATGGTGAACATAGGGCAAGAAGATTTGCCAATGATCATGACACGGACTATTCTCCAATAATTCACGAATGGTGAAAAAAAATAACATATAATCTACAAAAGATTACCTTCAAAGATGATTGCAAGTTAGAAACTAAACAAAATTGACATTGTCAACGATCTCCCTCAATGGCCCCTAATCAAAGATGATAACAGATGCAAACTACCTTAACAAATTTAGGGGGTGTTTGGTTCGTAGAGAATTTTTTATTTTCTATTTTCATTCTCTCTTTTTCTAGAAAACAGAAAACGAGTTTTTTTGTTTTTCAATTTTTCAAAAAACCACTCTTTTATTTTTTGAAAAACGAAAATGGAAACAAAAAATGATTATTTCTCGTTTTTCAATTTTTCAGAAAACGCTCCTTTATTTTCTGAAAAATGGAGATGAAAAATGCGAACCAAATGCGTTTTTTCGTTTTCGCAGAAAATGAAAATGAAAAATAAAGAAGAAAACGTCTACCAAACACCCTCTTAGCATCCCAAAAAATCGACCATCATTTATAAAAAAATCATAAATATATTATAACTTAAAATTGATCATGAATTTGTAGTACGAGGACTACTGAGGATTACAAATTAAAAGCCCCCACAGAAAAAGCCTAATGACTAGTATATACAGATGTTGTACCATTGAACAACGGATCAATCCCTCACAAATGCGAAAGTATCATCCCTCAATGCGCTAATTACTAATATCAAGGGTCAAAAATCTACCGTGATTTACCCCCCTTACGATGGTCCGGAGGCGACTGATAAGAACCGCTAGGTTGACGAATTCTAATCTTTTACACCAGAGGACTACAAATTAAAAATTCACCATTGTGTGAGGAATGTGATTCTCATGTCGAATGCAATAGTAGAAGGAAGCAACAATGGAAGAACCAAATCCCAAACCAAAATGAAAGCCAGAAGATAAGCTACAAACCAAAACAAAACTTTGCCGAAGGAAAGCTTCAGCTGGAGGGAGACTAGAGTTTCGATTCTCACGAACGAAGAATTAAGATGTCAGAAGCAAGAGTTTGAATACATGATTTAGTAAATATGAAACTTGAATACGCGAAATATAAAAAAAAATCCTGAACTTTATGTGCGCCAATAAATTCAACTCAGACTATGCATTCGAGCGCATTAAAGGATACACTCATTACAGGCTATCAAGGCAACAGATCCATTGCAAACTGAAACAGACCAAGAATTACACATTCAAGTAGCTAATAAAATGAAGGATTTCTAAGTCGACAGATGAAATAGATAGTTAGGTTTTCCAAGTGGGCGAGCATGCAACTTTTGCCATGGAAAACACTGGAAGTGTAGCAAGAATCTATTTCATCTCCCAATCCTTCAACTTCTTACTTCCTTTTGGTTTTTCAATTGGCGCATTCATCCCTGCCATTTTTGCGTTGTACTTGGATCGAAGTGGACCATTCATACTCCACCTGTAAGAAGAAAATAAAAAAGGTCACTTGATCTGAAATCTCATCGAGTAGAAATTTGAGATTGGTTACATATTTGTCTCTTAAGCACCCTTTAAACCAATTCCAGAAAATTCATCAGGTACTAATTCCACCAAAATAACTCTTACTTAAAGGGCACCATAAAAATGTATATTGGACAAAGTTCTCGAGGAAACATTTTAAACTTCTTTAATTCATAAGATGGATTTTTTGCAATTATCAAGCTCATTCCTTCATATTATAAGGATAAACATGCCAAGTAGTGAATGTTAATATCACCATCATGAAAGAGGCATACTGAGATATTAACTTCAGATATTAAGAGCAGAGTAAAAGATGAGTGAATCTCAAGTAATGCCACTGACATCAGAAACTCTAAAACCAAACAAAAAAAAAAGAGAGAACAATATTTCACAACTAAAAGGAAATGTTTTAATTCATGATTCCATGTAACGCTGCTAACTAAAAGATACGAACCGAAAGTGCCAGACCAAGTTTTCAAGATGGCATTTCATGAAAAGATAATATTTCTGTTATTGCCATGGCTATTTCTTCATAGAAAAACAATGAACAAATGTTGATATCATTGTGACACGAGAAATATAGTGCTGCCATAACCAAACTAAATATTGGCAGAAGAGTTAAGAAACGCAAGTCAATTTAGATGCGTCACAATTCTTCGCTTCACTGCAATGTTTCCTGTTGGATACATAATGTTACAAAAGAGAACTTTGAAAGTTTCCAGGAGATTATTTCTTTTGAGATTCATAAATGCTAAATTAGAATATTGACAGGAAACACTAGAAGTGAAAGGTTATGCTTAGTAGAGTAAAAACAGAATATATGGAATTTAAGTTTAACAATATTAGACGTAATGAAACAAGTGTTATGATAGGAGATGACGAGTTGTCTAGAACTGAGAGCTTTAAATATTTAAGATCATTTTTGCAAGATGATGGAGGGATTGAGAGAGATGTCTGGCATAAAATACAAGCAGGATGGTTGAAATGAAGGAAAGCGTCGGATATTTTATGTGATCGTAAAGTGTCTCTAAAACTATAATTAGATCTGCTATGTTATATGATACTGAATGTTGGACTACGACTCGAACACATTAGCAAAAGATGAGAGTTACAGAGATGAGGATGTTAAGGTGGATGCGTGGACATAAGGATTGACAAAATAAGAAATGAGAGCATTAGAGAAAAAGTTGGTGTTGCATCTATTGAAGGAAAACTCCAAGAGACACGTTTAAGATGGTACAAACATGTACTTAAATGACCAATAAATGCTTCAGTTAGCGATGTGAAACGATGTCAAATATACACATCAAACGAGTAAGAGGAAGACCCAAAAAAACTTGGTTAGCAACAATAAAATAAGATAAAATTTATTTAAATATAGATGATGATATAGTAGGAGACAGAGTCTAATGATATAGAAGGATCTATATAGCTAACCCCACCTAATGAGATAAGACTTTGTTGTTGTTGTTGTATTCACATGGTCATTTCTTCAAAGTAAATATGGTATGCTTATATTAATTGGCACCAAATTATAGATTGACAATTTGAAGATTGAGGAAAGTAAATGGAGAACTTACGGGGCATTCCAATCAGTTGTATCCTCATTAACAAGATGAGTCCACTTGGTCCTTCCACTTCGTCCAAAGTGCTTCACTTGCATGACCTTAGGCAGAATGCTCTTATCCATCTTATCTTCGCCGGTCGGGGAAGAGAAATCTCGCCGAAAGATATTATCTGTACCTGCTGTTGCCGCAATGTCATCAGGACCAGATTGGAAGAAGGCACCCTTGTGATAATACTTCTGCATAAACCTCCACTTCTGCTTCGGCACAGGAAGTTGCTTCGGATTCTTCCTCTCCCATTCCCTCCTCTCTTCCTCGGTCATATTCCTAACCTTCTCGATCTCTTCCTTCTCCTTCAATCTAGCTTCCCTGTCCTCTCTTTCTCTCTTGATTCTTGCAATCTCCCTAATCTTCCAAGCCTCATACTCTTCGGCCTCATTCATATCATCATCGGTGTCAATATCTGTTATGTTTGCTTCTGCCTCCAAATTCTTTTGAATCACTTCATCCTTTCTAATCTCCTCCACCACAATCTGCTTGGTCTCAACCTTTCTCTCCTCCAACCTCTTCTTCACTAACTCCTCAAGTCGCCTCTCCTCCTCCTCAATTCTCTCACGCTCTGCAATTGTATCCCGCTGAGACTTGGGAATGAAAACTGGTTTCACCATTGCAATACCCAGTTGCTCCTCCTCAGAGTCTGTCTCATACTCAGATTCCTCCTCCTCCTCCTCTTCTACTTCTTCCTCCTCTTCTATAGGGAGAAGAGCAGCTTCTTCCTGCTCTCTCAGTAGCAATTTCTCTCTAATCCTACGCCTCCTCTCCTCAATAGCATCCTCATCATCCTCTTCCATCTCCAGCCTTTCCTGCCTGTCATTCTCCTCCTCGATCGTCGAGATGATCTCAGCTTGCCGTATCCTCCTGTGATCATTCCTCACCTCCTCCTTGTTCTCGGTTCGGAGCTCAGCGAGACGCCTCAGCCGACGGTCATCCTTCTGTGGTACATCCGCATCTTCCCGAATAGGGAAAGCCTTCTCCAGAGAAGCCAACTTAGATGCCCTGATGTCCTCGTCCTCATCAATATCATCTGCCCATTCCGGAGCTTTTCCAGGCCAATACCTCTTGACTTTGGTCTGCCCGATCTTTCCCCGGAGCTTGTCGCGGATGGCGATCACCGCGTCGCTAACTCCGGCTGTGACCGACATGGCTGCGAACGATCGAACTAAAGATTGAACCTACAAACCCTAAACGAGAATAGAAAGTGCAACGATCATCAAAACGAGAAATTCATTTAGGTAAAATCCATAAAGGTTGCTCAAAAACAATATGAAGATGTATACCGCCGTTGATGTTTCCGGCGAGTTCCCCTCAGCGAGAGGATGCGAAGCCCCGTAGTCGACGAGCGGCAACAGAGAGAGAGAGAGAGAAGAGAGAGAGAGAGAGGATGCGAAGCCACCGAGGTCGCGGAGTAGCGAACCGGGCTCCTTTTCGAGGTTCCGGCACGGGCCGGATTGGGGATACAAAAAACCCAAACCGAATCAAAAAAGTCGGAGATAATTTAAAAAAAAAATCCAAATAAAAGTTCATTTATACAAATAAGTGTAAAATAAAGAGCCTTGAATGATCTTGAATAATTTTGATTATTTAATTATTAAATAATTATATAATTAAGCTTATGAAAAATAAAATATAATTTTATATGTTAGATAATTTTGGAATAAAAAAAATAATCTTTCAAAATAATAAAAATAATATAATTTCTAATGGTATACCTCATTTAATGTGAAATATATATTTTATTATTTAAAAATTACTCTATCAAATATAATTAAATAATATAAAAAAATTTAAATTATCAATAATCATTGTGAATCTCATGCATTGTAAGAATTTTCAATCAACGCTTCTCGTTATCTTTTCGAGGTGAAATGGAAATACAAAAGAAAGAAATTATTAAAAAGCTTGAATATAAGAATTAAAGCTTTAAAATTATCGAAACTTTTTTAAAAAAATTGGGATTGTCAATCTAGCGATTTCTATCGCTCTGTTCTACAACCACTATAAGGAAGGTAAATCAAGAAGATCCTTTGAATCTTAATGCATTGATCAAAGACAGTAAAAGATCATTTGTGTTCAAAGAGAAATTTTAATCGATCCATATCAATTCTACAACATACTACACTGCTCCAACAAGTGGAAACAAAATTATCGAAACTTTTGAATGTGTGGATGAGTGCCCAAATGAAAAGTAGGTCCAACAGCCTGAGTCAATCAATTGAAAATTTCACATTTTTAGTCATTAAAATGTGTTTTAGTCGATTAGTTAGAACATTATTCTTATTCTGCACAAAAATATGCGCATGATCAAATATACTACTTTAAATTACATAAATAAATATCATATTTTATGCCCACGATCAAATGTGAATATCTAATTTAAATGATATTATTAAAATATCAAAATATCATAGCAAAATTTAAGCACAACAGAGAAAATATTAATCTGATTATAAAAAAAAATCAATTGTACATAATCTTATTTTATTTTGTGAGAAATTAACAATTCTAGGATTACACTGAGCCTTTGCTTCTTTAAAAATTCAAGGATAATATCATCCTAAAAATTTAAAGATAATATTTAAAAATTAAAGTAAATAAACAGATAAATATTAAAAAATCCCTTTAAAAATCCATCTTATTTAACAAATTTCAAAGCATATTTCAAGTAATTTTAAATAAATAAGTTTTAAACACTGATATTTTAAGTTTTAATGTATATGTGAGATTGAGCTTATTTATTAAATTTCAAAGCATATGTTAAATAATTTTAAGTAAATAAGTTTTAAACCTCGTATAATTTAAGTTTAAGATCGTGTTTGGTTGGAGGGTTTGGAATAAGAGAATGAGAATGATATGTGTTTGGTTGGAGGGTTTGGAATAAGAGAATGAGAATGATATATGATGTTTGGTTAATGAGTTTGAGATTGAGATTTTGGAATGATTCTCAAATATTTGGGAATCAACGAAACCCGACCTAAACGGTGGATTTGGGAATAATTCCCAAATAAATAATTGTTGTTGGTCGACGGTCGACGATCGATAGCTGACGATCAGTGCCGGCGAGTGGCGGACAATGGGCGATGAGCGACGGACGATGGGCGACAGTCGATGATCGACGACCGACGACCGATGACCAACGACCGATGACCGCTGGTGATTGATGAGCAACTGGTGGGCGGCCGATGGGCTATCGATGAGCGACCAACGATCGACGAGCGACTAGTGTCCGGTGACCGACGTCCAGGGATCGACGTCCGGGGACCGCTGGCCATCGTCGACGATCATCGACAATCGTCGACGGTCGGCGACGATCGCCGGTGCCTCCAACGACCATCAACGACCGACGACCTGACAACGACATCGATGTCGTCTCCGTTTTTATTCCCAATTTATAAACCAAATAATATTATTGAAATGACTAAATCCATTCTTATTCCATTCTATTATCAAATTCATTTTCATTTCTATTTCCATCCTCAAATCGACATAGAAACACTACTTAAAGAAATAGCTTCGTTAGTTGTATTTTCAAAGTGTTTTTTAGATTTCACTTACCATTGACTAATTTTGAAGATAAATAATTTTCTCTTTAGTTCATCCATCGAATAAATTTAAAATACAATTTATGTACATTACATCTTTACTTCATGTTTCTGTAGGGGATCGATCGGCCGGCTAGAGGGGGGTGAATAGCCCTTTGTCGTTGGATGGTGGAATTTGCTTGTCTACAAAAGATTAGCGCAACGGAAACAACAAGACAAGCAAATAAACAATAAAGAATACAAACAAAGCTAACACCGAAATATAACGTGGTTCACGACTACGCCGCTAAGCCACGGTCTACGATTCATCCTCGGTGAATCACTCCGCCAAAACCAATCCACTATTGGTCTCTCCTTTGCACCAAGCTAGGTGGAGGTAACCTTTACAAATCAAGATCACTCTTCTTACAATAGAAATGAAGTAAAAGCAAGTAAGAAGAGTTTAAAGCTTGTGGGGCACTTAGATGATCGTTTGGGATATGAGCATTAGCCATCCAAAAGCCCACACCCTCTCTTTTTATAGAGAGGGTTGATTTCTTCTCGTTGGCCGCCACCAGTCGACTGCTGCCCTTGGCAGTCGATTGTCGCCACTCCAACGGCCTCCGAACACGTCGGATCCCGACCATTATAGTCCAACGGAACACTCGACACCGATCGATGGACTCATCACGATCGCCGCCTCGTAGTCGACGCCTACCGACTACGAGCGCCTGCATCCGCGACATCTTTCGGCAATGATCACGGGCATAAACCCATCACGGATATATCACGAACCCTTTCGACAGAGAGCCGATCCGACATTCCATGGCAGTCGACTGATGTCGAGAAAACTCATCTGACACTTAATCATTCAGCCAAGTTCACCTAATGAGCTACTTACAATTCACTCATTCTCTCATCTTACTCGAAGTCCCTCGCCGAAGCTCTCTTCGTTCGCGGCCACGTCCCTCGACAGCATCAGGCGCACAACTCTGCAATGCTCCTTCGCGTCTCTTGCTTCCGAAGTCTGCTTCCTTGGCTTCGCTTCAAGTCATCTCGTCCCGCGATCCCTCGGCAGCATCAAGCGCACGGCTCTGCAATGCTCCTTCTCCGACTCAAGCACGAGGTAGTGAGTGATGAATCCGCCAAGACTCCATGTGCGAATTACTAAGCCCTGCAAGACTCCAAAGCACATATCAAATCATAATCACATCTTAACTCAAACCCTTTGCCACACACATCAAAACCTTATCATGACAAGAGATTGCCCTAACAATCTCCCCCTTTTTGATGTGTGTCAATCCGTTTAAGTTAGGTAAAACATTTGATAAAACATTAAGAAAGGAAAGCATGTGAATAAACATGATTAGTAACTCTCCCCTTTAATACATGAAGCTCCCCCTAAATATATTCCCCTTTACTTAAACATAACATTTCTCCCCCTTTGACATCATCAAAAATAATAAACAATATTTATCTAAGCATGACATCAAGTTTAGAGAGAAACAAAAACCCAAAACATGCCTTAAGATCGGATACACAAGGTTATTGGGCATGTTATCAGACTACCAGTCGACTGGTTCAGACTACCAGTCGACTGGCATAAGTATTTCGAGATTTTTAGGTTTTCAGAATGAATTTCAGAAATGCATTAGAAAATCTATAAAATTCAAAAAATCATGAAATTTGGGGAACATATTTTTTGTGAGTATATCTATCAATGAAAAATAGTTTTCCATGAAAAATCATTGTATTTTCAAATATTTGCCAAAAATCCAAAAGCTTTAAAAATCACTAGGTTTTTGATCAAGTTAGTATCCATTTTAACACCTAGTTTTGGCTTGAATTGTTTCAACACATGAATACACAGATTTTAAGGTAAGAAATTGTTTTGAAAACATATAAAATATCCAACCATGATCTTTGGGCAATATATCTATGAATTAAACATAAGTCTTCCCCATGAATGATCATCTAAATGTCATAGGCACTAGTGGACATTTGTATCATCCTAACATCTCACCCTTGCTAAGTTTTCAATTAAGGTAGCCTATAGTGAGTGTGAGATGTATCCTAAAGGTATTTGTATATACTTAACCATTATATTTATGCAATTCTATCAAGGTTAAGTATCATCCTAACAATCCACATGATCATAAAGATGTATATGACTTAAATTTACATTATGATCATAAAATAAAAGTATTCATCAAATTGTTATCATGCATTAGGTATTTTATAATAGTAATAAGCAAATATCACCTAAAGCATGATTTATACCCTTAAAGCCCATGACTATGTGCCAATTATCAAGATCATAAATTATGATAGCAAACATATATAGCAATTTCATTAGCTATCATGACTTAAACATTGATATCTATTTATAGGCACATTATCATCACCTAACACTATTTCAAAAATTATGTCCTGCCATCCTAAGTCAACCAAAATATGATATAGGTAAATTGTATATGGTTGACTATCCTAGGATTTTCCTAACCCTTAAGGATGGATTTTGGAATCCAAAATAAGTTCTTTCCTATTGGGTTCACTAAAAATTCCTTAGGGATCCATTTTCTAGCAATTACCTTCTTCTTGTCTTGACCCCTAGCTATTAAATATTTATAGGCCTTTTCATTTTTCTTTTCTTTATATCCTAGGCCTTTTTTGTTAAAGCTTGCCCTTTGGCTCCCAATTATCATGTTAAGGGTATTGGAGCCTATTGTAAACTTTTCTAGGGCTTTGGTCAAGTGGTCTACCTTTTCCCTTAAAGCCCTATTTTCATTCATACATGCATCACTAACATCCAAAGGCATATAGTTATCATGTGAGAATGCATCATCATTATCATCATTAAAATATGTTTTTTCTAATTTTTCTTCTAATTCCTTAATTTGATCAAGCATGCTTTTATTCTTTTTCTTTACTCTAAATAGGTCCTTAGTGAGGCTAGAAATCATAGAAACTATTTTACTAGGTGAAAGGTTAGTTACCATAGTTTCCATGTCCTCTTCTTCGGATGAGGAGGTAGAGGAGGCTCCCCCTTCTCTTGAGCTCCCTTCATTTGAACTTGATCCTTCATTTTCGGAGGAGGAGCAATCCAAGTCATCGAAAGCCATCAATGCCAAGTTGGTGACAAAGGCATTCTCCTCTTCTGATGATGATGAAGATGATGAGGAGAGGTCATCCCAAGTCCTTGCTTTTAATGCTTTGGCCTTCCCCTTTTTCTTTGCCTTCTTCTCTTCTTCTTTCTTCTTGCTTCCCTTTTTCTTCTTCTTTTCTTCCTTCTTCTTCCTCTCTTCTTTTCTCTTGTTTAGGAGAGGACAATTGTCCCTTATGTGTCCCTCTCCTTGGCAATTGTAGCAAATAATTTTCTCCCTTGGTCTTCTACTCCTATCATTAGATTTATTAAATTGAAAACCTTTTAAAACACACCTTACCCTCTTTACCATATAGGCTTCTTCCGTGCTATCCATGGAGGAGGATGAGGATGCTTCATTGGAGGAGGAGGAGATCTCTATCTTCTTCTTCCCTTTGTTTGCCAAAAATGCTACTCCTCTTGAAGGTTGAAACTTTGGCTCTTCTTGTATTCCTTCAAGCCTCGTTTCGTGGAGCTCCATTGTTGAGAAGAACTCCTCCAAGGTGCTCACTTCTAAATTCTTCAAAATATAGAAGGAGTCCACCATGGAGCTCCACTTTGAGGACCGGCGAAAGGCATCTATGACCTTCATTACCATATCCCGGTTGGAGAGCCTTTCTCCTACACTTGATAAACCGGTTATAATTTCCTTGAAATGAGAATGTAAGGAAAGTACCTTTTCTCCCTTTTCTAGTTTAATGTTGTTGAGTTGGGAGCGGAAGACATCTCTCCTTGCTAGCTTAGCCTCGGATGTGTCTTCATGGAGTTCTATAAGCTTCTCCCACATCTCTTTGGCGCTAGCACATTCTCCGATCTGGTTGATCTCTTGTTGAGGGAGCACATTGAAAAGATGATGTTCTGCCTTTGAGTTTGCAAGGTGCTCCTCTCTTTGCTTCTTAGTCCATCGTGATTTTTCAATTGGTTCACCCCTTTCATCCCTAGGCAATTCGAAACCATTTTCCATTATAAGCATAATATCAAAATCGGTCTCGAAGAATACCTCTATTCGCTTCTTCCGCCAAGCGAATTCTCCTTCGAACTTCGGCGGATGAATGTTCGAGCCGACCATCTTTTGATGAAGTACTTGTTGCGGCGGTTAGTCCTCGACAAGCGACTTGGCTCTGATACCACTTGTAGGGGATCGATCGGCTGGCTAGAGGGGGGTGAATAGCCCTTTGTCGTTGGATGGTGGAATTTGCTCGTCTACAAAAGATTAGCGCAACGGAAACAACAAGACAAGCAAATAAACAATAAAGAATACAAACAAAGCTAACACCGAAATATAACATGGTTCACGGCTACACCGCTAATCCATGGTCCCCGATTCATCCTCGGTGAATCACTCCGCTAAAACCAATCCACTATTGGTCTCTCCTTTGCACCAAGCTAGGTGGAGGTAACCTTTACAAATCAAGATCACTCTTCTTACAATAGAAATGAAGTAAAAGCAAGTAAGAAGAGTTTAAAGCTTGTGGGGCACTTGGATGATCGTTTGGGATATGAGCATTAGTCATCCAAAAGCCCACACCCTCTCTTTTTATAGAGAGGGTTGATTTCTTCCCGTTGGCTGCCACTAGTCGACTACTGCCCTTGGTAGTCGACTGCCGCCACTCCAACGGTCTCCGAACACGTCGGATCCCGACCGTTATAGTCCAACGAAACACTTGACAGTCGACTGATGGACCTCATCAGTCGACTGCTGCCTCCATAGTCGACTGCACAGTCGACTACGAGCGGTTCTGTACTCGCGACATCTTCTGGCAGTCGGCTGCTGGGCATAAACCCATTAGTCGGATACCAGTCGAACCCTTTCGACTCAGAGCAGTCGACTGACATTCCATGGCAGTCGACTGATGTCTGGAAAACTCATCCGACACTTAGCCATTCGACCAAGTTTACCTAATGAGCTACTTACAATTCACTCATTCTCTCATCTCACTCGAAGTCCCTCGCCGAAGCTCTCTTCGTTCGCGGCCACGTCCCTCGGCAGCATCAGGCGCACGACTCTGCAATGCTCCTTCATGTCTCTTGCCTCCGAAGTCTGCTTCCTTGGCTTCGTTTCAAGTCATCTCGTCCGGCGGTCCCTCGGTAGCATCAAGCGCACGGCTCTGCAATGCTCCTTTTCCGACTCAAGCACGAGGTAGTAGTGGTGAACCCGTCAAGACTCCATGTGCGAATTACTAAGCCCTGCAAGACTCCAACGCACATATCAAATCATAATCACATCCTAACTTAAACCCTTTGCCACACACATCAAAACCTTATCATGGCAAGAGATTGCCCTAACTGTTTCATCTTTGATGCGATCGCTTGTTTATCCTCCGATATCTAAGTTAGACAGGAGAAAGATATGAAAAGAGATGAGTACCAAAAAGTAACAATAGCAAAGGAAAAGATATGTGTTTAGGTCAGAGAGCTCCCTCTTTTCTTTACATCGACCTAGCTTTTATATAGCTAGTCTGAGATATCTCTTCTTCCTCATTATCATTCCTATGATACCTTTTGGCAAGCTGTTGAAGGACAATCTCTGTGAATAATCACTATGTGTTATGCCACATGACATAGGTATCATTGAGATAAGTTGTTAGGGGATCGGATATAATGGTCGTCAGGGGCGGATTCAGAATTTTAAATTTGTAGGGGTCGTGATGCAACTCGGATTTTTTGCTCTTCGATTTTGTGCCGCTTAGGAGGGATTCTCTCTGACAGCATCAGTAAATATTTTGAAAAAAAATTAACACGCATTAAACCACCATCGACCTATCTGGCGATGACCCTCCGATACTTAAGTCAGAATCGTCATACGTGAAAGAAAATATATTAAATACAGTAAAAGTAATACATAGTAAAAAGAAGATAATTTATCTTATGCGTATCTAGAAACATGTAAGAAACTACGAAAAAATATTTAGATAATATCATAAGAAGAAGAAATCGTCGGATAGTTAGAAAAGAAATGTCAGGACAAATCACAGGATATCCTCTATGATAATTAATTAAACTCATATTTAATTAATCAAACAATAATTAATTAATTAAATAGATTAATTAATCTAATCCAATTAATCAATTAAATCAAAATTTAATTAATTACTTTAAAGTTAATTAATCAATTAAAATAGATTAACCAATCTAAAACTAATTAATCAATTAAAATAAATTAATTAATCTAAATTCATCTGGTTTAATTAATCTAAATATAATTAATTATTTAAATCTAATCCAAATTAATTAATTCAAATAATCTGATTAATCAAAATACAAAATTGATTAAATAAAATATTAATTAATCTAACCTTTAAATGTCGATGGATTTCGTATGCAGTCAGGCGGAAAGCGATGACGACTAGTGATGCAGTGGCGTGCGATTGTAAATGCGGTGCGACACCGACGGGATAACTTCCGTGATCGCGATGTAATTGTGCGCGTGAAGCGGAGGTCGACAGTGGTCGGAGACGTCGTGACTGACAACGCTGAGTTGACAGGGACAATGACAAATCGACGCACAATGGCGGACTCGCGAGTCGCGACATCTGAGCAGTGGGCGAAGAGAAACTGTGGATGATGATTATAACACGATAGAAAAATTTGAGAACGACGACTGCGACATGATCGTTTTATGTAGGAGAGAAAATAAATGTATAACAATTATATTTTATTTAGTAATTAATTATATAGTATTTTTATAGATAGAAAATAAGTATAGGATTTTGGAAAGAAAAATTTTAAGCTTAATTATGCATGGACTGAGATCTCATTATTATATAAATTTTTTTATAAAAGTAAATATATTTTTTATAAAATACATGGACTGGGGGCGTGGCCTCCTCTAGTCCTTGTGTAGATTCGCCACTGATGGTCGTGTTGGAGATTCTAAAAGCATACGTAGTGAAAAAATATAAATAAAATAATTTTATTTCCTCTTAGACATCTCCGGAGGTCAGAAATTCGTGCATTGATATAAGCAATATATAAATCTTTTCCTAAAAGATTGGTTCGGAGTATATGCCTTCGAGATTCTTGTTGAATCCGTAGAGACCAAGAGTAAGATCAACGAACCTTACCTCTATCAGTATCCACGCCAAGCTCTATAAGGACAACTCCAAGAGACACAAGTTTTCGCCTCCAATTAATGCTAGCCAATCAACTGAGGTGAGAAGGAGAGAGGAGAAAGAAGAAGCCACCCTTACCAAGGAAGAAAAGCCTCTACCAAAAATTATCAAGAGATTTATATATATTTCTCATATTTAAGGCATTATAGAAGCATTAAATAGAACAATCTTACTATAATTAACATTTAATTAAGGTAAAAAAATTCATGAAACTTCCCTACTTGAAACCCCTCGAAATGGCAACCCGAACCATGACCGTGTCGTAGAGCTGGTCCGTGATCGAAGAATGCTCCATGGCCAGGGCGTTGAGCATTTTGCTTGGTCAGCTGTGGAGCGTTCCATGGCCTGGTCGTGGAGAGCTTCACGACCATGGAGTGCTCTATGGTTAGGTTGTGGAGCACTCTGTCGTGGCCACTCTTTGCCTGTGCTGGCCACAGGCGTGGAGGGTTCCAAGGGCAGGCCGTGGAGCCCTCTGCTATGGTCATGTTAGACCATTTTTGCTCAGTTTATGTTTGTATGTATGTGGCATGACTGTGCTAAGTCCTGACATAGTCGTGGAAGTTTCTATAACCCCATTTCATGCCTTCTTTGCTTGGTCCAACGAAATATACTCTTTCTCTCTTTGAGAATCTCATTTCCGAACTTGTTTTATATCTTTAGATCACTCATATTGCATGTGACCCAATAGGTTCCCAACTATTTGGTCATTCATATTAATCCGTTAATTATGAATATATCATGAGTGACACTTAGCAATACATTATGATATCTAATTGATTGAAAAGTCCAATTTGATTTCAGAATATTTTTGAACCCTTCAACATCTTCAATTGTTTGTGCCCTTATTCCTTTCACTCATCTTATGTCCACTTGGTTCGGGATATGCATAGTCTATGTGCTCGTCCCCACTAGGTTGACTATGTCACACTTAGCCCAAGTTAATTTTTTATCTTGTGGATTTAAGTTACTTCTATATGTTTCCAAGAAAACTGTCTTCTTGACATGCTTTCTAACCAGAGATTCCTGAGTAATAATTATGACAAGAAACCTCGGGTATATATACATCTCTTTTATAAGGAGTGGTGAATTCTTTATGGGTTATTCAAATATCATCAATCACTTTTACTTATACGCAATCAATCCGGAGTGACAACTATGGAAATGACTACGAAAAAGTCAAAGTATACGACATCATGATCAATATGACTTGAATGACTAAAGTCTAAGGAAGCTCGAACTCGAGCCATAATGAAACTTCATCGACATAAATAACCATATGAAGTTTCAAAGCAAGTCACTCCAACGAACAAGTTACCTTAACTAGCATCCACATGTTCATTCTCAAGATCTTTATGCTTCCATTTAGTGAATACCGAATGCTTTGACCAAGGAGTATAACATGTGCTAGTCACACATAATTGATGATGTCCAATCTCATTAATTCATCGACTAGGGATAATTTCAATACTTACACAATTACACACGATGAAATACCAATTAATTGTGATCCAATCACAATTTCTTTCATGCTATGTTTTGTATTGCGGACTTCAATAGATGAGTTTAAGATCTAATCATATACATAAAAAATATACACTCAAATAGTGTATTTTATTAATAACTTTTAAAATGGTTGTCTTAGGACACCTCTCAATTATATTAGGTCGTTGGGGGGAGTAATCTCTAACGTGGGCCCCAAGTATCCGACTTTGGAAATGCCTCGAGTGATCAACTTCCAAGTGGATGCTTCGAGAATCCTTATGCACCCGAATGCCTATGTATCCGAGTGCTTGTGCACCCAAGTGTCTGCACACTCGAGTGCTCAACTCCCTGAGTCTTGTGCACCTGCGTCTTGCCAACTTGATAATCTATAAGTGGTCGCCCGACGGCCTCTCCTATCCGCCTTCAATTTTTCTTTTATTGGGCTCACTCCCAACGGGCTTCTCTTTTAAGATTTGGCCCATTAAACTTTTTCCAACGGCATCAATCTTATATTGCCGGATCATTCATTGGTCTCATCTACATTGTCCAAATTTATTTTGATGGTAGTAAAAAAAAAACTTTCGCGGAGTGATTCACACACACAAACATACCACCTAAAGTCGACAACAAAATCAATTTGCAGAATAAATGCAGTATCTTTACAAAGAAGATGTATTGAATCATGGTATCAAACAGTTCAAAATTCATCTGACTAAGCATTCAAGCCCCTTAAAGGAAATGGACCAAGAACTACACACAATCAAGTATTCTGATCAAATGAAAACAATAGTTAGCCTTTCCAGTTTCTAAGACTTGGACCATTCATGCCCCGGGGCATGGTACATCGGTAAAACAGGAGAATATTCCATAGAAGAATATAGTTCGATCTTTTACTGTGATGTCGTTGGACGACGAATTTAAGAAAAATCTATTCGGATAATTTTGGAGCCCTAGAGTTTTCCAGATGGACGGAGTATGACTTTAATGTTGGATCGTCGTTTAAGGATTGTGTGACTGTGAAGTCCGGATTGAACCGTGAAAAAATTACGAGTGCTTCCCTGATTTATTTTTGGTGGTCGATGGAGGCCACTTGGATTCTGATCTTATCCAACTCAACTGTTGGCGAAGCATCTCGAAGGTCTGTGGGATAAGACCGATTACTTTCAGAGATTAGTCAGACTGAAGATTCGAATATTCCGGTGTCAATAAAAAAAAAAGAGTTGGATTATTCAAACCGGTTTTGCCATGCACAACACTAGAAGAGTAACAAGAAACTACTTCATCTCCCATTCCTTTTGTTCGATTGGTGCATTCATCCCTGATATTTTTGCGTTGTACTTGGATCGAAGTGGACCATTCATGCTCCACCTGCAAGAAGAAGATTCAAAGGGGTCATTTGATCTGAACTTAATGCCTATGAACAATAGAAAATCTGAAATCTCATCGAGGAGACTTAATTCCGATTATTTGAGATTGGTTAGATAAATACCATCCCTTAAAAACGTATATCGGATGAAGTTCTCAAGAAAACATTTTGAACATCTTTCATAAGATGGATTTTTGGCAATTGCCAAGGTCATTCCTTCATGTTAAGATGATAAACATGCCAAGTAGTGACTGCTAATATCGAGAGCTGAGTAAAACATGAGTCAATCTCAGGCAGTGCTACTGACAACAGAAACTCTAAAACCAAACAAAAAATAAACAACATTCCACAACTACAAGGAAATGTTTTAGTTCATGGTTCCATGGATACACTTCTTACTAAAAGATAAGAGCCAAGTTTTCGGGATGATATTTCATGCAAAAGACAATATTTTTGATATTCCATGGCTATTTCTTCATGGTAAGACAATGATAGAGGTCATAAACTATTTGTCACCAAATTATAGAGTGACAGTGAAGCAAAAGGGGAACTTAAGGGGCATTAATTCGTGGTTCCATGGATACACTTCTTACTAAAAGATAAGAGCCAAGTTTTCGGGATGGCATTTTATGCAAAAGACAATATTTTTGACATTCCATGGCTATTTCTTCATGGTGAGAAAATGATAGAGGCCACAAACTATTTGGAACCAAATTGTAGATTGACAATGAAGCGAACGGGAAACTTAAGGGCATTCGTTCATGGTTCCATGGATATACTTATTACTGAAAGATAAGAGCCAAGTTTTCAGGATGACAATTCATGCAAAAGACAATATTTTTGATATTCCATGGCTATTTCTTCATAGTAAGACAATGATAGAGGTCATAAACTATTTGGCACCAAATTGTAGATTGACAATGAAGTGAAAAGGGATCTTAAGGGGGCATCAGTTCATGGTTTCATGGGTACACTTTTTACTAAAAGATAAGAGCCAAGTTTTCAGGATGGCAATTCATTAAAAAAAATAATATTTTCGATATTCCATGGCTATGTCTTCGTAGAAAGACAATGATAGAAGTCATAAACTATTTGGCACCAAATTATAGATTGATAATGAAGCGAAAGGGGATCTTAAGGAGGCATCAGTTCATGGTTCCATGGATACACTTCTTACTGAAAGATAAGAGCCAAATTTTCAGGATGGCAATTCATTAAAAAATATATATATTTTTGATATTCCATGGCTATTTCTTCATAGTAAGACAATGATACAAGTCATAAACTATTTGACACTAAATTGTAGATCGACAATGAAGTGAAAGGGGACCTTACGGGGCATTCCAATCAGTTGTATCCTCATTAACAAGATGAGTCCACTTTGTCCTCCCACTTCTTCCAAAGTTCTTCACTTGCATGATCTTAGGCAGAATGCTCTTGTCCATCTTATCTTCGCCGGTCAGTGCGGAGAAATCTCGCCGGAAGATATCATCTGTGCCTGCTGCCACTGCAGTTTCATCAGGATCAGATTGGAAGAAGGCACCCTTGCGATGATACTTCTGCATAAACCTCCACTTCTTCTTCGACAGTGTGGAAGCACTCCTTTTCTTCACGAGATAAAGATAGTCTTTTTCTATTAACCGTCAATCATTAGCCCCGTGTCTCTATCAGTTGCTGTCAAATTTCATTGAGCATCCGTTCAAATTTCAATCTAAATTCGCCGCTGCCCCCATTTTCTCCTCTCTTCCTCGGCCATGTTCCATTGTTCCTAACCTTCTCCCTCAATCTAGCTTCCCTTTCCTCTCTTTGTATCTTGATAGCTGCAATCTCTCTAGTCTTCCAAACCTCGTACTCTTCAGCCTCATCCATGTCGTCGTCGGCGTCAATGTCGGCGACGCTTGCTTCTGCCTCCAAACCCTTTGGAGTTTGGATCTCTTCATCCTTTCTGATCTCCTCCATCACAATCTGCTTGGTCTCGGCCTCTCTCCTCCAACCTCTCCTTCGCTGACTCCTCCAGTCGCCTCTCCTCCTCCTCGATTCTCTCGTACTCTGCAATCGTATCCCGCTGAGGCTTGGGAAGGATGACCGGCTTCGCCATTGCAATGGCCAGTTGCTTCTACTCAGACTATGTCTCGCACTCCTCCTCCTCTTCGATAGGGGAGAAAAGCAGCTTCTTCAGGGTCTCTATGGAGCAGTTTCTCTCTTACCCTACGCCTCTTCCCGCAATAGAGTCCTCATCTTCCTCTTCCGTCTCCGACCTTTCCTTCCGGTCATTCTCCCCCTCGATCTCCGAGATAATCTCAGCTTGCCGTTTCCTCTTGTGGTCGTTCCGCACCTCCGCCTTGTTCTCGGCCCGGAGCTCAGCGGACGGTCGTCTTCTGCGGTAAATCCGCACCTTCCCGAGCAGGGAAGGCCTTCTCAGGGCAGCCGGTTTGGAGGCCCTGATGTCCTCGACCTCATCGAGATCGTCTGCCAATTCCGGAGCTTTTCCAGCCCAGTACGTCTTGACTTTGGTCTGCCCGATCTTTCACCGGAGCTTGTCGCCGACGGCGACCACGGCGTCGCTAACTCCGGCTGCCGCGACCGGCATGACCGCGGACGATTGAATTCGAGACACGAGAAAACAGAGAACAGAAAAAACGATCGAAGTTTGGCGTTGAAGGGTACACAGCGTCTCTATATATAGACGGATAAAAATTTCCTCATCGACATAAAAATTAATAATAAATTTAACCCACTTTTCTCAATTTTTCTGACTGACAAAGTATTAAATAAATTTTAAATGATATATATATGTTTCATAGACTAATAGAATAAATTATAAAAATAAAATAGAATGTACTCTATCCGATAAGATAAACTTTTGATACACATCCGATTTATGATCGTCTGTCTAAATTTTTTTAAAATTCAGAATCAAATTTATTCTTATATAAAATTAAATCGTGCTAATATGTGAAATATTATTCTACTTTATTACTGCATTGTACCTCTCAAGGTTGCAATTCGTTATTCCTATAGGCGATCGATCCGCTTAAAAAATATCAATCATCAAGGTAAACTCAATAAGCACAATTGAATTTTAATAGACAATTCAATATATCATGAGTAATTTAAACACCGTTGGTATAGTACGCACGGAGTTGCTTGCAGATAAGACAATGATCGATTTTGAAGGAGGTATGATACTACTGTGACCTGATTTAGAAGGTAGATATCAAAATAACGACTATTGGAAGGGGATAGGTAGTGAGTGATTTGTTACTCAAACCGACTACGCCTCATCAAAGGGAGTAGACCGAGGTGATGGGATAATAACGTAGAATAGGATGAAAAAGTCTGGGGGCCAAAAGAAAGCCAGAGGGGTAACTCGGGATATGAGTCGGGAGGTGACTCGGGGAGGTGAGTCGGGAGTTGAGTCGGGATCGTGAAGGGAAGTGCGAAGGAATATGATGCAGGACCAGAAAGGAGGGTCAAGTCAGTCAGAGGAGATGGCCGGGGGAAAATAGAGACCTTCAAAGAGAAAAGAGAGGGTGAGGATGAGGGGTAGAATATTTCTGGGTACGTCAGCTTATAGGAGTTTATGGTATGGTGTAACAAACTGAGACCCTACATAATATTCTCAGGGGTCTCCAATTTTTATCCTCCTAACAGAATTATTCCATGCAGAGGGTGATGGCGAGGGTTGGTTATATCACAGCAGGCTGCTGGGAGCAGGGGAAAAAGAGAAAGGAGGAGGAGAAAGAAGGGGATCAATTTTGCTGGACTCCCTTGGGCGACTTCGACCATTAGCAGAGGAGAAGGGGCAGAGGGGATTGAGGGGCGAAGGGAAGAGAGGGGAGGAAGAGAGTCAATGTCTTCATCTCTAGACGTTGTACACGGTTGAACTTGTAAGAGGTTTTCTCTATCTCTCGGAAATACTTTCGAGAAAGAGAGAGATTTCATAGTGAAAGATGTTTTGGCACCGTAGCTCGTTCCAAAGCTCACCCCGTAGGGTAGGAATTGGAATTTCGAACCACATTAAATCTTGTGCTTGGTTTTCTTTATCTATTCATCTTTATTACTGTTGTGGTTGAAGAAAACCCTAAACCTCCGTGACGTTATCGTTTCTCTCACTGAAAGGAAGTGAAAAAATCCGCGTTATCCGCATCAATTGGCGCCGTCTGTGGGAAACTTATTATTGAGCAAGACGTCGAGATGCTTTTGCCAGAGATTCCTCTCCCAACAGTCTCTTCTGCTGAGGAGAGCCCCATAACTCTGTTGCTGTCACAACTAAAGGCTATGGTAAATGCAGTCGTCTCTGAAGCTCTGGTTAGAGAAAGAAAAAAGATAGGGTATCTTCGTCCCCATTTTAGCGAGCCCTCTCAAAGGGAGAAACAGTGTGAAGGACCTTCCCACGCTTATGCACCGATCCCACTGGACACTGAAATATTGTCTGGTGAGAGGTCGGTGGGGAGGGCCCATCTTTACCCTGCCCCAGTAACACAAATGATACTTGAGGACCATGGAGAGAGCCAATCTACCAGGGCACCAGAACCCTTATGAGCCATGTCCGTTCATTGAGGACATCAGGTTGGAGCAACCACCTCCACATTTTCGAGCTCCTTAGGTGGGGATGTACAATGGTAGTTCGGATCCCGAAGAGCATTTGTCTCAGTTCGAGGGAGCTGCCTCCCTTCATTGCTATTCGGACGCTCTTAAATGCAGATCTTTCTGTATCACCCTAACAACTTATGCTCAAAGATGGTTTGAGTCTCTACCCCCCCCGGTTCTATTATTTGTTTTGCAGATTTTAAGTCAGTGTTTCTGTAACAATTTGCTAGTTGCAAAGTGTATAAGCATGACGCTTCCATTTTGTTGCACACAAGGCAAGAGGCCTCAGAATCTCCGAGGAGTTATATTCATCATTTTACCACCACTGCTAGGGACATCCCCACAGCGGGGCCAGATATCCTGAAGGTTGCTATCCCTCACGGGCTAAGGGAAGGACCTTTCCTCAACTCTTTATTGAGAAAGCCGATTGCCAACTATAAAGAGTTGTTGAATCACACTGAAGAATATATCAATGAAGAAGAAGGGTTGAGGGTAAGACGGGTAGAAAATACTCCAGCCCCTACTCAAGCAGAGAGGAACCCTCCCCCTGCTCAATGAGGGCCTCCCCGACGTGAATATGTTAGACCTTTTTTACCTGCAGTGCCTTGGCTACGAATGTTGATGCCAGGAGTCCGTCCTGCCCCTCCCTTGTGAGTGATGGCTGCCGAAGCCTTGCCTCCCCTGAGGACTTGGAAAGAGCGGGAAATAGAAGCATATGACCAACATGATATTCTCCAGCGTCCTACAGGATATAGGAGGATCCCCCGCAATCCCCCACTCTCTTTTTCTGCCAGTATCACATGAAGTATGGTCACACTAGTGACCATTGCTTCAAGTTACAGAGTGAGTTGGAGCGCATCAGAGTCGAATATCCCCATATACGACCACAAATGGGGAATCTAGCGAGAAGAGGTCACCGGCCAAATATGGTTCGTCCGGGACCTTACAATAGGAGGCCCCAAGTTCCCCTCCTACTAGGCCAGCAACTACCCAGCCAAGAAGGTACTTCACAAGGAGGGTCAGTGGGCGAGGGCGCATTGGCTGCTCCGGGTGACATCCCCACTTGGGGGGGCATCCATATTATTGTAGGAGGACCTACTGATGGAGACTCCAATATAGCTTGAAAGTCATACGCCCGCCTCATGTAAAGTTTGCCTATCGGAGCAGAGCAGGTCATTTAGAATGCACCACATATATCTTTTGGGCCTGAGGATTTCCGGGGCATCCTACCTCATACCGACGCTTTGGTAATCCGGATTTCTTTGGCAAACTATGAGGTAACCCAAGTCCTGATTGACTCGGGGAGTTCGGTCAACATTCTTTTCCAAGAGGCATTTGGGCAAATGCAGTTGGAAAATGTACAACTAAAAGATGTTGCGACTCCTCTATTCGATTTTGCAGGGCATATGGTGCATCCCATTGGACAAATCTCTTTGCCCCTCACTTTGGGCACAAAGCCCTGTCAGAAAACTAACATCATTCCTTTCCTTATAGTGGATGCTCCTTCCACTTATAATGCTATTTTGAGTCATCCTTTTCTGTCCATTTTTGAGGCAGTGGCCTCGCCTTACCATCAAAAGGTGAAGTTTCTAGTTGGACAATTTATTGGAGAAGCACGGGGAGAGCAGAAAGCTGCTCGGAGTTGTTATATCCAAATGGTGAGGGACGACCAAAAGAAGGCAAGAATGAACAATCCCAAAGGGAAGGTTGTTGTCACCTTGGATGTGTATGTGATGGACAAGTCCCCTCCTAAAGATGAGAAGATGGAGGAGGGCAAGTCTGTGGAGATAGCCCCCGAAAAGGTCACTTGGGTGGCTTAGCAACTGGAAGTGAAGGAAAAAACTCGTGGACTGTCTGCGTCGAAATGAAGATATTTTTGCCAAAGACGTGCACTACCTCACAAAGATTAATCCCCTGATTGCTGATCACCACCTCAACATCACTCGAGGAATTCGGCCTGTCCAGCAGAAGAGGTGACACTTTGGGTCAAAGAAGGATAAAGTTATTGTTGAAGAGATGGATAAATTACTACAAGTTGGCCATATCCGAGAGATTCAATTTCTCGAATGGATTTCCAATGTAGTTTTAGTTCCCAAGTCCTCTAGGCAATGGAGAATATGTATTGATTTTCGTGATTTGAATAAAACATGCCCAAAAGACTGCGACCTTTTGCCTCATATTGATCAGTTAGTTGACTCTATTATGGGATATGAAGTTGTATTCTTCATAGACGCCTACCAAGGGTATCATCAAATTCCCTTAGCGAAGGATGATTGGAAGCGGGTTAGTTTTGTGATAGCAGGAGGACTGTATGCCTATGTGATAATGCCTTTCGGGCTAAAGAACGCAGGAGCTACTTATCAATGGCTTATGGACAAGATCTTTGTAGAACAGAAAGGCAAGAATGTGGAAGTATATGTTGATGACATTCCCGTCAAGTAAAAAACTACTCGGAATTTAGTTGTGGATCTGGAAGAGACTTTCGCCACTATTAGGCGGTACAACATGAAGTTGAACCCGAAAAAATATCTGTTCGGGTGAAGAGTGGAAAATTTCTGGGATATATTGTGACAGAAAAGGGATTGCAGGTCAATCCGGAGAAAGTGTAAGCGTTATGTAATATGAAGTCACCTACCAATTTACGGGAGACTCAAAAGTTGGTAAGAAAAATAGTCTCTTTGTCCCACTTTATCGCTAGATCAGTGGATAAGGGACTACCATTCTTTCAAATTTTGCACAAGACTACTCGATTTAAGTGGGACTGTCAGTGTGAGCAAGCTTTCCAGGAGCTCAAGAAGTACTTAGCTGCACTCCCTCGGTTGGCCAAACTAGTGTCGGGGGAATCACTCTGGATGTATTTAGTTGTTTCAGAAGGAGATATTAGTTCGGTATTACTAAAATAGGAAGGTTCTCAACAACAACCCATTTACTATGCCAGTCATATTTTGAAAGGAGCAGAGTTGCACTATACTGAGTTGGAAAAATTGGCATACATCCTAGTACTGACAGTTCAGAAGTTGAGGCCTTATTTCCTAGCCTATCCGGTAGATGTGTTGACTAGCAGCGAGTTAGGTAGAGTGGTTACCAAACCTAACTCTTCAGGAAGATTAGCCAAGTGGGCTGTGGAGTTAAGTGAATATGACATTCACTACCATCCCTGAGTTGCTATCAAGGCTCAGTCATTAGCCGATTTCCTGGCAGAGGTACCAACAAGCTTGGAGAATAGCTCGGTCAAGGAAGAAGGGAAGAAGATATGGAACACTTTTGTGGATGGGTCCTCTGGGGCTGCAGGAAGTGGAGTTGGGGTGTTGCTCGTATCTCTAGAAAGGGAGAAAACTCGCTTAGCCATTCACCTCGGATATCAGGCGTCTAATAATGAGGCAGAGTACGAAGCCATTTTAATAGGATTGCAAGTGGCTCATGCCATGAGAGCCAGGTCGGTCCTTGTCCATTCGAACTCTCAGTTGGCAGTGTCATAGCTCAAGAGTGATTTCACAGTCCGAGAGGAAAGGTTGTAGAAATACTTGATGACTTTTGAAAAAGTAAAGACTCATTTTCAAAAGGTGACTTTGCAGCAAATCCCAAGAGAAGATAATCAAATAGCAGATGAGTTGCCTCGATTGGCTAGTGCCTTAGAGGGGGTAAGATTATAGGACGCTGCTTGTGTGGAAATTCTTAGTTCCCTGATGGTGTGCGGTGTGGAAGACGTGGTGCTAGGAAGTGATTATGCACCTGATACTGGAGAACTAATATCATGACATACTTACAACAAGGGAGGATTCCTAATGAAAAGGGAGCAACACCTATCTTGGTGATGAGGGTGAAATGATTTACACTTATTGACGGGACTTGTACAAGATGTTTTTTGGGCGACCTTTGTTCAAATGCTTGGGGAAGGAGGATGCCAAGTGGGTGCTTCAAGAAATACATGAGGGATGTTGTAGCAATCACTTGGGAGGAAGGGCATTAGCAAGGAAAGTACTATTGGTTGAGTATTTTTTGCCAACCCTTCATCAAGATGCCATTCGCCTAGTACAAACCTATCCAACCTGTCAGAAGCACAACAATCGATCAGAGCAGCCTGCCAAGTTGATGAAGGTTGTGGTTGCTTCTTGCCCTTTCGATCAATGGGGCACAAATATCGTAGGCCCAATGCCTATTGCTCCTCTATAGAAGTTCTTGTTAGTAGCAGTAGATTACTTTTCTAAATGGGTAAAAGCTAAATCTTTAGCTAAAATCACAGAAAATACGATGATACAGTTCCTTTGGAAGAACATTATATGTCTATATGGAGTTCCTCGGAGGTTAATAAGTGATAATGGACGACAATTCTAGGGTAAAAAGATTAGGGAATAGTGTCAAAGCCTCAACATCCAACAAGTTTTTACCTCGGTAGCTCACCCTCAGGTCAACGGTTAGGTTGAGGTGACTAACAGAATTCTCATCCAAGGGTTGAAGACTAAATTGGGCGACAAGAAAGGAAATTGGGTGGATGAGTTGCCTGGAATTTTGTGGGTTTATCAAACTACTCCTAAAATGACCACTGGAGAAACCCCGTTCAGCTTGGTGTATGGAACTGAGGCAGTTATCCTGATGGAAGTCATTATGAGCAGTTCCTGAGTCGAAGCATATGAGCCAGAACAAAATTAGGTCATAAGAAGCACTGAGCTAGATTTGCTAGAAGAAAAGCGGGAGCAAGCCCGAATGCGAGCTAAGACTTACAAGCATAGGATCCAGTGAGCCTTCAATAAAAAGGTAGTATCCAAGATGTTCCAAGAAGGCGATTTAGTGCTATGTAAGGTCAACCCTGCTGGAGACCCTGAAAAGTTAGCTCCTTATTGGGAAGGACCTTACACCATTACTCGCCGAGTGGCTGGGTCTGCCTATTACCTAAAGGATGATAAGGGTGAAGAGCTACCTCGTCCTTGGAATATTGTATACCTAAAATATTTTTATACCATGTAATTGAAGGGTGTTAAGTTGAGGAATTTTACGCATTCTCTTTGAGTTTTGAAAAGACGAACACAACATGAATGCCCAGTTATGATATTGTGACTAGTAGTTATGTTCAATTATGAAGAGCAAGCGTTAATGAGAACCGATTTTTCATTCCAAGGAAGAAGAAATCATAGAACAATACTGAGTACAATTAATTTGTCACAAAAATGACAATCTCATAGCGCACTATTATAATTGTTAACCATTATCAACAAACAAGACAACTACAATCTGAAATGTTCTGGGGAATAGCATCTGAAGTCAGTCTCCCAATACAAAAAAAGGGCAGGTTGATTAGATGGAGGGAACCCGTGATCAGCATATTGTCGAATTGCCTCGTTGAATCCATCCTGATAAGTAGTTTGCATCAGAGATCGCAGTCGTTCCTGTTGGTTTGGATCAGTTGTGTATGCATCTTGATAGAACCTGGCACAATGTTCTCTATGCTCTCGGGGTGCTTGACGGGTTTGACAGTATCACTGTGATACTTGAATGATAGCATCTGTAAGGGCAGACACATCATCAGATTGGGAAGTTTGACCTTGTTGCATGACCCACGACATGTCCACCATATCCTGATGCATGGAAGTTGAAATCCCCTCCACTGCCTTAGTATAAGCCTTGGTGCAGACAATTTCACTCCTCATCTGCTGTAGAGAAGTTTCTTGCCTGCGTAGTCGGGAATGAGCTCGAGCCCTGTCTGATATCAAAGTTGAATTTTGGTATGTCTCTTCGCTTAATTTAGTCCGGAGGGTGGCTATAGTATTTTCATCTTTTTGTTTCTTGCATCGGAGGGTGAATATAATTTTTGTGTCCCTCCTTTGCTGGCATTGAAGGGATGTTATGATTTCAATGTCTTCCTACCTTTGGCGTTGGGTTTCTGCTAATTGGTCATGGCAGTGGGCCAATTCTTGCAACAAAGAGTTCTCTCTATCTATGGAGGCAGTATGGTCCATAGTATGTTGTTGGGTTTGTTGTTGCAAGTGGGCTCGATAATCGGAGAAGGAGCAATCCAACTCCTGATAATTCACCATCACCTAAAAGCAAAAGATGAAGAAGGAAATTATGGTTGAAAATATAGGCAAAGGTAATTAAGAAAGCCTACCAACTCTAAGGTATGGTGCAAATTCTCCATTCGCGGGATAAGTTCCTCTAAATTGAGGATATGTGAATCTCTATCAGATGCAGAAGATGGAGTGGAAGCCACTAAGGGCATGGATTCACTCATGATGGACACAAAGGAGGGTGACACAGAAGACTGTGCTATTGGCCCAGGGAGAGGAGGAATGACACTGTGAGAAGAACAGAGGCTCTCTGAGAAAAAGGGAGATGTGGAAGTCGTAGGGAAGAAAGCCATCTCTAAGGGGGTTCATGGAGGCAGGAGGCATGAGGGGGAAGTTTGATGGTGGCTGAAGAATGTCCGACACTACCTGATGGATGATTGAGGAAGGGGAACCCTCTGGAGAAGGGAAGGGAGAGAGAATAGGGGGATTGGGTGATTCGGATGACATGAACATTGGAAGGGGAGATGAAGTTGAAGGTGGGCGAGTGGTGGAAGGGGACGTGATTATCATTGACTCTTCGCTGGCAGTGGGGAGGAGGCCATAGCCAATTTCTGAACCCGATCGCGGATAGAGACCTTCAGAAGTTGGGGTCTGTGGAGAAGACGATAAGGGTGTTGGCGGAGTTGGTGAAGTGGAAGGTGAAGGAAACTTGGCCGGAACCGACTCTAGGTCTGAGGGAAGTGCTGAGGAAGAAGAAGAATCAAGAGAAGTTTCTTCTCCCTGCATCTGTTGGCGGGCAACTCCCCGCAATTCAGCTTGGGTCTGCAAAAAAGGAGGGGGCATCCTAGGGCCATCCAGAAGCGAAGGCGAAGAGGCAAGAGAGCTAGGGTTTTGTGATAAAGCTAGAGAGTAAAGCGGAGAAGGGGGTAGCGACTGGGAGTTTGCAATAGATGAAGGTGAAATAATAGGGGATGAAGTTGCTAATGAATGGGGAGGATATATGGATGGAGGAGCGATGACAAAGGGCATATCAGGAGCCAAAACAAGGGACGACAATGTGAGTACATCGGGTGGCTGATTCTCGCTCCATGCAGTCTCGAGTTGATATTCTGTGAGCATTTGCTGAAGAAGAGATTTCATCTTTGCGTTAAGAGGGGGGAAGGAAGAAAGGTGGTCGAATGGGGCAGGAGAATTTTCGAAAGGCAAAGAAATGAGGAGAGGTGTTGAAGACAAAAGGAGTAGAAGGTGAAGAAGAGGGGAGGTGAAGAGTCCTATATAAAGGGAAGAGATACATTCGTGGTAGGTGATACAAGTTGAGCCTCGAGGCAGAGATATGAGCCTCAAAGAGAGATCAAAGTATGAGGTTTTAGGAGGGGGGACCTTGATGTACACTCTTTGTGGTTCGATGATAATCGAAGTCGGTATCCCCGTGCGATGGTGGAACTGAGGAGTAGGATTTAAGATAGATACACCTGTGAAGAACGACGGAATAAAAAATTATTCCGACCTAATGGAGCAAAGCTCTGGATCAGGTCGCCACACTCTTTTATGGCTTGACATTAGCCGAAGTCGTTATCCTCGTGCGATTGCAGAACGGAGGAGTAGAGTTTAAGATAAATACACCTATGAAGAACGACGGAGTAAAAAATTATTCCGACCTAATGGGGCAAAGCCCTGGATCGGGTTGTCACATTTCTTTTTTTTGGCTCGGCACAAGCGAAAGCCGTTATCCCCGTGCGGTGGTAGAACGGAGGAGTTGAGTTTAAATGCACTAATGAGAAATGGCGAAGTAAAAAACTATTCTGACTCGACCAGGTGAAGTCCTAGGTCAAGTTGTCACAATTCTTTTTGCTTGTCTTCAAGCCAAACAATTATCCCTGTGTGGTGGCAGAATGGAGGAATTGAGTTTAAGGTATATGCACTAATGAAGAAGAAAAAATGACGGAGTAAAAAAATTATTCCGACCTGACCAGGCGAAGCCCTAGGTCAAGTCGTTACAATTCTTTCTGCTTGCCTTCAAGGCAAGAAATTATCTCCGTGTGGTGGCGGAACGGAGGAGTTGAGTTTAAGGTATATGCACTGATGAAGAAGAAAAAATGACGGAGTAAAAAAATATTCTGATTTGACTAGACGAAACCCTAGGTTAAGTCGTCACAATTCTTTCTGCTTGCCTTCAAGTCAAGCAATTATCCCCGTGTGGTGGTGGAACGGAGGGGTTGAGTTCAAGGTAGATGCACTAAAGAAGAAAAAATGGTGGAGTAAAAAATTATTCCGACTTAACTAGGCGAAGCCCTAAGTCAAGTCGTCACGATTCTTTCTGCTTACCTTCAAGTCAAGCAATTATCCCGGTGTGGTGGCGGAATGAAGGAGTTGGGTTCAAGGTAGATGAACTAAGTGTTAGTGAAAGCCCCAGAGTCAATCATGTGATGATTGTTGTATGGACTTTGTTGTATCATATTCCTATTTATAAAGGCATGATTATTATATTTACTTGTATTGGTGCCAAATAACAAAGTATAATAATGTCCTTGAATAGAAGGTTTTTATCTATATCAATCGATTGATTGAATCGATAATGAGATGATATAGAGAACACTATTCTTAATCATTCCTAGTCAAGTATTAACATTCAGGGACAATGTTAATGCAAAGAGACTATCATGTAGGTCAACTCGATGACTTGATCTCACAAGTCATGGATATGTGATATCAAGTTGACACATGGGTATGTATTGGAGAATGTATACTGAATGATTTGCCATGAGAAAGTATCATGAATCATTATATGAGTGTCATATACCTTCTCATGTGACTATTAGTCCTTGGACCTGAAGTCACCATGGTTCCCTACATAAGGAGTTGCATACTTTAACTTCGTCAAACGTCACCCGTAAATGGATAGACTATAAAGGCGATTACTGGGTATGTAACAAATTATACAGAGGGATGTGAGTGATGTAGATGAGATCTATCCCTCCTATATGACGAGAGTGACATCGTTATTCTTGATTTCTTGATAGAGTGAGATCACTAAGTGCATGGTCATGCCCAAATGAGTCAATATGAGATATTGAGCTCATTTGATTAGAGTGAGTCTACTTGGAGTTCAAGATATAGATTGTACCGAGGATGACACAGTGTATGTCTCAATTGGTCAATCTAGATGTCAAGGATAGAGGGACATTATCACATATTGTGAGAGTCACAATTAGTAGTCACAAAGGTGATATTGGATCTCAACATTCTTGTAACTTGGGTAGCAATGATGTGTTGCTAGATACCGCTCATTGCTTATGTTTTTAAATCAGTTTAGAAGCATTGCCAATGTTACAAGAACCTATAGGGTTACACACAAAGGACAATTAGATGGAAATTAGGTTCATATGATGAACAATAAGGATTAGGTTCATGGGATGAACCAAATTGGATTAAGAGTAATCTAAATTAGACTAATTGAGTTGGACTCAAGTCGATTCAAATGTCTAATTTAGATTTGATTCATCGAGTCAATTTAAACTAATGAATTGAGATTCATTAAATCAAATTGACTTGAATCAAATGGTTGGATTTGATCAACCATGGGAGATAAGAGGTCAAGTTTGACTTGACTTGAGAGGGAAGATGAATGATCAATTTTGATTTGACCAATTGTCATGTCATGGTGACTTGGCATGGGGCCGACCAATGATGATGCTCCACATCATCATGGACACATCATGGGGTGCCACCTCATGAGGGAGACCAAGAGCCATTGACTCTTGGAGTTACATGCATGCATGTAACCCCCTTATAGTGGTCGACCACTATTGATGGGTGAAAAAAGTGTGAAGTTAAGTTGTGTAACTTCATCTTCTTCCTCCTCTCTTCCCTCAAGCTCTCTTTTACTACAAGAATAATAGTCTTTAAGGACACTCATAAATGTCCTTATAGTATATTTTCAGTGACACTAACATTTTAGTGACATCATTGAAAAATGCCCTATAAAGTGATGTCGTCTTAGACCCGACTTGCTTTCCTGACATTTTATAATGTCATTATACAATATAAATACTAACATTAAAAGTGTCTTAATATAGATATATAATGACACACTAAAATGTAATAAAAAAAATCATATTTTAATGACATCTATGTGTGTCTTATTATCATCGCAATAAAGACAAAACTAAATGTCACCTAAACTTATTTATTTTGACATTTACAAATGTCTTATATTTTTTTATAAGGACAATAAAAAATATCAGTAAAGATAATTTATAAGATCATTTTTAAATGTCGCCTTAATTAATCTATAATGACATTTATTAATGTTATTATAATAATTTATAAATACATTAAAATGATCACTAATATAAATATGAATTCAATATTTATACATCATCACAATTCATCCCCTATTCAGAATATAAAAAATTATAAAATATAATTTAAAATGCTAATAGAAAATATAAATTCATTCCACAATCATTGAGTCAAAGTTACAAATGTCTTGATGAGTATTTTGCATCCAAAACTAACTACACACTATACTCAAAATATTAAATTTTAGAACTAACAAAGTCTTGTAAAAAAAACTCAACTAAGCAGACTATCTTCAACCATAATATTGATTCACAAAAATTCTGGTACCTGTCACCTACAAATATAATGGACATATTTGTATTAGTAATGAAATAAAACAATAAATAACCAAAGTTAATGGAAATAGTGGTAAAGATTGAATATCATACCAAACAAAGAAATGCAAAGTATCATTCCATATGTGCCTAATAGTGATCTTCCCTTACTACTAATTGCAAATACATTTCATATTTATTTAAAATTATAATCACACAATAAATATAAAAATTAATAATATTTCAATATAAGGTTAAAATTATACCAGATGATAAGACCAAGCTATCAGTCCTCCAAGTGTATCCTCAAACATCTGTAAAAGATCATAAGGTCTAATTAAACTCTCTTTTGAGCCTAAGACAACTTGTATTCATACTTCACATCAATTTAGTCCTAATTGGGAACATAACTTTTATGGGTCTGCATGGAAGGAAAACAAATATAGTCAATAGACTTAACAATAAGCGACAATTGAAGCTGAGGAGAAAAAAGACATCAAGAAGCATTCATGAGGAGTCAAAATTTAAAGCCAAAGACAAAAGCAATTTAGCATTTGCCTACTTCATAACAAGAAAAAAATTATCTATATTAATAGGATGTCTAATTCATCTACCCATAAGTTCCAAGGAAATGCATTTGCAAATTGAGATCTGAACTGCACAAAGATTCACGATTAATCCAATAGCTTCAAAGAACTTCAAAGTATCATCTTTCCCTTTTGTCTGTTTAAGAAACGCAACGCCAGATTATTCTTTTTATTGCAAATACTGTTGTCATAAAAAAATATGTATAAGAACAAAAAATATGCATAAGAATAGAGGAAGATCATAAAAAAAAAAAAACTACCAATGATTTGCAACCACTGTGGTCGGAGATTGCCCGTCGAGCATGGCGGACACCGACGGCAACAATCGCAGTCGTTGAGACACCGCGGCAAACCAATGGCGCACGAGCGAAATGCAGAGGAGCGAAGAGTGCAATAGGGCACCGATGTTGAGGAGATGGACGTCAACAGCGGCGTCGACGGCGATGGTGTCGGCGGCGAAAATTTTAAAACTTTCGGAAGTGGGGATGGAAGCGATGCTGTGATCGAGCAAGTTGGGTAACACTGAAAAAATAAAACCTAGACAAAAACAACAGTGTTAATATTAAGGTTAGTATTTTTATTAAATATAATGACACTTATTAAAGATGTCCTTATAAGTAATTTAATTGGACATGATTTTTAAAATCATAATTTTTTTTAATAAATGTCGTGATAAACTTTTTATAACTACACTATAAATTAAGTGTCGTTAAGAAAATGTCATAATAGACTATTATTCTTGTAGATTCCTCATCTTGCCGTGAGCCTCTAAGGGGTGTTAGCACATTCTAGGTTGCTTTTCTCCACCTATTGCTTGTGTGGATACTAATAGAGGAGTGTACACTTGACACTCTCGAGTTTCGGCAAGCCGTTTGGACGAGCGGGATAAGCGAAGGGCGTCACATCAAGGGTAAAACTCTTAACATGTAGATCTAGAGTATATCTAAGGTTTTTAAATACATACATATAGTTTTATTTATCTTCGCACAGATCCGTGGCCGACTTCCGGGGTTTCCGCAACGCAAAAAGCGGTTTTTGCGGCTCGGATAGTCCAACAGTGGTATCAGAGTCACGTGCGAAGCATGTATGTGGTTTAGTTTTGTAGTTTTTTGTATTAGATATAAAAATTACAGATCTATTAGTTTCTGTAAATTTCCTATTTTTATAGATTTTTTGGATATTTTTCTCGAAGAGTCGAAGCAACAAGTGTTGGACACTTGTAGGCTTCAACCACCGAGAAAAACTCTCCGGAACGGCGAATTCTCGCTTTAGGTTTTTGAGACAGCGACTTAAGTCGCTGTAAGATCAAGATGGAACACTCGCAAGGTTGATTTTGCGAGTAGGGGCGCTGCCCCTAACCCCGAAAGGGGCATTGTCCCGCGACCGCGTCCGGAAATCGCTTAGCGGGACCGTTACGGAGATGTGACTCATAAAATTGAAAAAAAAAGGAAAAATTATAGAAATTTATGTACACTATATAATTTAAAATTATGTATAATACTGTGATGATCATGACCCAAGAACCCCAATGTGATTTGATAAATATGTTGTAATTCATAATACGGCTTGCGCGCCGTTTTTGTGGTTGTGCATGTTGTATATGGTATGCGACCTGCGTGTCGTGCCTCTTCTTTTCATATTCCAGTTGTAAATAGTTTTAGACTCAAATGTAACTCGAGTTTCATGATTGTAATGTACAAAAATGGAGCGGTGGAAGGTCCACTAGTAGATGGAGTTACGAGAAGGGTGATGACGACACATGGCGGTCAAAGGAGGCACTTGGAGAAGCCGCTAACCCTAAGTTGACCGTCCGATCTTCTCATTGGCTTGAGAAGATCGTAGTAGGGTCATGACCTCATCACAATTTATATATATATATATATATATATATATTTGTTTTTGCTAGTATGTATGTGATGCATGCTAGTAAATTTTGCTTGTATGTATAAGATGCATACTAGGATATTTTGCTTGTATGTATATGATGCATGTTAGGATATTTTACTTGTATGTATATGATGCATGCTAGTATATTTTTGCTTGTATGTATGTGATGCATGCTAGTGTAGGGTAATAAAGGCCTTAATGCATATATGATACACATTTACGATTAGATTATATCTTAATCAAATCAACTCGAAAATGCCTACCAAATTTTGATACCCATCACTACCTCGATCATTTGTTATTGTTGAATCTGCCAAAGCAGAGCAACGCATATTATCTTGGTAGGGTGCAGAGGGACAATCTTGGTCCCGCCTATCACGGCTTGGGTGAGAATAAACTCAATTAGATTGAGTAAAACTAGTTAACTCAATTGGATCGATAGACATATTTCAACCGTTGGAAAGATAGGATAAGATTGCATTTACACTAAATCTTGGGCGATTTAGCCAAAGCTAACTCATGGTCTTTTGTAAATGTGGATGTTGATCCTATAAACAAGAGTTGCATAGATATGTAATTGGTAATTTGTTACCTACCGATCATACTAAGTCTTGGACGATTTAGCCAAAGCTAACTCAAGGCGTAGTATGATGTGGATCTTGTCCCGCGAGAATTATAGCTAGTTTGTATGAATCTAGTAATATGGTTTGACCACATCCATGACTCGATTCTACAAAAGTCTTATAATTCAGTGGGAGCATCATTTGATTAAAGGTCTAATTAAATGATAAATGGAATATGATATTAATTTTCTGCATTGTGTATGTTGTAGATTACCATGTCGACAAACACAAACACTCTCTCCCTATGTTCTGTCCTTGAGAAGGACAAGCTCAATGGAGCTAATTTCCTGGACTGATACAGGAATCTGAGAATCGTTCTCACCTAAGAAAGAAAATTGTATGTCCTGGAGTAGCCCATTCCGGAAGCACCTCCTGCCACTGCCTCGCGAGATGACCGAGATGCTTACAAGAAACATCAAGATGATGCATTAGATGTGTCATGTCTCATGCTCACGACCATGAACTCTGAGCTTCATAAGCAACACGAGTTCATGAATGCTTTTGATATGGTTGAAAATCTTCGCCAACTATATCAAGGACAAGCAAGGCACGAGAGATATGAGATCTCTAAGGCACTGTTTCAGTCCAAGATGCAAGGTGGGACTCTCGTAGATCCATATGTACTCAAGATGATTAAGTACATAGAAAATCTACAAAGGTTGCGATTCCCACTTGGCCAAGAGCTGGCCACTGACTTGATCTTGCAATCTTTGCCACAAAGCTACAATCAATTTGTCATGAATTACAATATGAATGAAACTGATAAGCCACTGCCTGAGATGCTCAGCATGTTGAGAACTGCTGAGCTCAACCTTAAGAAGGAAAAACTTGACTCCATTTTGATGGTGCAAAAGAAGAAAGACAAGGGCAAGCCTAAAGGTAAGGGAAAGTCTCAAGCCAAGGGCAAAGGCAAGACACTGAAACCGAAAGGAGGGGTGGCCAAGGAAGGGACTTGCTTCCACTGTAAGGAAGCTGGACACTGGAAGCGTAACTGTAAAGCATACCTGGAAGATCTTAAGAAGAAGAGAAGTGAGACTTCTACTTCAGGTATAAATGTTATAGAAGTCAATCTATCTATTTCTTCATCATGAGTATTAGATACCGGATGTGTATCTCACATTTGTATCAATGTGCAGGTGCTGAGAAATAGTAGGGCATTGACGAAAGGCGAGGTGGACCTATGAGTAGCCAATGGAGCAAGGGTTGCTGTTGTTGCTGTAGGAACTTATGATCTATCTCTGCCCTCTAAGCTTGTACTAGCACTAGATGAATGTTGTTATGTGTCTGCTTTGACTAAGAACATAATTTCGATTTCTTGTTTGGACAAGAAAGGCTTTTTATTTATAATAAAGAATAAATGTTGTTCAGTTTATTTAAATGATATGTTCTATTGTAGTGCACCTCTAATGAACGGACTCTACATTCTAGACTTAGAGAGCCCCATCTATAACATAAGTACCAAAAGGTTTAAGTTAAATGAGTTGAACCAAACCTATCTCTGACATTGTCGCTTAGGTCACATAAATGAGAGTCACTTATCCCAACTTCATAAGGATGGGCTACTGGACTCATTTGATTTTGAATCATATGAGACATGCGAGTCTTGCCTTTTAGGCAAGATGACCAAGACTCCCTTTAGTGGACACAGCGAGAGAGCAACAGACTTGTTAGGACTTATACATAGTGATGTATGCGACCCTTTCAATGTTGCTGCTAGAGGTGGTTACAGGTACTTCATTACATTTATTGATGACTTCAGTAGATATGGTTATGTGTATCTGATGACACATAAGTCAGAATCCTTTGAAAAATTCAAAGAATTCAAGAATGAAGTACAAAATCAACTTGGAAAGAGTATTAAGATACTTCGATCAGATCGAGGTGGTGAATACCTTAACCATGAGTTTCGTGACTATCATGAATGCATGTAACCCCCTTATAGTGGTCAACCACTATTGATGGGTGAAAAAAGTGTGAAGTTAAGTTGTGTAACTTCATCTTCTTCCTCCTCTCTTCCCTCAAGCTCTCTCTTCCTCATCTTGCCGTAAGCCTCTAAGGGGTGCTAGCACACTCTAGGTTGCTTTTCTCCACCTATTGCTTGTGTGGATACCAATAAAGGAGTGTACACTTGACACTCTCGAGTTTCGGCAAATCGTTTGAACGAGCGGGATAAGCGAAGGGCGTCGCATCAAGGGTAAAACTCTTAACATGTAGATCTAGAGTAGATCTAAGGTTTTTAAACATGTACATGTAGTTTTGTTTATCTTCGCATGGATCTGTGGCCGACTTCTGGGGTTTCCGCAATGCAAAAAGTGGTTTTTGCGTCTCAGATAGTCCAACACTAAGGAAGAGCGACAGAGTAAAAAATTATTCCGACTTGATCAGGTGAGGCCTTGGGCCAAGTCATCACTATTATTTTAGCTTGCCTTTAAGTCAAGCTATTATCCCCGTGTGGTGGTGGACCAAAAGGGTTGAGTCTTCGCTCAACTGTATTAACTATATTATTATTATCCCTATGTAGTGGTTGAGCGGAAGAGTTGAGTCTTCACTCAGTTGTGTTATTATTATTCCTGTGTGGTGACGGATCGAAAGAGATAACTCTTTGCTCAACTGTATTATTATTATCCTCGTGTGGTGGTGGAGTGGAAGAGTTGAGCCTTCACTCAGCTGTATTATTATTATCCAGGTGTGGTGGCGGATCGAAAGAGTTGAGTATTCGCTCAACTGTATTAATTGCATTATTATTATCCCCGTGTGGTGGTGGAGCGGAAGAGTTGAGTCTTTACTCAGCTGTATTATTATTATCCCCGTATGGTGACGGATCGGAAGAGTTGAGTATTCGCTCAACTGTATTAATTGCATTATTATTATCCCCGTGTAGTAGTGGAGCGGAAGAGTTGAGTCTACACTCAGCTGTATTATTATTATTATCCCCGTGTGGTGATGGATCGGAAGAGTTGAGTCTTCGCTCAACTAAATTAACTGCATCCCCGTGTGGTGGTAGATCGAAAGAGTTGTGTCTTCACTCAGTTGTGTTATTGTTATCCTCGTGTGGGGCCGAAACGGGAGAGTCGGGTTTAAAGTAGATGTGCTAAAATTTATCCGTCCGGGATCCTATACAAGAGGAAGAGTGGTTGATTGGATGGATTGATCGAAGGGGGCGTTGGCATGGAGTTAGTGAGTTTTCTGTTTACCACTGGTGCTTGGATATTTTATCCATTTCAGAAGAATCCTCATTTAGCAAGAAGAGACATACACAATTTCTAAAAGAAGAGTTTTATTAATAAAGAGAAGGATTACAAGGTACAGTTTTTTAAAAGAAAATGATGAAAGTTCACCCTAAAGAGAACTATGATGTTTCGGGGACGATTTTCTCTGGAAGTGTTATTGGGGCCTGTCGGCCACCAGACTTCAAGTTGAAAAGTTGTCTGAGGTAGGATTGTTGCATAAATTAGTGCTTTGACAAGACCCTTTGGGCTGCAACCAACTCTCGACGCAGGGTGTAGTTGCGAGTGGAGACTGATTATAGGTGCTTCCTCAGGTCCATGACCTGTTCTTCCAGCTCTTCTATATGGTGTTGCTCTTCAGTTTGTCTATTGGGAGAAGAAGAGTTGCTACCCTGCTCTCACATACCTTCCATGGTGAAGGTAGAAGAAGAGAGAAGTGCACCGGTGAAGGCCGAAGAAGGAAGGGGTGTGCTGGTTAGAGATAACGTTGGGGGTTTTTATAGAGAGAAAGGGGGCATTAATTAACCCTCTTGGGGAAATGAAGATAGTAAAAGCAGATAAGATGAGAAAATGGGGGCACAGTAGTGGGGGTAGTTGAATGCATTAATTTTGAAAAGATCGGTCGCATCCTGCAGGAGATGTGGATACGCGGCGGATTCAGTTTAATCTGGAGCCAGCGATTCCCTAGCAATATCTCTCAACATCATTATGCGGGGTCAACTCTTCAGAAGAGACCGAGTATTAATGAAGGCATTTTGTGGAGAATATTTGAAGCAATCAAAAATAATTATGACAAACTTAATATTCTTTTCTTCTTGTAGATATAAAGACTAACAGTTACATTGAGTAGGACTTTATTTATACAGATTTAGCATTGTTAGAAGAGTCAGCAGAAGACTCCTCTTCAGCGGGGGGTGCTAAGAATACTCTGAAATGGCGGACTTGCTCCCGTGATGAGGAATGCAGAGTTTCGGCTGGGGGAGGAGGAGGAACTTCAGACAGAGGAAGGGGAAGAAAAGCTTTAGCTGGCGGAAGGGGGGGGATGACAGCTGGAGCCTTGGAATCCCCCACAATGTACTCCCAAGTCGGAGGAGGGTCCATACCCGGTTACCGAAGGAGGGGGAAATGAGGCTGAAAAGACCTCCTGGTGTAGGAAGCTATTGTATCGGCTCGAGTCGGAGGAGGAGGTTGATAAGCTGAGGTGGTCATGGAGCGGGTAGTCGAGCCATCAGAGGAGCCCTGGTTGCAGGGGTTTGAGTCGAAGTCTGAGTCAAAACTTATGTCAATAGGGAACACTGAGGAAGCCATGGGAGTATGTTGAAAGCGACAGGACTCAAAGTGAGTATTTATCGGAGTGAAGGAGCGCCCATATCCTTCCTTGGGAATGGAAGGGGAATGTGAAGGGTTGCGTAGAGTAATTGAGGAGTTGGTATGGGAAATAATAACAATATTAATCCCACGGCAAGTGATTATATCCTCATTTAGTTAAGGATAAAGGATCTAATTTAATAGGTCGTGGTATGCCTCTCCTACTCGGAAAATGACTCTGAATAACTGAGAATATTCCCTTTTTAAAATTAGCCCGAGTGACTTCCCGGGTGAGTGTAAGTAGCAGTCGACTGGCACCATGAATATCACTGACCCTAAGTGGTCTGAGGGAGCAAAGGAGGGGTGTTTTATTCACTCTGACATAAAGGAAAAAGGTGCAAATTATGTTATCAAATACTTTTCATTGATAGGTTTTGAAGTGCATTATATGAAGGGTGAGAATTACAGTTCAAAGATATCCATTGGGTAATTGGCTAAAGCAGCCTCTACATCTAAATGACTCATATTGGCACCCGGAGGGGGATAGCCCTTAGCAACATTTTGAGCAGTGGACCGTTCGAAGCCCAGAACAAATAGTCGTGTCCCTTTTCGAGAATACTACAGCCGTAAGTCTGCCTCCCGCTCCTCCCATATGGCTTTGTGATCAGTTAATTGAGTAGCAAGGAGGTCTCTATCTTTAGCGACTGCTATAGCTTGTTGACCCAAGGAGTTCATAGCTCCGGATTGCTCCTTCTGAAACTCTTGCAACTATCCGACAATTGTCGTTAATGCCCCAGGAAAGGTAGAGACCATAGAGGAAAGATTTTATAGCTGTGTTCGGTAGGATGCTAAGGAAGCCTCCAGTGCTTGGTTCTTCGCTTGAGCTTGTAGGAGAGCAATCGAAGATTGAGAAGTCCTAGTATCTACTTCTTTCAGTTGGACTTTATGTTCCACTAATTCCTGGGTCAAGAGGTTGACATGTTGAATCCGATCAAATTGCAAAAATAGCTAGCGGCTGAGGTCTTCATTCTTTTTCAGGAGTTCTTCTTTATCACTCCTAGCCATAGCCAATTGGGTCATCAAATCTTCGCAGTTGTGAGCTAGGGTGGCCTCCCTTTTCTTGATTTCAGTTAATTGTTGTAATAATTTCTTCTGGTGAGCATGGGAGATTTCGTGTTGAGTAGCCATTATAGATTGGTAATTTGCTAGACACGGGGTGATCTCGTTGATATCGGTGATCACCTGGAAGAGAAGAAAAGGCATTATGAAGATAGATATTAGAATGTTTTAAATATGAAAGGGATAAGAGAGTATACCTCTGCTAAATACTTGTGTAAGTGCTCATAGAGGCTCTGCACACCAGACTGGTTAAAAGTTATGACCTCTTTTGTAGTGTGGATCTTAAGAACAAAGCCTAAGGAAGTAGTGGGAATGTTTATGGGGAGAATGTCTCCCATGATAAGAGAAGGTTCTTCTGCAGGAAGAGTATGGCAGAAAGATCAAAATTGGAAATAAGGGAGTGAGAGGGAGATGACTTTGTATTAGTAGGTAGAGAAGGAGATGAATGAAGGGAGAGTGAAGGGGAAGGAATGGGTGAAGGTTGGGCTTCCTCCCCTATCGGCCCGGGGATAACAAGGTGACGGCGCCTATTGAGTTTTAAAGGAGGGGGAGGAGTAGAAGAGTGGGTAGAAGGGGAGGTCGGAGGAATGGAGGTGCTGGGAACGTCCTCCTTACGGGGGCGGAGTTTCTGTCGAGGAGAAGAGGGAAGTGCAGGGGATTTCCTCCTAACCCATTTCTTGAAGGGCTTCTGCTTGGCGGCGACAATCTTCTCCTCGCTAACTTTGGCGTCCTACATCATATCATCTGCAACACAATCCGGTGCAAATAATGATCGACAGTAGTAAAAAGTGTTGTGCATAATGTATCAGAATAAGAGCAACATCCTACCTATGTTGCCCGGATCAATTAAGGGGAGATGGGATAACCCATAGTGGCTTAAAAGGGAAGGCTTTAACAAATAATCAGAATTATAATGACACTCCCTCAACACCTGGTAGATTTCTTGGAAAAGACATTGAGTCCTACTCTCTTTAAAGGAAGACAGGTCCGGGAGAGTGGTCTTCCAATTTTCAGAGTAGGGTTGCGAAGTAGGGAGTTGGGCAAAAAAGTATAAGTCCTCCTAACCCTTATGAGAGGATGGCATATTCATAAAGAATTGACAATCTTGTCGGCTGACGAAATAGAAAATGCCTTCTTTAGAGGACTTCAGTTGGAAAAGGCAGTGAATAGTAATGGAGACAGAGTGAGATCTAAATGTCTAAAAACTATTACCACCTCTGTCAACATACGAAAGACATTAGGGGCTAGTTGGTTGATGAGCAATTGGTAGAAGTCTAATATGGCTAGATAGACTGAGGGCACAGGCAAGCGAAAACCATTTAACAATTGATCAGAGAAAAAGCAATGGAAGCCAGGAGGGGGATGGTGTGGCCGGTAGGAAATAGCAGCAAAACGACATATTATAGAGGGGTCTATGTATTGGTCTTTCATGTGGAAGAAATAATGTTGGTTGTTCAGGCGGGTGACGGTCTCTTCGTACCAAGGAACCAATCTAGGACTTTTCGGGACCATAAGTGCAAAGAAAAGGGCACTTACTTGGGGAATGAGAAAGAGACACCTGCGAGAAGGAAATGACTCCTAAATGTTAGGAGGTTAGGGCAAAAGATGACCACCGGTGGAAGGCGCCGGAAGGGGAGAGGAGGAGTCAAAGCTGATGGAGTACGTAGAAGTTTTACGTGAGATATAGCTTACCAAAGGTTTTTCGGCTCTTAAACTTCCCCCCGAAAAAGAAGAGGCGAGACCCATAAGCCCAATAAGATGTTTAGGGCGCATAAGCTTGATTAGGAAAAGAAAAATTTTGGGCTCAATAAGGAAAAGGGGATCGAAAAGAAGGAGAACAGAGTGGAGTTCTCTACGTAAAGAGTCAAGCTTAAAGTTTCATTTGACTATTTTAGGGGGGTGGCTAATGATACTACTATGACCTAATTTAGAAGGTAGATATCAAAATAACGGCGGTTGGAAAGGGATAGATAGTAAGTGATCCATTACTCAAATTGACTACGCCTCATCAAAGGGAGTAGACCAAGGTGATGGGATAATAACGTAGAATAGGATGGAAAAATCTAGGAGCCAAAAGAAAGCCAGAGAGGTAACTCGGGATACGAGTCGGGAGGTGATTCGGGGAGGTCAGCCGGGAGTTGAGTCGGGAAGTAAAGGGAAGTGCGAAGGAGTAGGACACAGGACCGGAAAGGAGGGTCGAGTCAGTCAGGGGAGATGGCCAGGGGGAAATAGAGACCTTCAAGGAGAAAAGAGATGGTGAGGATGAGGGGTAGAACATTTCTGGGTACGCCAACTTATAGGAGTTTATGGTATAGTGTAATAAACTGGGACCTCACATAATATTCCTAGGGGTCTCCATTTTTTATCCTCCTAATAGAATTATTCTAGGTAGAGGGTGATAGCGAGGGTTGGTTACATCACAGCAAGCTGCCAGGAGCTGAGAAAAAAGAGAAAGGAGGAGGAGAAAGAAGGGGATCAGTTTTGCTGGATTCCCTTGGGCGACTTCGACCATCAACAGAGGAGAAGGGGGCAGAGGGGATTGAGGGGTGGAGGGAAGAGAGGGGAGGAAGAGAGTCAGTGTCTTCATCTTTGGATGTTGTACACGGTTTAATTTGTAAGAGGTTTTTTTCACCTCCCGGAAATACTTTCGAGAAAGAGAGAGATTTTATAATGAAAGGTGTTTTAGCACCGTAGCTCGTTCCAGAGCTCATCCCGTGGAGTAGGAATTGAAATTCTGAATCACGTTTAATCTTGTGCTCTTCTTATGTTTGGTTTTCTTTATCTATTCATCTTTATTACTGTTGCGGTTGGAGAGGATCCTAAGTCTCCGTGACGTTATCGTTTCTCTCACTGAAAGGAGGTGAAAAAATCCACATTATCCGCATCAAGGTCTAAAGTTCTTTTCTGGATTCAGATGATTCCACGTATTTTGATTACCACGTCAAGATTCATAGAGCCCTCCATAATTTATCTCCCTCATAATGATCATACGATAGATCGATGAAACCGATAAATTGACAGATTCTAATCTTTTTTATCGCACGAGCGGAGTATAAATTAAACTTTGTATGGATAATCTTATTTTATTGTTATCAGTGATGTTCCGTAATTTTTGTTCTGACTGATCGTTTTTTTTTTTAAGAAAAAAAAAGAGAAATTTGTCTATTTTAAATAATTTATTTAGGGATTGTATCGGATTGAATCTACAAATCTTAAAAAAAAAAAAAAAGGAGCGTGATAATTACCAAAATGAAAAATCTCCTCGGTTAAAATCCATATAAAGTTGCTCAAAAACAATATGAAGATGTACGCCATTGATGATATTTTTTTTTTTAATTCCTTAGAGGGAGGGTGCGAAGCCTCCTAGTTGATCGAGGGATAATTAAATAGGGCTCATTTGAAATTGAATATCTAGTTAAATTTGAAGGGAAAGAAAAAATAAAGTTCGAATAAAAAATTTGTATATATAATGATGTCGAAAGTCCTTCTGGTCATGTGGTGTTAGAGAAAACAAAGTTTGGTTAACAGTCAAGCTGAGATGGATTCATCGGTCAAACTTATTTAGGTCAACTTGGGCTTATCCGAAATGCATTTGAGCTCAGTTCGATAGACATATCATTTCAACTCAGTTTGACAGACATATCACATCAACTCAGTTCGATAGATATATCACCTCAGCTCGGTTCGACAGATAAATCACATCAGATCAACTCGATGTTCTTAGCGTAGGTTGATAAGCTGATCATTCTAACTCTATTCGAGGATCATAGCTCCACATCTCTAATATTTTATGGAAACTTGCGAAGAAGAGCCAGTTAGTCATTGGGCTGACCACCAACTTTATGTAAGCACTGATTTTATATAATCACAGGTTAATTCTATAATTAAAATGAGTTGGTGATTAAGAATTGATCAATCAAAGAGGCTCGACGGTTACGTATCTCTTGGTCTTCTTTAGATACATAAAGGATGCATCTCCTTATTTTATCCATCGTGAGATGTACGTCTACAATCTTCTCCGTTACGATGACATGACTTTATATTTTCCTTCCATTAAAATTTCATTAAAACAAGCCTTTATTTCTTTATATAAAGGAAAGCAAAATCATGAGAAGAGGGCTCTCTAGTAATCTACTTAATCTCTAAACACCTTACTCTTTTTTTTTCCATTTATTTTGATTATTAACTTGAGTGTCGGAGGGGATTCGTCGGGATACGTCTTGGCTCCCTCATAACTCCGTTCTACTCTTTGTAGAATCGTAAGAGGATTTCCTCCTTTCTCTTTTACCAAGTGTGATGTGGATTTTACATGACTGAGAAGACTTTATCTCTGATTCCTCGACAGGAACATATAAATATGTGAAAAAGTACTAAATCATCGCTAGAGCGAACGTGAAAAACGGAATAAAAAAATTGAATCGAGTTTATATGAGTACTGTTGGTAGATTATCGCATCTCTTCGAGTTAATCTAAACAAAATAAACGAAAGAAATGAAAATGTGAAACTGTAAAGATACGTACAGTGATTTGTCAGAAATCTTCTCGCTTCTTGGTGATGTTTTGGACGACGTTTTTACTTGTGATATAAGGATTGATCACACCGGAAAGAACCTCCTTCTCCACGAGACAAAATCCGACGACGCCTTGGTGTTCACTCTAACCTACCGACAACACTTCGTTCTCTCTTCTAGCAGCACTTCGGCGTCTCCTGTCTCAGCACTCCCAAACCCCAGGTTCATGGATGCATCTTCCCTCTTATAGGCATTTGGACGCAGCGGAAGCTGTGGAGTTGTGCACGCACTTCTTCGAGTGTGTGTGCAGTTACCGCGCGATACATGCGGTAACTCCCTCCACGTCTTACATCTCTCACTCGTCCAAAATATGCCACATAGACAAAAGGTCATATAGACCAATAAGAGGTATTTAGTCACATAGACTAAATAAAGCCGAAGTCATTAGTCCCAAATGACTAATAGAAGTATCTAGTCACATATACCAGAATCGTGTCGGAGACCATAGTCCCAAAAGACTAATAGAACAGAGATTAATAGTCACAAAGACCATTGAACAACCAATTCATACTTAGGAAAATGACTCGTGCGACAGCAAGCACACTGAGCAATCCAATGCTAAGAAAGTTGTTACACCTTACATAGCTTCTCATAGAGCGATCAATGCTAAGAAAAGTTGTTACGCCTAACTTAACCACTCTTCAAATGGTACATAACCATTCTCTGAATGACACATAGTCACTCACTTGATGACCCATTGTCATCCTCCAAGTGGCTCACAACCATTTACCACGTGGTACTGAACATTTCTCCTGGTGGTACTTAACCGTTTTCTTGGATATCATGTCTTGTAATTTGCCCAGATTAAATAATCTCCACTTACATCAATATGAACATCTATAATCCCTCATAATGACCATCAAGTCAAGAGCATGTTCCATATTCTCAATATTCACAAACATTTTCATATATAACAGAAATGGGTCGACCAGTGAATAATTCTCAAACGATGTAAACATATTTAATCTTCATTTTTAGTGTGAATCCATTCATTTTAATCAGTCGCTTTCCTAGTCATGTTCCATAGACCGAATCATCCATAGTCAATAGGTTCACATGCTAAAGTAGCAGACTCTGATTAAAACTTCAAGCAGACACCTAAATAGTCACACAAGGCAAATGTTGAGATTAGCATATAATCTCAAAGGGCTCACATAGTAGAGAAGCAGGGATCTATTCTCCTACTATCCTTATTGTCGCCTTAGCTCACGTGGTATGAATCACATGCTACGATGTTATTCTCTTTACCAATAAAGAGCGCATATTTTTCTCAATATCGTACAGATTTTGATCCAGACATTCCAAATGTCTAATCCTGAATTCAACATATGAATTCTAATCTGGCTCATAAACAGGTATAGTAAATGGTGGGAACATTTACTTCGATCACTTTTCTTAAATGATCTTATCTTGATACACATATCAAGACGACACCAACTTATACGTATGTATCTCATACATATAGCTTCCAAAGCTATCCTATAAGCAATAGTCTTACCCCTATTCGTACATAACAAACAGAGATGATTGTCTATGTGAGAGGACCAATCACTACCTGTCAATATTCTCACCGAGATTTTATTAGAATGTAACATCATATACACTGAATGAATTATGGCTTGCATTAAAAATAATCAAATTATAATATCTAATTGTTATTACAAAACTGTTATATTTTACGAAGTCCCATAGACTTTACATGCTCATTAAATGACTTTCTAGTCATTGACTTAGTAAAAAAATCTGCAAGCATAGCTCGAGTAGGGATATACTTAAGAATCACCTTCTTCTTAGCAACAATATCTCTGATAAAGTTATACTTTATAGTAATATACTTGCCCTTGCTATGATATTTGAGATCCTTGAAAAAAGCTATAGCAGCTTGACTATCATAGTAGACAGTCACTGGACTCCCATTGTTTTCAGCAATTTTCAGATGCTTCAGGAACCTCTTTAACCAGACCGCTTCTTATACAGTCGCTGAACATGCCACATATTCAACTTCCATAGTTGATAAAGTCACACAGGCTTGTTTCTTGCTGTTCCAGGAGATGGCGCCACCATTCAACAAGAACGTGTAGCCTGATGTGGATTTTCTATCATCCAGGTCCCTAGCCCAATCTGCATCTGAATAGCCCTTCAGGCTCATATCTGATCCTTGATAACAGAGACTATAATCTATCGTCGCTTTCAAATATCTGAATATCCTTTTTACTATCTTCTAGTGTCTCGGTCCTAGGTTTGACTGGAAACGACTGACTAAGCTAACAACATAGCTGATATCGGGACGAGTACACAACATAGTGTACATTAAACTACCAACAACACTGGCATATGATTTTTTATTCATCTTGGCTATTTCATTAGGAGTTTGGGGACTCATACTCTTACTCAGAACAGTACCTTTCACAATAGGTGTCTGTTCACTGTTGCAATTAGACATGCCGAAGTGTTGTAACATCTTATTTATATAAGACTCTTGAGACAAACCCAAAAGTCTTTTAGATCGATCCCTGATGATCTTTACTCCTAAGATGTATTCGGCTTCTCCCATATCTATTGTGTCAAACTGTGATGAAAGCCACTTTTTGATTTTTATCACAAAACCTATGTCATTTCCTGCAATCAGCATATCATCAACATATAATGATAAAATGACATACTTTCCTTTGTCTTTCTTCAGGAAAACGCAATGATCCTCATTGATCATTTCGAACCCATAAGATAAAATCACTTCATTAAATCTTATGTTCCATTGTCTTGATGCTTGCTTTAGCTCATATATAGATTTCTTCAATCTACATACTTTATCTTCTTGGCCTTCAGCAACGAAACTTTCTGGTTGAACCATATATATTTTCTTATCAAGCTCACCGTTAAGAAAAGCGGTTTTTACATCCATTTGATGTAACTCCAAGTCATAATGCACCACTAAAGCCAAAATAACTCGGATCGACACAAACTTTACTATGAGAGAAAATGTCTCCTCAAAGTCAATACCCTCCAATTGGGTAAATCCTTTTGCAACCAAACGAACTTTGTATCGGTTAATCAATCCATCAACTTTTCTCTTTATTTTGAGAATCCATTTATTCCTAATAGCCCTTCGGCCAAGATGAAGATCGACTAACTCCCAAACATGATTCTTAATCATTGACTCCATTTCTTCAACCATCGCAACTTTCCATTTTTCTCTAGCTCTAGAGCCCAGAGCTTCCTTAACTGACTGAGGTTCCTCATCGTCAATAGGGAGTGTCATCATTGCCTCATTCTCAATATCAAACCTCTTCTTAGGTTTGATCTTACGAACACTTTTCCGTAAGTTGGGATGATTAGAAGTCACCCCGTGACTAGGCAAAGTACTCCCACTGGGTTGACTAGTTTCAGGTATCCCACTAGACACTTGTCCAGTTGACAATGACTCTTCCTCCTCAAATAGAGGAATTATCTTATCAACTTCACCTCTAGCTGGAAACTTGGTTTCGAGAAAAGTAGCATCTCTCGAATCCAATTCGGAGATTGTTCCATCTTATTGCTCACCTATGAAAACATAATCTTTTGAAGTATTAGAATATCTTATAAAGATACACTTCTTACCTCTAGGTCCTAGTTTTCCATACTTGTGAAAACTATCATGAACATATACAGTCGACCCCCAGAGTCTCAGATTTCCTAAATCTAGTTTTTTGCCTGTCCAACGTTCATATGGGGTAGATGGAACTGACTTTGAAGGCACTTTGTTAAGTATATAGGCTACAACTAGTAATGCATCTCCCCAATAGGAGATCGACAAATTAGTCTGCGCCATCATAGACCTAACCATTTCGAGAAGAGTCCTATTTCTTCTCTCAACAACCCCATTTTGCTATGGAGTTCCAGGGATCGTCAGTTGTCTCAGTATCATTACATACTGTCTTGAACATATCAGACAAATATTCTCTTCCACGGTCAGTGCGTAAAGTTTTAACCTTATGTTCCATTTGATTCTCAACTTCGTTCATATACTGAATGAATCAATCCAATGCTTTAGATTTGTGAGAAATCAAATACAGATGACCGAAACGAGAGAAATCATCAATAAATGTAATGAAATAGGAAACTCCATATCTAGCCTTCACATTCATTGGACCACAAATATCCGAATGAATCAATTGCAACGATGACTCTGCCCTAATAGCTTTATCGAATGGTTTCCTAATTACTTTTCCAGCAAGACAATTCTCACATTCAGACAAGCTAATCTTAGCTCGAGAGCCCAATAAGCCCTCTTTAGCTAACCGATTCATGCGATCTTGTCCTATATGTCCTAATCTAGCAAGCTAAATATCATCAGTTATTTCTGCATCACTAGTAAGAGCAATATTTGAAAAATAATTATCAATCGCACAATTGACATTTGGTTCCACATCAAGAACCATAAAACCATTCGTCAAAAAATCATAACCGATTGACACTGAGTCAATCTTGAGTTCAACACACCGGTTGTAAAAGTTTATACAATACCCTAAATCAAGAAGAAAAGTAACAGAAATAAGATTCCTACGAATCTCAGGAGCATACAAGACATCATGTAGAAACAAAGTTCTTCCACCCCGAAGGTTAAGTTTGCAAGTGCCGATTCCTTTGACTTTGACTCTTGCATTGTTTCCTACATATATCCATTTGTTGCCAGCTGGTACCCACGGTATTCCACATATGTAACTCGCTCCCGAACTACATGGTTGATTGCTCCCGAATCTATAATCCACAAAGGATAAGAATCAGCCAACAACATAGAACTAGAAACAAAATGCACAGAAGACAGACTAGAAGTTACCTTTCTCGGCTCGGTACACTCCCGAGCGTAGTGACCCTTTTTGTCACAATTAAAGCAAGTCACCTTGCTTTTAGGTTTCTTCCTTGTTTTCTTGTTCTTCTTCTTCTTAATTGGGCCTATCCAACCTGCAGCAGCAACTTCTTCCTTCTTTCCCTTCCCTTTTTTGAACCATCTTCTTTTCTTGGATCCAGATGATCCAGCAGAATCGGCAGCCAAATAATCTTGGCCAGAAATCCTCGCGGATTCTACTCTCTCCTCCTCTAGTTCAACATGGTGCGAGACATCAGCGAAAGTCTTAATACTTTCACTGTGAGTAAGGGTCTGCTTCATGGTCTTCCAAAAATCTGGAAGGGATCGAATAACTGTCTGAACCTGTTGTTCGTCTGTCATCTCGTGACCAACAATTTTAAGCTCCCGAATCATATTCGACATCTCCCTAAGATGTTGAACCATAGTAACATTCGGACGCTTCTTGTAGATATCGAACTTGATCGTCAGTTGTCGAAGCTTACTTAGGCTAACTCCACTGTACTTATCCTTAAGGGCCACCCAGACAATATGAGCCGAAGTATACGACTCATACTCAAATGTTAGGTCATCCACCATTGAACTGATTAATATGCCCTTAGCAGTGGAGTCCTTTTTCTTCCATGCCTTATAGGCATCAAGATCTCGTCTGTTTTGTGCAGAGGGACCATCTATAGGTTCTACTAAGACCTGATTTACAACCTCTAGAACTTCCTGTTCCTCTAGGACATATTGTATCTTGAGGTGTCATATTTTGTAGTTATCCCCATTCAATTTCTCACTCTTATTGAGTTCAGCTATGATGTTTTTGGTTGTCATAACCTAACATAAATAAACATATTATTTAGTTATTCAGTGTATGCTTTTATGTATGTAATCTATAAATTGACTCAATGTAAATTCGATTTGGTTTATAAAATCAAGTGACAATCAAATTCTCACTCATCATTTGTATGTGTCAATCCAATCGACTTTGATCAATTATATTACATACATCCCATCTTAACATGATATTATTAAATGAACATATCATTTAAATTGTAATCATTATGAACAAATCAAAGAGTAAATAAATATCATGCATCATGTAGAGTTAACATCATAAAATGAATATTTCATTAATTAAACTTGTTGTACATTGTTAACAGATAACAAGACTACTAAGAATGTTACACATAACATTCTTCCTACTCATAACTGACAAATAAAAAAAAACAACTAACAAACTAGATAGATAATCATTACTCCCACTAGGACAAACACTAGCGCAGTAACGATCCAAACATGCCCAATCTTCTTGGGCTGAATGATGTGTTGTTTTCCGCAAGTGCACGGTTGTCGTCAAGTAATAAAAATATCGATCCCACAGGGATTGGAACAATTACCGAATGATCGTGATACCAAGTTATCTAGTAAATCAATGTATGGTTTAAGCTAAGAAACTGAGCAGTCAATAACAACGAATGAGAAGAACGAGCTAAAAGTCGATAGTTGAGGAGAATCTCAGGATATGGGTTTCACCACGTCGATGATTTATAAGGTGATTTGATTCTTTCCTACCCCTATTAGAGTTTGTTTTGATGGAACCTATCCTAAGGTAAATCAACGGCCCCTTTCGAGGTCTACGCTGACTGTACCTATCAAATTCAATTTACCTGTCACGATGTTCGAGCATAGGGGATCATAATCAGCTAAGGGGACCTGTCACGAGACCCCCGCAAACCTCCCTATTCTTACCTCTGTCACTAGGTAGAAACTGGATTTGATAGATCCATTAAGTCCATAAGAGTTCCTCTAGAGTCAAATTTCCTTTTTCACTAGAGTTTGCACACGGGACCATAATCACTAAGGGGACTCACGAGACCCCGAAGCCCTCGAGAGATACGCTACCGCTACTTGACAGAGTTTATCCCTAGTTGGTTCGGGGTTTCGGAACTTGGGTTCACTGTTAGGTACTTCCTTAGCTCCTTAGGTTTGTCAATAAGAATCCAACGAAACCAAATCAACACAAACAATAATTTAAGTAGTATAGATTATATCATCATCAGAATCGTCCAAAGGGCTACTCCCATCCTAAGATTACAGGACACTACTCCATAGTCCGACAAGAGTTGCTAGAGAAAGAAAATACAATATCTTGGATGCCATCTGCGCTCCTCCGCCACTCCTTCTCTTTGCTTCCTCTGTTTCCATCCTTCCGCCTTCTCTCCTCCTTTTAACCATCCGCCGCCCCCTTTTAGGTTAGAATATCTTCTCTTTATAGCCTTGCCTCCTCTTCAATTTAAGGCAATAGATTCCCACGAAGATCCCGATTGCTCGAAAAGGAAGGTTGAATCAGCCAACACGCCCATGCCACATGAGGGCACCTGCTGTCGCGGGTTTCCTACAACGGTTTGAAGGGCGTGTGGGCTGCGATAGGGCGTGTTGGTCAGCCGGAATCAAAGACGGGCGCGTGTTGTGGTCGCATAGGGCGTGTTGGTCGCTTTGGAATCACCAGACGGGCGTGTTGCTTTTGAACTCAGCGTGTTGTCCGTGGCTCTGACACAGCGTGTCGATTCCGAGCACGCTGTGTGTTGTTTTGATACGCCTTCTTCTTCGCCTCTGTTAACACAAAACACCGACAGTTGAGTCTCTTCCTCCAAAATATGCTAATCATGATAAAATACATATCTAGGATATGAAATGAGATAAAATGCACATATATAAAGTAGTGAAAACATAGCATGATTCACCCACATCAAAATCCCTAGTCTTAAACTTTTGCTTGTCCTCAAGCAAAGACAACTCGAAAGACAACTTATTTGTGGAAATACTAAGCATCATCTAGGGGTATACACCGATCTTAATCTTTTCAAATCATTCCTAGTTGCCAAGTTCGAAAGATCCCTATATAGTGCACGTGAAATGGTGGACTAAAGTCATTGGACACCAACTGACTTGACATCCCTTCTATCGTAGAATATTCTTATTTCGGCATAGAGGCACTTACCGCCTTTAATGCATGGATCATTCTTACCTATCATCAAAAGGTCTCAAAGGAGCACTTTCCAAGAAGAGAGAAGGTAAGGAATTACAGAGCATTTCCCAAGAACTAGTTAGTCTCAAAGGGGCACCTTTAGGTGTTTTCCCAAGAACTACTTGGTCTCAAAGGGTGCTTGAAAACAATTCCTATACGCCTTTTTTTTTTTTTTTTTTTTACTTCTAGTGAAAGTGTTTCTCCAAAGAACCAAGTTGTAAGTAAGTCTCCAATGGAAAATCGAGTACTGTCGATATGGGGATTTAAATCTTTTCATTGGATACCTCGGACCTATAGACCGTGTTCAAGTGAAATAGGGTTCTTATCAAATAGGCAAAAGGAATTTCATGATCCGACCAATATTCAAATTGTATTACTTGGATGATATATAAAAAAAATTGCAATCATATGAGATATGAAAAGATGCAAATAAAATAAAATAGCAATAACCAAAAAGATCTAAGTAGAAACGCATAAGCAAGAAAGGATGTGCATCAAAACTCACAAAATAGTTGAAGGTGGTCAATGGTCATCGCTTCGCTACTAGCATCCTCCTCGCCCACCTACGTCGCCGCTCGTAAAACTCCCTGACTCTTGTGAAATCTATCATTATCTTCCCTCCAGCGGACTCATGAAAAATTCATCGCCTCTCTGTAAAAATCAGCACTATCCAAATCTTTGGTCACCATGCGATGGTGCTCCTCGTAGCTTTGGGCATACCGATCCCACACACCAATGTGCGAGGTATGCTCGACCCTAAATGCTTCAATGATGATCGGAATCTGAAAATCAAAAGAAGAGTACCTGCAGAAACATTGTCGAGGGAAACCGTGGGGTTAGTCGAATGTGATGGCTCGGGGCTATGTGAGATGGCTCCCAGCAGGGGGTGATGGAGCATGGGCGTGGGGTAGGAAAGGGTTCCCGAACATCTCTAAAAAGCCAATTGATGAATTACGCATACCATCCGCCAGGTTCGGAAGAGGATTTTAATTCCATTTCTTAACACCAAACGATATCCTCGTCACATGCCTCAATCATCTTCATATTTATACAAGCATCCAAATCCAATCTAGGGCTAGCAGGACAATATTCAAGGTCATCCAAATCACATCCTAAGGCTACAAGAATCCTAGTGATAATACCCCTATGACTATGACTCGGATGGGCTATTACTAACCTTAACTAAATGCCTAACCATATGGGCTCTGAATCAATCTTAACTTCATTTAGCATGGCCCATAGAAATTGTAACTCACTGCCTAGCCACCTGCACTATCATATCTCCCCGAGATTGTATTAGCCATGAATCTAAGGAGATAACGGAAAGTAGGATTAGGGATGTTAAATGATTTAGATCTAGATGCATCGTAAGGGCGAGGGTCATCAAATTAATCTCCAAAATTGATGATCAATAAAATGTCTATGAATTTGCCTCTCCTCCGCTAGGAAAATCAAATATCATATTAAAATCACTCAGAGAAAGGGTAAATTCATGGTTCATTAATCTAAATTTTATTTTTCCTTCCTCACAATCTTTCTCAGATTTCAAATGGACAGGAGCTAAGGAATTCAAGAGTGATACTAGGGTAAGTAAGGTGATGGTGTGTGATAAACTCGTCCACCTATCCTATTTGTTAACCAAGTTATGTCATCTCTAACCCTAAGGTGGTCAACGTAGAAGTCTATAGTTCTCGTAGATACTAACTTCCTCTTTCAAGCTTCATCAATTTAGTCTTCATAATATCATCCCTAAAAACAATTCCATAAGGATGGCTAGAGGTCGGAGGAGGTCTGCTTACCCAAATCCCGAGCTTTTCTTTTCCCCTTGTCCTTTGTCAGAGGAAGAAGCTCCTCCTCTTGTCTTCACTCGCTTGCTCATGGCGTTGAATGGAGAGAGACAATGAGTTTGCTCCTCGCCGCTTGAGAGGGAGACCGTGGCACGCCAACCTTGTATCGCGAGTGGAAGATTAGGGCGTGCTCGGGCTGGTTTTAGAGGGTTATCCGCAGCATAGGCGTGTCGGGCTTGTTCTTACGCAAATACCCGACCCGTTTAGGTGCGACATGGGCGTGTTCCGTCCCTCCCTAGGCGTGTCGCAGTCCGGCCCAGGCGTGCCTAGTGTTGAGAAGTGTGCGACACGGGCGTGCTAGTCAGCACGCCCTGCCTATGTTGTCTTCGGGTACCAACAACACGCCTGTGTCGTTCGGCATAGGAGGGTCGTGTCAATTTGGCACGCAGTGGCACGTTTATCACGTCGTGTCCTGTAAACCTGAAAAAAATGTAAAACTCAAAATCAAATAAAATAAAATAAAATAACTAAAAAATGAAAATAGCTTGGGTTGCCTCCCAAGAAGCGCTTGTTTAGCTTGACCCTCGATTTATCCTAGTTTTGGGGATATGGCTCGAGGAGTGTGCTCTGCCCCTCTTCCTCCTCAACCAGCTCTGTGGTGTTAGGTTGTGATCGGAAATCTCCAGCTCTTTATCCTCAAAATCCCCTTCGAGCTTATTAAGATAAGTTTGTTCTGATGCTCCTTCTAGTGCTATTGACTGGAAACTATCAATCCTACAACAAACATCAAAAATAGAACATTTGTATGACTTTTGAAAGGTCAATTCAATTTTGTCGTTTCCAAATGCAAGTGAGAGTTTGTGGTTCTTGACATCTATCATTGCCCTGCAGTAGCCAAGAAAGGTCTCCCCAAAATGAGTGGAATGCATGGGTCTTCATCCATGTCAAGCACTACAAAATCGGCAGGAATAATAAAATTTCCCACCTGCACTGGTACATCTTCTAATATTCCCAAAGGATATCTAATTGAGCGATCGGCTAACTGCAAGGCCATAGTAGTTAGTTTCATTTCTCCCAAATACAATTTATTGCATATGGAAAGAGGTATCGATTGACAGCACCCAAATCGCAAAAAGCCTTATCAAAATTTGAGTCATTAATTATGCAAGGTATAGAAAAGCTACCTGGATCATTTAGTTTGGGAGGTACCATGTTCTTAATTAAGGCACTGCACTCCTCAGTAAGAGCCACTGTTACATGCTCCTCGACTTTTCTTTTATTGGTTAAGATGTCCTTCAAGAACTTAGAGTATGTAGGCATTTGTTGAAGAGCTTCTATAAAAGGTATATTGATATATAGCTTCCTAATTACCTCAAGGAACTTACCAAATTGTTCATCCAATTTTTCCTTAATCACCTTTGAGGGAGCAGGATAGGGGCTTATATGTTCTTGGTTCCCTATTCGACATGCTCGTGTTGTTTGGCACACGGCGTGTCGTCTGGCCGGAATGACCCGACACGGTGTGTCGGTGACACGCACTCGTGGGCCTCGTGTTGCTCAACAACACGCCTGGGTCGTGTGTTGGTTCAACACAGCGTCCTTATCATCTTCCAACTCCGACACGCCGCGTCGAGGTCGCTTGTTTAGCTCTGTCTCCTTCTAAAATCCTTCCACTTCTCGGACTTATAGAATTACAATGCTTTGGGTTTACTCAATTTCGGAAATCTGGGCGTCCTTGATCTTGATGGCGAAATGGGCAATTTGGGAAATTTGATTTTCCAAAGATTCTTGTGTGATTAGTCAAATTATCAACCTTGCTTCCCAACTGCTTGATTGCCTCGGTATTATTTTGATGTTGCCTATTTGATTCTACAACATGCTGCTTAAATTCATCATTTATCTTCCCCTGACATGTGATAAAATTTTCCATCATCTTTTCTAAGCTCGGGGTCCCGCCGAAATCCCGAAGGTGCTCCAAAGTTGTTCTGTCCAGAAGAATTTTGATGGGCTCTATACGAAAAGTTGGGATGATTTCTCCAACCGGGATTGTACGTGTTTGAGTAAGGGTTGCCACCATTAGGCTTCTGATTAAAATTATTCAACGCATCAACTTGCTCAATCCCAGCTTCCGATGATGGTGCGTGTAGGATTTGACAGTTCATCGCTACGTGTCCTGTTACACCACAGATCTCGCAAGTGACATTAGATGAGTTTACGGCTGATACATTAAAATGTTCGAGCTTTTGAGTTAATGCATCGACTTTTGCACTGAGTAGATCAATGGTACTTACCTCAAACTTACCTGGCATTTTAGTTTGATATCCTCGTTCTATAGCCCATTGGTGAGAATTCATTGCCACATTCTCGATGATCTCAAAAGCTTCATCCAATGTTTTGTTCATAAGAGCTCCTCCTGCAGCAGAATCAAGAGAAACCTTAGTAGCATACGAGATTCCATTGTAGAAAGTATGCACAATGAGCCACTTCTCCAGCCCATGATGAGGGCATTGTTGTAGTAATCCCTTAAATCTGTCCCAGGCTTCAAATAATGTTTCTCCATCCTTTTGCGCAAAATTAGTGATTTGATGGCGAAGACTTGCAGTTTTGCTGGGTGGAAAATACTTGTCTAAAAATCTTTGCTCCAGTTGATCCCAGGTAGTTATACAATCATTTGGAAGAGAGTGTAGCCAAGCTCGCTTTGTCCATGAATGAGAAAGGAAACAAGCGCAATCTAATAGCATCTCACGAGGCTCCATTCAGTTTCAAAGTCTCGCAAAATTCCAAAAATACTTCCAAGTGCAGATTTGGATCTTCAGTAGGTGCTCCTCCGAATTGATGCTGTTGGACCATAGATAGTAGCGCTGGTTTTAATTCGAAATTGTTTGCTTCAATAGGGGGTCTTCTAATACTCGATCTCAATCCTTGTACTAGGTCTTTGCATAATCCCTTAAAGGTTTATTTTAGTTCCGTCACCATGTCGGAGGTCGATTGTTTTCCGAGGTTCGAAATCGTCTTTCTAGCAAGGAAAGTTCTCTCTATCTCGATCAATATCGAGAATTTCCCTATTAAGTCTGTGCATGCAACAACAAGAGAGGCTCCCAAAACAAGAATTCAGAATAGATACAAAAGAAAAATAGGAACAATCAATATTCAGAACAAGAATTTAGAATAGAAATCTAGATTAACTAAATCACGCTCAATTCAATATTGAGTGCCAATCCCCGGCAACGGCGCCAAAAACTTGATGTGTTGTTTTCCGCAAGTGCACGGTTGTCGTCAAGTAATAAAAATATCGATCCCACAGAGTTGGAACAATTACGAATGATCGTGATACCAAGTTATCTAGTAAATCAATGTATGGTTTAAGCTAAGAAACCGAGCAATAATAACAACGAATGAGAAGAACGAGCTAAAAGTCGATAGTTGAGGAGAATCTCAGGATATGGGTTTCACCACGTCGATGATTTATAAGGTGATTTGATTCTTTCCTACCCCTATTAGAGTTTGTTTTGATGGAACCTATCCTAAGGTAAATCAACGGCCCCTTTCGAGGTCTCACTGTTGTATCTATCAAATTCAATTTACTGTCACGATGTTCTGTTCGAGCATAGGGGATCATAATCAGCTAAGGGGACCTGTCACGAGACCCCCGCAAACCTCCCTATTCTTACCTCTGTCACTAGGTAGAAACTGGATTTGATAGATCCATTAAGTCCATAAGAGTTCCTCTAGAGTCAAATTTCCTTTTTTCACGGTAGGTTTGCACACGGGACCATAATCAGCTAAGGGGACCTGTCACGAGACCCCGCAAGCCTCGTGAGATACGCTACCGCTACTTGACGGGAGTTTATCCTAGTTGGTTGGGGTTTGGGAACTTGGGTTCACTGTTAGGTACTTCCCTTAGCTCCTTAGGTTTGTCAATAAGAATCCAACGAAACCAAATCAACACAAACAATAATTTAAGTAGTATAGATTATATCATCATCGTAAATCGCCAAAGGGCTACTCCCCATCCTAAGATTACGTGACACTACTCCATAGTCGACAAGAGTTGCTAGAGAAAGAAAATACAATCTTGGATGCCATCTGCGTTCCTCCGCCGACTCCTTCTCTTTGCTTCCTCTGTTGTGATCCCTTTGCCGTCCTTCTCTCCTCCTTTTAACCATCCGCCGTCCCCCTTTTAGGGTTAGAATATCTTCTCTTTTATAGCCTTGCCTCCTCTTCAATTTAAGGCAATAGATTCCCACGAAGATCCTGATTGCTCGCAGAAAAGGAAGGCTGATATCAGGCCAACACGCGCCCATGCCATGAGGGCACCTGCGTGTCGGGTTTCCTAGCAGTTTGAATCCAGCGTGTCGTGTGCATAGGCGTGTTGGTGCGGAATCACCGACGGGCGTGTTGTGGTGCATAGGGCGTGTTGGTCTTTGGAATCACCGGCACGGGCGTGTTGCTCTTTGAACTCAGGCGTGTTGTCCGCTGGCTCTCATGACACAGGCGTGTCGATTCCGAGCACGCCTGTGTTGTTTTGATACGCCCTTCTTCTTCGCCCTGTTAACACAAAAACACCCTGACAGCAGTCTCTTCCTCCAAAATATGCTAATCATGATAAAATACATATCTAGGATATGAAATGAGATAAAATGCACATATATAAAGTAGTGAAAACATAGCATGATTCACCCACATCACTGAACTAGGACATCACCCGCTGAGATGCTCTCAAGATGATCTCAGGACGCAGAATCTTCTGAAGGACACTTTTGAAGCGATCCAAAAGGAAAAACCTCTTCAGGGTCCTCTTCCGAATCTTCCTATGGATCTTCACAGTGCACCTCACAATCCTCGTAGTGAAGCAGCTCAACGCATAACTGGGTATATGGGATGCAACTACAACAAAAACACCACAAAGACAACGGTTTTTAGAGAAACCGTTGTGATTTTGATAAACAACAACGGTTTTTGACAAAACCATTGTCTTTGAGCGTCCATATAACACAAAAGACAACGGTTTAACACTATCCGTTGTCGTTGAGTGTAGTTTTTTTAATTAACAACACAATTTACAATGGTTTTTCAAAACTGTTGTAAATTATTAATTTTTATTTTTATTTTAACAATAGTTGGGACAACGGTGCAACGAACTGTTGTCAATGAGAAGATTTTCATAACGTTTGGTACAATGATAAAACGTCGTTGTTGTTGTAATACTAATACAACGATTATAAACTGTATATATATACGATCGATTCCCTTCCTCGTTCAGCAGGTTCTCACGACATTACTTACCCTCGGGCCATTCGGTATTTTAGGTATACAATATTTTCTAATTTTGATAGTTTATATCGATCATTTTTCATGGAATATTGGTTTCAATTCAATTGTTATTAGTATTAGCAACTTATTTAGATTAACATCTCTGCTTACACTACAACAAAAAAACAAAATACACAACACTTAAAAGACATCGCTTTTTATGAAAAGCATTGTTGTTTTTAGTTTAACAACGCTTTTAGTGTAAAATGTTGTTTTTTAAGTGTTGTGTTATCATAGACAATGTTTTTTATAAAACCGTTGTGTATTAGTATTTTTTTTATCAAAGACAATGATTTTTAAATAACGTTGTCTTTGACCTTTTTTTTTAAGTAGTAAAAGACAATATTTTTTAAGAAGCGTTGTATATGAGCGTATTTTTTTTAGTATATATGACAACATTTTTAGAAAAGTATTGTCTTTAAAAAAAATTCATAGACAATGCTTCTTTAAAAAAAACTTTTTTGTGGAAAACGTTGTATTTTATAAAAAAAAATTTAAAAATAATTTTATCACACACACTTGCAAAAGAAAAGTCCAATTTTTATCGAAAAAAAAATAAAAGAAAAACTTCAATTTTATTTTATATAAGTGTGTGTGTAATCTAAGGTTATTAACCTAAGTTTAAATAGGAAAACTATTTGCTCTCTCATTTCTCACGATGCCGCCCAAAACTCCGATCCCTTTTTCTAGTTTCCTTCGTCGTCGTGCTCGATAGCCGCCCACATCGGCGATCTCTCCCCAGGCCGTCGTTCCTTTCTTCCTGCGACCTAATCACCGACAACCATTCCTTCTTCCTCTGTCGTTAGCTCTCGCGCCACCACCTCCTTGCTGCACTCCGTCGATCCAGACAGCAGCGAGCATCGATGCCCTATTCCTTCCATGTACTGTCATTGTCTCTTGCTCGTGCATTGCCGCAGCCGTGCATGCGACGCTGCTAATCCCCCCTTCGATCATCGCCCTTCTGTGATGGTCACTTGGCGGTGAGCAAATCCTTTGCCACCGATCTATGATCCGACGCTGAGCCACCATTTGCCAACCATTGCTTCGGCATTTGTCGCCAAGGCCAAGGAGGAGCCTAGTCCTTACTGTGAGTATACAGATCCATCGACGCCTGTTTTCATCTATTGTCACCATTCACTCGCTCGCCTATGCTACCATTCTCGGTGCCCAGGTCGTTGTTGCTGCTCTGGTGTGCGACAACCATCATCCTTTTAGCACAAGCCCTAGCTCAGCCACACCATCACTGTCAGATCTTTGCCGCCGAGGGCAGTAGCTCTGTTGTTGCAGTGGGAAGATGTTGTCACCCCAAGAATGATCCACTGGTTGCTGGTTTCTTGTATCCTCACGCATCAACCATTTGTATTTCCTATAGTCTATGAGCCACATTTAATTATCTTTTGTTTTCTATAAGAGAGGTTAAATTAAGCAGATCTAGTATTTTGATATGAATCATAACTCTCTAACTCGTATACTTCATCCCGAGTATGCTTAAGTGCTACATCTATAATATGAAAGGGAAAATGTAGCAGCTCTACTTATTGGAAGTTGCAACAAATTTTCCATCTTTAGCTTCAGCGACATGAATTTCACTTTTCTATCCATACAACTAAGCTTTTCCCTTTTATTATTTTTTTAGTTATTGAAAATTTATCTAGCTAAAATGATATCTCAGTCGGATAATGCAGATGTATTTTTCATAATACTATTAGAAACTTCGATGATGGATTCCCAAATCTTTTCACCAGCAATGTACATGATATTAGAGGACAACATATTGCTTTCCTAGCCTCTTTCAACTCACCAGGAGTCATTTTTTATCAGATGTTTGCAATGTTTTGCTTTACCTAAATTATTTGTCGCTTCTTTCCCCTTGGTACTACCATTCTTTCCAACTATAGCTCTTTTGAATGTGTGGAAGATAAAGGAGATGTTGCTACTGCATTTACAATGGCATGGATATTATCGATCATTCCTAAATCCAAAGGTGGTCCAACTAGTATTGTCATTTATGATATACATGCTTTGTAGGTTTGACAAAGTTGTGTCAAGTTTATGTGACTCTTTTGCTAATTAAGCAAATAGCTGCAAAATTAAATAACTTCACATCTATTTGGTAGCATTAGCAATGTGCAAAAGGTTGTCCAAGCAAAAAAAGGAAGCATGATTTTGACCTTAGCTATGGTAATTCATATGGTTCTAAATCTTCATAAATGTAAATGAATGCTTGATGAACTCGCTTTTTGTGGGTTGAATAATGTGGTTTCTTTTATTGGTAGCTATTTCCTTTTGGCGTACTCATGGCTGGAGTTCTTATCTAGTTTGTATACGGTAGTACTTAGTTGATGTTTTATGACATATAGTTTGTGTGTGTCATGATACCACTATTATGATCGCAGGTCATATTTACCACCTTCCAACATTATGCGTAATTACCCTCATTTGCTTGTAACTGGAATTGGATTTGCATTCGGATTTCTAGTAGTAAGCATACTAATAATTTGCAGGCTTTGAACATATTAGTTGTAATTGTATGCATGTGGCTTTTGTTTCCTAGGAGTTGATTGTTATGACATTAATATCAGTGTGATTATGTCTCAATCATTATTTTCGTCATATATGTTGTAAAAAATTTTGCTACAATTTGGAAACTAATATCGTTATCTTGACAGGGAAGAATGATCCTTGCTCACCTCTGCGACGAACCAAAAGGTTTAAAAACTGGAATGTGCATGGTATCTACTTATTCTGCCTTGCTTTTTTGCAGATTTTATAGATCTCGCACCTGTGCACCTCTGAAATTGTCACCATTGTATTTTCGTTAACTTTGACAAATTTTTTGTTGATAACGAAGGAAAGTACTATAAGTTATCCCATAATTGTTAACTTAGTTTTCTCTCTCTTAACCGTCCCTGCTGCTTCTTCCTCTTACCATAGCAAATACTCTCACTGCCAAACTCAATGATGGGTATGTATATACTTTAGGACCTCTAAATTTTCAAAATTTGATCTGCAGAGCCAATTGGATTTCTTTTTTAGCTAGTTTCCTGCATTGGATTCTCATGGTACGTTCATTTAATCGTACAAGGAGATTATATATTTATTGGATTCTTTAAGTCATCGTATTCGCGATGAAGATTGGAAATATATAATGGAAATGTGAGTTCATATTTTTAGGTCATCGCATTCGCGATGAAGATTGTGACAAAACTTGGGTTGATGATGTTTTACCTTAGTGTGACAATTATATTTATTTTTAAATCTTACATCAATGTTTTGGTTTGTCTTTGTGTCACCTTGTGTTACTTTGGCCTCAAACTCTTTATTTATTTGTCACTCATCCTTCCTAGAGGTTTGCTATATCTTATGAGACTTGCAGGCATGAGCTAGGCAACATTCCAGCAGCCTTGCATTAGAGAAGGTTGCAGCTTCTCTTGAATTACCCTGCAAATATCAAAGCTTTGGTTGTTTGGGTATCTTTCCATACTATTGTAAATTGAAACATGAATCACGTTGACTTGATTGTTGTTTATTTATTCAGCAACATTAACTATAGTTTAATTAGGTTTCTACATTTATGGGAAATTATGAGTCACAACTTATAAATTAGCCAAGTCACCTGTAAATGTCCATCACTATTATTTTTGCAAATCTCTGCATAACTACGATAATTTTTTTCATCACAGGTTCCCCTTCAATCGAATGGAGCTCAATGCGGTTATTTCATTTTGTGATATATGAGAGATATAATTAAAAGCGCCGCATCCATTGACAAACCTTTCCTACAGTCAATAGTAATATTAGACATATTTTTAAAATTTCTTATTGATACATATTTGTAAAATGATTTGTGCAATTAATTATCACATAGTACTAGAGTGTTTACATTTTCATTCATTTATTCATTCAAAACTGCTGTGATAAATTCATGAAAGGAAATTGATGAAGTACGTTCGGAGTGGGCTGAATGCATACAAGATCACATATCTAATAATTAAGAAATTCAAGTGTAGATATCTCTTTTGGTTAGATGTGGTAATCTATAAGTGTTTTGGTTATTATGCATAATACTTGTGGTGCAGTACTAAGCATATGATGTATAATTTTGCTATAGTACTTTTTTATATATGTTTTTAAGAGTGATCATTTAAAATGGGATGATGTGACCTTGTACTTTACATTGCTACAAGTGCGAGTGTATATGTGTTTTCTATAGTTCTTTTTGATGTTGTTGTATGATTTATATTAAAAACACAATACTATAAATCGATAACGGTTTATTATTCTCTAGAGTAACCATTGATAAATGACAATGGTTAATAATCGTTGTCTATAACTCAAAAAAGTTGAGAAAAATAGGATGCTCGAAGACAATGGTTATAATCCGTTGTAATTTTAGTTGAAAGGCAACGGTGAAAAACCGTTGTCTATGATCTAAAAAATTCGTTGTAAATCAGCCCGTTGTGAAAAGTGGATCGCTCAAAGACAACGGTTAAAAATCATTGTCTTTTCCTTAAATCGACAACGGTTTTTAACCGTTGTCTATGCCCACACCACTTTTCACAACGGGTCGATTTACCATGGATTTTTTGGATCATAGACAACGGTTTTTCACCGTTGTCTATTCAAATTTTTGTTGTAGTGCGCGCCCCTTATAGCGCCCCCAAATCTGATGCGCTATGTCACTAAGGTGTTGTGGCAGCGAGTGGACCAGAGCTCAGATCCTATAATTCTCCAGAATAGAAAACTCCTGCATCTTGAGTCTCCAGAATAGTCTATCCAATCTCCCTGTGTGTCACTCGACCCCATGTGCCGAGTCATACTCTATCCCCTGGATAGCCTCCCTCAGCCGGTTACGCAACACATCGCGTCTGGTCATCGTGGTAATCATCCGTACTATCTGGAAAAAAAATTGAAATTAATTAAGTCAGTACAAAACTGACAAACCAGTACACATACCGACTTAATTCAATTTATATTTTGGCATAGAACGAACACATTCAATCAAGGATTAATCTCCTTGATTTTATGGAGAATAGTCGACTGATACGCTTAGACCAGTCGACTGATATATTTACTAGTCAACTATCATCTAAGTCCAATCAATCTAAACTATTTTGACATGACCATTAATGCGAAAATTAAACACCTTCATTTCTCTCCAAATACCCCAGGCACTTGAGTGACATGAACGGTTGTTTATTTTCACATTGTCCCTAGCCATCAACTCTAGTTCTTTTTGACCTATCTATAAGTTGTTTTATCCGAGTTCTAGTTGTTCCAAATAACTACTCGTGTTATGAGCCAAGTTGACCAAAATTAACTTTGTCAACCAATGTTGACTAATAGTAAAACTAGCCCTCTGGTCGAGCTCTTACTGTGGACCCCAACCACTTTTAGTGCTTCTTTCTCTAGACTTCTATATTTCCAGCCTGAGTCCAAGGAAATCCCAAGCCCTATATGGAAATCCCGAGCACTTGTAATGCTAGCCGACTACTTTTAAATGTTGGTCGAGTACTCTTTGCTCTGGCCGAATATTTAGTCTACTAGCAGAGCACTAAAATTAGAAATCCCGACCTGTTTTTCAAAAAACCAAACTCCTTTCTGGAATTTCAGACTGCTCAATAAATTCCAAACCGTTTGAATACAATTTCGCACGGCTTCGAATTCCAAACCGTTTGCTAAAATTCCGCACGGCTCAATAATTTCAGATCGGCTTTTGAAATTCGCGGCGCTCCGCGAATCGCTTCAATCCGTAATCCGCATCGGCTTCCAGACTTGGCTACCGCTTTTCGCACTCAGCGGCACGCCATTTTCTGCAGGCGCTAACGGAACCGCTTCGCCGGATCGATTTCCGCATCGGGCCATTTCCTAGACCGATCCGACGCCCGCATAGTCCTGCATCGCTCGACGCCTAGACCGGGCCCGCATACCCGAATCCGCACGGCCCCGACGCCCGCATCAGCTGACATCGTCCTATTTCAGGCGCGGCTTATGTGAACTTCTACCGGATCGATTTCCGACGGCCATTTCCCGCATCGGTCGTTCGATGTCCGCATCACCCCAGATCGCTGACGCCCAGATCGGCCTCGCATCTGTCAAATCCAGACGGCTCGATGTCCGCATCACCCGAGATCGTTCAGATATTCGCATCGGCTCGCATCACCAAATTCGCACTAGTTTGAACCGCCCGAAGCATCGAATCGCTTCAGCTTCAAACCGCCAGATCGGCTCGACATCGCCCGAGAAGTGTCAGAACCTTCTCGAGTAGTTCTTGGAAAAAGCACTTCTGTCTGAGGCGATTTTCCTTTCTTCGCCCAAAGCAGTTTGGTTCGCCAGGGCGGTTTTCTTTTCTTCGCCCAGAGCAGTTTGGGTAGTTTACTGTTCATCTTCTTCGCGACTTCTTTTTCGCGATGAACAGTAAATTTGCAGAAATTTTTTTTTGAAAAACTCGAATAGATGCTTACCAACTTGGGCTCTGATACCATTGTTGGTAGATTATCGCATCTCTTCGAGTTAATCTAAATAAAATAAACGAAAGAAATGAAAATGTGAAACTGTAAAGATACTTACAGTGATTTGTCATAAATTTTCTCGCTTCCTGGTGCTGTTTTGGATGACGTTTCTGCTTGCGATCTGAGGATCGATCACACCGGAAAGAACCTCCTTCTCCACGAGACAAAATCCGATAACGCCTTGGTGTTCACTCTAATCTACCGACAACACTTCGTTCTCTCTTCTAGCAGCACTTCGGCATCTCCTATCTCAGCACTCTCGAACCCTAGGTTCATGGATGCATCTTCCCTCTTATAGGCATTTGGATGCAACGAAGCCGTGGAGTTGTGCAGTAACTCTCTCCCCATCTTACAAGTACAAAAATTAAGTAGGGAAGGAGTAACGAATAATTACCTTGCATTTTTTTCTTTCTAAAATTTATTTTAGGTTTAGTTATTATTCAATTCACATGCTTGAGATTGCTTTTAAAGACCAAAAATAATTCATATGAATACTTATGTATGTCATTTGAATTAATATATATATATATATATATATATATATATATATATATATATATATATATATATATATATATATATATATATCTTCTCCTGCGCGATCGATTCGTCCGTGCCCATCCACGCCACGTGCATTGCCGTTGTCGTCGCCGCGCTGTCCGATCACCATCGGCCACCGGACCGAGCGTGATCGACGTGCGACTCGTCGACGGTCCGACGGGGATCGGATTCCGTTCGGAATCCGATGCAAATCAGCCGGAAACGACCGATTCACGCGGCCGAAATCCGGCGCTGGACAGACCAGCAGCCGTTGTCGATCCATCCAGTATACTCGGTCGGCCGAGATTCGGCCGCCAGAATCGAGCGACCGACTTCGGCCGCGATCGGGCCGGATTCCGGTGCCGTGCGATCGAATCCAGCCACGGACAGATCGGTCGCTACCGTCCGATCCGTCACCGGATTCCGGTACGCACGGCCGAATCGACTCGATCGCGATCGCGACGATAGCGGTCAGCGCATCGCCCACGTGGAACCGATCGCTTCCGATCGGTTTAGATCGGATTTCGACCGCTTAATCGGAATCCAATCCCGTCGGACCGATGAGTCCGATCGCGCCTCTCTCTATATATATAGTATATTTTGATGATATGAATATTTTATTAAAGATGAAGATCAAATTGTGACGACCCAATAAATTAACGACGGGATGAAGCTAAGATCGTCTCCACAGGGATGACATAGTGATTAAGGTATGATGTTGTTTGTAAAAGTGATATAGATCGATTCCGAAGAAGATTTAAAGTCTTTTTCTAGATTCAAATGATTCTATATGTCTTAACTACCATGTCAAAATCCATAAGATCTTTCATGATTTATCTCTCTCACAATGATCGTAAGACAGACCGATAAAAACTATTAAATTGACGATTTTAATATTTTACAGAAGCTAAGATCACAGAAGAAAAAGAACATTTCATTCTAAATATTTTTGATGATCTATCACGCATAAATACAGGCTCAATTACAATGACTAAAATTACTTAAAAAGATGACAAAAAAAAAGAAGCTTAATGTATGTAAGATGCTAAAAATTAAAATTACAGTTAAAATAGATTTGACAAAGAGTACGATTTAGTCAATCTAATTTAAATCTTAGATAAATTTAATTAGTCACTTAAATTTTATTTTTTATATAGCAAGGATAATTCTCATGTAAATTCAAATTTGATCTTTATTTGAATGACTTTTAGTTTGTTTTCAAAATAAAGCTTCAATAGAGCTCTCATTTATTGGTTTTTAATTGAACTATAACATATTGTGATATCTTTTATCTTTTATATCATATTTTTCGTAGTTTGTTAAGCATTACATTGAGATTCTTTCATCCATTTTAACAATTTAGGTTTTTTTATTTGTTTCTTGAATTTAGATATCCGTTTGATTGAGTTCACATCGGAGTAAAATATAGAATTGAACAGATATATTCTCACGAGAGATCAAATGATAATTAATCTTCGAGAATTATAAAATTATTTGAAATATTTATTTTTTCCCTGTACTAATTTTTGATTAGATAAAATATTTTTTATAATTTATTTTTTTTATAACGATTATAAAATCAATCGATGAGACCATCAAATCGACAGATTTTATATTTTATCCCAATAATTGAGCGGATATTAGTTAGACAACGACGGATAACTAACACAACTAAAATAATGAGTAATGCTAAAAAAATATAATGCATGCCAATTTAAAATGATCTTTCACTGTGAAAAATATTTATAATAAGAAAAAATTGCTTAAAAGGATAAAAACCATACAAATATTTTATATTATTGAGAATCCTAAATAGATTAACGAATTGATTCACTTCGGAATCGAGTCGGAATCAATCTGTTAAATTCGAAATCGGAATCGATTCGGATATAGCGGTTCCGGGATCAAACCGGAACCGTTCTGATTCCGATTCGATTTGGTTTCAATCGATTCGGAATCAATTTGGAACCGGTTCGGAACCGTTTCGGAACCGGTTCAGAATCGATTCCGGTGAAAGCTCAAGCTCAAAGAAGATGATTCGAAACTCTTTCGGAATTGGTCCGGAATTGTTTCGGAATCGATTCGGAAGCGATTCGAAACCGATTTTGAAACAGTTTGGATCGGTTCCAACGTTGACGGATCCGAAATTGATCAAAACAGAATCGAAACTGAAACCGCGGAACCGATAAGTATGCCTAATCCTAAGCCTAAACGACCTAGAAAGTCACAGAGTGATCAGTCATCATTTGCAATTAATTATTCTTCTTATTCTTGAAAATCATTTAAAAAAGTTATTTATGGTAGAGATAAAGAATAAAGAAGGTATAATGTCCGTATAAAATTTTTTATTTTTAGTTTTTATTTTTTGAGAAAATAAAAAAATATATTTGGTTGACGTTTTTTATTTTAATTTTTCAGAAAATAAAAAAGTATTTTTTAAAAAATTGAAAAATACAAAATAATCATTTTCTATTTTTATTTTCGTTTTTCGAAAAATAAAAAAGTATTTTTTTAGAAACCTAAAAAATATTAAAAAATTATTTTTTATTTTATAAACAAAAATAAAAAATAAAAAAAAATTGTACGAACGAAACACTCCTAAATATCTTATAAGTAGATACAAACACGTTGGAATCGGAATGCATTCAAAAGGAAAAAATCGAATAATATATAATATGATCCTCCAAGTAGATTTTGTTTTGGTGAATTTTATAGTGAATAATAAATACAATATAACAAAACCATGAGAGGAAAACATAAAACAAATATGATTGTAACGGAATAGTCTCTATCGTTTATCAAATAATGAACCAATCTTTCATAACGTATTGAAGTAATGGCATCGAAATCTTCTCCATGATACCAAGTAAAGAGATGTTAGATACATGATCCATTATTTGATTTCTTCATTATCGATCACCATTTGTACTATAGATAATCTTTGAACCCAATCGGATTGCCTACACCATCCCTCTCACAGTGATCTGATCATGATCCGTCGTAATTGTGAGGTTGAACTATGGCCTTCATCGCGGTCGTGAGCCTCCACTGTGACTGTGAGGCCAAGTTATCACCATGAGGCTGAGTTGCATCCTCCATCATGACTGTGAGCCTCTGTCGTGATCATGAGGGTGAGCTATGACTGTGAGGTCGACCAGTGATCGCGAGCTGTGACCTCCACCATGACAGTGAATCAAATCCGACCGCGATCCGATCAATATCCTATTGCATATATCTGTGATCATCCAACGACGATGTTAATTAAGGGCTGACTAGTTGAGGGTGGCACGCGATCGTGGAGGAGCAATGGTCGAGGGGTGCACGTATTGACACTCTGTACGTTCTTCGTCAAGGGCGGAGTCATGCTTGTTTTTACGACAATTTACAAAACAACACACGTGAAGTTTAGAATTGCCTAAACAGCGCCCCATACTTTCATATTTATCAAATAGTGCACTTAATTCCCTTTTTACACCTCCTGCCAAACATACCTGCAATTTAATGTTGAGAGAGAATTTGCATGCATCCGAGCCACAATTGAAAATCGTGAACCATCAAAACGTGGTGCTGGGAATTCAAATCCCAGCACCACAGTGTTCCTGGGAATATGATTCCCAGGACTACTTTTTTTTATTTGATTTCTAATTTATATCGGTCTGATTTCTGAAATATTATTGTGAATACCTAATAAAACCTTGAATATCAGAAATTTTGGCCACGGATACACAGAGGGACAGTACCCAAACTCAATGGACTTGGATTGGATCGAAGAAGAGGTGAATATGACCATCAATAGGTTTTGACCGAAAACCATTGATGGACTTAGAGGAGTCCAAATTCCAAAATCTTGACATAGACTGAAAGATCTTACAACATGAATTTTTGATATATCGAGGAAACTTAGTTTTAATCCTCCTACCTCCCAATTTTGACTTGTGTCGACAAAAAAAGATGGTGCTGAAAATTAAATCCCAACACCACAGTGGAATTGTAAATCCCAGCACCACTGTGGTATTGTAGGGATTGCACCACCACTGTGGTGCTGGAATTGTAATTCCCTGCACAACCACTGTGGTGCAGGGATTGCAATACCACTGTGGTGCTGGACATTCCAATCCCAACACCACTGTTGGGAATTCCAATTCCAGCACCACAGTGGTGGTGCTGGGATTTGCAATTCCACTGTGATGTTGGGATTTAATTTTCAGCACCATTTTTTTTCGACACAAGTCAAAATTGGGAGGTAGGAGGATTAAAACTAAGTTTCCTCGACATATCAAAAATTCATGTTGTAAGATCTTTTAGTCTATGTCAAGATTTCGAAATTTGGACTCCTCTAAGTCCATCAATGGGTTTCGGTCAAAATCCATTGATGGTCCTATTCACCTCTTCTTCGATCCAATCCAAGTCTATTGAGTTCGGTAGTGCTCCTCTGTGTATCCATGACCAAAATTTCTGATATTCAAGATTTTATTAGGTATTCACAGCAATATTTAAGAAATCAGACCGATATAAATTAGAAATCAGATAAAAAAAAGTGGTGCTGAGAATTATATTTCCAGGAACACTGTGGTCTGGGATTTGAATTCCCAGCACCATGTTTGGATGGTTCGGGATTTTCATTTGTAGCTTGGATGTATACAAAATCTCTCTCAGCATTAAATTGTAGGTTTGTTTGGCGGGAGGGGTAAAAAAAGAATTAAGTACGATATTTGATAAATATGAAAGTATGAGGTGCTGTTTGGACAATTCTAAATTTCACGTACGGTGTTTGGTAAATTGTCGTTGTTTTTACTTGGGCTTTAGCCTGGAGCAAAAATTTGTTTTTACCTTATTTGACCAAGTAAAATCTGTAGACTCCGTCCATTAGCTCGGGTCATTTGAAGGGCTTCGTTGCCCTTGATTAGCCCGAGTTAATTAAAATTATTAGTACAACCCTTGTTCTTCGTTATTATGCAATCGCACACCAATCACTCAAGATAAATCGCATAGGATATCAATCCCGTATATATATCCGATTAATAAATTCCACACATTAAATTCCATATTCAATAATTCAAATTCTAAATCTTAATCAATATAACACAATCGAACGTGTTAGAAAAAATATAAACTCATCGAATTGAAAAATTAAATCTAATAGAATATTTTAGAGGTCGGTCTCGTCTATAAATTATAATTCGAAGATTAGTAAAGGAAAGATCAGACACTTAAATAATATAATAATAATAATAATAATAATAAATAAGGTAAAGACTTTATTCGTAAAATTGAATTAAGAATAAAGGAGAAAACAACAAAAACTAATAAGTAAATAAATATTAAAGTGGAGAGCACAAGACTTTTCATAGGTATATTTTATAATTATTTTGAGAAAAATAAATTAGAGAAAATTTTATGAGCCTTGATATGAGATCAAGACACATAAAAATCATCTGAATTCAAAAAAAAAATTTAACTCTCCTTTGAAATCAATCCACACCAAATCTATAAATACTGTCATATCTTAATCACTGCGTTATTCGATAGAAGCTAAATAGAGAACACAAGAGATTATATTGTAGGTGGGATAGTTGTTCTGGTTGAAATGCCTTGGCTTAGTATTTATTAACTCGAAATGGTCATTATCAGTCAAAACTATCAATCAATTATAACAGCCGATTTTTTTTTTTTTTTTTTTTTTTTTGACTAGATCTAGATTTTTTTTTTATCATCAATTAATGCTCAAAGTCAGTTGACTGATTAGTCTATTCTTTTCTTTCATTAATATTGTTATTGAATGATTTATTCTTTCAAATCGTCAGTCAAATTTCGAGTGTCTTTTCGATTGACTAAAACATAAAATAAATTTTGTATACTCTAATTGACTCCCTAATCAACTAGCCACGTGGATCGATCGATTAAAACTAATAATTAGTTAACTGTTTAAAATGAATAATTGACTGACTTAAAATATTTATTTCTTTGTCAAATCTTACCTTAAATAAGAAAACTATCTGCCCTTAAAATAAAAGTCTCTTAGGTGCGTTTGGTTCAAGTAATTATACATAGTCTTAGTTATATGATTATCAGGAAATAAAACATAACCTTAGAATAAAATATAACCTTAGATAAAAATCTTGTTTGGTTGGAGGTTTTAATATATAACTTAGTTTAACATTTTACTAAATTATCCTTTGTCTTTGCTCAATCAATTCGATGACGACAATAGAAATATTAATGACGACGGCAGTGATCTGCCGTCGGCGATCTGGCCGTCGGCGGTGGCGTGGACCGAGGGCGACGATGGTAGCGATGGTGGTCGACCGACGGCGACGGCAATCGATCGATCGATCGGCGACAACGATGGCAACCGACGATTAAGCGGCGCAGCAGCGGCCGCCATCGACCACCGGCCAATGACGGCGGCGTGATGGCGCGTAGGCCGGCGACGGCGACGACGACGGCGCGGTGGTCGCGGCGACGGCCAGCGGCGGCAGCGGCGGTCGGCGACGGGCGGCGGCGGCGGCGACGGCGGCGGCGATGGTTAGCGGCAGCGCGGCCGTGGCGATGGCGCGGCGGCGAAGCGGCGGTGCAGCGAAGATGCGGCAGACGACGATGGGCACAGGCGGCGGCAGGCGGCGCGGCAGGAGCGGAGCGGCGAGCGGTCGGCGGCGGCGGGCGATTGCGACGCAGCGACGGTTGCGGCGGCAGCGGCGACGACGGCGCGGCTGTTTTAAAATTGACATTTAATATATTATTAGGGGTAATATTGGAAAAAAGTTTCCTTAACTTTGGGAATCAACAAAAACCTTGGTTATCCAAGGTTTTCCGATTCTCCCTAAAAAAATTTTTGTTCATAACCAGATAATGAACAATTATCAGGTAATTGTTTATAACCTAAACCAAACAAGGTTTTTGTTGATAACCTAACAAAGTTATCAACAAAAACCCCCAACCAAACGCACCTTTATAAGATTTCTCTAGTAAAAAACATCTCCGAATTTTTTTTTTTTTTTTTTTGCGTGTGTTAAATCTTATCGATACTCATATTAAAATCCTGAGCAAGAATCAATCTTAGTTATTGATAAAAATATCAGTCGAGATGTGATTTCATTTTTTTACGAAGGATATTAGAATCCTAATACAAATCTAATTTTAAAACTTTATCAAATATATTAAATTTAAATTCGCCTTCAACATTTTTCTCAGTTGATTTTTTGGTGATGATAAAAAACATAAATTATAAAAAATTATGTCTCTTAATCTATTAATCATAAACGACGAAAAAGAATTTTTAAATTCAAATAAAAATTTTAAATATCATATTGAAATTCGACCTAAATATCATTTATAATAACATTTAATATACGAATTATTTTGAATAAAATTTGACATGGAGTTTGTAGTACACAACTTCTATCTTTCTACTAATTCCACGGCGGGAAAAAAAAAGGAGAAGAAAAACTAGGAATTTTGAAGCAAAAAGTTACTAATTTAATACCCAGGATTGCGACGTAACTTCGGATTGATTATGCCATCGGTGGGAGTTTGTTTCACGCCACCTCCGCCGCCGGCAGCTGCGGTGGCGGCTGGTTGAGGTCGACGTCAAAGGGAAGCCTTTTTGCTGGCGTCAGCGATGCAGGATAATTCTTCGAGAGCGATGCGTCACTGATTCCTGTCAAATCGGCAGGCGGCGCCGCTCCAAAGTAAAGGCCGGAGCTGTGCCCGGCCGCGCCCTCCGGCTCGGGCATCACGACAGCATCGAGGAAAGAAAACGGCCGCGGCGGCGGCGGCGGGCGGGCAGCAGCTGCGGCGCGCGGAGAAGGAGGAGCGGAGGATCCGGCGCTGCAGGGGCCGATGGCGGCGAGGGAAACCGCGGGGCGGGGGAAGTTGGTCTTGGCCTTGGGTCCACGGAGCTGGATCGCGGCGGCGTCGTAGGCGCGCGCCGCCGCCTCGGCGGTGTCGAAGGTGCCGAGCCAGACGCGGCTCTTCTTCACCGGGTCACGGATCTCCGCCGCGTACCGCCCCCACGGCCGCTTCCTCACCCCCCGGAACCGGATTTCCCTCCCCTGATCTCCGCCTACGCCGACACCCTTCGACCTCGGAGCCATAAGGCGTATTCAGTACTCTCGCAGCGGAAGGAAAGGAGACGGGGTGAGGTGGAATATAAACAGCGGCGGGGGGCGCTGAGGCAAACGAGGAAGTAGTGGTGGCGGAGCGGAGAAATTGAAGAGAGAATTAATAAATGGGGGGTGTTTGACCGACAGCGCAGCCGCCGCCATCTCGTGAAATCTAATTGGATGCGTGTTGAAAATAGTAATCGAGGCGGCTGCGACGTGGGCGATCCATCTGGGACGCGCTTGTCGGGGCACGAAAGTCACGGCGGCAAGCAGCGGCGCCATAGCAGCGCCGCCGGTCCCTCCTCTCTTCCGCCGCGCCTTCCCCTGCGTCCCCGACGCGGTAGTTCATAACTGTTGCGTTTGTTGTTTTATGAAAGCGTCCAGTTACAATTTAAACCAATCGAATAAATAAATAAATAAAGTAAATAAAAAAATAAACAGGAAAAATATATTAACGGTGATGATTCATGCGCCGGAATGGTTGTTCGAAGATTCATCCTCCTCCGATGACGAGGAGGAGGAGGAGGACGACGACGATTCGGAGTCGCGGAGGCGGCCGAAGAAGTTGTCAAGGTGCCAGGGGCAGTTATCGTACCAGCTGCCGCGGGTGGCGGTGGCGCGCCACTGCTGGTCGGCGACCATCTCCGGAGAGAGCCCCCAGCGCTGGAGCTCCTCCCGGGAGTGGTGGATGGCGAGGCTATAGTCGCCGCCGGGGCCGAGTTGCATCACGCGGAGCTCGCAGTTGTCCAGGTTGTTAAGCATCTCGAACTGCTCCACCGTCCACTTGAACCACTTCATCAGGAACACCCTCGACGTCAGCCCGTGCGACACGATCACCATATTCAGATCCATGCTCTCGTCCTGCTCCAGCCGCCTCATCTCGATGTCTCGCCACAGCGACTCCATGAAGCCTGTCGAGTGTAAATAAAACGTTCGATTTAATTCGAACTCGGACGGGGGAACGAACACCGAGACATGTCGACGGAAGGGTCGTACTTGCGACGCGGTCGAAGACGTCGGCGGCCGACTCGCCCTCGGGGAAGCGGAAAAAGAAGCGGCCGAAGCGCTCCCGTGTCTGCTTGATGGCCTTCATCCGCTCCTCCACCTGGAAGTTGCCGAAGTCCTGCTCGCGGATTCGGCACTCCTCCCGGGCGCCGATGATCCTCCTCCGGCAGAAGGCGCGGCCGATCTCCCGCAGCGTCGCCCGCGTGCGCTCGTACGGCGACACGTAGAAGTAGACCTTCCACCGCTCCCCCTCCGACACCACCTGCTTGATCCTCTCTCCGGCGGCGCGAGCCTGCTCGACGCCCAGCCGCGTGAGTGGGATCCGATAGTCCGGCGTGGTGGTGTACGCAGCCATGTCCAGGTTGCCCTGGCTCTCCCCATGCCGGACCAGAATGATCCGCTTGGGGAGACTCCTGTGGCAGGCCTTCAAATGCTTGTCCATGGCTCTCTTCCTTGCGAGCTACCTCCTCGAACGAATCCCACCTGCAATTTAAAGCTTCTCCCAGGTGCTTCGCTACTTCGATGGAGGATTTAACAGATCGACCACAGCTGTAACCGAAGCCAATCTGGAGGAGCCGAGGAACTCTTAGCTGTATCGCCGACGTCAAGTGATGTGTCTTCTTTGACAAAACCAGTACCTGAGGTCTCTTTCACGTGCAGCACCGTCAGACATCGTGCATTCTAAGAAGAAACGTCATGCCGGTGCAGTTTTACGGCAGCTTGGTTTCAGTTACTTCTTGAATCTTCAGAATAAAAGGAAACAGAGGAAGAACAATTAGCAAGATCAGCATCTTTAATTTTCTAAACAAAGGAGATCTTTAGTGCGAAGAGTAAGCGGCACGAATTAGTTGCGTGAACGACTTCCCGTGAATTGTGCTTCTTGTGCAAGTGGAAGAGTAGTAGGTCACCAGGGTTACTTCGCCCACAACTACAGAGCATCCAATTCTTTAAGAAGAGTGGCAGTTGAACAGAATCTTAGCAGCAGTTGCAAAAGTCATGATCAATTCAAAAGCTATTGAATGGAAAGAGAATGCGATATTTTATCCTTTTTTTAAATCAATCTTCATAAAAGGTTAGCACTTGAAGGAAGCAAGATCGAAACAGGAAGTCAGCACAGCAAAGGCAGCTAAGATGAATGCGCATGTTCGATCTACTGTCGTTCAATTTAAGTACCATTGCAGCAAAAGATGATATACTTGATGAGTTTAATAGATAAGAATTGCAGAAACAGCTAACGATTCGATAAGTTGATGGCATTTGGAACAGGAAATCTTATAGGAAGATCAACAAGCCCCGGTATGTGTTTTCATAAGCTGCGTGAGATTAAAAATCATACACCTCGAAAGGAGCTTGATCTTGGAAGAAACCTAAGATTGTATCTCAAAAAGAATGGTTCATTAGAAAACATGACCTGAACCTAATAAGATAGACTAGTGTCTAGGCTGTAATCCTGATCGATCAACAAGGAGCTCACTTCTTGACAGATTGTCCTCTCTAATTGAAGGCTTACAAGGTAGCATGAAGGAAAATCTCATACCGAATCATGCTCTCAGGTAGCTATTTCCTTTACGATTGACTAGCTTCCTAGCAGAGTAACAATGCCCCAAATTGTTCCTCGGAAGCCAATGTATTCAGTTCCACCAGTCATGTATCCCCCTTATCTACCTATCCAATTGATTGTGTCCTTCCATTTGACTCTTGAATGGCACTAGTTGTTAAGATGAAATTTGTGCTGCAGTTCAAGAGCCAATATAAACCACTTCCAGAGGAGATTGCAAGAATTTGGAGATATAAACAACTTTTTAACCTTTCAGACATGACCCTTTACTGTGACAAACATCTAGGTCGGATAACCATGTCTTGACCAATTTATATTATCTTGCATGTTTTGAAGATAAATAAACATCTTGTTTAGAATTGGTGAAATAAATGAGATGGCCATTGTCCCATACACATCAGAGATATCCCATAAAACTAGTAGTCCCTATGCATACTAAGGAAATTATGTTATTTATCTTACACTTGAGAAAACACAATCTGCATATAGAATTCTCAGAGAATCTTCTCAACTATCATTCTTAAACTCGAGACCAAAATTCTAGTCCTAGATATACTGCTGATCAAAGCAATTTTAGAAATTGAATAATTAATTGTATGCAGCAAGGAGCAAAAAATACAGACAAGATGAAGAACACAGAAAACAAACTAGAACAAATAGGTTCAGCAATCACAGTAAGTATAGAAATCGAACAACTTGTATGCGGCAAGGAGTAAAAATTATAGAAAAAACAATTAGAACGAATAAGTTCAAACAGACAAAAGTCATGTCATTTGGCAAGATTGCTAATCCACAGCTGCATATAGATCTCATTAGGTTATCAAAGTAGCATGCATGGTATATCAGATGATTTTGGCCTGAGGGCTTTACCAAGACTAAGTATTAAAGAACCAGATACAGTATTGATCCAAACTACCAAATCGGCTCGCCTCTCATTTTTTATGTTGATCAATACACACATCCAGAATCTTCTCTTTTCTAGTTTTAGTTGTTATTTTTTAAAATTTTTTAATGCTAATTGACTGTTATTTAATTATGTATAGGAAGTCACTTGTTGAGACCCTATGAACCAATTGAAACTCCAGGTATGGAAGGTTCCAACGAAGATTAAGATGATGTGAATGTAAAAAACCAGCAAACAAATTAGGCTGCTCCTTAAGAATTAAACTTTCTCGATGTTTGTAGCTGCTTAAATATGATCTCCTACATACATAGAAAAAAGAGAGAATAATGGATAGTGAAGAAATTTCAAATGGAACATTTCATAAGGGAAGATTCCCCAATTTGAGACACAAGTCTCCCATCTCTCCTGTTTTATTTAGATAAGTAGCTCCTTTCCAGGGGTGAAAATGAGCCAAACCGGGTCAAGTCAAGTTTGACCGTGTTCAAAATTTTTCATTTATTACTTACCGAGCTTGTTTAAACTTCTCTATTAAAATCCTCATCGTGCTCTCAATAACAGACATTGTTATCCTTGTAATTTAGTTAAAATATTGATTGAATAAATGAAACATAGTATTTTTATTTTTTAATAAATTGCACAGAATTTCAAATTCTAAAAATTATAAAGAACCATTTTTTTTTGTCATGTATTTGAATAAAAATAGAGAAATAAGATTGTAATTAAAATTTAGATAAGTTAATAAATAAATTTAATCCATATTTTGTTCATAAACAGTTAGGTTTACTAGTGTTTAAACTTGCTTATTTTGTTCATAAATAAGCTCTTATTGAGCTGAAAATCAAGCCTGTCCACAGACAACTTTTTCATTTATAGCCTACCTTTTATCAATCGCTTAGATGTAAAAGATTATTGCAAGTGGTGAAACAACTTTGAAGATGAGATATGCATCAGTCAAGAACAGTTCACCAGATTTTGTTAGGCAATAGACACATTGGGCATCTTAACAAGCAACAACAAAAGTGCAAACTTTATTTGGGGAAATGCAAATGAACTAAATCAATATTGGGAAATTATAACGGAACAGAAACATCAAACATTCCTATGCGCCAAAGAGATCCCTGAAGAGAAAACAAAGAAGATATTTCACGAGTTTTTCTCAGATTTGTCGAGTAGTAACGTGTGATGTTCGTTACGGATAAATTTCTATCTACAAACAAATATTTTGAATTACAAATATCAAAATAAGTTCCGAATCAATTGGTTGAAATTAGAATCTGAAGGAGATAAAATTACGTTGTTCATAAAATAACCCCCCATTAGATCAAACTTACTCTAGGAATTATCAATTTTCAACATCCAATAATAACTCTCAAGGGGATAAAGAGATTGGGAATCATACAGGCAGCATTGATCGATAATACGATCCCCAATAATACAAACGAAACTGCATTGATAATACTAGGCATCAATGCGCCGATAGAAACACGAAAGAAAAAACGAAGCAATCAACCCGATGCAACACGAATGCCAAGGAAGATAAGCGCAACTAACCGATTCGAGGTTTCGCCTTCGTACGTCGGGATCTTCATCTCGGGGAGGCGGCGAGACGTAAGAGCATGCGTCATTAGGTTTTTCTCCGACGGCTTGACGGTGAGGCGAATTGCGTTGGAATCAAAACTGTTCCACGTGGACAACTAACTCACCTTATATTACTAATATAAGCAAAATTTAATTTTGCCATATAATTTCTTTTTTTTTTAAGTAAAAAAACACCTATGGAATTTCATTGACAGAAAATTAAAAATCAAACGAATCTTCTTTTTAAAAATTATCAATATAATATTCTATTTATAATTTCAAAAAATATAAATAGATCAAGATGCATAATATATTTAATGTGAATCTTAAATTTTAATTGTATAAAAAAATATTTTATTTTTATTATCAATCTCTGCTATTGTAAAATAAGTGCAATTTTCATCGAAGAGATATTTTGGATATCAAACTATAAATAAAGTATAGTTTTAATCACAGTCATATTGTAAATCTTCTCATAGGTTTTTTGGACTCTGAATACAGAAGATGAGATAGTCCGATCGTGAATCTTCACGATCAACGCTACAAATCGTGTCACTTGTAATCCATCACCCTCTTCGATCCAACGGTGGTCATCCGATCGACCAGTCAGCAGTCAATTATCTCTATGCTCAATTGAGTGTCATGTATATATGATACATCACCCAGGTGTCACGTCACGTCACGTGAAGCATAAATTTAAGCTCCTTGCGGGGACTATGTGCGAAATGCAAAGTGCGCCAATAAAGTGTCTATTGCGCGCATGGTAGGCTCGCAGGTGTGAGCATCTGCTCGCCCATTGAATGAGTGCATCTGTCTTATTTGTGTTAACTCAATTAACACAACAACACATATAAGGAAGTAATTCCTCTTCGGAATTTTCAATGTGAGACTATTTCCCTCTCTATTTTCTTTTATAACATTTTGGATTGACTTTAACAATTAATTTCTCATTCATCCGTAGTCGATTTTGAGCAAATTAATAATTTAGATTCATTTACTCGAAACATAGATTTCAATTTTGAAGTCAATTTAGACTTTCATCGATTGATGACACCTCAATTTTCCCTTGTAAAACCGTAAAATATATTGATCTTTTAAGACCCAATATCCAATACATATTAATGATCCTTTTCGACGGTCTCTATCGATCAGAGTCGATCCGTAGTGTATAGAGGCTCTGGGTGAATCAATACAAATTGGACCCTCTTATAAAGAATTTTTTTTTTTTGATAAATTTTGGGTCCTTCTACTTATGATATTTTAGGAAATACTTTTGGGGCTCTGGGTGGGCATCCCATTTGCCCTAGCTCATGACCGGCTCTGCTATCAATGGAGGAGATAAATCAAGAATTCAGATGACAAATGCAAATGAGAGAATCTATCGATAGTCTAGAGCAGTGTATTTTTTGAAAATTAATCTCTGTCCATTTAAAAAATATCCATTTATATTTATCAATTGGGTTAGTTCTAAGATTTAATTTAATTTTATTTATTTTTTAAAATCATGATGTTGACTATATAGAAGATTGAAATAGTTTAGTGGAAAGTAATTTCTTAGTCAAAGCAATGCTGACTTCCCAAGCGATTCCACCTCACCTAATTCACAACGACAACTCAAGTGACAAAACCAACAGAATCTTATAAATTTTTTTTGGAGATTTGTCAAAGTTAAATAAAAATAGTCAAAATTTTAATAGATATAATATGGTGGAGTTTTTTTATATATGATTTTTATCCACTCTTAATTAAGAGCTATAAATGTCGTCTATTTTTTTCTTTTTTTTTTTATTAAACGTTAAATAATTTTTAAATTAATTATTTTTTTTATTTTTTTAATAATCCAAAATATCTAAATTTTTAATTAATTTGGAAGATGAACGATCCTTCTCTTATTCATTAATCGAATAAATTCTAAAGTGTTTTGAATAATACACTAGCCGTCGATCGCTATAACTTTCATTCCACTGCAAATGTATTTTGGCTAATATTTGAATCGTGATATTTTGAAAATCCATCAAACATCTTACATCTTATCTAACAATTTCACCCCTTGGTCATAAATTATAATTGCAACAATTACGATATCACATATTGCCTAACGATCATAATTGTGTTTTCTATCTTTCACAGGCTTGTCGTGATGATCATCAGGTGACATATTTGTATTAATGAAGTAAGGATCAATTTTTGACGTACGTACGTCGACAAGGAAATATTTGTTTACATTTTCTTTTGGAGAACGATATATATATATATATATATATATATATATATAAAAGATTTAGATGTCTACAAATCGATAGATCATAAATATGTATTTTGAGGAACATCCTCTCAATACTAAGCTCACAATCCTTAAAACGACATTGATTGTATGTTTGCCATACAAGGAAAATCATATAAGAAATTGCCAAGTCACACACTCTCCCCCCCCCCCATCAGGGAATAGATCTCTCATTGTATACAAAGCCACGTTCACACCTTGTCCCAAAGTTATCGGGTGACAGTGTAGCGAAAGAAGATATGAGCATTGGACTCTTCCGTCTGTCGACACAATGAGCAACACTTTTACGGTTTGTATGACATTCTGTGCATTGCGGCCATGTGCAAGCAATCAGTAGGCAAAGAGATGCTTGGGAAGAATTGCAGGCCGCCACACTGTCATTGCCAAGTGTGCAACAACCCCCTAAGGCTAGAAGAATTTGTATGCTGCTGTTGTTATCGTCCCTTGTCTTGCTGTTACAAACCAGTCAATCAGTGACATATACACTGTTGCCATCCAACCTATGTGTTGAACAATTTGGTCCCTAATTTGGACAAACTATTTAATCAAGGGGAATTTGATGCCCACCCTTACTAGTGCCAAAAATCTACATGCTTGAGGTAATGATGATGAACCCATGCCTCACCCATAGAGAGTCTGACTTGTTTTGAATATTCCATAGAGTTCAACATAATAAGGAGGGGTTCCAAGCGCGCAAGTCATGAATATCATATTCGCCCTCCTCCTTAGGAAGGCATAAGATGGGCCAAGATATCGCAAGATGCTTGGTGGACCATATGAAGAAGCGACACATGCCATAAAATTTCTCCACCACCCCACTCGATATCAGAAGAATAGATAGCCAATAGCACTCTACTCCTTGGAGCACGAAACGAACAAGCTCCAATTGACCCGCATAAGAGAGTATATGCATGGGCCATGCAACAATCTTGTGACCCACCACATTAAGTAGCACCCCATAATCAGTAATCCAAAGATTTCCGTGGCCAAAGGAATACCAAGGTGCCTAAAAGGAAAGGTGTCTTCTTGAAAATCCATAATATGAAGAATATCCATCTTCATCCGGGTGTCCATCCTCACCATAATATATTGGACTTCAATAAGTTAGCCTGCAGTTTGTCCATGGCACCGTAGTCTTCCAAATATCGCGAGATCTCCATGCGCATGGGGTAGTCTGCCTAGGAAAATATCAAAAGATCATTGATATAAGTTGGTGAGTGATTTGGGCCTCCTCACACATCGGATGGTAGTAAAAGTTCATCCTTTGCGAGGCCACCTTCAAATGCCGGGAGAAGACCTCCAAACATAAGCCAAAAAATAAGGGAGATAGATGATCACCTTGCCTTTGTCCAACCAACCACCAAAGAACCCCATGCAATCCTCGATTAATGCTAACAGAGTAAGTGACTGTGGTGGCACACTCATGAATCCAATCACGGAATTGGTAAGGAAAATCATAACCAACAAAAGCCACCATAAGAAACTGCCAACCCACCGTATCGAAGGTCTTCCTTAGATCAACCTTGATCACACACAAAGGAGAAATCTGCTTGCGAGAATACTTCCGTAGGAGCTCTTGCACCAAGTGAATATTCTCCTTGATAGAGTGACCTCGAATAAAGGTCACTTGCGTCGGATCTAACAAAGTACCCATGATCATTAGTAGTCGCTTGACTAGGGCCTTCGAGATAATCTTGTAGAAGGTCTTGCAATAAGAGATTGACCTATAATCATTCATCGTCGGTGCATGGTCAGACTTTGGAACCAACACAATCAACGTATGGTTCCATTGTTTGAGTAGTCGCTCGGACCAGAAAAACTTCTGCACATCAACAAGAAGATATGCACTTACAATTTCCCAAACGGAAGTATAAAATTTGGCATTGTATCCATCTGGCAAGGGTGCCAAATAGCTACCTATGTCAAATAACACCATCCAAATCTCCTCTACGGTGACTGCCCGAACCAGCTTGGCTGCCTGTGCTATCGTAAGACACTGCCAAGTAGTACTGCACTATCTAGCAGGCTACACTGTTCTGCCGTGCCTAACAACATGAGGAAATGACTCACAAACTCCGTTGCAACCTCACCCAAATTGGTGGACTGCTCCCCGGACTATTTTGTGATAGCAACAATTGTGTTCTGCTTCACTAAGTCATGGAAGAAACGGGTGCACCGATCACTGCCTCTGAGGCAAACACCCTTGTCCCGTTGCTAGTAAAACATTCTTTCTGCATCCGCAAGCAATGTGACTCATCTTTGCAGCACCCCATAGGCAGCGGCTGCCTACGCACTGTCAGCATCATTGGTTGCACCGTCTGCCTAACCACCATTCGTCTGCCAAGTGGCTACATCTGCCCCCCATAAGGCACTGTCAGGCCCTCCGTGCGGTGTTGTACTTCACGCCCCGCCTTGTAGGAGATTTGAGGCCGCTAGAGGGGGGTGAATAGCGTCGTGTTCGTACGATGATGGAATTTGTTGTCGTTCGTCTCTACAAAACTCGTTATGCACAGCGGAATAATAATAGTAATAACGAAAAGTAAGACAAACACGCAAACACAATTGTTTAACGTGGTTCGAAACCTTAAGGTTCCTACTCCACGGATCGAGCTCTACGAGCTCTAGTGATGCACACACAACCACTAATAAACACTCCTTCTCGGAATAATCCGGAGGCGGAGAAACCTCGTACAATATGATTACAATAATAATCAAAAAGCTACAAGAAAATACAATGAAATACAAAGCAATACACATAAAGGAAACACTTTACAAATGCTCTTGAATGCTTGATCGCTTGGTTGCTTGATATCAACTTGGAGACCCTGATTTGCAGCAGCAAATCACCCCAAAAGCCCTCAAGAAACCATACCATTTTCCTCCATCACGAGCTCCTTATAAAGCTTCAACCTGTGCTGAAAAAAGTCGATCAGTCGACTGATCGGGACCATCAGTTGACTGATGCTACTGTTGTCGTGAGACAACAGCTAGATCCATGATGGATAAGTCCAACGGATCCATCATCAGTCGACTGATGATACCCATCAGTCGACTGATGGAGCCTTAACTCAACCAGTCGAGTCTCGACTCCATTCTGTGCCCGATTTCACAAGCACCAGTCGACTGATCACAATATCAGTCGACTGTTCAGCCCATCAGTTGATTGCCCACCTATGGCAGTCGACTGCTAGAGCAATTCTCGCAGTCAAACCCTAGTTGACTACGCCAGTCGACTGTCACATAACACCAGTCGACTGGCACACCTCAAACATGAGGTTTTAGCCTAAGTATGGTGCCCCCATACTTGCTAGACCACCCTTAGCCTAGACCTAAGCCTTCTAGTCACCTCCATCAGCCTCACACCTCTCGGATCCCTCCAAGTCATCCATGACTTGTTCATCCATCGTGCTAGCCTCCAGGTGCTTCCATCGGCTATGTCATGCTAACGGTGTCTACACCGCCAAGGCACATTGGACTTACGCCGCCAACACTCCGGTTGGACTTTACGCTGCCAACTATTGGACTTATGCTGCCAAGACTCCCGCTTGGACTTTACGCCGCCAACCATTGAACTTATGTTGCCAAGACTCCCGCTTGGACTTTACGCCGCCAAAATCAACCCCTTGGACTTCTCAAATGTCAAGACTCAAGCTTGAACTTTCCCTTACCAACCCATGTTGGACTTTCCATGCCAAGACCCATGCTTGGACTTCCCTTGTGCCAAGTACTCAAGACTTGGACTTTTCCAAATGCCAAGTGTCCCACTTGGACTTTCCATGCCAAGTACTCATGACTTGGACTTTACCATGACAATTACATTGTCATATGTTTTTGTCTAACATCAAAACATCTCTCGAGCCAAGCTCGAGTCCTGGTCAATCGTGACCTGGGCCGATTACACCAACAATCTCCCCCTTTTTGATGTTTGACAAAAACCAAACAAAACATTTCAAACCATTTGAGTTAGACCATCTAACTCAAAAATTCCTTACCAATTATCCCAAATTGGTAATTTAACCTTTTCCAAAATATTCTTCCCCAAATATTCTTCTCTTTTTTGACTAACATCAAAAAGGTTCTCTCTCCAAGGAGGTCAACGTCTCATGTCCCAATGAGATCTTACAATCTCCCCCATGGTCCAAAAATACCTAGGATGTCTACCATCTTCCTAGTGATAAGTCTCATATCACTCAAGAGAGGCAATCCTATACTCTCCCAATTTCCAAATTGGGTCTCTCAAAAACCCATCAATTTTCCCAATTGATGTCATTTTCCCCATAACTTCTCCTCTTCAAGGAAAAAAACACATCCATCATCCCAAGATGGATGCCTCCCCCTAAAGGCTTGCTCCCCCTTGACCATTGCACCAACAATGTCCTTGGGAAGTATCTAAGCCAATAGGAACTCTAAACCATCAAAAATAAGGTTAAAAGTTCAAACATGAACTCTCCCCACCTTAAATTTGATACAAAACCCAAACAATTCTCCTAATCCATATCCAATGGATTTTCACCCTTTATAATGCTTCCCAAAGCATATCCTAGGGTTAGGAGTGATTAGGGACCTTAACCGCAGCTGAACACGGGCTAAAAAAACCTAATTTTCTCGAAATCAGCATTGACAGTCGACTCCGTCAGCTACCAGTCGACTGCCACTTGTAGGATCATTGGCGTCGCTAGAAAGGGGGGGAATGAATAGCTACGCTCATCTTTTCGATTCGTTGTACCTTTCTACAATGATTAGTACGCAGCAGAAACAAGACAACGAATACAGAAAGAATAACAAACGCAAACACCCCAATTTTACGTGGTTCGGAACACAAGTCCCTACTCCACGGTTGATCCCTCGTCGGCTCTAGTGATGCACACCACCACTATAAACTTCTCCTTCTCGGTGATACACCGAAGGTGGAGAAACCCTTTTGCACAGTCTATCAAAAACTTTACACGAAAGCTTATAGTAGTCATCAAGAAGCGAAACAAATCTGATTTCAGAGAGAATGGTATCGCTCCTTGCTTGTCAATCAAAGCTCCTGTGGGATGATGAAGGCTTTTTGAATCAAGAAGCTCTTTCACCCGTGTCTTTTCTTCAGAAAATTGTCGTTCATTATTCTTCTTAACTTTGAAATATATATGCCCAGAATACTTGATAGCTCGAGCCTGATTAGGGCTTTTCTGCCCGCCCAGTCGAGTCCCTCAGCTGGTGCCTCGATTGGAGCATTAAATAGCATTTATTAATGGCTTCAACGGTAAGATTTAGACCATAATTAGTTTTATTTCTGTTGAAAACATAGGTCCAGTCGAGGCGATGATCCGACGACTCGACTGGCAGGCTTTGGTTCCAACTAAACAGAGCAACAGTCGAGCTCCCAGTCGACAGTCCCTTGCGTCTGTTCGGTTGGATCAAAGCTCTAGTTGAGTCACCGCCTCGACTGGTAGGCCTTGTTTCCAACTGAACAGAGCAACAGTCGAGCTCCCAGTCGATAGTCCCTTGCATCTGTTCGGTTGGATCAAAGCTCTAGTCGAGTCGTCGCCTCGACTGATACAGTCAGAACTTGCTGTTTGTCCAGAGCAGTCGAGCTCTCAGTCGACACCTCCTTGCTTCTGCTTAGTTGAACCAAGCATCAGTCAAGGCGTCGCCTCGACTGGTATGAGTCAACCTGCTGCTCGACAAGAGCAGTAGGTTCCAGTCGAGGCGTCACCTCAACTACACCCTTTACCTGATGCCTATGAATTACTGTTCATAGGTCTTCCATGCCAGGAATCATCTCCGGGACTTTGTGCCAAGACTCCCTGTCCGAGTCTTCACTGCCAAGAGGCCGCGCCTCCGGGACTTCACTGCCAAGACTCCCTGTCCGGGTCTTCACTGCCAAGAGGTCGCGCCTCCGGGACTTCACTGCCAAGACTCCTCGTCCGGGTCTTCACTTGCCAGGACTCCACGTCCGGGTCTTCATCAATCTTGCATCCAGTCCTCGACCTACAAGAGATTTCCTGAAAATACCTCTCAAACAACCGTATGAGATAACACATAATTATCACCTTGACTTAAACCCTTGTCAATCACCAAAAACATCCTTTGGGTCTGATTGCACCAACAATCTCCCCCTTTTTTGATGTTTGACAATACGGTTTAAGTTTAGGTGATGAAATTATAACACAATATAACGTATTCGAAATTTAATATGTAAAAAGAAGAGATATAGATGTGTAGTTTCAAAAGCTTTAATTTCAGATTTAAAGCCCATCTTCTCCCCCTTTGGCAAACACCCAAAAAGAAAAGTTGCTTATAGAAGCACTCCCCCTGAATTCATTACCCTTAGGTTATCAAATGCACTAAAAATATATTTTAGCAAGATAAATGTCAGTCGTGCATTTCTAAAGAAAGATATAAAACACCGGAAGAAAACTTTGACATACACAGAGATATTAGAAATACATATACAAGCATACACCCAAAAAGTCACCCAAAACATCCTGATATATATATATATTTTCTTGAATTCAAACTGTTCATACAGATAAAAAAAAACAAAAACTAAACTGCTGAAGATGATGGTTCTGATGAATCCGACATCATGGCATGAAGGAGAGATAGAATTTCCTCCTGCTGGGCAGAGATCTCGGAAAACCGAGCATCTAGCTTGGAGTGAAGCTCTTCGAATTTAGTGTTGATTGACGTACTAAGGTCCTTGAATTTAGTATCAACTGAGTTTATGAACTCAGCTTGATCTTCCTTGATTCTCCAGTTCGGACATGGTGGAAGATGGTTCAACAATTTATGCGTTCTTGTTCACCTTCTTCCTCCATATCCCACCTTTCACCCGCTTGATGTCCATCCGCCCACTCAACGGTGCTACCAACTTTTGACATGCCAGCCAAAGAAAAGTTTCTCCACTTTATGAAATCAAAGTCTGTCATCTGCCTAATTTTCCCCCTGCTTGTGTTGATGCCTATGGATTCTAGCCAAAATGTGATGATATGACCAAAAGGCATGTAAATTTTCTTTTGGACAGGAGTTGAGAAGTGGACTATGCAGAGAAAGATGTTTAAAGCAACATTAAAGTTTAAACGTTGCTTTAAGAGATGTAGAGCTAGTAAATGATGTGGTCTTATCTTAGCTTGCCCCCTAGTAACAATTGGAAGGATGCAACCTACAATGACCTTATATAGGACATTATCGGGGGCAGCTAATGCCATGGCCGGAAATAGAGTAAGACCCGGGTTATCCGGGTTTTTAAAGAAGTACTCATGAATTACATTTATGGAGTATCCTCAGGTTCTTGAATGCTTGGATAACATTCAAGGGTTGAGTTTGACTCTCGACACTCTAGAAATGCTCTGAGGATATCAGGAGTGAAAGATATGTCCTTTCTGGCTACCCTACTCTTAAAGATGAGCCTATCACTTGTAGGCTGTAGATTGCTGTAGAATTCACTAACTAAGTCTATATTGATGTCATGATCACAATAAACTAGTTTATTGAGCCCATAGTAGTTGATCATTTGTATAACATGTTGAGCATGTTTTTCAAAAATTCTTTATCTAATGATCTAGTATGCATCAACTTAAATTTGTGGGCAGTAAAGGTATGTTGATGATGTGCGGAGGGAAACCGGGGATCCGTAGATGGATTTTCCTGAGGTGTTTCACTTGACTCGCCTATCCTACGTTTTTGTCTAATGAATGCCAAAATGATGTTCCAAAAAAAATCAATATGATGGTATGATGAATGCCAATAACCAACACTCAATTAGTTTACCCAATATTACTAAGTCTTGTAATCAAAGAGATGAGTTTAGAAATTTACTTAGGTGCCATTTTTCCTGTTGTTGACTGGTCTTGAGGAATCAGGAAGATGACTTCTGTGAAATCACCTTCTCCAGCTAGAGAAAACAGAACTGGCGAACCCTAGAAAATCTGGCAAAATCTAGGGTTTTAGAAAATCGTCGACTAGGGTTAGGGATTGACCAAAAGAAGGAATGAGGGGCTGGAGAACTTACTTGAAGTTAGTTTAGGAGTGAGTGAGGTAATCTAGGGTTTTGTCGGTGTTAAACTTGGCCGGAGACTTGAACGGCGATAGCTAGGCGAGAGGAGTCGAGGCGAGTCGCGAGTTTGGGAGAGTTGGTAAGTGAAATTCCTTATATATTTCTAGGTTACGCAGTCGAGGCGGTAAGTTGAACGCCTCGACTGTTATATCAGTCGAGGCGCCGGTCGAGTGCGCCTCGCTTCTGTTTGCTCACACCCTCTGTCAGTCGAGGCGATTATTGAAATGTCTCGACTGTTATTCTGAAGGTTCGTTTTTGTCTTAGATATTTTAAGTTCCAAATTCATTGTATTCAGGTATTTAAAACATTTTAAAAGTGACAATATCCTCTATCGACCATATCAAACATATATTGGATGTTTCACTTGAGTTTTAAGATGTCCAACCAATTTTACTTGGTTGGAATGTCCAATTATGTTTTTTAAACCAAATACACATGAATTATGTATCAGTCTTCCCCATAATTGGTCAACTTAATGATTCATGTAGTTTTCAACCGCATTACTCAAGTTATGCATCATAACAAGCAATTTGAGTAAATTGGTTGCTCCTAACATCTCACCCCTATCTAGCAATACACAAGCATAGTTAATCCTATGATTTGTGTGAGATGTTTCCCAAAGGTATCCCAAACATTATTTTCCCATTTCTTTTGAACTTATGAATTAGTCCTTATGATAATTGAGAGTTTTCACTCAGCTGTACACATTCCCAACTCTCTTCTTAAACGACTAAATTCAATTTAGGAAGAGATTTTGTGAAAATATCGCAAGATTCGCTTAGACTCAACATAATTGAGTATAATATCTCCTCTTGCTACATGATCCCTAATGAAGTGATGTCTCACTTCAATGTGTTTTGTTCTACGGAATGATGGGTCGGGTTTTTGTTAAGTTGATCGTGTTAATATTATCACAAAGCACTTGCACGCTTCTTATATGAAAAACATAATCCTCCAATGTGTGAGTCATCCATAACAATTGTGACACACTCTCCCATGACTATGTACTCACCTCGATGGTGGAGAGAGCAACACAATGTTGCTTTCGACTTGACCAACCAACTAAAGTGAACCTAGGAATTGACCCCGCTAGTACTTTTTCTATCTAGTTTGCATCTGCATAATCCACGAATCTGTATAGCCTACTAAATCAAAAGACTGATTGGGATACCACAGATCCAACTGATATTGTTGCTTTAAGATATCTCATAATTCTTTTAACAAAGAACCCAATGAGACTCTTTAGCACACGATTGATATCGTGCACACACATGCCCACCGCAAAATACTATATCAGTCTACTTGTCAAGATATAAAAGACTACCTATGGCACTCCTATAACGTTTTAGATCAACAGGTTTACCATCTACATCACTATCTAGATGAGTGTTTTGTGCCATTGGAGTGGCAACCTTCTTCACATTTTCCATGTTGAATCTTTTTAGCAACTCCATGACATATTTTGATTGACAAACATGAATTCCTTCTTTGGTTTGTTTGATTTGAAGTCCAAGGAAAAATGTCAACTCCCCTACTAGACTCATCTCAAACTCACTCTCCATGTGTTCTATGAATTCATTGAGATAATCCCTATTGTTTGAACCACAGATTATGTCATCGACATAAATCTGAGCTACAAATATGTCTTCACCGTTTCTTTTCAGAAAAAGTGTGGGATCAATTTGACCTCTTCTAAAACCCCTCTCAACTAGAAAAATTGACAACTTTTCGTACCAAGCACGAGGTGCTTGTTTCAGCCCATAAAGAGCCTTCTTTAGCTTATACACGTGATTTGGAAATTCAGAATTTTCAAATCCCAGTGGTTGTTCAACATAGACCTCTTCCTTTATAAACCCGTTCAAAAATACTAACTTCACATCCATTTGATATAATTTGAATCCTCTATATACTGCAAATGCTAGCATTAATCGAATGGATTCTAACCTAGCCACAGGTGCATAAGTTTCACCATAATCAAGTCCCTCAATTTGATTGTATCCTTTGGCTACTAACCTAGCTTTATTTCTCATTATTTCTCCTTTATCATTCAATTTATTCTTGAATACCCATTTGATTCCTATTATGGTAGCTTGATCAGGTCTTGGAACTAAATCCCAAACTTGACTTCTCTCAAATTGTCCCAATTCATCCTGCATTGCTATAATCCAGTCCGGATCAAGCAAAGCTTCATCAATTACTTTTGGTTCAATTTCAGAGATTAATGCTACTTGATTCACTTCATTTCTAAAGTATGATCTTGTCCTCACCCCTTGATGGATGTCTCCAACAACTTGGTCTAGGGAATGACTAGTGCCCATTCTAGTGGATCTTGGTACTTGAGATGTTTCTTGAACCTCATTGTTAGATACAATCTCAAGCAACGACCCTTCTGATCTAGATTTTTCATTTTCGGAGTCAGATTTGACTCCCCCTACACTTGTGTCCTCCTTCAAACTTAATCTTTTGAGTTCGACCTTTACTGCATCACTATTATCCTTAGAATCAATTTGGTCTTTACATTCCTCAAAAACCACATTTGACGATTCCTCAACCAAATTTGTTCGTTTGTTGTAAACTCGATAAGCCTTACTAGTGAGGGAATATCCTAACAGGACACCTTCATCTGCTTTTGCAGTGAATTTTCCTAGATGATCCTTAGTGTTTAATATGAAAACCTTGCAACCAAAAACCCTAAGATGTTTGACTGTTGGTGGTTTTCCAAACCATAGTTCATGAGGTGTTTTTCCTAAGAATCTATGTATCAAAACTCTGTTTTGAACATAGCATACAGTGTTAATTGCCTCAGCCCACAAGTAACTAGGAAGAGTATACTCATTTAGCATACTCCTCGCAGCTTCTTGCAAAGCTCTATTCTTCCTTTCTACCACACCATTTTGTTGTGGCATCCTAGGAGTGGAAAACTCATGTTTATAGCCTTTTTCTGAACAGAATTCCTTAAACCTCATATTTTCAAATTCTCCTCCATGATCACTCCTAATTGTTTTAATTGTTGAGTTTTTCTCATTTTCAATTCTTCTACAAAAAGGAATAAAAATTTCTAATGTTTGATCCTTATATTTGAGAAAGAAAGTCCATGTATATCTAGTATAATCATCTACAACTACCAAGCAATATCTACTTCCATTCAAGGTTTTTGTGGAGCTACTATCAAACAAATCTAAATGCAATAAATCTAAAGCATTTAAAGTACTTCTGATTGTTCTTGCTTTTATGTGATGCTCTTATTTGTTTACCTTTTTGACATGCATCACATAGCTTGTCCTTTTCGTACTTGAGCAATGGTAGACCCCGCACAAGCTCTTCCTTGGCCAACCTCTTGATATTTTTCATGTTGACGTGTGCTAGTCTCCGATGCCATAGCCATGATTCATCTTCTTTGGACAAAAAACACTTCACATGCAGGTTAGTAGCACTACTAAATTGAACTTGATAGATATTTTCCTTCCTCGTCCCTACTAGCATGATAGTGTCGGTTTCATTATGTTTAATTAAGCATTTAGTTGAATAAAATTCTACTCTACATCCTTCATCACATAATTGACTGACACTTAATAAATTAAAAACCATTCCTCTAACTAGCAGAACATTCTTAATCCTAAATTGTTCAGATATTACTATGTCTCCTACTCCTATGACTTTTAGTTTGCCATTATTACCAAAAGAAACAGTACCTTTACTCCTGTTTTTAAATGTAGCAAACTTTGTGGAGTCCCCGGTCATGTGCTTGGAGCATCCGCTATCTACGACCCACATCATTGGATACTCCCCCTCGACCAGTACCTAATCAAACACGAAGAACAAGATCTTTTGGAACCCAGATTTTGGGTCCATTAGCACTTACAACATACTGTTTAGGAATCCAAGCCTTAGTTGTGTTTGCTTTACCAACATGAGTTCTATTGACTAATGACATGAAACTGAATTCCCTTTTTGTTGGTTTGTAGCTTATTTCTCTGTTGTAAACTACCCTTTGGGCATCTAAAATCATGTTAAGAGTTTGAGAGCTTGTTGTGAATCTCTCAAGTGTGCACTTGAGATCATCAACTTGTGCTCTCAAGAGATTGTTTTCTTCCCTAAGTTTTTCGATTTCATTAGTCTCAATCCTAATTTCTGCAGGAACAGAATCCTGAGTTTTAAGCTCCTTTAATTTTTGATCTACTCAAGGCATTAGTTAAGCATGCTACTGTTTCATACAATTTATCTAGTTCAGGAGATGTTACCTCATCATCATCAGATGATGATGATGTGTCCTTCCGTAAAGACTCATCTGAATCTGTGTGATCAAACGCCATTAGTGTCGTATGCTTGGCTCCTTTTGCCCTGTCTTCATCTTCTGAGGAACTGGAAGAAGAGGCATCCCATGTTGCCCTCAAAGCCTTCTTCTTCCTGGACTTGTCCTCTTTCTTGTTGAGATCAGGACATTCACTCTTGATGTGCCCTTTCCTGTTACACTCAAAACACACCACATCAGATTTACCTCTAAATTTATGTGATGACTTACCTTTCCTCTTGTCTGCGAAGATTTTCTTTACATCCTTCTTATTGTACTTTCTGCTTCTCCTCATCATTCTCCTCACGAAATTGGCTACCTCGCTGGATGAGGACTCGTCGTCACTGTCACCACTAGTCTCAGATGAGGATGAAGATGACTCCTTCTTCTTCTCCTTTTTCTTGTTCTCCTTGTATTGCTCACCTGCAACAAAAGCAATATCTTTCTCTTTTGGACCCTTGTTAGCTTGCTCATGTAATTCCATTTCACAAAATAATTCATCCAACTTTATAGTAGACAGATCCCTTGATACTTTGTAGGCATCTACCATAGATGACCATAAAGCATTTCGGGGAAAAGACTTTAGGACGTACCTGATAATGTCTCTGTTCTCCAAGTTTTCACCGACCGAATGCAGCCCATTCAATACTTCCTTGAACCTTCCATGCAACTAACCAACAGTCTCGCCATCTTTCATAGCAAGATTTTGCAGCTGGTTTATGTAGAGATCTCGCTTTGCTATCCTCGAGTCTCTTGTCCCTTCATTTAGTTCTATCAGTTTATTCCAGAGATCTTGCGCGCTGTTGAACGGACCCACTTTGTTGAGTTGATCCTTCGCTAGACCACATTGCAGTGTCACGGTGGCCTTAGCATTTGCTTGCGCCTTACGTTTTTGTTCAACAGTCCACCTTCCAGACTCAAGTACTTTGCCTTCTGCGTCCATCGGTGTCGTGAAGCCTTCGGTTACCGAAAACCATATATCTATCTCAGTCATGAGATAATACTCCATCCGGCTTCGCCAATACTGGAAGTTCGTTCTGTCAAAGAATGGAGGCATGTTTGTGTTGTAAACTTCTTGCATCGCCATTTGAACTTGCTCTTGTGGTTGTGAATCCGAAGAAGAGCACCAGGCTCTGATACCAATTGTAGGATCGTTGGCGTCGCTAGAAAGGGGGGGGGGGGGAATGAATAGCTACGCTCGTCTTTTCGATTCGTTGTACCTTTCTACAATGATTAGTACGCAGCGGAAACAAGACAACGAATACAGAAAGAATAACAAATGCAAACACCCCAATTTTACGTGGTTCGGAACACAAGTCCCTACTCCACGGTTGAGCCCTCGTCAGCTCTAGTGATGCACACCACCACTATAAACTTCTCCTTCTCGGTGATACACCGAAGGTGGAGAAACCCTTTACTGATCTATCAAAACTTTACACTAAAGCTTACGAGAGTCGAAGAAGCAGTAAAATAAATACAGATTTCAGAGAGAATGGTACTGCTCCTTGCTTGCTGAATCGTCGAAGCTCCTGTGGGATGATGAAGGCTTTTTGAATCAAGAAGCTCTTTCACCCGTGTCTTTTCTTCCGAAAATTGTCGTTCATTATTCTTCTTAACTTTGAAATATATATGCCCAGAATACTTGATAGCTCGAGCCTAATTAGGGCTTTTCTGCCCGCCCAGTCGAGTCCCTCAGCTGGTGCCTCGACTGGAGCATTATCATTTATTAATGGCTTCAATGGTAAGATTTAGACCATAATTAGTTTTATTTCCGTTGAAAACATAGGTCCAGTCGAGGCGATGATCCGACGACTCGACTGGTAGGCTTTGGTTCCAACTAAACAGAGCAATGAGCTCCGACCTCCGCGTCTGTTCGGTTGGATCAAAGCTCTAGTCGAGTCGCCGCCTCGACTGGTAGGCCTTGGTTCTAACTGAACAGAGCAACAGTCGAGCTCTCAGTCGACAGTCCCTTGCGTCTGTTTGGTTGGATCAAAGCTCTAGTCGAGTCTCCGCCTCGACTAATACAGTCAGAACCTGCTGTTTGTCCAGAGCAGTCGAGCTCTTAGTCGACACCTCCTTGCTTCTGCTTAGTTGAACCAAGCATCAGTCGAGGCGTCGCCTCGACTGGTATGAGTCAACCTGCTGCTCGACAAGAGCAGTAGGTTCCAGTCGAGGCGTCACCTCGACTACACCCTTTACCTGATGCCTATGAATTACTGTTCATAGGTCTTCCATGCCAGGAATCATCTCCGGAACTTCGTGCCAAGACTCTCTGTCCGGGTCTTCACTGCCAAGAGGTCGCGCCTCCGGGACTTCACTGCCAAGACTCCCTGTCCGGGTCTTCACTGCCAAGAGGCCGCGCCTCCGGGACTTCACTGCCAAGACTCCTCGTCCGGGTCTTCACTTGCCAGGACTCCACGTCCGGGTCTTCATCAATCTTGCATCCAGTCCTCGACCTACAAGAGATTTCCTGAAAATACCTCTCAAACAACCGTATGAGATAACACATAATTATCACCTTGACTTAAACCCTTGTCAATCACCAAAAACATCCTTTGGGTCTGATTGCACCAACACCACTCACATCAGTCGACTGACACTAAGGGCAGTGTTGGGTTTCCGGCACCGCGGCGTGTGTGTGTTCGATCATGTTTCGTAAACATGAGCACAGCGGAAGCAATAAAAATAATAAATACTCCTATTTATTACAACACACACAACACACGCATGCTATTACAACAAGTGTAGACATAACCGTAAATTAAAATTGCAATAAAAGGAAATTAAACTACGTTATACCTTCCGTATGACGTGTAGCGGGAACGGCATCAACCGGAACGATCCTCGTAAGAATCGTCTCTATCCGTATCCACGCCGAGCTCCTCGGGATGACTTCGCTAAGTCATGAGCTTCGTCTTCGTACGGGTTACTAGCCTCGTGTTGAAGACGACGTGATCGAGAGATGATCACGATCCGAATCCAAATTCGGATCCAAAATGAGTTCTCAAAACTCGCTTCTCCGGAGAGGTATTCGTCAACCGTTTGACGAATCCTTCGTCCTCCACCTCAGAGGATTACCGGAGATCAAATCCCCGGTATGTTAGCCGCTGTCGGAGCACTAACCGTCGTCCAAACGACGCCCGAAGGAGGAGAAGCTGTCCAGAAAACTGGACAGCTTGGTGGAGGAGTAGGCGCCGGCCAAAACAAGGAGAGAAAAGCCTCACCTTGATGCCAAACCTATAGGAGATCACCGGAGGGTCGCCGGAGGTTCACCGGCTGGAGCTTGGACGCCGGCAAGGGTCTTGGACGGCGGCTGCTCTTGGATTGGCGCCGAAAACTCCTCCAAGGAGTGGGCGGCAACTCAAGGGGGGGGGGCTAGGGTTTGGATTAGTTAGGGTTTAACAATCCCTTAAGCCCACTTTTATAGAGAACTAATTCTCTTAATGGTTAATGGATCATATCCATAAAGCCCGTTAACCAGCTCCATTAAGATAAGTTAAAATAAACCAAACCATGATGGTTTATTTTAAGTTAAAACGAACCGAACCAACCTTTGGTTCATTCGTTTAATATAAACCAAACCCTTTGGTTTATTCTCATCCATTGGATTAGAACCAACCCCTTTTGGTCCATCCATTATGTCTTCATAAGATAGTGCCCATCCACGCTTCCATTGCGACTGAAACAATTTCATGCTCGCTTTATGTTTGGTCCAACCAAACATAGTTTCTCTCGGTCTGAGAATCTCATTCTCAAGCTCGTTTTAAATCCTTTGAATTACACTCGTTGTGCGTGTGACCAAATAGGTTCTCGGTTTATGTTGGCCGTCTATAATTAACCATTAATTATAGAACGATCATGAGTGGCACCTAGTAGTACATCATGATCCCCAATTAACCGAAAAGATCAACGGTTGATCCAGAACTATTTCTGAAACCCTTCAGTAGCTCGAATGAATCGTGCCCCATTCCCTTCACTCATCTTATACCCACATGGTTCAGGACACCTAGCCCAAGTATCATTTCCTCGTCCTACGGATTCTAGTTACTCCACATGTATCGAAGAGTACTTTACTCTAAACATGTAATGCTTTGGCCAAAGACTTTAGTAACAATCCGACGAGAGGCCATGGGTATACATCTCCTCGCAAGGAGTGATGAATCCTTTATAGGCTATTCAAACACCTTCGATCACTTCGACTTATACCCAATCATCCCGGGTCCACATCTCCTCGGAGATGTTTGCTTAAGATGTCAAAGCATAAGTCTCCATGATCAAGATGACTTGAATACCGCAAGTCAAAGGAACATCGCACTTAAGCCACAGTAAGAACTTCATTGACATATCTATATATGCAGAGAACCATATGAAGTCTTACGGCTGGTCACTCCAATGAACTAGTTACCATAACTAGCATCCACGATTAACTCCGGACATCACTATGTCTCCAGCCAGTGAGAATCAGCTGCTTGGATACACCAAGGAGTATATCTCGTGCTAGTCTCAACAGAATTGATGGTGTCCAGATTCATCAATTCATCGACTAGGGATAATTCCGATACATCACAATTACACATGTAGAGATACTCACTAGTTGTGATCCAATCACAAATTCTCTCATGCTGTGAATCGTATCGTGGACATTCAGTAAATGAGTTTAAGATCCAATCAAATACATAAAACATGTATACTCAAATAGTGAATCTTCATTTATCATATAAATGGTTCATACATAAGGCGATTGCCTTAGGACATCTCTCATATATTACTAACAGACTCCCACTTGGCCTAATGCCAATCGCTACGGTATCCAATACCATAAGCACCAACATGACCCTCAAACTTACTTTGAGGTAATGCTTTAGTCAAAGGATCCGCTAAGTTTCTTTCAGTGGGAATTTTCTCGATTTGTATTTCGTTCCTACTGATGATCTCTCTGATAAGATGATAGCGACGAAGCACATGTTTGGATCATTGATGAGACCACATCAAGTTCATAGATGAACTACTTGATCCAAACCGCTTCCTTTGCTGCTTCCAAAGCTGCAACGTATTCTGCCTTAGTGGCAGAATCCGCTATAGTGTCAAGCTTGGAACCTTTCCAACTTATTGTGCCTCCATTCTAGGTGAATACATACCCAGACTAAGACATGGAATCATCCTTGCATGCGGATCCGCATCCGTATACCCACGTATCACCATGTACCCTTCTCCATATATTAGGAACATATCCTTAGTTCTTCTCAAGTACTTAAGGATCGTCTTAACAGCCGCCCAATGATCCATTCCTGGATCGTACTGGTATCTGCTCGTGACACTCAGAGCATACGATACATCGGGCCTCGTACATAACATAGCATACACGATAGATCCTATTGCGGATGCATAGGGAATCTTACTCATGCAAATCCTCTCGTCTTCTGTGCGCGGACACATAGACTTCGAAAGGTGTACCCCATGCCTGATGGGTAGGAAACCTTTCTTGGATTCCGACATGCTAAACCTCTTTAGCACTTGGCCTATATATGTAGATCATGAAAGACCACAACCGCTTCGATCTATCTCTATAGATCTTAATCCCAAGGATGTAGGTTGCTTCTCCCAGGTCTTTCATGGAGAATGTCTTGGATAACCAAACCTTAACTGACTGTAAGATTGACACATCGTTTCCTATAAGTAATATGTCATCGACATACAATACTAGGAACACGACTACACTCCCACTAACCTTCTTGTACACACAAGGTTCGTCTGGATTTTGTGAGAAATCAAACTTTTTGATCGTCTCATCAAAACGGATATTCGACTCTGGATGCTTGCTTGATCCATAAATGGATTGTCGCAACTTGCATACCTTGGTTTTATCAACCGATGTGAAACCCTCAGGCTGTATCATATACACGTCCTCGAGCAAGTTTCCATTAAGGAAAGCTGTTTTCACATCCATCTGCCATATCTCATAATCATAATGAGCCGCTATGGCGGAGCATCCGAATGGATTTAAGCATAGCTCTGAATAGGTTTCGTCATAATCAACACCTTGCTTTGACGATATCCTTTCGCCACCAATCTAGCCTTATAGGTAATCACATTACCATCCATGTCGGTTTTCTTCTTGAAAACCCACTTGCACCCTATAGGCTTTATGCCTTGGTGGGTCAACCAAGTTCCAAACTTGGTTTTCGTACATGGAATCCATTTGACTTCATGGCACCAAGCCACTTATCCCTTTCTCGAACTTGTCAAGACTTCTTCATAACTGGTAGGCTCCTCATCATCAATGAGTAACACGTCGTTCGATTCACTTACGAAATCCATATCTCGGGAATATTGCGTGTTCTACCGGATCTACGAAGATGTGGTGTTACAATATAGTCCAAAGATCGCTCATCACTATGAGTCATTTCATGGTGCTTCACCGGTATCTCATCAATGTCTATTTGAGTCTCTCGAGCCTCCTCAAGCTCGACACACTCCCCTGTTTTCTTGCAGAGAAACTCTTTCTCTAGAAACACAAGATGCCTCAAACAAACACCTTTTGTTCCATAGGATGATAGAATTAGTAACCCCTTGTTTCCTTAGGGTATCCAATAAATAGACATTTATCGGACTTAGCATCCGGTTTATGCGATACGGTCGCTTCACATAAGCGAGGACAACCCCATATCTTCAAGTAAGATACATGAGGTTTCTTACTAGCCCATATCTCATATGGAGTAGTAGAGACTACCTTAGTAGGCATTCTGCTTTAACAAGTAAACAATTGGTATGCGAAGTGCATAACCCCAAAAGGACTTGGGAAGAGTCGTGATTCATCATTGACGACCATGTCCAACAAGGTCGATTCGCCTCTCGAGATACACCATTATCTTTGTGGTGTATAGGGCGGAGTCCATTGAGACAATATGCCATTGTCTCTTAGATAATCAAGAAACTCTTGACTTAAGTATTCACCACCTCGATCCGATCAAGTATTTTAATACTTTTGTCATGTTGTTTCTCTACTTCATTTCTGAATTCTTTGAACCTTTCAAAGGCTTGGACTTGTGTTTCATCAAGAACACATACCCAAACCGTGAGTGATCATCGGTGAAGGTAATGAAGTAGCTATAGCCTCCTAAAGCTTGAGTTGACATAGGTCCACATACATCAGTATGTACTAGACCTAGTAACTCTCCCACTCGTTCACCTTTTCCAGTAAAAGGTAACTTAATCATCTTGCCTTTTAAGCATGATTCGCATGTATCGTATGAATCCAATTCAAACGATTCCAGAATTCCACATCGGTGTAATTCGGACATGCGTTTCTTGCTTATATGGCCAAGACGACAATGCCACATATAGGAGTCTATGTGATTATCCTTTCGAGCACGCGTGTTGCTCGCTTCGATATTGAAAATGTCACTGGATACGTCCAACGTATAAATGTCATTACTCAAAGTTTCAGTTCCATAAAGTACGCCATTCAAAGTTATATAACAACAATTGTTACTAAACGTTAAATGGAAACCATTTCTATTTAAGCAGGAAATAGAAACAATGTTCTTTATTAGAGAAGGAACATAATAGCAATTGTCCAGTTCCAAGACTAGTCCACTAGGGAGCTTCAGCAAATAAGTTCCGATGGCGACCGCAGCAACCTTTGCTCCATTGCCAACTCGCAAATTTGACTCCCCTTTGACAAGTCTTCTTCTATTCCTTAGCCCCTGTATGTCATTACATATATGTGAGCTACACCCAGTATCCAATACCCAAGTGTCTAAGGAAATAGAATGACAATCAATAACGAAGATACCTGAAGAGAATGGGGCATCGGATGCCTTCTTCTTCTTCATGGACTCAAGATAAATCTTGCAGTTTCTTCGCCAGTGGCCTTCCTTGCCACAGTGATGGCAAGTGCCCTTTTTCGCTGGTTCCGCCTTCTTTGCCTTTTTCTTTCCTTTCTTCTGTTCTTTTGCCTTCCTCTTAGAACCTTTCTTTGAGGAATCAACTAACAGAACTGCCTTCTCCTCATGCTTCACAGAAGGCTCCACAGTCTTCAGCATATTGAGGAGCTCGGGAATGGTGGATTTCAATTTGTTCATCCGATAGTTCATCACAAATTGCGAGAAACTCTTGGGCAAACAATGCAGAATTAAGTCAATACTTAACTCATTATCCATCACAAAACCGACGCTCATCTTTAGCACAAAGCTTCATGCATTCTAGACGAACCTTCTTGCATCTTCGTGGTGAAGAGGAGCCTAGAGACCTCGAACCTTTCGGATCTCGCTTGCTCATCGAACAACTCATGAAGATGGAAGACCATAGTGTTAGCATTCTGCGGCTCGAGTACCATCGCCGCTAGCATGATGCAACTCGCCACTTTCGAGAATCGCCACATGCTTACGATAGACCAACATTTGATGCCGGAGTTGCATCGCCCTTAGGGCCGATCGGAAGAGGCGCTTGAGGACATATGCAAGCTTTTCCGCCTTGAGAACAATTCTCGTGTTTCTAAGCGATCAGAAGTTAGGCCCAGTCAGTTTGTTCGAATCCAAAATAGTGCACAAATTCAAAGACGTCATGATCAATTTATTGACCTAGAAATACAAAACGAGCATATATGAGAAAATGATTTTAAAATGCATCAATATACATTTATAAATCCCATTCATTTTTCGAATTCAAAAACCCCAAAATCACTTCGGGAGATCGTAGGTCCATCTCCGAATGGGCTGATATCCATCATAGATAAGAACAACCTTGGAGTGAGCCCAACAAGCCATTCTTAGCTATGATGGTGGGTATCAAGTATACCGATTACATATCATGTATATGTAACTATCACAATGTGCTATCAACTAATTGAATGTTTACATATACATTGGGTTGTTAACACATTAACAAGTATGCATCATATGCATAGCACCCAACTTCACCTCTCTTCACATCGACCTTGGAGTGAGTCCAACAAATCGATGCTCCAAGTTAAAGCCGACCCATTAATCGCGAAATAGTTTTAATATGGTTAGAGCGCATTCAACCAATTAGCCAGGCTTGGAGTGAGTCCAACAACCCAAACTAACGATTGACCTCTGACTCTTACCATATTAGAGGTAAACTATTCCAATGATTTGAACATGTTCAGGTTCGAGCCGGGCTTGGAGTGAGTCCAACAACCCAAACAAGAAACAGAACTCTGGTTCTAACCATATTAATGGAAGGTGTAGGCTTTAATATTGAGTTAGGGTTTTTATGTCTCATCCTCTTTGCATGCAAATAACTATTATCTATATGGCATGACATACATGGCATACATCTACATGTCACGACACGCATGACATAATGTTATGCATCTAATGCAATTACATGGCATACAATTATGTCATGTATATATTTCCTTATATGTCATAACTATTTATGGAAATAAAATATGTTTAAGATTTGATTCTCCAAATCAAATCATAATTAAATTAGAAACAAATTTCCAAATCTAATCACATATTTTATTCATGGAATTATTTGATTAAGGAAAATCTATTTAGGAAACCAATTTCCTAAATCATTAAAACTACTTATGGAAATAAAATATTTTAAGATTTGATTTCCCAAATCAAATCATGATTAAATTAGGAAACAAATTTCCAGAATCTAATCAAATATTTTATTTATGGAAAATATCAATTTCCATAAATACTTCCAACTTTCCAAAAGTGGAAGATTTCCATAAATACTTCTAGACTTTCCAAAATTGAAAAATTTCCATAAATACTTCTAAATTTCCAAAATTAGAAAATTTCCAGAAATACATTATGACTATCGCAAAAACCATTTTACGATTATGTCGAAACACAACCTGGGCTCTGATACCACTGTTGGGTTTCCGGCACCGCGGCGTGTGTGTGTTCGATCATGTTTCGTAAACATGAGCACAGCAGAAGCAATAAAAATAATAAATACTCCTATTTATTACAACACACGCATGCTATTACAACAAGTGTAGACATAACCGTAAATTAAAATTGCAATAAAAGGAAATTAAACTACGTTATACCTTCCGTATGACGTGTAGCGGGAACGACATCAACCGGAACGATCCTCGTAAGAATCGTCTCTATCCGTATCCACGCCGAGCTCCTCGGGATGACTTCGCTAAGTCACGAGCTTCGTCTTCATACGGGTTACTAGCCTCGTGTTGAAGACGACGTGATCGAGAGATGATCACGATCCGAATCCAAATTCGGATCCAAAACGAGTTCTCAAAACTCGCTTCTCCGGAGAGGTATTCGTCAACCGTTTGACGAATCCTTCGTCCTCCACCTCAGAGGATTACCGGAGATCAAATCCCCGGGATGTTAGCCGCTGTCGGAGCACTAACCGTCGTCCAAACGACGCTCCGACGAGAGGAGGAGAAGCTGTCCAGAAAACTGGACAGCTTGGTGGAGGAGTAGGCGCCGGCCAAAACAAGGAGAGAAAAGCCTCACCTTGATGCCAAACCTATAGGAGATCACCGGAGGGTCGCCGGAGGTTCACCGGCTGGAGCTTGGACGCCGGCAAGGGTCTTGGACGGCGGTTGCTCTTGGATTGGCGCCGAAAACTCCTCCAAGGAGTGGGCGGCAACTCAAGGGGGGGGACTAGGGTTTGGATTAGTTAGGGTTTAACAATCCCTTAAGCCCACTTTTATAGAGAACTAATTCTCTTAATGGTTAATGGATCATATCCATAAAGCCCGTTAACCCGCTCCATTAAGATAAGTTAAAATAAACCAAACCATGATGGTTTATTTTAAGTTAAAACGAACCGAACCAACCTTTGGTTCATTCGTTTAATATAAACCAAACCCTTTGGTTTATTCTCATCCATTGGATTAGAACCAAACCATTTTGGTCCATCCATTATGTCTTCATAAGATACGGCCCATCCACGCTTCCATTGCGACTGAAACAATTTCATGCTCGCTTTATGTTTGGTCCAACCAAACATAGTTTCTCTCGGTCTGAGAATCCCATTCTCAAGCTCGTTTTAAATCCTTTGGATTACACTCGTTGTGCGTGTGACCAAATAGGTTCTCGGTTTATGTTGGCCGTCTATAATTAACCATTAATTATAGAACGATCATGAGTGGCACCTAGTAGTACATCATGATCCCCAATTAACCAAAAGATCAACGGTTGATCGAACTATTTACGAAACCCTTCGAAATTTCGAATGAATCGTGCCCCATTCCCTTCACTCATCTTATACCCACTTGGTTGGGACGGCCACTGTTGTGCCGGTCCCCACTAGGCTGACTACGTCACACCTAGCCCAAGTATCATTTCCTCGTCCTACGGATTCTAGTTACTCCACATGTATCGAAGAGTACTTTACTCTAAACATGTAATGCTTTGGCCAAAGACTTTAGTAACAATCCGACGAGAGGCCATGGGTATACATCTCCTCGCAAGGAGTGGTGAATCCTTTATAGGCTATTCAAACACCTTCGATCACTTCGACTTATACCCAATCATCCCGGTTCCACATCTCCTTAGAGATGTTTGCTTAAGATGTCAAAGCATAAGTCTCCATGATCAAGATGACTTGAATACCGCAAGTCAAAGGAACATCGCACTTAAGCCACAGTAAGAACTTCGTTGACATATCTATATATGCAGAGAACCATATGAAGTCTTACGGTTGGTCACTCCAATGAACTAGTTACCATAACTAGCATCCACGATTAACTCCGGACATCACTATGTCTCCAGCCAGTGAGAATCAGCTGCTTGGATACACCAAGGAGTATACCTCGTGCTAGTCTCGACAGAATTGATGGTGTCCATTCATCAATTCATCGACTAGGGATAATTCCGATACATCACAATTACACATGTAGAGATACTCACTAGTTGTGATCCAATCACAAATTCTCTCATGCTGTGAATCGTATCGTGGACATTCAGTAAATGAGTTTGAGATCCAATCAAATACATAAAACATGTATACTCAAATAGTGAATCTTCATTTATCATATAAATGGTTCATACATAAGGCGATTGTCTTAGGACATCTCTCATATATTACTAACAAGCAGTCGACTGATAACTGAAATTTCCGAATTTCAGTTATCAGAATCGAATTTCAGAAAAACATAAGTAATTCTACGTATATCGAAAAATCACGAAATTTGATACATATATTACTTATAGTCAATACAATAGGTGAAAAATAATAGAAAAATATTTTACCCATAAAATACTGAAATTGATACAAAATTCAAAAGTAAAGAAAACTTCTAAGTTTTGACTCACTTTATATCAACTTCATTAATGATGATTGCTATCAAAAGATAGACTTCACCAAGGTTTTCTAAAATGATTTTAAAATGTTTTCAAAAATCTTATTTTGGATCATATTCCTTGGGCTCATTGTACATGACTTGTATACAAGCTTTCCCAATGATCCACTAATGATTTTAGATGAGTTTTAGTTCATCTAGATGCAAAAACTATGCACCTTGAACTTAACTCATATCCTAGCATCTCACATGTATCTAGAGTGTATAAATACACATACATGTCAATGTGATGTGAGATGTGAGTTTTGGTTCATTTAATCTAGGATTTCATGCATTTTCTAAGGCAACCCTACTTGATTCCCTTATGAATGAGACTCCAAGTCATGCCAAAGTCCTTAAATCAATTTTTCATTAAATTAAACGCATGAAATGATCATGGCATAATGATAGCAAAATAAAAACATGGCCAATGATCATGATGTCATGACATATGATATAAAACTTAAACTCATGACATTCAATCCTAATTCCTAAACATAATCATGACATATAAATGATAAAAATAAACATGATGTCATGACATGTTATATGGCAAACAAAACATGCAAATAAAATACATAGGTATAATGATACCTAAATTTTAATATTAGTTGTCATTTCATATAATTAAGTATATTTTGTCATATTATCACTAATCTCCCTAGTGTGCCAAAAACCCAAAATGGCACACTAACCTCTAATCCTAAAATGTGACAATTTGATCATTTTATCAAACTTCTCAAATAGTATTGGCACATCCTAAAATCTTTTAGGATTAAAGCTCAAATGTATTTCCAAGGTAACCATAACCTTGAAAATAACCTAAGGTGTCACCTTTATCATGGTTGAGTTAACTACCCATCCAATCACGGTTGACACATCCTAACCCATCTAGCGTGAGTCAATCACGCTCTTAGGAACCCAAAACCTATTTGAGCTCCTAGGGTTAATTAGGTATTCCTTAGATATAACCTCCCTAGATACCCTCCTAATGACCTTCCTAGGCTTGTTAGCCTTGGTCATTTGGGTCTTACCTAGGTTGACTCTAGGGGTAACTCCCCTTGCAACTTTCTTAGTGGTCACCCTAGGTTTCCTAGAAATCCTAGCCACTAGGCACAACTTTTGGTCAACCTTAGGGATGACTTCCCTATTGACCTTGGTCTTCCTAGACCTAGTTTGTGTTCCATAATCAAATGGAACACTATGGTAAGCCATCTTAGGCTTAGGTTTGTGACCCAAATCCTTCTTTCCCTTTGATGACTTTTGCTTCTTGGGTCCTAAGTGTTGACTTTGAGATTTTGACCTAGAAGTTTGACTAATTGACCCTTGCATTTGATTTTGCATAGCCTTAAGGGTCTTTTCAAGTTTTTCAAGCCTTGACCTCAAGACTTGATTCTCTAATTCTAATTGCCAATTTTAGAATTTTGATTTGGTCTTTGGGCATGGGACTTCCTAGGCATATGCCTAGTCCACTTGGGATTCAAACCTAGGTGCTCTTGTATTTTCTTGATAGATTCCCTAGGTAAGGTATTTTTAGGGACATTAGTCCCAAATTTCTCCTTATTTCCTAAGTGGACACTTTTAGCTCCTAAACACAAATATTTATTTCTAGCATGCTTTTCATGGTGAATTGCAAGAGAATTAAATTTCCTAGCATGCTTTTGACTTTTAACTAAAGAAAAAGCATTATTAACATGATATATCTTAGGGCACTACAAGAAAAAACCTCATAGACAACACTTTTTATCCGTTGTCTATGCTGTTATAAAAGCGTTGTTAAAGCCACTGTTGTTAAAAGTCCGACTAATGACAACGGATAAAAAAGCGTTGTCTTTTCTAGAAAAGACAACGCTTTTGCAATAGAAAAAAAATGTTGTCTTTTCTCGCAAATACAACACTTTTGCAACGGAAAATAAACGTTGTCTTTTCTAGCAAAGACAACGCTTTTGCAACCCATAAAAAGCGTTGTCTTTGCTACAAAAGACAATGCTTTTACAACGGATAAAAAGTATTGTCGTTGTTAGAAATAACAATGCTTTTACAACAAATTAAAGCGTTGTCTTTTTAGAACATATAGCAAATTTGCAATGGTTTAAAAGTGTTGTCTTTTAGCATATACAATACTTTTTACAATGGATAAAAAGTGTTGTCGTTTGAAATGAAATATCAATTTTTATCAATAAATAAAAATCGTTGTCTTTTATATCTACAAAAATGTTATTTATTATATTACACAAAAAACTACTTAATTAAACACTTATAAATAACACAAATTAAAATATTATTAAAGTACAACTAATCAATCTACTTACAATTGAAATATAAATAGTGCATAATCAACAAATAATAAAAAATGAAAAATGTGAAGTCATAATACATAAACTTGGGATCCAAGTTAAGTTTACAAAATTAAACAAAAAATCTACATACTAGACATGCATTTTAGTTCCAACCTATCTTGCTTCTTAAATTGAAACTTTCTGGATTGCATCTTGCCAAAAAAATCTCCCTTTGAGTTTCTTTCCACATTTATCTGCGAAGAAAAAAATTATTACATTACAATTAAAATGATCAATATAAATGTTTCACATATTCTTAACAATAATTTGACAATATCTCAAGAAAAGAGCTAACATAAAGATAATTGTTGGGGCACAAACTGAAATTTACATTCTATCAAGCGAAGAATAACTATGATTTCGCGAGTGAACAGAAGTCTTTTGCACAGAAGAAATATATGATATAAGCATCAAAATACTAGTTGAATTTTGGACAGAGTAAAACTTACAAAAATCTATTTCTCTTAAATTTTCTTCAACTTCAGTTCCATCAGTGAAGGCAACATCTACAAAAAAAAAAAGAAACTAATCATAGAAGATCACCAAGTACTGCAGAAGAAAAGAAATCCTAGAAGAAACAGTTCCCCATGAATATGGATGGGTAAATATGGTCATTTTACCTACTTTACATATGTATTATAGACAATAAGTTAATTTTCAATCATTCTAATCCTTCTAATGCTTAATTTATACCTGTGACAGCATGCATGTACGAGGAGGCATGTATACACGCATGGATACAAACCTATCCATGCAAGTAGTAGTACTGTTGGTCAAAAGATGTTCTTCTTCTATCTCGCAAAATATGAGAAGTAATGCTTCATGAAGGTTTAATCTGAATCACTCTTACAAAGGTGCAGGAAAAAAAAAGTCGTGAGCTGTAACAATAATAATACGCTACTTTTAGCTATCCATGCATATGGATGATGAACTCGCAACTCAAAGAGGGGACTCAAGTGCAGACTCAGAAAGCACGATGAAGATAGAAGGCTTCTAGGTTTCTCAAGGTAAATTTTGGTTCAATTGTTTACAAGAAAAGCATTCAACCAACATGTTACTTGTAGGTTTTTTCCTGATGCGGTGCTGAATCTATGAACAAACTGCATTTGATGAACTTGTTAAATATAAGAAAGAAAATGAAGTTATCTGTACATGAATAGCAACAACCTACAGTCTAATCATCTAACTGCAGAATCTCCATTCGAACACCACAAAATCATTAACCTTGAGAAATCCAAAATGAGTTGGTACTTGGTAGATCAGAGACCCACTTTGAGTACAGCAACCTTTTATCATATATAGGTCAATCAACATTAAGAATCTCACAGATCTAATGCATCAACCTTAGAGTTGAATCATCTAACTGCAAAATTGTGAAAGGATGGAACCTGATACAAGTTGCAAAGTATTTTATGCAAAAATCAGCAGGTCGAATTCAACCATTTTCCTATTCCTCATCTGAGTAATATCTTTCATGGTATGATTACAGGTAAATCTTGTTGTTCAAATGCTGGAACCTGAGAATACTAAATCAAATAAAATTTGCTTTTTAATCTCGTAGTTCAATACCATACAATATAAACAGTAGAAACCAACAGGACCTTCTATGCCAATTTTTTTTATTATTATTAACATTTCTAGAATATTGATCCGATCAATTGGAATTAGGCAATCTGGAGCAATGACCTTCTATGCCATATACTTTATAAGATAGTTGTCAAAATTGCACAATTCACTTATCATGCAATATAATTCATGTGGAAAATTAATGTAATATGTTAAAAAAATGCAATTATGAATAATGAAAAATCGAAGTAAATGCAATTTATATATATAATTTTAACGAAATGGAAAAAGATAGCTACGAAACTATGTCATTTAGCATTCCATACCTACTCATAAATATAATCTTGTATACATTCTGCCAATTCGGACCGCACCTCATCAATTTCTTCTCGAGTACGACATTTTTGTGAACTGTGAACACACACAAAAATTACCAAGTGTTAATGAAAACAACAATCACATAAATAGTGTATTTCAAATTGTTTATGATAAATAAGATAATCTTACTATTAATCGTAGTGAATCTCTCTCGATAGTTTCGACTTCTTCAATAATTTGTCTCATAAATCTCATCACATAATAAGCACATTGTTTTGCATCTGGCTGTCTAGGAGCCTATATTAATTATAAATAAATTTTTAATAATATTTATATACATTAAAATATATCTTCAATATAATTAACGCATACCTGTACTACTTCCTATACAATATTTTTTCTATTTTTCCTCCCCGTGTTTGAATTAAACAATCTTAAAGCCCTTCATGCCAGAAATTTCTACCAGATAAATGCATCCAAATGCATATTTTCCAGAGGAGGTATGCATCCAAATGCATAGATAAATGCAAATTGCTAGCTACCTGCAATCCTAAAGATATAAATCCCAAAAAACTTGTATAAGTCAGACTTACAAAAGCTTTAAATGTGGGTCGATGAGCAGCCATCTCTTATACACAGCAACCTGATCAACTATTTCCAAATTAGTCATGTGCATACCCCACCAGAAAGCATTAAATTTGGAGTAGAAATATGAATCGGTCATACCCAAGGACCAGATATCTGACTTAAATCCATAAGGAATGTCCGCAAGGAGCTTGGACACATATAATTTGGAGTTCCAACACCCTACGTAAAATACCACTCATAAGTTCCATCAAAATTTGCAAGCATCATACAACATAAACAATTGTGTCAGTAGGGAGAAAACATATCCACTTGAGATTCATATAGCAGATATTATCATATGACAAACACACTTCATTCGTGATTGGTATCCCATCAAGAAGCATCAGAATCAATGATGAGAGTGCACTTGTTACATATCATGTATATATTCTGCTAAAAGCAAATACAAACTGGGAAAATGAATTAGTAGCTCTTCACCAGTATAAGGGATCACTTGAGTTTCAAAATCACGAAACATGCATATGATATTGGCTTTAGAACCAAGCTCAAGCATTTCATTCTCCTGAAACAATGTCATTGTGACAAATTTGTTTGAAGAAAAACTATTAGTGTTATTATGTCAATTTCAATGACATCACTGAGCAACTCTACCTCTTGCCAAAACTTGAGTAGCTTAAAACATGAAATAAGAGAAGAAAAGAAAGGACTGGTTATTCTGGAAGCGACTTACTTTGCTATTTGGCCCTTACATTCAAAGGTAAATTATATTTGGCATAAATTCTACGAATTAGTTTAATAATGTACCCATGTCACATTTAAAGAGTTACCTATTGAAATAAAGGACACTCAAGGAATTAAGCACTTACAGAAGAAGCCAAATCATCAGCTTTAAGAGTTTTAGCTAGCCCAAAATCTCCTGAACAGGAAAGAAGGCAAGAAAAAGTTTAGTGCAAATAAAACAATTATCTCAAAGTCTAAGCCAGTCCAGCTACTAACCAAGGCGAACATCTTGATCCTTAGTGAGAAATATGTTTGAGCACTGCCACAGAGATGTGAGAAACTTAATGAAAAGAATCAGATAGGAATATAAACAACTGAGTGCCAAATGTCACCAACCTTGAGGTCTCGATGCAAAACAAAGTTTGAATGCAAGTATTCAACAGCTAACAGGATTTGGACAAACCACTTCAGCAATTTCTGGTAGGAAGATAATTTTATCAAATTTTCACCTTTCCAAGAAATTTTTAGTCAGATAGAGAAAGATCTAGATGAATTTACTTTACCTCCTCTGGAAAATATGTTCCATTTGATAGAGAAATTAAACAATATGTTTCATTTTTTCTACCAGAAATTTTTAGTCAGACAGAGAAAGATCTAAATGAATTCAAGTAGATTCAAATCAGACTCAAAGGAAAGCGGACTCACAGTCACAGGAAGAAGGTACGGAGCCTCCAACCAAAGCTACAAAGAAAGATATTCCACGTCGCTCGCCCCTTCCTTAGTTAGTCTAGCACTTTTTCGTACCTCATTAAGCTACTCCGCACCAACTTCTAAAGCACCAGGTTTTGAATCTCATTTGTGCCTATCTTCTCTTCTCTTATCTTCTTGGAATGCACTGCAGCAGCTCTTTCTAGCTCTTTCGTAGGTCAGTAAGGATGATTGCCGCCAATGGGATACGGAAAAAAAGAAGGCGCGTATCGGGGAAAAGAAGAAAGAAGCAGCAACCCTAATGCGCGACGCCGCGATCGGCCGGTTTAGGAGAAATTTCAAGGAAAAATAAAATAAGGAAATAAATAAAATATAAATAATTTTTAAATGAAATAATCATGGAAAAAAACTAACTATAGGGAAAAATGAAAAAAAAAATAATATTAATAAAACAAAGATATTTTTTATTTCATTCATTATTTTAATAAAATAAAATTATATTTTCATAATTTATTTATTTTTTTATATATTTAAAAAAATTGATCCATTAAATAAATAATCTACATTTTATAAAGCGTACAGAAATAAATATAGAAATGAAATCATACTTCAAAAATTTTAAGTTGTAGAAATTAAAAAAATCCTCATAGACAACGCTTCTTATAAAGCGTTGTCTATTACTAATAAAAACAGGTCAAAGACAACGCTATTTAAAAACTGTTGTCTTTGACCCAAATAAGCAACACTAATACACAACGGTTTTATAAAAACCGTTGTCTATGTTAATTTTTTTTAAAAAAAGACAACGCTTTTCACTAAAAGCGTTGTTAAACTACAAACAACAACGCTTTTTATAAAAAGTATTATCTTTTAAGTGTTGTGTATTGCTTTTTTTGTAGTAGTGGGGTTTGCCTTAGTAGCTCCCCCTACTTGTGATGCTCCTTCTTGGGTCTTTTTGCTCCCCCTAGGACATTGATTCCTATAATGTCCTTTTGAATTGCACTTGAAGCATATGATGTGCTCTTTGCCTTTAGGTGTTGGGGAACCGACATCCTTGACTTTTGGTGTCGGTGGAGCTTTCCTAATCTTCTTTGGGCACTTGCTCTTATAGTGCTCAAATTCCCTACACTCAAAACACATAATATTATTTTTATTTTGAATTACGGTGTTTGAGTTACCTAGGGTGGTTGTGGTGATTGGAGTGGATTCTTCATTCCTCCCGGAGGTTGAAGTGACTTCTTGCTCTTGCTCCGGTGTTGAGGATGGTCTAATCTCCTCCAATTCTACTTCCTCTTCCTCCTTGGATGTTGATGGTCTCTCAACCTCCAAGTCCTCACTTCCTTGTGAGGATGATGGGCTTGCCTCTTCGGTCCCTTCCTCTTGGACTGGTGATGGACCTTCATGGAGCTTGCCAAAATTGCTCCAAAGCTCTTTAGCATCCATGCACTCACCTAGGCTACATAAGAAGTCATTAGGAATTAAATCGAAAATGAATTTGATTACCTTCTTATTTTTCTCGAATCTTTGGAGTTGATCCTCACTCCATCTCTTCTTTTTTAGGAATCCACCTTTTGGTCCTCTTGGATACTCAAATTCTTCCATTAATAAGGACCATTCCTCTAAATCCCTCATCATCAAAAAATCTTCAATTCTTCTCTTCCAAGAATTGAAGCCTTCTCGTCCATATAATGAGTATGGGACCAGTGTGTTGATGTCCTAACCGAGTTGTTCTTCCAACTCCATCTTCACCCTCTAGCTTCTTTGTCTTAGCTCTCGGCGGTTAGTCCGTAGAAGAGCCCCAGGCTATGATACCAATTGTAGGAGATTTGAGGCTGCTAGAGGGGGGGGCGAATAGCATCGTGTTCGTACGATGATGGAATGTGTTTTCGTTCGTCTCTACAAAACTCGTTATGCGCAGCGGAATAATAATAGTAATAACGAAAAGCAAGACAAACACGCAAACACAATTGTTTAACGTGGTTCAAAACCTCAAGGTTCCTACTCCACGGATCGAGCTCTACGAGCTCTAGTGATGCACACGCAACCACTAATAAACACTCCTTCTCGGAACAATCCGGAGGCGGAGAAACCTCGTACAATATGATTACAACAATAATAAAAAAGCTACAAGCAAATACAATGAAATACAAAGCAATACACGTAAAGGAAACACTTTACAAATGCTCTTGAATGCTTGATCGCTTGGTTGCTTGATATCAACTTGGAGACCCTGATTTGCAGCAGCAAATCGCCCCAAAAGCCCTCAAGAAACCATACCATTTTCCTCCATCACGAGTTCCTTATAAAGCTTCAACCTGTGCCGGAAAAAGTCGATCAGTCGACTGATCGGGATCATCAGTCGACTGATGTTACTGTTGTCGTGAGACAACGGCTAGATCCACGCTAGATGAGTCCAACGGATCCATCATCAGTCGACTGATGATACCCATCAGTCGACTGATGGAGCCTTAACTCGACCAGTCAAGTCTCGACTCCATTCTGTACCCAATTTCACGAGCACTAGTCGACTGATCACAATATTAGTCGACTGCTCAGTCCATCAGTCGACTGCTCACCTATGACAGTCGACTGCTAGAGCAATTCTCACAGTCAAACCCTAGTTGACTACGCCAGTCGACTGTCACATGACACCAGTCGACTGGCACACCTCAAACATGAGGTTTTAGCCTAAGTATGGTGCCCCCATACTTGCTAGACCACCCTTAGCCTAGACCTAAGCCTTCTAGCCACCTCCATCAGCCTCACGCCTCTCGGATCCCTCCAAGTCATTCATGACTTGTTCATCCATCGCGCTAGCCTCCAGGTGCTTCCATCGGTTATGTCATGCGAATGGTGTCTACACCGCCAAGGCACATTGGACTTACGCCGCCAAGACTCCGGTTGGACTTTACGCTGTCAACCATTGGACTTATGCTGCCAAGACTCCCGCTTAGACTTCACGCCCCCCTCTCATTGCATGGTGTCATCTGCCTGTCATACGACACTGCTTGCCTGCCATGGGTTGCTGCTTGCCCCCTGAAACACCGCTGAGTAGTGCCCACTGTGCCTCCTCCAACTCCTCCTTTGCACGATTAGCCCGCTTGGAAATGTGTTGGAAGTGGAGTTGATAAGTTCCCACAAGCGCCCCTTAAGTCGTGTAAATTCGACTTTAAGAGTGAATTGGGCAGTACCAAGCATGAAACTCTCCAAGAATCTGCCATTAAACTATGGAAGTCCCCATGCAATGTCTACATGTTATAGAACTTAAAAGGCTATTTAGGAGCCCCCAGGGTTGTCCCAGTTGGTAAGTGTAAAATGGTAACTCTTAAGTGAATAGAGGTCAATTTCTGAGGGTTTCATTGCCCTGGGTTATCGACTGACCCCCTCCTTTGCACTTGCCACTTGGATCCTGATTTACCTCTTCCACCGGTAGGAGTAACCAGAGGGGGCCACTAATGTGGTGGTTCCATATTTTTTTTAAGGCTATTTAGAGCCTTGGTCCCACATCGAAGTGGAAACAATTGAACAAGAATAATCCGAAAGGCACCTAGGTAGTGTGAACTCCGCAAAGCTATCATAATCCACTTGTAGCTAATGTGAATTAACCAAAACACAATCAAGCTTACAAGATACCTATCATTTATATACGTTAATCGACATCCAATGAAGTATAGGTATAATACTTCTCCCTAGTGTATTTGATATGGAAAATCAAAGCATGACATATAAAATGTATAGGTATAATAATACCTAAATTTTAATATTAATTGTCATTTGATATAATAATTAAGTATATTTTGCCATAATATTACTTTTCTCCCTAGTGTGCCAAGAACCCAAAATGACACACTATGACCTCTAAACCCTAAGTTGTGCCAATTTGATTAATTTATCAAATTTCTCAAGATATATTGGCACATCCTAAAATCTTTTAGGATTAACAATCAAAACACATTCCCAAGGTAACCATAACCTTGAAAATGACCTAAAATGCCACCTTTACTATGGTTAGGTTAACTACCCATCCAATCAAGGTTGACACACCCTAAACCCATCTAGCGTGAATCAATCACGCTCTTAGGAACCCAAAATCTATTTGAGCTCATTGGGTTAACTAGGTATTCCTTAGGGATGACCTTCCTAGATACCTTCCTAATGACCCTCCTAGGTTTGGTAGCCTTGGTCATTGTGGTCTTACCTAGGTTGACTCTAGAGGTAACTCCCCTTGCAACCTTCTTAGTGGTCACCCTAGGTTTCCTATAAACCCTAGCCACTAGGCACAAACCTTGGTTACTCTTAGGGATAACTTCCCTAGTAACCTTGGTCTTCCTAGACCTAGATTGTGTTCCATAATCAAATGGAACACTATTATAAGTCACCTTAGGCTTAGGTTTGTGACCCAAACAATTCTTGCCCTTGGTTGACTTTTGTTTTTTGGGTCCTAAATGTTGACTTTGAGATTTTGACCCTTGACTTTGACCATTAGACCATTGAAATTGATTTTGCATCTTATTGAGGGTCTTTTCAAATTTCTCAAGCCTTGATCTCAAGGTTTGGTTTTCCAATTCTAATTGCCCAATTTTAGAATTTTGATTTGGTTTTTAGGCATGAGACTTCCTAGGCATATGCCTAGTCCATTTAGGGTTGAGACCTAGATACTCTTGTACCTTTCTAATGGTCTCTCTAGGTAGGATTTGTCTAGAATTGTTTAACCTAGGAAGGACGTTTCTAGGGACATTAGTCCCAGATTTCTCCTTCTTTGAAAGATAGACATTTTTGGCTCCTAAACAAAATTCTCTATGTCTAGCATGCTCTTTGTGATAAATAGCAAGATTGCTAAAATTATTTCTAGCATACTTTTTACTATAATTTAAGGAACAAGCATTGTTTAAATATACCTTAGGGTTTGCCCTAGAGGCTCCCCCTACTTGTGATGCTCCATCTTGTCCCTTCTTCTTCCCTCTTGGGCATTGACTCTGGTAATGCCCTTTTGAATTGCACTTGAAGCATATTACATGCTCCTTGCTCTTTTGACTTTGGGCACCGACATCTTTGATCTTTGGCGCCGGTGGAGCTTTTCTCACTTTCTTTTGGCACTTGCTCTTATAGTGCCCAAATTCCCTACACTCAAAATACATAATATTATTTTTATTTTGAATTACAGTGTTTGAGTTACCTATAGTGGTGGTAGGTGCTGGAGTTGGAGCTTCTTCATCTTGACCGGAGATGGATGACTCCTCTTAAAGTTGCTCCGGTGTGGAAGTTCTCTCTTCCCCCTCAATCCTAGAGGTGGAGGTTTCTTCTACTTCTTCCACCTCCTTTTCCACCGATCCGGAAGTTGACTCCTCTTCAACTTTCGACTCCTCACTTACTCGTGAGGATGATGAACTCTCTTCATCTTCGGTCTCCTCCTCTTGAGCTGATGATCACTCATTTTCTTGGACCGATGATGGGTTTTCATAATGTTTCGCCAATTTGCTTCATAGCTCCTTGGCGTCTTTATAATCCCCTATCTTGATCAAAATGTCATTAGGGATTACATTAAGAAAAATACCTATTACCTTATTATTGATATTGTAATATCGTCGTTGGTCTTGGCTCCAATTCTTCTTCTTGATTTTTCTTCCTTCGTCGTCTTTTGGAGTGTCAAAGCCTACTAAGACACTAATCCAATTGTCAAAGTCACACATTAAAAAGTGCATCATTCTACCTTTCCAATACGCGAAATCTTCGCGGTCGAAGGACGGTGGAATGTTGACGTCGTCACCCAACCTTTCTTGGAAATCCATCTTCACCCTCTAGCGTGCTCCCTTTGTTGTTAAACTTGAAGAGTGGCCTCACTCTGATATCACTTGTAGGGGATCGATTGGAAGCTAGAGGGGGGGGGTGAATAGCGTCGTGCTATACGTGATGGAATTCTTTCGCGTGTTTGTCTACAAATTTCGTTAGCGCAGTGGAATAATGATAATAAAAGCAATAATGAAATAGACACAATCAAACACACCAATACACAATCATATAACGTGGTTCGGAACCGAACGGTTCCTACTCCACGGATCGAGCTCTAAAGAGCTCTAGCGATGCCACAAACACCACCAAGCAATAAACTCCTTCTCAATAACACGTTGGAGGTGGAGAAAGCTCTTACAACAGATTACAAAAGTAAAACACGAAAATACAAGCAAAATACAAGGAAATGTAAAGAACACTTTACAATCTAGGATTTTTGAGCGCTTGCTTGTCGGTTGCTTGGATGAGCTTGAAGGGTCCTGAAATGCACCTGTAAATCACCGTCAAATTGCCTCACCAAAGCTCCCAAAGAACCAATGCCGAAATCCTCCACGAGCTCCTCTTTTTAACCTGCATCGGGCTGGATTTCCGCCTGACAGTCGATTGCCATAAGTCCCCAGTCGACTGCCAACACTGTAGCTATGAGACAACGACTCAATCCACGCTGAAAAAGTTCCAACGAGACTCTCACTAGTCGACTGCCAACATTAGCGATCGCCAACTGCCGTAGTCGGCCCCCGATCGGCTCTGGAGCATTCTCTAATACTGCGACTCAACCGGTCGTATCGAGGCAATTTCAGCCCAAAATGGCAGTCGAGCTCTAGTCGACTCACGGCAGTCGAACCAGCCATAATGTCAATCGACTGCCAACCTCAACGATGAGGTTTTAACCCAAGTATGGTGTCCCCATACTTGCTAGACCACTCTTAGCCTAGACCTAAGCCTTCTAGCCACCTCCATCAGCCTCACGCCTCTCGGATCTCTCTAAGTCATCCATGACTTGTTCATCCATTGCGCTAGCCTCCAAGTACTTCCATCGTCTATGTCATGCTTAGAGCTGTCAAACGGGTTGACCCATGGCGGGACGGGCTAACCCGTCGTAAATTCAACATTTAGCGGGGATGGGCGGGCCGACCCGTCATTCTGGCAGGTTGAGAAATCTCCAACCCAACCCAACCCAAGGCGGGCTACGGATTAGGCGGGCCAACCCGCGGGCCAGGAAAAAAAATCCAAAATTATTGAGGCGTTGAGAGCTTAAGGCGATAATCGATAAGATGGATAGAATATCATGATAAGAATGCATGCATTTAAAGCAACTAAAATATTATAATTAAGATCTAATTATTGATCGACAATATTAGATACAAATATTTTTTATTCTTTTAATACTTTAAAATATTCAAATCTTGATAATATGCAAATTCAAATTTTGTCTCCTCTAAATAGAGATCTAATTGAGATTTTTCAACACTTGTAATTAGTTGATTTTGATATGTTATCATTTCCTATATTAATTGAAATAGTAATGATAAAATAATTATAAACTAATTAGTGTATATAAAAAATTATTAGAGTACTTAAATCAAATATTCTTTATTATTTTCTTTAATTTCTCTTACATTTTTTTGACGTGTATGTGTGATAGAAGATGATTGTGATTATGAGGAAATTGTCTTGTTAGTATTAGAATATTGGTTAAAAAGCTTAAACAATTTTTTTTTCACAAGTTTTATCTTCTTTTATTATTTCTCAACCCTGGGACCAACGCCAAGCCAACCCAACTCCATGGGCCACCAACCGTTTAGACCATGAACCCGTGCGGGTTGATTCGTTTAGGCCCGCCAAAATGGCGGGTTGAAAAAATTTCAACCCAACCCGCCTAAATTACTTGGCGGGGCGGGCTAACCCGACGGGCCTAACCCAACTTGACAGCTCTAGTCATGCTAACGGTGTCTACACCGCCAAGGCACATTGGACTTATGTCGTCAAGACTCCGCTTGGACTTTACGCCGCCAACCATTGGACTTATGCTGTCAAGACTTCTGCTTGGACTTTACGCCGCCAATATCAATCCCCTTGGACTTCTCAAATGCCAAGACTCAAGCTTGGACTTTCCCTTGCCAACCCATGTTGGACTTTCCATGCCAAGACCCATGCTTGGACTTTTCCTTGCCAACCCATGTTGGACTTTCCATTTTCCAAGACCCATGCTTGGACTTCCCATGCCAAGTACTCAAGACTTGGACTTTCCCAATAACCATATGGTCAACCCTAGTCAATCATTAAAGTCTCCCTCGAGTCAAACTCGAGTCCGGTCAATCATGACCCGGGTTGATTGCTCTAACAATCTCCCCGACATATTAACCGACATTAATGACAAATATCAATGTCAACTCACTTTGTCAAACATACTATGTCAAACATCAAAATATTACTCGAGTCTGGTCAATCGTGACCTGGGTCGATTGCACCAACACATACAAGCAATTACACTAAGTAATACAAGCAAATACAAATACGAGAAGAAATACAAATAAAGAACACTTTACAAACTTCGCTTTGAACACTTGCCTATTGTTTGCTTTGGATTGCTCTTGAAGGTCTGGAATGCAACAGCAATTCCCCTTCAAAATCTTCCCAAAAGTCTTGTTGAAATCCTCCCCAAGCTCCTCCTTTTATGCTTGTCTCGGGCTGATTTCGTGCTGATCAGTCGACTGCTCGTGACCTCGAATCGACTGATCCTGTAGCCGTTGTCTCACAATGGTCGAATCCACGTTGGCAAAAACCTAACGGATAACCATCAGTCGACTGATCATGCCCATCAGTCGACTGGTAACCCCATCAGTCGAGTGCTCGGCGCGATCACTCGACTGGAAAATATTTTGTGCTCGAATTCACCCCGATCAGTCAACTGATCATGTCCATCAGTCGACTGGTAACCCCATCAGTCGAGTTCTCGGCGCGATTACTCAATTGGAAAACATTCTGTGCCCGAATTCACCCCGATCAATCGACTGATATCCCTCATCAATCGACTGATAGTGTCGGCAGTCGACTGTTCGGCCAGAACCTGGTCAGTCGAACACCTGTCGAGTCCAATCGACCTAGAACAGTTGATTGATACCTATACCAGTCGATTGATGTCGGATAAAACCTCAAACACCAAGTTGTTTGAGCATCCGACCGTCGGGTAAACCCTCAAACACCACGTTTGAGCATCCGACACTCAATCTTAGTCACTTGGCTAAGTCTACCTCATCCTCTCATGGAGTTCCCCACCGAAGCTCTCTTCCCTCGGCCTACGTCCCTCGGATGCACCAAGCGCACGACTTCGCAATGTCATCCTTCGTGTCTCTTGTCGTCGAAGTATGCTTCCCTTGGGCCTTACTCCATTCGCTCCTCGTCCGACGGTCCCTCGGATGCACCAAGCGCACGACTTCGCAATGTCATCCTTCACCGACTCAAGGATCTCGAGCCTAGTGAATTTGCCAAGTCCTCAAGACTTCCCACACCAAGTCTCATGCTTGGATTTTCCATGTCAAGCCTCATGCTTGGACTTTTCACCACCAAGGCTACACACTTGGATTTACATGGCCAACCCATGTTGGACTTCCCATGACAATCTCATGTCATATGTTTTGTCTAACATCAAAATACAGCTCAAGTCAAACTCGAGTCCGGGCCGATTGCACTAACAATCTCCCATTTTTTGATATTGGACAACACCAAACTCAAGTCTACCAATTATCCCCAATTGGCAATTCTCACATTCCAATGAGAATTCCAACTATCCCAATTGGTAACTTACCCCCCTTTTTGACATACACCAAAAAGGTCCTCCCCAAGGGTACGAATATATCATATCCCAATGAGATCTTATAATCTCTCCCTTAGAGGAACAAACATGCCTACAATCTTTCTAGTGATAAGTCTCATATCACTTAAGAGAGGTAATCCCAAATGATGGATACCTCCCCCTAAAGGCATGCTCTCCCTCGACAATTACACCAACAATATCCTTGGAGAGTCCCTAAGCCAATAGGAACACTAAACAATCAAAATTAAGGCAAAGTTCAACAATGAACTCTTACACACCTTAAAATTGATACTCACCATAAACACTTCTCCTAATCCATATCCAATGGATTTCCACCCTTTCTAATGCTCTCCAAAGCATGTCTTAGGGTTATGAGTGGTTAGGAGACCAAAACATAGTTGAACATGGGCCTAACAAACAAGGTTTACCCGAAATTAGCATTATCAGTCGACTCCTTCCCTCATCAGTCAACTGTCATCTATGGCAGTCGACTGATAACTGCAAAATGCAGTTTTCAATTTTCAAAACTTAAGTTCCGAAATTCATAAGTAAATATACATACGTTGAAAAATCATGAAAATTTTCTACATACATTATTTATCACAATCATTATGGGTGAAAAATATTTGAAAATTATTTAACCTACAAAATAGTGAGATTGACACAAAGTTCAAAAGTTAAGAAAAACTTCAATATTGAGCCCTCTTTGTATCAACTCATTCAATGGTGATTGCTATCAAAATATAGACTTCACCAAGGTTTTTCAAAATAATTTTGAAATGTTTTTAAAACCTTTAATTTCATTTTCTTAAACATCTCACTTGTATCTAGATGTGTAAAATATATACAAGTCAAGTATTAGTGAGATGTGGGCTTTGTTCATTTAGGGTCTCATGCATTTTTTTTAGGCAGCATTATTTGATTCTCTTATGCATGAGACTTCAAATCATGTCTTAGTCCTTAAATCCATTTTATTTATGCATGAATCATAATTATGGCATAATGATACAAGAATAAAAACATGTGTCAAAATCATGATGTCATGACATGTGATTGAAATCTAAGCATACATGACATATAAAAATAACCCTAAAGATGATCATGATATTTTATATGATAAAAATAAATATGATAGCATGACATGACAAGGCAAATAAAGAATGATGACTATAAAATACCTAAGTGTTAAACACAAATTGTCATTTCTAAAATCAAATCCATTTTTGCCTTAATGTCAATTATTCCCCTAGTGTGTTAAAAACCCAAAATGACACACCATAACTTCTAAAATATAATTGTGTCAATTTAATCATTTTTCATCTTCTCAAACCACATTGGCACATCCTAAAGTGCAACTCACCATGGTTAAGTTAACTACCCATCCACTTAGGGTTGACACACCCTAACCCATCTAGCGTGAATCGATCATGCTCCTAGGAACCCAATATCTATTGGAGCTCCTTGAGTTAACTAGGTATTCATTAGGGATAACTTCCCTAGATACCTTCTTAATGACCCTTTTTGGCTTTGAAGCCTTAGTCAATTGGGTCTTTCCTAGGTCAACTCTAGAGGTAACTCCCCCTTTGACCTTCTTAGTGGCTACATTAGATTTTCTTGACTTTTTAGCCACTAGACACACACCATGACTAATCTTAGAGATAACTTCCCTATTAGCCTTGGTTTTTCTAGACCTAGATTTAGTTCCATGATTAAATGGAATATTATGATATGACATAGGTTTGTGACCCAAACCTTTCTTGTCCTTGGACAGTTCTTGTCTCCTAGGTCCTAGATTTTGACCGTTTGACCCCTCAAATGAATTTATTATAATTTTTAGGGTCTTCTCCAATTTTTCAAGCCTTGACCTTAGGGCTTGGTTCTCCACCTCTAATCTTTCCAATTTTGATCTATCATTAGATTTTTGGGAATTGTTTTTCTTCTTAGGCATATGCCTAGATTTCTTGGGATTAATGTCCAAATTTTCTTCAATTCTCCTAATGGACTCCCTAGGTAGAATTGGTCTAGAGTTATGGTGTCTAGGTTTGTCCTTAGGTAAATCAACATGCTTAGCACCTAGGCAAAAATATCTATTCCTACTAGCATGTTTTTCATTAATAATAGCAAGTGAACTAAAATATTTTTTAGCATGCTTCTTAGTTCTAGAAATTGAAGGTGCACTAATTAAATTTACCTTAGGGTTAGTTTTGGAAGCTCCCCCTACATGAGATGCTCATTCTTGTCCTTTCTTCCTCCCCCTAGGATATTGGCTTCTATAATATCCCCTTTGGTTGCATTTGAAGCACACAATGTACTCCTTGCTTCTACTTGTGGGGACATCGACATCTTTCACCTTTGGTATCGGTTGAGTCTTCTTCATCTTCTTGGGACACTTACTTTTATAGTGTCTCTGCTCCCTACACTTAAAGCATATTATGTGATTTTTATTTTTAATTATAATGCATGAGTTACCTAGGGAGGTGGAATCCTCTTGATCTTCACTTCTCCCGGATGTTGAAGCTTCTTCTTGATCTTGTTCCGGGATGAAAATCCTCTCCTCCCCCTCAATGCTAGAGGTGAAGATTTCCATCAAGGCATCCACATCTTTGAATATAGATGTCGATTCTTCAACATCCTCGGATCCGGATGTTGATGGACGTTCTTCCTCGGCCTCCTTCTCCAATTGACCCGGTTCGGGATTTTCATGGAATTTGACTAATTTGTCCCATAAATCTTTGGCATCCCGGTATTCACCTAGCTTGCACAAGATATGGTTAGGTATTAAATCTAATAGCATTTTTGTTACCTTAATCATTGTCTTGAATTCTTGTCGTTGCTCTTGTGTCCATTTAGATTTTTCCATCGGCTTTCCCTCTTCGTCCCTAGGCACTTCAAAACCGCTTTCCATGATTAACATAATATCGAAATCGATTTCGAAGTATACCTCCATCTTTTTCTTCCACCAAAAAAAATCTCCGTCGAATTTCGATGGATGGATGTTGAAGCCGACCATCTTGTCGTGCTTGTGTTGGCGGTTAATCCTCGACAAGCTCCTCACTTTGATACCACTTGTTGGAGGATCGGTGGTTGACTAGAGGGGGGTGAATAGCCCTTATTTGCGTATACGGTGGAATTTCCTCGTTCTTGCGTGTCGCTTGTCTACGATTATCGTTAGCGCAACAGAAATGATAGAAATACAAAACGAATACAATACAACACACAAGACACGACAATATACGTGGTTCGGAACCTTAGGATTCCTACTCCACGGGGCGAGCTCAACGAGCTCTAGAGATGCACACGACACTGCTCAAACTCCTTCTCGATAACACGTCGGAGGTGGAGAAACCTCGTACAAGCAATTACACTAAGTAATACAAGCAAATACAAATACAAGAAGAAATACAAGTAAAAAATATTTTATAAACTTCGCTTTGAACACTTGCTTTTTGCTTGCTTTGGATTGCTCTTGAAGGTCTGGAATGCAACAACAATTCCCCTTCAAAATCTTCCCAAAAGTCTTGTTGAAATCCTTCCCAGTCGATTGGTCATGACCTCCAGTCGACTGATCTTGTAGCCGTTGTTTCATAACGGCCGAATCCATGTTGGCAAAAACCCAACGGATAACCATCAGTCGACTGATCATGCCCATCAGTTGAGTGCTCGGCGCGATCACTCGACTGGAAAATATTGTGTGCCCGAATTCACCTCGATCAGTCGACTGATATCCCTCATCAGTCGACTGATAGTGTCGACAGTCGACTGCCCTCCCTCGGCAGTCGACTGTTTGGCCAGAACCTGGTCAGTCGAATATCGATTGAGTCCAATCGACCAAGAGCAGTCGACTGATACCTATATCAGTCGACTGATGTCGGATAAAACCTCAAACACCAAGTTGTTTGAGCATCTGACCGTTGGGTAAACTCTCAAACACCACGTTTGAGAATCCGATACTCAGTCTTAACCACTTGGCTAAGTCCACCTCATCCTCTCATGGAGTTCCCCACTGAAGCTCTCTTTCCTCGGCTTACGTCCCTCAGATGCACCAAGCGTACAACTTCGCAATGTCATCCTTTGCGTCTCTTGCCCTCGAAGTATGCTTCCCTTGGGCCTTACTCCATTCGCTCCCCGTCCGATGGTCCCTTGGATGCACCAAGCGCACGACTTCGCAATGTCATCCTTCACCGACTCAAGGACCCCGAGCCTAGTGAACTTGTCAAGTCCTCAAGATTTCCCACACCACGCCTCATGCTTGGATTTTCCATGTCAAACTCCATATTTGGACTTTTCACCGCCAAGACTACACACTTGGATTTACGTGGTCAACCCATGTTAGACTTCCCATGACAATCCCATGTCATATGTTTTGTCTAACATCAAAATACAGTTCGAGTCAAACTCGAGTCCGGGCCGATTGCACCACCAAAGACAACCTTCCATAAGCTTCGTCTCAAGAAGTGTCAAAACCCTTGATGTTCCAAGTTGCGATCTTCATGAGTGAACTGCACTAATTGATTGCACCCATCGTTGCCTGCCCTTGGCCACAAGCTACCAAACCGCAACTCCGCTGCTGACTGAGTCAAATGAAGTAGTTTGACCATTGCTTGTTAGTGCCAATAAGATTGACATATCTTCATAATAGTATAATATTATCCACTTTGGGCCTAAGCCCTAGTAATTTTATTTTTGATATTTACCCAAAAGATCTCATACCGATAGAGATATCTTTTTATCTTATAAGCATATGCGCCGCACCTTGGTATGTTTGCATGCTGCTCACGCACTGCACCGCACACTGTCGCTGCATATTGCACACACCCAAACACATCAGCCTCACCATCGCCTATCGTAGGCACTCACCCACAATACGTCGTGCGCAGCCGTTGCCTGTTGTTGACACTCTGCCTGTGCCAACACCTCCCACACACAACCACTGCTTGTGTAACGAACCACCCACTCTGCAACACCCTGTCGACCTATCGGAGAGTAGTCCACAACCACGAACCAATTTGCACCAGTGTCATTGGCACTAAGGACTTCCTTCGTAATCAACAAGAGGAATCCACAATCTCCTAATCAATCTCTAACCACCTTGTCTCTAGGAAATCTTACAGAGAATGTAGAACTTCTTTCTCTAAATTCGAAGGGAGAAAGTTACCGATCGAGAGATATTTCATTATTAAAAAATCTTTCCATTTGAATGATCATGATTTATCTTCTTTTATACTACTGTGATATTGATATCGAAAGATATTCAATATGGACATTATCATCTTTTGCATGAATAATTATGTACTCTAAGTTTGTGATTTAGCTACGAATCATAATAGTCAGAAAGTGTGTTGTTTTTCCTTCTTCCTATTTCTTATACACAAAGCATCGACGTGGAATTTTCTCATACTCGTAAAATAGAAGACAAATGATTAAAAAGAAATAACAATAAAAAATATCATGAAAAATCCCCATATTTTTCTGGTCGCACGAACCATGATCACTGTGCGTCGCTCGTTTCTCATCTCCCTATTACGGAAACAGCCGGGCCCCGATCAACTCCAAGTCATGCTCGGGCGTCGCATATGGCACACGAATCCTGAAGCGTCGAAGGCTAATCAACGTCATAATTATAGGCGTTGCAAGTTCTTAGTTTACAACGTCATTTGGACAGAAACAAAAATAGAAAGCGGACTCCGATTTTGAAGCCTGCATTTAAAAACGAGGATAGCGATATCTCGACCGTCGATTTCCGCCGCGCATTCAAATTCCGAAGCGATGCGATGCCTCCCACATCCAAGTTAGGTTCTAATGTACAAATCATCCAGCAAACAGGAAAAGAGACGAACGGATTTGTCTATTACGTAGATATAACGGTGGTATTGGATTGCATCCTGTACTGCGAAGTTCAGCAAATCCTCTGAATTTGCTATTCTTCCCTTCCCTATGCACCGCCGGCGCTTCAGTTCCCCTTCTCGCTATAAATATGTTATGTTGCCCTCGTTTCTGTTTCCGTTCCCAGTGGAAACCCTAGCCCACCGAATCCTCGACTTCGCCGGACCTGTCAGAAACGCCGCTCTCCGATGGCCAAGAAGAAGGCAGCCTCGACCGGCGCAGCAACCGCCCAGCCGTCGGCTGCGCCAGTGGCGGATTCACAGCATCCTGGAGACGCGGCGCAAGACACGGTGGAACTGGAAAACCTCAAGGCGCTGAACCGGATACTGGCCGAGAAGGCAAATGAGCGGAAGAAGAAGTTGGACGAGATATCCGCGGAAAATCAATTTACTGGCGACCTCCAGCGCGGCATCACCGGCTTGGTCGTCTCCTTCCGTCTTGCCGAGCTGGCTGACGAGAAGAAGGCAGCGGAGGGGAAGACCAAATCTACGGAGGAGGCTCTCGCTCGCGCTCGGTGCGAGTTGAAGTTGCTAGACGAAGAGAAGAGTGCGATTGGGAAGGCGTTGGATGAGGCAGCCAATGGGAGGGAATCGGCCCTGCTTGAACTCGAGAAAATGAAGCGCCAGGCGGAGGAACGAGAGGCAGGGGTGCGGAAGGAGTCCTCGATGTTTTTGTCCGAACTTGAGCAGAGTAAGGTTCATATCCAATCCTTGGAAGCCGAGAATGCCGCCTTGGCAGTGAAGATTAGTTCATTGGAGGAAGCTTTGAGGAACACCAATGACGAATTACACTTTGTTTTGAAAGAGAAGGGCGAGATAGAAGAAGATTTGAAGATTGCAATCTCGGAGAAGGATGCATGCAAAAGGGAATTCGATGCGATGTCTTTGGAACTTGAAACGACTACGAAGGAGATGAATCATTCTACTGGAGAATCTATTGCTCTGAAAGAAAAGATTGTGAAGATTCACCGAGAATATGAGGAAGAAAAGTTGAATTTTATGAAGGAGATGGAAGCATTGTCTGAAAGATTTCGTGGTATTGAGTGTGAAAAGGAAGGACTCTACCGTGACAAAACCGTGCTCGAGGCCTCAATTTGTAGTTTGCAGAGTAAGGTTTCGGAGCTCGAATCGATCGTTCAAGAAAAGAAAACTTTAGATGAGAAGTTGGCTTCAGCTAATGCAGCTCTCAGAGAGGCAAACCAGAGTTTAGATTTGGTCACAGAAGAACACAATGATGTCAAGAAGGCTATGTATCAGGCAATATCAGAGAGAGATTTGAGCCGGAAGAAGCTTGCAGAGGAAGAGAATATGAAGGTTATGGCTACAAGGGAGACAGAGAGTTTGAGGATGGAGTTTGACTCTATTGTAAAGGACAATGGAAAATTGCAGCTTGCCATTGAGATGCAGAAAAATGAATATGAAAAAGAGATTGATAGTTCGAGGAGTGCTGTCAAAAGAATGGAAAAGGATAAAGAGGCAATCGAAGAAACAAGAACTAAGCAGGATGCTGAAATCTCCGATTTGCAAACAGAGGTTGCAAACCTCATGTCTACTGTGTCTGACCTGAATGTTGTTAATGAAGAAGTGAAGAACCTGAGTTCGCAGATAGAAGAGCTAGAGAAGGAAAGGGACAATGTGCATGCACAGCTTCAAAAATCTGTGGCATCATTTGAGAGTCTTGTTGCCGAGAACAAAAGACTTGAGATAGAAGGTGATGCTTTGACTAGAGAAAATGATTCCTTGTCTAAGAAACTGAGTAGCAGCATGCAAGTAGTCAAAGAGATGGATGAGAAGGGCAGAGCTGCAGATGAAAGAATGTCAAGGGTTGTGGCCATGCTAAGGAGTACCTCAAAGACCATCAACAGCGTTGGAAGAGAAGTTGTCAGTGAACAAGAGTCATGTGAGAATATCGATGATATGGCGAGGGAATGGGAGACCATCAAGACCGTTCTTACGTGCAGGGCTGCAAAGATAGAGGAGTTGAACAGTGAAATCAAGGGTTTGCATGGTTCCCTTGCAGAGGCTACTAAGAAGGATGGAATTTGGACTTGGTTTTATCCTACTGTCTCCACTGTTGTTGCTGCTGTCTCCATTGCCTATGCAGCGAAGCGTTAGCTCCTGCCGTTCTGCAATCTTCTCGACCTGGAATCGCTTTGCGCAATAAGTATTGCAATCAAACTTTTTCAATGTGCTTTTGATAAAATATCATTCTAGCAGCTCTCTTTTTTCACATGAGGGTTTTTTCTTTTGTTCATCTACTTTGACATATGCTTAATGACTTGTGAGATCCTGATATTGATATATAGTCTCTTCTCTTGAAATCCATGCCCTCTTTATGCTGGACATTTTGATGCAATGCCTACAATCTGCATCATCTGGATTGAATCATGGCTTATCTACTGCGCCTCATTACACAGATTCCACCAAATGCCTCCCTATGAATGCATATTTTTCTGTACAAATTCACAGTTTTGAGTGCTCAATAGGGCTGTCAACTACACTGTCCAATGTCAGTATCATGCCTCAAGCTTTTGAACAACTTCCAGTTACCTAAAATTTCAATCTTTCATACAGAAACACTTTGTGTTCTATTTACACCATATTGACTGATCAGGAACCAGTTTGGATCATTCTCTCAGATTAGGAAATTATATCTCTAATTTACAGATTTCAGACAGCATGGTGAAATATGATAGAGAATATGTTGTGTCACTGTACTAGGTATTAAAGGCCAGTGATAGATTGACTTTAGCTGCTTACCACATGGATGCAGACACACTTGCCACCGGATATTCATCGTGATTTACTTTCCTTACTATGATTGTGGAGTCGGCTAACAGGGGTGATTGGGATGAGCGAATCATCTTATTGCTACACTGAAAGGCATGAAGCATTTCAAAGCATAAATATGAATCATTTCCGTCTACTTGATAACAAGAGTTTCTAATCACATGCCCCCTAGGCTTAGTGCTTTGATAACGGTGCGACGGAGATATTTGTGCAGGATTCGATTTTTATGCTGCATAAATATCTATCAATGGTGTTCAAATTACTCATGTTACTGATGTATCTGTCGAAATTTATTTGTGTTTTTCAAATTGATTATGATGATCGATGAAAAATTTCAACGAGACTAAATTGATCATTTTCAGGATTAATTGGATCGTAAGATTTATCTTCGAATTACTAAACAAAAATTAATCAGTTAGTATTGAAATCTATGGAATTAATATTGGATAAACTAAACTATGTGTAGAGTATAAATAACTCAATAATAAAGTTCCCAAGATTGAATGCCCTCTATATGTTGCTAAAGATTGATAAAGGGGCTCTTGGACTCTCAAAAGCCACACTTCCGTGATAGGGAGGGTACCACATTTTAATATTACAATATTTGCTTTCTATAGGTGTTTAGAGCATGTGGCCTAGTGATATTCCATACTTGACATTATTATTGAAACCAATCTTGAGCCCATATCCACTCTTTGGACTCATAATGGAGGTCATCAGTCGTTTTCACGGAGATGGTGTATTGACTGAGACAGAACGATACTTATGAAATGAATATAGATCGATTTCGAAGACAGATCTAAAATTCCTTCATTGACTTAGATGGTCCTTCTCTATCCTGACCGATTGTGTCAAGGTTAAAGATCCCCGCAATTTACTTTCCTCATAATGATCATGGGATAGATCGATGGGGGAGCCGCTAGATTGACAGTTCTAATCTTTTACGAAATTAGAGGTCATTAGTCTATTACGATGATAGATTTACTGCAATGAATAATGATTAATTCTTAAAAGTTATAGTTTTTCAGGATATTTATTTTTTTTTGTCACGCTAGTATTCAATTGGTCATAAAGATTTTTCAAAATTTATTTTACTTACGATGATTATGAATCCGACAACTTATACAAATATTTGGAATGAATGTATTATTATTTTTTTGTTATAATCAAAGATCATTAATGAAAAATAAACTATTAGTTTTCACTTGCAAGGACCAATTAAAATTCTCTCTCATCCCGTAGATGGACACAGAATTATTTTTTTATTTTTTATTTAGATTGAGATAATTTTTATGTATCTTAATTATCATGTCATCTATAGATTTTTTCATGATTTATCTCTCTTATAATTATCATAAAATCGACTGATAAAAACAGTTCCACTATCATTTTTAAAAAATAATATTTTTTAATTAGTATTAAATATTTAAATTTTCAATCTAATTAATTATGAGAATGATCCGATTTCATATAAATACAACCATCGAAAGGCCTCTTTAAGAACAATATTGGACGAGAACATGTTTAAAGGACCGAAAGCAAACGTATCAAAAATAAAATAAAAGTAACCTAATAGTTATTTTCTTCACAAGAAATCTATATTTACAGCTTGGTCATCAATTTAGTTGGAAAAATTCTTCTTTTTTATGTTTTTTAAAATTAAAACACAAATAAGAAAAATAAGATGCATTCGCATTTGTTTTTATTTTCTACTAATTTGATATCCTTTGGAATCGCCATTTTGTTTTTTACGATTCAGGTTTGACTTTTTTTTTAATGAACAATTGGAATAATTATTATTCGGCTAATAATTTAGAAATGACAAATTTTGTAGGGGAAAAAAAATAAAAATGATTTGTTTGATGAAGCTGATTCCGAGGGATACTGTGGATCCAGTGTAAACCGACCCATAATTCTTCCACCGTTGAAAGCGGGTGAGTGCGATTGCTCTGTGAAACCAACCTGGTCCAGTTCACACCCCATTATGAACCGGGAGAACCGGCCTTTCGCCCAATTTTACCGATTCACTATCAACTTGGAATGAGCGGGCCAACGATCGTACGGTGGATCCACGCCTCATAACCCAGCAACATCATCCAAACCATTCATCGCCGCCGCTCGGGTCATAAGCTGGCGCTGCCCAGCTCGGCGATCGAGGTACCAACCACAAGCAATATACATTCAGCAAACAATGGGAGAATTAGCGATGTGAGACTAAGAGAGCATTCAAGCCACGCGAGAAGGAGTTGGTTTACTTGGGTCAGGCTACAATCCGGACTGAAGAAGAAGAGGCGCCGCTTCGCATGATGATAACAAGCAGCGCATGCCGTCGTCGTCTATTTCAAGCGGAGGACAAGAAGCGGAAATCGCGGAAACAGGCAGGCTCTGCTCCCATCAGTGCTTTAGTCCTCTCGTTTCCTGATAGTAATCGGAATAGGAGAGTAGACGCGACATGGAAATTTCACTAGGGTAATCGATTTTTACTAACTAACATCTTTTTTTTCTTATTGGGATTCGTTGAAGAAGGGTGAGGCTTGTGAATGCAGTCAAACTGGACATCGCGTGCCTTTCAAATGCACAGAAACCAGCAAACATGGAAAAATAAAATTAAATTAAAAAAAAAAAAGACGAAAACAGCAAAGTCAATAGAAAATCCATAGAAGGATTGAACTGTCAATCTAGTATTTTTATCGGCTTATTTCATAGTTTTTATTAAGGAGATAAATCACAAAAGACTCTATGAATTTTAATGTGATGTCAAGACATATAGAGATTATATGAATTAAAAAAAGATTTTAAATCTCTTTCAGAATCGACTCATGTCTTATCCGCAAACAATATCATATCTTAGTCACCACGTCATCCTCTTAGGAACAAAGTCAATATAAGATCACACTATCAATGCTGCAACGTATTCTGCCGCTCTGATACCATCTGTTAGTAATATATGAGAGATGTCCTAAGGCAATCGCCTTATGTATGAACCATTTATATGATAAATGAAGATTCACTATTTGAGTATACATGTTTCATGTATTTGATTGGATCTTAAACTCATTTACTGAATATCCACGATGCGATTCACAGCATGAGAGAATTTGTGATTGGATCACAACTAGTGAGTATCTCTACATGTGTAATTGTGATGTATCGGAATTATCCCTAGTCGATGAATTGATGGATTTGGACACCATCAATTCTGTCGAGACTAGCACGAGGTATACTCCTTGGTGTATCCAAGCGGTGATTCTCACCGGCCGGAGACATTGTGATGTCCGGAGTTAATCGTGGATGCTAGTTATGGTAACTAGTTCATTGGAGTGACCAGCCGTAAGACTTCATATGGTTCTCTGCATATATAGATATGTCAATGAAGTTCTTACTGTGGCTTAAGTGCGATGTTCCTTTGACTTGCGGTATTCAAGTCATCTTGATCATGGAGACTCATGCTTTGACATCTTAAGCAAACATCTCCGAGGAGATGTGGACCCGGGATGATTGGGTATAAGTCGAAGTGATCGAAGGTGTTTGAATAGCCTATAAAGGATTCACCACTCCTTGCGAGGAGATGTATACCCATGGCCTCTCGTCGGATTGTTACTAAAGTCTTTGGCCAAAGCATTACATGTTTAGAGTAAAGTACTCTTCAATACATGTGGAGTAACTAGAATCCGTAGGACGAAGAAATGATACTTGGGCTAGGTGTGACGTAGTCAGCCTAGTGGGGACTGACACAATAGACCATGTCCTGAACCAAGTGGGTATAAGATGAGTGAAGGGAATGAGGCACGATTCATTCTAGCTACTGAAGGGTTTCAGAAATAGTTCTGGATCAACCGTTGATCTTTTCGGTTAATTGGGGATCATGATGTACTACTAGGTGCCACTCATGATCGTTCTATAATTAATGGTTAATTATAGACGGCCAACATAAACCGAGAACCTATTTGGTCACACGCACAACGAGTGTAATCCCAAGGCTTTAAAACGAGCTTGAGAATGGGATTCTCAGACCGAGAGAAACTATGTTTGGTTGGACCAAACATAAAGCGAGCATGAAATTGTGTCAGTCGCACTGGAAGCGTGGATGGGCCGTGTCTTATGAAGACATAATGGATGGACCAAAATGGTTTGGTTCTAATCCAATGGATGAGAATAAACCAAAGGGTTTGGTTTATTTTAAACGAATGAACCAAAAGTTGGTTCGGTTCGTTTTAACTTAAAATAAACCATCATGGTTTGGTTTATTTTAACTTATCTTAATGGAGCGGGTTAACGGGCTTTATGGATATGATCCACTAACCATTAAGAGAATTAGTTCTCTATAAAATAGGGCTTAAACCCTAACCCTAACACCTAATCTATTTTGGCCGCCCAACACATAGTTGCCGCCCACCTCCTTGGTGAATTCGGCGCCAACAGCCTTGTGCCGCCGCCCAACCACTTGTGCCGCCGTCCAACTTGTTGCCGGCGACCAAGCTTCAGCCGGTGAACCTCCGGCGACCCTCCGGTGATCTCCTATAGGTTTGGCATCAAGGTGAGGCTTTTCTCTCCTTGTTTTGGCCGGCGCCTACTCCTCCACCAAGCTGTCCAGTTTTCTGGACAGCTTCTCCTCCTCTCGTCGGAGCGTCGTTTGGACGACGGTTAGTGCTCCGACAGCGGCTAACTTACCGGGGATTTGATCTCCGGTAATCCTCTGAGGTGGAGGACGAAGGATTCGTCAAACGGTTGACGAACACCTCTCCGGAGAAGCGAGTTTTGAGAACTCGTTTTGGATCCGAATTTGGATTCGGATCGTGATCATCTCTCGATCACGTCGTCTTCAACACGAGGCTAGTAACCCGTACGAAGACGAAGCTCGTGACTTAGCGAAGTCATCCCGAGGAGCTCGGCGTGGATACGGATAGAGACGATTCTTACGAGGATCGTTCCGGTTGATGCCGTTCCCGCTACACGTCATACGGAAGGTATAACGTAGTTTAATTTCCTTTTATTGCAAATTTTAATTTACGGTTATGTCTACACTTGTTGTAATAGCATGCGTGTGTTGTGTGTGTTGTAATAAATATAGATTTATTATTTTAATTGCTTCATTGTGCTCATGTTTCTGAAACATGATCGAACACACCTGCCTTGATCTTCGGAAACCAGATGGTATCGAGCCCAGGTTGTGTTTCGACATAATCGTAAAATGGTTTTGCGATAGTCATAATGTATTTCTGGAAATTTTCTAATTTTGGAAATTTAGAAGTATTTATGGAAATATTTCAATTTTGGAAAGTCTAGAAGTATTTATGGAAATCTTCCACTTTTGGAAAGTTGGAAGTATTTATGGAAATTGATATTTTCCATAAATAAAATATTTGATTAGATTTTGGAAATTTGTTTCCTAATTTAATCATGATTTTATTTGGGAAATCAAATCTTAAAATATTTTATTTCCATAAGTAGTTTTAATGATTTAGGAAATTGGTTTCCTAAATAGATTTTCCTTAATCAAATAATTCCATTAATAAAATATGTGATTAGATTTGGAAATTTGTTTCCTAATTTAATTATGATTTGATTTGGAGAATCAAATCTTAAACATATTTTATTTCCATAAATAGTTATGACATATAAGGAAATATATACAGATATATAATTGTATGCCATGTAATTGCATTGATGCATAACATTAGTGTGTCGTGACATGTAGATGATGCCATGTACGCTATGCCATGTAGATAATAGTTATTTGCATGCAAAGAGGATGAGACATAAAACCTTAACAATATTAAAGCCTACACCTTCCATTAATATGGTTAGAACCAGAGTTCGCTTGTTTGGGTTGTTGGACTCTCTCCAAGCCCTACTCAACCCAACATGTTCAAACCATGGAATAGTTTAACTCTAATATGGTAAGAGCCGAGGTCAATCGTTAGCTTTGGGTTGTTGGACTCACTCCAAGCTGGGCTAATTGGTTGAATGCGCCTAACCATATTAAAACTATTTCCGATTAATGGGTCTGGCTTTAACTGGAGCATCGATTTGTCGACTACCCAAGGTCGATGTAAAGAGAGGTGAAGTTGGGTGCTATGCATATGATGATGCATACTTGTTAATGTGTTAACAACCCAATGTATGTGTAAACATTCAATTAGTTGATAGCACATTGTGATAGTTACATATACATGATATGTAATGTAGATATTGATACCCACCATCATAGCTAAGAATGGCTTGTTGGACTCTCCAAGGTTGTTCTTATCTACGATGGATATCACCCATCTCGAGATGGACCTACGATCTCCAAGTGATTTTAAGGGTTTTTGAAATTCAAAAATGAATGGGATTTAATAATGTATATTGATGCATTTTAAAATCATCTTTCTCATATGCTCGCTTTGTATTTCTAAGTTAATATATTGATCATGATGTGTTTGAATTTATGCTCCATTTTGATTCAAATAAATCGATCGGGCCGAACTTCGACTAGCTTAGAAACTCGAGAATTGTTCTCAAGGTGAAAAAGCTTGCATATGTCCTCGGCGCCTCTTCCCGCCCATCCTAGTGACAATGCAACTCGACCAATTGTTGGCCTATCGTAAACATGTGAGTGATTCTCAACAAATGAGTTTGATCATGCTAGCCACGATGGAACCCAAGCTACGAAGACATGAGCATATGGATGCTCATATCATAGTCCTTCATCTTTGTGAGTTGGTTGATGAGCAAGTGAGATTCAAAGGTTCAAGTCTCAAAGCTCCTCTTCACCTCCGAGATGCTAGGAGGTTCATCCGTGGTATCACAATACGTCAAGACCGTGGGAGTCTTCGAGAAGCATGAGTAGGGATGGTGTCGTTAGTTGATTCCTCAAGAAAGGTTCTAAGAGGAAGTCAAAGGAACAAAGAAGGGAAAGAAGAGAAGGGCTAAGAAGGTAGAACTAGCATTAAAAGGAAACTTGCCATCATTATGGCAAGGAGAGCCATTTGTAAGAAAGTGCAAGATTTATCTTGAGTCCGTGAAGAAGGATAAGGCATCGGATGCCCCCATCTTCTTCGTAAATCTTCTTTATTGATTGTCATTCTATTTCTCACACTGGGTATTTGATACGGTGTGGCTCACATATATGTAATGACATACATGGGCTAAGGAATAGAAGAAGACTCGCCAAGGGAGAGTCAAATTTACGTGTTGGGAATGGAGCAAGGGTCACTCGCCATCTAACGATTTGTTGAACTCCTCGTAGGACTTGTCTTAGAACTGGACAATTGCTTTTATGTTCCTTCGTTGATAAAGAACATCATTTCTATTTCTTGTCTAAATAGAAATGGGTTCCATTTGACTTTTAGTAACAATTGTTGTTACATAACTTTGAATGGAGTTCTTTATGGGATTGGAACTTTAAGCAATGGTGTTTATACGTTGGACGTATCCAGTGACGATTTCAATATCGAAGCGAGCAACACGCGTGCTCGAAAGGATAATCAAATAGACTCCTATATGTGGCATTGTCGTCTTGGCCTTATAAGCAAGAAACGCATGTCCGAATTACACCGATGTGGAATTCTAGAATCGTTTGAATTGGATTCATACGATACATGCGAATCATGCTTAAAAGGCAAGATGACTAAGTTACCTTTTACTGGAAAAGGTGAACGAGTGGGAGAGTTACTAGGTCTAATACATACTGATGTATGTGGACCTATGTCAACTCAAGCATTAGGAGGCTATAGCTACTTCATTACCTTCACCGATGATCACTCATGGTTTGGGTATGTGTTCTTGATGAAACACAAGTCTGAAGCCTTTGAAAGGTTCAAAGAATTCAGAAATGAAGTAGAGAAACAACATGACAAGAGTATTAAAATACTTCGATCGGATCGAGGTGTTGAATACTTAAGTCAAGAGTTTCTTGATTATCTAAGAGACAATGGTATATTGTCTCAATGGACTCCGCCATATACACCAAGGCATAATGGTGTATCTGAGAGGCGTAACCAGACCTTGTTGGACATGGTCAGGTCAATGATGAATCATGCAACTCTTCCCAAGTCCTTTTGGGGCTATGCACTTCAGACAACTGTTTACTTGTTAAACAGAATGCCTACCAAGGTAGTCTCAACTACTCCATATGAGATATGGAATAGTAAGAAACCTCAAGTATCTTACTTGAAGATATGGGGTTGTCCTGCTTATGTGAAGCGGACTGTATCAGACAAATTGGATGCTAAGTCTGATAAATGTCTATTTATTGGATACCCTAAGGAAACAAGGGGTTACCAATTCTATCATCCTGTGGAACAAAAGGTGTTTGTTTCAAGGCATGCTGTGTTTCTAGAGAAAGAATTTCTCTTGCAAGAAAATAAGAGTGTCGCCGAGCTTGAGAGGCTCGGGGGACTCAAATAGACATTAATGAGATACACGGTGAAGCCACGGTAGGCAACTCATAGTGATGAGCAATCATTTGGACCTGTCACCACATCTTCGTAGATCTGGTAGAACACGCAATATTCTGAGAGATATGGATTCTCGTAAGTGAATCGAGCGGCGTGTTACTCATTGATGATGAGAGCCTACAGTTATGAAGAAGTCTTGACAAGTTGAGAAAGGGATAAGTGGCTTGGTGCCATGAAGTCGGAAATGGATTCCATGTATGAAAACCAAGTTTGGAACTTGGTTGACCCACTGAAGGATAAAGCCTATAGGGTGCAAGTGGGTTTTCAAGAAGAAAACCGACATGGATGGTAATGTGATTACCTATAAGGCTAGATTGGTGGCGAAAGGATATCGTCAAAAACAAGGTGTTGATTATGACGAAACCTATTCGCTTGAAGCTATGCTTAAATCCATTCGGATGCTCACTGGCCATAGCGGCTCATTATGATTATGAGATATGGCGGATGGATGTAAGCGGCTTTCCTTAATGGAAACGCTCAGGGCGTGTATATGATACTGGCTGAGGTTTCACATCGGTTGATAAAACCAAGGTATGCAAATTGCGGATCCATTTATGGATTGAAGCAAGCATCCGAGGCTGGAATATCCGTTTTGATGAGACAATCAAAAGTTTGATTTCTCACAAAATCCAGACGAACCTTGTGTGTACAAGAAGGTTAGTAGAGTCTGATCGTATTCCTAGTATTGTATGTCGATGACATACTACTTATAGAAGCGATGTTTCAATCTTCTGATCGATGAAGGTTTGGTTATCAAGACATTCTCCATGAAAGACACAGGAGAAGCAACCTACATCCTCGGGATTAAGATCTATAGAGATAGATCGAAGCAGTTGTGGTCTTTCGATCTCTCGTATATAGGCCAGTGCTAAAGAGGTTTAGCATGTCGGAATCAAGAAAGGTTTCCTACCCATCGGGCATAGGGTACACCTTTCGAAGTCTGTATGTCAGGGATTTGCATGAGTAAGATTCCTATGCATCATGATAGGATCTATCATGTATGCTATATGTTATGTACGAGGCCCGATGTATATCGTATGCTCACGAGTGTCACGGCGGATACCGATCGATCGAGAATGGATCATTGGGTGGTATTAAGGCGATCCTTAAGTACTTGAGAAGAACTAAGGATGTGTTCCTAATATATGGAGAAGGGTACATGGTGATACGTGGGTATACGGATGCGACTCGGACATACAAGGATGATTCCATGTCTTTATGCAGGTATGTATTCACACGGAATGGGCGCGATAAGTTGGAAAGGTTCCAAGCTTGACACTATAGCGGATTACGCGCTAAAGCGAGAATACATTGCGACTTTAGGCGACAAAGAAGCGGTTTGGATAAATAAGTTAATCTATGAACTTGATGTTGTCTAATCAATTATCCAAACATGTGATTCTCCATTATCATCTTATCAGATAGATCATCAGTAGGAACGAAATACAAATCGAGAAAATTCCCACTGAAAGGAACTTAGCGGATCCTTTGACTAAAGCATTACCTCAAAGTAAGTTTGAGGGTCATGTTAGAGCTTATGGTATTGGATCTGTGTGGCGATTGGCATTAGGCCAAGTGGGAGTCTGTTAGTAATATATGAGAGATGTCCTAAGGCAATCGCCTTATGTATGAACTATTTATATGATAAATGAAGATTCACTATTTGAGTATACATGTTTCATGTATTTGATTGGATCTTAAACTCATTTACTGAATGTCCACGATACGATTCACAGCATGAGAGAATTTGTGATTGGATCACAACTAGTGAGTATCTCTACATGTGTAATTGTGATGTATCGAAATTATCCTAGTCGATGAATTGATGGATTTGGACACCATCGATTACATCGAGACTAGCAAGTATACTCCTTGGTGTATCAAGCGGTGATTCTCCTTTGGAGAGGCGTTGTGATGTCAGGGTTAATCGTGGATGCTAGTTATGGTAACTAGTTCATTGGAGTGACCAGCCGTAAGACTTCATATGGTTCTCTGCATATATAGATATGTCAATGAAGTTCTTACTGTGGCTTAAGTGCGATGTTCCTTTGACTTGCGGTATTCAAGTCATCTTGATCATGGAGACTCATGCTTTGACATCTTAAGCAAACATCTCCGAGGAGATGTGGACCCGGGATGATTGGGTATAAGTCGAAGTGATCGAAGGTGTTTGAATAGCCTATAAAGGATTCACCACTCCTTGCGAGGAGATGTATACCCATGGCCTCTCGTCGGATTGTTACTAAAGTCTTTGGCCAAAGCATTACATGTTTAGAGTAAAGTACTCTTCGATACATGTGGAGTAACTAGAATCCGTAGGACGAAGAAATGATACTTGGGCTAGGTGTGACGTAGTCAGCCTAGTGGGGACTGACACAATAGACCATGTCCTGAACCAAGTGGGTATAAGATGAGTGAAGGGAATGAGGCACGATTCATTCGAGCTACTGAAGGGTTTCAGAAATAGTTCTGGATCAACCGTTGATCTTTTCGATTAATTGGGGATCATGATGTACTACTAGGTGCCACTCATGATCGTTCTATAATTAATGGTTAATTATAGACGGCCAACATAAACCGAGAACCTATTTGGTCACACGCACAACGAGTGTAATCCAAAGGATTTAAAACGAGCTTGAGAATGGGATTCTCAGACCGAGAGAAACTATGTTTGGTTGGACCAAACATAAGCGAGCATGAAATTGTTTCAGTCGCAATGGAAGCGTGGATGGGCCGCGGTCTTATGAAGACATAATGGATGGACCAAAATGGTTTGGTTCTAATCCAATGGATGAGAATAAACCAAAGGGTTTGGTTTATATTAAACGAATGAACCAAAGGTTGGTTCGGTTCGTTTTAACTTAAAATAAACCATCATGGTTTGGTTTATTTTAACTTATCTTAATGGAGCGGGTTAACGGGCTTTATGGATATGATCCACTAACCATTAAGAGAATTAGTTCTCTATAAAATAGGGCTTAAACCCTAACCCTAACACCTAATCTATTTCGCCCAACACATAGTTGCCGCCCACCTCCTTGGTGAATTCGGCGCCAACACCTTGCGCCGCCCAACCACTTGTGCCACCGTCCAACTTGTTGCCGGCGACCAAGCTTCAGCCGGTGAACCTCCGGCGACCCTCCGGTGATCTCCTATAGGTTTGGCATCAAGGTGAGGCTTTTCTCTCCTTGTTTTGGCCGGCGCCTACTCCTCCACCAAGCTGTCCAGTTTTCTGGACAGCTTCTCCTCCTTCGTCCGGAGCCGCTTGACGACGGTTAGTGCTCCGACAGCGCTAACTTACCGGGATTTGATCTCCGGTAATCCTCTGAGGTGGAGGACGAAGGATTCGTCAAACGGTTGACGAACACCTCTCCGGAGAAGCGAGTTTTGAGAACTCGTTTTGGATCCGAATTTGGATTCGGATCGTGATCATCTCTCGATCACGTCGTCTTCAACACGAGGCTAGTAACCCGTACGAAGATGAAGCTCGTGACTTAGCGAAGTCATCCCGAGGAGCTCGGCGTGGATACGGATAGAGACGATTCTTACGAGGATCGTTCCGGTTGATGCCGTTCCCGCTACACGTCATACGGAAGGTATAACGTAGTTTAATTTCATTTTATTGCAAATTTTAATTTACGGTTATGTCTACACTTGTTGTAATAGCATGCGTGTGTTGTGTGTGTTGTAATAAATATAGATTTATTATTTTTAATTGCTTCCGCTGTGCTCATGTTTACGAAACATGATCGAACACACACACGCCGCGGTGCCGGAAGCCCAACAGTGGTATCAGAGCCCAGGTTGTGTTTCGACATAATCGTAAAATGGTTATGAGAGATGTTAGCGGCAGAATACGTTGCAGCTTTGGAAGCAGCAAAGGAAGCGGTTTGGATCAAGTAGTTCATCTATGAACTTGATGTGGTCTCATCAATGATCCAAACATGTGCTTCGCCGCTATCATCTTATCAGAGAGATCATAAGTAGGAACGAAATACAAATCGAGAAAATTCCCACTGAAAGGAACTTACCGGATCCTTTGACTAAAGCATTACCTCAAAGTAAGTTTGAGGGTCATGTTGGTGCTTATGGTATTGGATACCGTAGCGATTGGCATTAGGCCAAGTGGGAGTCTGTTAGTAATATATGAGAGATGTCCTAAGGCAATCGCCTTATGTATGAATCATTTATATGATAAATGAAGATTCACTATTTGAGTATACATGTTTTATGTATTTGATTGGATCTTAAACTCATTTACTGAATGTCCACGATACGATTCACAGCATGAGAGAATTTGTGATTGGATCACAACTAGTGAGTATCTCTACATGTGTAATTGTGATGTATCGGAATTATCCCTAGTTGATGAATTGATGGATTTGGACAATCGATTAATAATCGAACCAACTGAATTGATTAAATTAAAATCGAATAAATCGAACCGATCGAATTTTTCAATAAAATCGAATAAACTAAACCGATAAAAAATCGATTAGATTGAAAATCAAACAAATCGAATTTTTTATAATCAGTCGATTGATATTTTACATTGATCGACTAATAATGATAGTGATCATAGAGTTCAAAATAATCAATCGATTATCAGTCGGCTGATTTGATTTAATCGATTATTTTTATTTCGAAATCAAAAATTCCAAATAAATCAAAAGTTGGATTTGGTAATTTTTGTTCACCTGTAACTGTAAGGGAAGAAAACTTTTGGATGATTCAGAAGATGAAATAATACTTTATAAAGATTTGGATAATTAGTAATGGAAGGAATAATTTTTCCTTAAACAATAATAAAAATAGTTTGTTCGACTATGCTCGAATGATTTTGTTTGTGGATCAATATATATTGGTTCATCAATCGACTGATTTAATTTAATTGATTATTTTCATTTTAAAATTGAAATTAAACTGAATAAATCGATATTAAAAAAATCCAAATAAACCAAAAATTGGATTTGATACTTTTTGTTCACCTCTAACTACGAGGGAAGAACACTTTTGGATGATTCCGAAGATGAAATAATGCTTTGTTAAGATTTGGATAATTAGTAATGGAAGGAATAATTTTTTCTTAACCAATAATAAAAATGGCTTGTTCTGTTAGATTATTTAATAATAATCTAGTGTGACTCATGCAATTTATAGGATTGACTTTAATATAATAGAGTCTAATGTGATAGTTGTGTGACTTAATGGAAATTAATGTCAAGGGTTTTATTTATTAATTAAATAAATCCCTCTCCTCTCTCTTTTATAAAAGATAAATCAAAGGTTAAACATGATGGCTAAGTGGGTGGTTGCTAGAAGAGGTTACTAAAACTTCTCTATATATACATTATAGTGTTCATGAAAAAGTGTGTGAGAAGAGAGTTGTGAAGGTGAAAGAAAGGTGGAAGAAAGGTTAGTATCCTTAATCATCAAAGAATACAATTAAAAAAAAATTAGAGAGAAGAGAAATCTTATATACATACTTCGCTACATTATGGATTCAGATATGTTTTATTTATCTCACATTATAGATTTTAGATTTTGATATGGATGTGAAGATCACAATATTCAAGATCTTCTTCGTAATTATAGAATTGATGAATCGTAAGAAAATTTTACATGTGGTATCATAGCTAGATTATAGATATTGTGATTTTCCATTTATAAATTTGGATTTTACATAGAATTATAAAAGGATTAGTTTAGGATATGTTTTAATTATAATTCCCTTTTAATTTAATTGGATTCATTTATTTGTCTTATGAATGAAAGGATGTTTTTTTTTATTTCAATTTTTTGCCCGAGGTTGAATTCGGAGTTCATAACACTATAAACTGTACTTGTGCTTGAAATTGTATTATGTGTTATTACATTATATCAATTTATATTCCTTTATTTAATTATGACAGAATATTAAATTATAAAAAAATGACTATGTTTTTTTTAATTGTATGTAATTCCTTTTTCAATTGGACTCAATTATTTGATATTAAATTGAATTGTATAACGAAAATTAAATTTAATAGATATGTGTTTTTTTAATTAGATTCTAATATTGTAATTTTAAAAAAAATTGATTGTACGTTTGCATGTAGTTTTTTTTAATTTAATTTAATTAGATTCAATTAATTGACATTAAATTGGATGAAAAGTGGTATGAAATTGGAAATATTAAACTGCATGAGAATTATTCAATTATAATTGTTTATGATAATTGATAATTTTTTATTATTTATTTATGGTAATTGTTATATTTATTACTTATGTGATGCATTATAACAATTAATATACAATTATTTATTTTTATTTGGAATTATATATTATGGATTTGGAGTTTGTTAATCATCAAAGTGATCAACAAACAAATGAAAAAAAATTCTGTTATACATATAATTTTAATTTGGAATTATATATTATTAAATGATTTGTTAATCACCAAAGTGATCAAATCAATAAAATTTATAATTCCAAATATTGATCATGATGCTATATGAATGATGTATTTTGGATTATTTGAAATTCATTATTATAAGACATATAAGTATCACCCAAAGGTGGATCATGACTTATAATTAATGATATTAAAGATTTATTAACATACTTGATAAATGCTTGAATATCCAAAGATATCATGTATGTTATCTTATGTATAGTTTGTTACCCATTAAAGTAATGTTGATTTAGCATTATTATCATTACATAATTAAGTTGATTATAGTTTGAATTTATTAAATTTACTCAAAGCATTAATATATGAGTTTGTATAAATGTTTGCAGCTTCCAATAATGTGTTTACTTTAGGCAATGGAATGATTAAGTTCAATGAACTGAATTATGTTAATTGGTCTGAACAAATTCAGTTTCAACTGGGTGTTATGAATCTTGATATGACATTGGTAATGAAACAAAAACCTACAGTCATTACTGAAACTAGTATGGAATCTGACAAGACTCTTTACGAGGCTTGGGAGCGGTCTAATAGACTGAGTTTGAACTTAATGAGGATGACGATGACTGAAAATGTTAAACCATCTATGCCCAAAATTGACTGTGCAAGGGAATTTATGAAAATGATTAAGGAATACTCACAATCAGAGATTGCAAATAAATCCATTATTGGAACTTTAATGAGTGAGTTGACGACTAAGAAATTTGATTGGTCTCAGCTCATTCATGATCATGTGACAAGTATGCCAAATCTAGCAGCAAAGTTAAAATTGATGGGAATGGATGTGAATGAGTCATTTCTAGTACAGTTCATTATTAACTCACTTCCTTCTGAGTTTGGACAGTTCCAAGTGAATTATAACACTATTAAAGAGAAATGGAACTTTCAAGAAATTAAGGCTATGTTGGTTCAGGAGGAAGGGAGGTTAAAGAAAATGAAGGATCATTTCATCCATTTATCGACTCATGACAGAGTCAGTGGCAGTAAGTCTAAATCAGGTAATAAAGGTAAAAATAAAGGTGAAGCTCTCTTAAAAGGTAAAGAGGGTGGTGGAGTCCATAAAGAGAAGAAGTGACATTTTTGTAATAAAAGTTGTCACTTCAAAAAGGACTGTCTAAAAAGAAAGAGTTGGTTCGAAAAGAAAGGTAAATATTATGTTTCAATAAATTTCGAATCAAATCTTATTGAAGTGTCTAATAATACTTGGTGGTTGGATTTTGGTGCAACTACTCATGTGTCACATATTATGCAGAGATTCCTTTCGATCCGAACTATAAATGAGACTGAAAATTTTCTGTATATAGGGAACAGAATGAAGGAACAAATAGAAGGAATTGGGACGTACAGATTGATCTTGGACACTGGTTATTCTTTATATCTAGAAAATTACCTATATGTTCCTGTATGTACTAGAAATTTAATTTCTGTTAGAAAGTTGGACGCTATAGGATTTAACTTTAAGATTAAAGATGGTGTAGTTTCTTTATATGAACATAAGTACTATTACGATTTTGGTACTTTAATAGATGGTTTATACCGTTTAAATCTTGATGTTAATTTTTCTAAATCTCGGTTTCATGTCGAACATATTCTTGGTAATAAACGTAGTGCACATAATGAGAGTTCTGCTTATTTGTGGCATCAAAGATTAGGTCATATATCCAAAGAAAGGATAATGAGATTAATGAAAAGTGAAATATTACCTCAATTGGATTTTGATGACTGGGATATATGTTTGAGTTGCATTAAAGGAAAACAAACTAAATATATATCAAGAAAGCCAACCACAAGAAGCAGTCAACTACTTGAATTGATACACACTGATATATGTGGTCCTTTTGATGTTCCATCTTGGAACGGTGAAAAATATTTTATCACTTTTATTGATGACTTTTCACGTTATTATTATTTATACTTGTTGCATGAAAAATCTCAAGCAGTGAACATCCTTGAGGTGTTTCTTAATGAGGTTGAAAGACAGTTGGATAGAAAAGTGAAAGTTGTAAGGTCTGATAGAGGTGGTGAATATTACGGAAAATTTAATGAGAGTGGACAATGTCCAGGTCCATTTGCAAAAAAATTTCAAAATCGAGGCATATGTGCACTGTATACTATGCCCGATACATCGCAACATAATGGTGTAGTTGAACGGCGAAATCGTACTCTTATGGACATTGTTAGAAGTATATTAAGTTATAGTATTGTACCTTTATCATTGTGGATGCATGCATTAAAGACTGCTGAATATCTGCTTAATAAAGTTTCTAGTAAGGCAGTTCCTAAGACTCCTTATGAACTGTGGACGGGAAGGAAACCTAGTTTAAGGCACATTCATATATGGGGTTGTCCAGCAGAAATAAAAGTATATAATCCACATGAAAGAAAGCTTGATGCAAGAACCATTAGTGGTTATTTCATCGGTTATCCTGAAAAGTCAAAAGAGTATAGATTTTATTGTTCTAACCACAGTACGAGAATAATAGAGTCTGGTAATGCTCGGTTCATTGAGAATGATCAGTTTAGTGGGAGTAAGAAATCACGAAAAGTGGATATTAGAGAGACTTGTGGTGAATCTTCTTCACTTAATGTTTCTCCTCAAGTTGTTGTACCATTTGTTGTATCACAGTTAAACAACACCTCAAGACAACAAAATAATAATATTCAAAACCCACAAAATGAACATATAAATGATGAGCCGACTGACAATGTACAAGTCACAAATGAACAAATGATAGAAGAGACGCAAGAACTAGCATTAAGGAGGTCTGAAAGCCAAAGAAGACCAGCTATTTCAAATAATTATATCATTTATTCACTTGAACATGAATGTGACTTGAGCATTGATAAAGATCCAGTCTCATTCATACAAGACATGAAAAGTGACAATTCCGAAAATTGGCTCAATGCTATGAAAGAAGAGTTAAATTCCATGGATGACAATAAACTATGGGATCTAGTAGAGTTGCCTGAAGGTTCAAAACGAGTTGGTTGTAAATGGGTTTTTAAGATTAAACGTGACTCGAAAGGCAACATTGAAAGGTATAAAGCTAGACTTGTCGCCAAAGGATATATTCAAAAGGAAGGCATTGATTACACAAAGACCTTCTCTCCAGTTTCTAAGGACTCCTTGAGAATTGTTTTGGCTTTGGTGGCTCATTATGATTTAGAGCTTCACCAAATGGACGTAAAGATCGCCTTTCTAAATGGTGATTTAGAAGAAGAAGTTTATATGGACCAACCTGAATGATTTCTAATCATAGGAAAAGAAAATCTAGTGTGTAAATTAAAGAAGTCAATATATGGACTAAAACAGGCTTCCAGACAGTGGTATCTTAAATTCAATGATATCATTACATCATATGATTTTGTAGAAAACACTATTGATCGATGTATCTATATGAAGGTCAGTGGGAGTAAGTTCATTATTTTAGTTTTGTATGTTGATGACATTCTATTTGATGCCAATGATATTGCTATGTTACATGATGTAAAAAAGTTTCTCTCTAAAAACTTTGAAATGAAGGATATGGGTGAGGCATCATATGTGATAGGAATAGAAATATTCCATAACAGATCACAAGGATTATTGAAATTATCTCAGAAAAACTATATCAATAAAGTGCTAGAGAGATTTAGAATGGACAAATGCTCTGCGAGTACAGTTCCAATTCAAAAGGGGACAAATTTAGTGAAATGCAATGTCCTAAAAATGATTTGGAACGAAAGAAAATGGAGTCTATTCCCTATGCATCAGTGGTTGGAAGTTTAATGTATGCCCAGACATGTACTCGGCCAGATATCAGTTTTCCTGTTGGAATGTTAGGTCGATATCAAAGTAAGCCTGGGATAAGCCACTGGAAAGCTGCAAAGAAGGTTGTTAGGTACTTACAAGACACCAAAGATTACATGCTCACGTATAGAAGATCAGATCACCTTGAAGTGGTTGGCTACTCAGATTCAGACTATGCTAGATGTATGGACTCAAGGAAATCCACATTTGGATATATTTTCCTTCTAGCTGGAGGAGCAGTATCATGGAAAAGTAGAAAACAGTCTGTAATTGCTACTTCCACTATGAAAGCTGAATTTGTGGCATGCTTTGAGGCCACAATTCACGCATTGTGGTTGCAAAACTTTATCTTAGGGCTTGGCATTGTCGACAGTATAGCAAGACCGCTAAGGATTTATTGTGATAATATCACAGCTGTATTCTTCTCTAAAAATGACAAGTACTCAAAAGGTGCAAAACACATGGATCTGAAATATTTTTCTGTTAAAGAAGAAGTGAAGAAACATAAGGTGTCTTTTGAGCATATAGGAACAGAATTGATGATAGCGGATCTGTTAACTAAAGGATTGTCACCCAAAATATTTATTGGTCATGTTGAAAGGATGGATATTATGGATAAGTCCTTGTTGACATTATAATGTGATATGCATGTATACATGTATCGTTTTACTGCTCATATTGGATGACACTTACGAATTCAATTAAAATTATGTTTCAGCTTGTTATCTTGTTGTCCACATTATAAGGTATACATGGATTGTTTTGATGCGATAACAAAATGTCTTTGAAAAGATACTAAAGACAAATTATAGTGCTAATTAAAATTGTTGAGTTGAGATGATTTTATGATACATAGAAGGAATCATGTCGTTAAAAGACTTGTGACCGCTATGATCTAATCATGTCAATTCAATTAGAGATGATGACTTGATAATTTCAATGTATAGTGCGCAATTATAGTTATTATTGAATCTTCAAGTCGTCACATGGGTCAAGTGGGAGATTGTTAGATTATTTAATAATAATCTAGTGTGACCCATGTAATTTATAGGATTGACTTTAATATAATAGAGTCTAATGTGATGGTTGTTTGACTTAATGGAAATTAATGTCAAGGGTTTTATTTATTAATTAAATAAATCTCTCTCCTCTCTCTTTTATAAAAGATAAATCAAAGGTTAAAACATGATGGCTAAGTGGGTGGTTGCTAGAAGAGGTTACTAAAACTTCTCTATATATACATTATAGTGATCATGAAAAGGTGTGTGAGAAGAGAGTTGTGAAAGTGAAAGAAAGGTGGAAGAAAGGTTAGTATCCTTAATCATCAAAGGATACAATTAAAGAAAAAGTTAGAGAGGAGAGAAATCTTATATACATACTTCGTTGCATTATGGATTCAGGTATGTTTTATTTATCTCACATTATAGATTTTAGATTTTGATATTGATGTGAAGATCACAATATTCAAGATCTTCTTCGTAATTATAGAATTGATGAATCGTAAGAAAATTTTACATGTTCGACTATGGACGGCTCCGAGGGGGTTTTGTTTGTGGATCCAGCGTACACCGGCGATGGTCAAAAGGGATACAAATGTTATGATCTAGTTAGTCAAAAACTTTGTCTCGCGTCATGTTGTTTTTCTTGAACACATTTCATTCTATTCCATTCCCTCTAACACTCCTAATCTTCAAAAATCTGATCTTACTCGTATTGATCCCATTAGACTCCGATGATTTGTCATCTCATGTTTTCCCACAATTAGATCACCCTAGCACCTCCTCTTCTAATGATGCTACTTGCAGGATTGATACTCATACAAATTCTAGTCATCAGCTTACAGATGATCCCCCTACCCCTACTTCCCCCTATGATGCTCCTGTGATAGCGTATCCTCCTCCTCGTTACCCTCAATGATCCTGTAAATTCACTCAACTACCTGATTTGGTATATTCTACTTATTCTAGTTCTTTCTCTTCCTTTTTGGCTTCTATTCATAAGTTGTCTGAACCCTCTTCTTATAGAGAGACTGCTTTTGATCCTCTTTGGCAGCAGGCTATGACAAAAGAACTTTCTACTTTGTATTAAACAGGTACCTAGGAGCTTGTTCCTCTTCTTTTGGAAAAGAGTACAATTGGTTCTCGATTGGTATATAAGATCAAAACTAAATCTGATGGGTCAGTTGAGCGGTACAAAACTCGTTTAGTTGCTAAAGGATTTTCCCAACAATATGGTATGGATTACGAGGAAACTTTTCTCCAGTTTCCAAGCTTGTTACTATCCTCACTCTTATTGCAGTTGTCTCAGTCCATCAATGGTCCATTTTTCAGATGGATGTTAAAAATGCTTTTTAAAATGGAGATCTTAAGAAGTTTACATAGTACCTCCACCATGTGTCGCTCATAGACCTGGTGAAGTTTGCAGACTAAAGAAGGCTCTTTATGGACTAAAATAAGCTCCTTGAACTTAGTTTGATAAGTTCTCAATTGTGATGGCATCTCTTGGCTTCCTTCCTAGCCAGCATGACTCCACTCTTTTGTTCGTTGTACTTCATTGGGTCGCACGTTACTCTCTCTTTATGTTGATGATATGATTATTACATTGGATGATATAAGTGGAATAACAGAGTTGAAATTGCATTTGATTTGTGAGTTTGAGATGAAAGATTTGTGTCCCCTGTATTATTTTTTGAGAATTGAAGTAGCGTATTCTCCTCATGGATATCTTCTATCACAATCCAAATATATTGGTGATATTCTGGAACAGACTCATTTATTAGACACTCGTATTGTTGATACTCCGCTTGAGGTTAATGTTTGATTTTCTTCTACTGATGGTGTTCCCTTGCCAGATTCTTCTTTATATCACACTCTAGTTGGTAGTCTAGTGTATCTTACCATCACTAGACTTGTCATTGCTTATGTTGTCCACATTGTCAGTCAGTTTGTTACTTCTCCCACTTCAACAAATTGGGGAGTTGTGCTTCACATCCTTCGATATCTTCGAGGTACCCAGTTTCATAGTCTTCTTAATATTTCCACTTATACCTTAGAGTTGCGTGCCTACTCAGATGCAGATTGGGAAAGTGATTCTATAGATCGTAAGTCCACCATCTAATTTTGTATTTTCTTGGGAGACTTCCTTATCTCTTAGAAGAGTAAAAAGCAAAATGTAGTCTCTTGTTCTTCTACCGAAGCAAAATATCGTGCTATGACATATACTACTGCTAAAATTGTTTGGTTACGTTGGTTACTTACTAATATGGGTGTTTTTCTCTTGGATCATACTCCTATACATTGTGACAACTCCAATGCAATTCAAATTACTAGCAATTCTGTCTTTCACGAGCGCACCAAACATATTGAGATTGATTATCATTTTACTCACCATCATTATCAGAATGGTACCATCATCTTACCATTTGTTTCATCTTCTATGCAAATTATTGACTTGCTCACTAAGGTGCATTCCACCATACATTTTCAGTTTTTAGTTAACAAACTTTCGATGCTTTCTGCTAGCTAGTGCATCGGGAGTTTGAAGAGGTATGTTAATATTAATATAGTTGATTATTATTATTGAGAAGGATAAATTAGTTATTATTATTATTATTTTAGTTGTCTATTTATATTTTTTTTTCTTTGTAAATCCTAAAATGTGATATAAAATTTGATTAATCTCCTTTTACGATTTTTTTTTCTCCTTCTCTTTATATTATTTTTTACATTATATTTGTATTCTTCTCAATTTGTCCTTTTGTTAGCACTCAATTGGTCATAAAGGTTCTTTGAAATTTATCTCGCTAATGAATGTATTATTTTTTGTTACAATCGAAGATCATTAGTGAAAAATAAAGAATTATTAGTTTTCACTGATAATTAGCAAGGACCAATTAAAGTTCTCTCTCATCCCGTAGATGCACACAGAATTGCCCTTTTATCGGATTAGAATGGCACCATCATCTTTAAAAAATAATATTTTTTAATAAGCATTAAATATTTAAATTTTCGAATTAATTAATTCTAAAAATAATCGATCAATCTCATATAAATTTTTTTTATTGATTATTAGTAAAGATGAACCATCAATTAATAATCGAATCGACCGAATCGATTAAATCAAAATCGAATAAATTGATTTTTTTTTTTTAAACAAATCGAATTGATCGAACTTTTTAATAAAATCAAACAATCTGAACCGATAAAATATCAGTTAATTAAGTTGAAAATCGAATAAATAAGTCAATTGATTTGTATTAATCAGTCGATTGTAATTCATCAATCGACTGATATATTATATCAGTTACTGATGAACTCCAATTCAATTTAAGTGATTATTTTCGTTTCGTCGATTTATTCGATTTAATTGAATTTTTACCCGTTCCTAATTACTGGGATAAATCAAAAAGCATTCAACATTTTAAAATTTATTTTCTCATTTATTTTTTTTTTATATAAATACAACCATCGAAAGGCCTCTTTAAGAACAATATTGGACGAGAACATGTTTAAAGGACCGAAAGCAAACGTATCAAAAATAAAATAAAAGTAACCTAATAGTTGTTTTCTTTACCAGAAATCTATAATTTACACCTTGGTCATCAATTTAGTTGGAAAAATTCTTCTTTTTTATGCTTTTTAAAATTAAAACACAAATAAGAAAAATAAACATTTAGAATTATTATATTTGATGCATTCGCATTTGTTTTTATTTTCTACTAATTTGATATTCTTTGGAATCGCCATTTTGTTTTTTACTATTCAGGTTTGACTTTTTTTTTAATGAACAATTGGAATAATTATTATTCGGCTAATAATTTGGAAATGACTAAAATTTTGTAGAGGAAAAAAATTAAAAATGATTTGTTTGATGAAGCTGATTCCGAGGGATACTATGGATCCAGTGTAAATCGATCCGTTATCCTTCCACCGTTGAAAGCGGGTGAGTGTGATTGCTCTGTGAAACCAGCCTGGTCCAGTTCACACCCCATTATGAACCGGGAGAACCGGGCTTTCGCCCAATTTTACCAATTCACTATCAACTTGGAATGGGCGGACCAGCGATCGTACGGTGGATCCATGCCTCGGAACCCAGCAACATCATCCAAACCATTCATCACCCCCGCTCGGGTCACAAGCTGGCGCTGCCCAGCTCGGCGATCGAGGAGCCCACAACAAGGAATATACATGCAGAAAACAAAGACAGAATTAGCGATGTGGGACTAAGAGAGCGTTCAAGCCACGCGAGGAGTTGGTTTACTTAGTAAGGCAAGAAGAAGAGGCGATCGCCGGCGGCGTTGAAGAAGCCGCTATGGCCGCGTATCGTCTATTTCAGCGGGGGGCGGAGGACAAGAAGCAGAAACCACGAAAACAGGCAGGCTCTGCTCCCGTACGTGCTCTGGTTGTTCCCTTTTCGTCCTCTCGCTTCCTGATAGTAATCGGAATAGGGGAGTATACGCGACATGGAAATTTCACTAGGATAATCGATTTTTACTAACATCTTTTTTTCTTATTGGGATTCGTTGAAGAACGGTGAGCGTTGTGAATGCACAGAAACCAGCAAACATGGAAAAAGATTCTATAGATTTTAATGTGATGATCAAGACATATGGAGATCATCTGAATTTAGAAAAAAAATTTAAATCTCCTTCGGAATCAACCCATGTCTTATCCATAAGCAACTCCGTGTTTTAGTCATCACGTCATCCTCGTAGAGACAGTCAATAGAAGATATGCAAGAGATTGGAATCGTCAACCTAGCGGTCTCCATCGGCCTATCCCACGTCATTATGAGAGAGGTAAATTACGGAGGACTCTATGAGTTTTGACGTGGTAGTCAAGACACATAGAGATCATCTGAATCCAGAAAAGAATTTTAGACCTCCTCCGAAATTAATCTATGTCACTTCTGTAAACATCACCGTACCTTAGAATCACATCATCCTCGTGGAGATATAAAGTGAATAGAAGATCACACTATAGGTAGGATGAACATTCGATTAATAATTGAACCAACCGAATTTATTAAATTAAAATCGAATAAATCGAACCGATCGAATTTTTCAATAAAATCAATAAACCGAATCGATAAAAAATCGATTAATTAGATTGAAAATCAAACAAATCGAATTTTTTATAATCAGTCGATTGATATTTTATATAAATCGATTGATAATGATGGAGATCATGTAGCTCAGAATAATCAATCGACTGATCGACTTTAATTTAATTTAATCGATTATTTTCATTTCGAAATCGAAATTGAATCGAATAAATTGATATTTAAAAAAAAAATCAAATAAACTAAAAATTGAATTTGGTAATTTTTCTTCACCCCTAATTTGGATGATTCTCAAGATGAAATAATGCTTTATAATGAGTTGGATAATCGGTAATGAAAGGAATAATTTTACATTAAACAGTAATTGAAGGAATAATTTTTCATTAAACAATAATAAAAATAGTTTGTTCGACTATGGCCGGTTCTGAGAGGTTTTGTTTGTGGATCTAACATACACCGACCTGTTATCCTTCCACCGTCGACAGAGGGCAGGTGTGATTGCTCTGTTAAACCAGCCTGGTCCAATGCCCACCACACTACGAATCGGTAGAACAGAGCCTTCGCTCAATTTTACCGATTCACTGTCCACTTGGAGCGGGCAGGCCAGCCATTGTACGTCGATCCACGGGTCAGAACACAAGCCGCATCTATCCAAACCATTCATCGCCCCCGCTTGGGTCACAAGCTGGCACTACCCAACTCGGCGGTAGAGCAACTAGCAATCACAACTATATTGCCAGGAAACAAAGGGCGTATCAACGATGTGGGACTAAGAGAAAGAGTTGGTTTACTCATAAAACGTAGGAATTTCCAAAAGGCGTTGCGTTTTGTAGCAGACTAGCAGAGTTTTCAATACTCGTAGCCCTATGTATGAATATATAAGTTTAGTTATCCTACTTTACAGAAATGATTTGCATCTGCGTAATTTTCCTCTGGAGGTCAGCTCGTCTCTGGCTCCTTCAATTCCTGCCTACCCAATGAATTCGATATCGAACAGAAGAGTTGAATCCGGAGGAATAATGCAGGAACCTGGTCCACATAGACCACCATCGAGTTAATCGACATAAAATGTTGTTCTAATACCAACATACGACTACTTTACGATCGTAGCCGCAAGTCAAATTTGTTGGATTTTATTTTTTATTCAAGCGATCTAATTGATATATTCGTTACGGATTTTATGTTTTGGACGCACACTGATATGTGCATAACTCGATGATCCGTTACTTTTAGAAAATGTAAGTCAACCCAAGCATGATCCTTTGCACGTCGGACTAGATCAGGGCGCCTTTGACCCAATTGACATTGAGACGGAGGAGACAAGAGTCAGCATGGAATGGAAGACACATCGAATTTATATACGATCGACTAGTGAATTACAAGGCCAACCTGATCTCGATCGAGGGGTCCAAGGGACCTCGCTATTAGGTCAAATTGGATTGGAATCGGGATCACCGATCGATCGAAGTAGACGAGTGGATAGTGATGTTTCACTTGAATGAGCATGATGATTACACATGTGAACCGATGAGAACAAACATAGTGAGAAGCTGCAACATCGATAATATGACTTCTGATTGTTTGCCCTCTGCAAAAGGTGTTGGAATCTGTCAACCACGATCATTCTGAAGGAGGTAAAACACAGAATGTCATATGGCCTTGACGTGGTGGTCAAGATACGTGAGGGTCATCTGAATCTAGAAAAGAGATTTATACCTCCTCCGGAATCGACCCTTCCTTTATCCGCAAGCTTTGCCCAGGACATTCATAATGGGAATATTTGGAGGGGTATTCTTTAAATATCTCCAAACTTCACATATCCCCCGTTGGAAAGAGTTATAAATGGAGTTATTAGAAAATCATTGGACAAACCGACTAATCTATGAGAGTGATCGGTTTTGCCCCACGGAACTTCAAAATGCCTCACCAACAGCTAAGTCAGGTAAAATCAGAGCTCAAGTGGTCTCCACCGGTCACCAAGAGTAAATTAAAGAAGTGCTCGTAACTTTTTTATGGTTAAGTCAAACTTTACAGTCATGTCATCCCTGAACGACGATCCAATATCGAAGTCGTACTTCGTCCACTGGACAAACTCTTGAGCCTCAGGATCGTCCGTTGAATTTCTTCTGAATTTATTATCGAACGATATCATAGCAGAGGATCGAATTACGTTTTTTTATGGAATACCTCTGTATTTCTCTATCTTCCATCACGAATATTGGAGTTTCATCGAAATCCAACCTTCTACTCCTCTTAACTCTCTTCACTATTCACAGTCGGAGAAATTTATTCATCCAATGCTCGATAAAAACTTCTTGCTTGATCTTTCTCATTCGCAGGGTTACTGACCTAATAAGATCAATCGACCCAAACTATGATCAACCTAAACGATAACATACTCAAGCAACAACCAACCCAATAAAGAGGCACTCGACGATCCATCCACAAAAATTTGCTCAGTTCATCCGTCATTTGAAGTATAATTCTCTAATATGATCCTTAGTCTTCAAAATTATTCCAGTTAATAAGTGCAAAAGGATAATTATTAAATGGACATGGAATAATTCTCAGAGAATTACTGCCCCCTTGTTTACGCTTGCTATATGAGATCCTAATTTATCTCCTCCACCGATAGAGACACAGAGCCGATAATATGATCCTTAGTTGCTAAACCAAAGAGGACTATATATGTTTCATGACTGAATCAGTCGAACCAAATTCAAAATGTACACCGTCGTATCTAGAGCATATCCCCAGAACGAATCTGGCAAGTCAGAATAACTCATCATCGATCTAACCATCTCCATAAGAGTCTTATTCCTTCGCTCTGCTACACCGTTCTGCTGGGGTGTGCCAGGTGCAGTCAATTGGGATTGAATCTCAGCCTCTGATAAGTAGTTCCTAAACTCTCCTAAGAGGTACTCACCACCACGATCTGATCGTAGTGTCTTGATACTTTTACTTTGACGTTTCTCCACATCAGCCTTGAATTCTTTGAACTTGTCAAAGCATTCAGACTTGCGGCGTATCAAGTAAATGTATCCATATCTCGAGTAATCGTCTATAAAAGAGACGAAATACTCGAAACCACCTCTAGCCTGAATAGACATAGGACCACACAAATCAGAATGAACAAATTCTAACATATTTTTGGCTCTATACCCCTTGACCTTAAAAGGCCTCTTGGTCATCTTACCCTCCAAGCAAGATTCACAGGTTGAGAGATCCTCCACCACTAATAAACCCAAAGGTCCATCAGCTATCAACCTTTGAATTCTGCTTAGGTTAATGTGACCAAGCCTAAGATATCAAAGATATGTTTGGTTCATCTTCGAAGGTTCTTTTCTCTTAATGGAATTAGAAGATGAGATATTAATTTCAATTTGCATTGTGGGAGGTTTTGGTTCAAGTGTGTACAAATTTCCTATCAATGCACCCGAACAGATAATGTCCCTATTCCTTCTTATAACAACTCTGTCATTAAAAGAAATAGAATATCCATCCATAAACAATTTAGAAACTGAAATTAAATTCTTTCTAAATAAGGGTACATAAAGGCAATTCTTAAGAACAAAAAGTTTATTTTTCTCAAAAGATAAATGAACGTCTCCCACTGGAACTGCCGCCACCTTCGTGGCATCGCCCAAGTACACGGTAATCTCCCCCTCAGCCAGTCGTCTGATTTCCTGGAACCCCTGCAAAGTATTGCAGACATGATCAGTGGCTTCCGTATCTACACACCAGGTGTCGGTAGATAACACCGCTAAACATGTTTCAACGACTAGACCAAAAGATATACCTTTGTTCTGCTTGCGGTTGGGGCAGTCCTTCTTCCAGTGTTCAGTCTGCTTACAAGTGAAGCACTTGCCTTTCGGCTTCTTCACTCCTCCCTGAGTACCTCCCACCACCTTTGCTCTACCTTGTTTCTCCTTCTTCTTGCCTTTCGGCTTAGAAGTAGAAACCTTTTTGAGCAACTATGGCTTGAGCACACTCTTCGAAGAGTGCATACTTGTACTCCTTAGCTGATAAGACAATCTCTAGATTCTTTTCCAATCAACATTATTTGAGTACAATAAGTTTATTTTCCTTTAGTATCATAGTAAGTGGATTAAAAGTCATTTTTGAAAATCCTAAGAATCACATAGATCATTACTGTAGATTTCAAAAAATTATTGATTCCTCAAACAATAAAATTTCAAAATCAACCAACACCTCAAAACACCGAGAATATCGTATGCCACGATAGTGTGGACGTATACGGATTCTACATTTGTAAGAGGAGGTTTTACCCATTAATTTTACTATCTTGTCAACATAACTTTTTGACAAGTAAAATTAATAGTTGGTTTCTCTTCGGCCCTACAAATAAAAGCAGTGACTCCGATGGGGAGAATACTTATATTTGTATCTAAGTGTTCACCATTACTTAGTACTAAGGTAATTATCTCGGGTTATGTGCCTTACGATGGGCAAGTACACACGCTCCTTAATAATTTCCTATAACCATATTCGACCTTGTGATCATAAACAAACCCATCCGATAGGGAGGAAGACACTCGAGCCGAAAGAAGTTTGTTTGCATCACTTGTCAAATCGTAATGGAGGCCGTGAGAATTTATAAAAATATCTCTCTCCCACTTAGTAATTTGAAAATGAGTAATTTTCTAGGCTACGACATGCATATCAAACAATAAGCAATAAATATGAAAAATAAATTATTTTTCAACTATTATGGATTTTGTCTTCAATATGTCTCCCGTCGCATCGCCTTCTCGTCCGCTCCTCCTACGACATGTACAAGTCATCCAGAGATCCGAGCCGAGACTAAAACCTATTTTAATTTACATCCATCGATCCTATACTCCACGAGGGAGTGTACATGAAATCTAGATCGAAAGTAAAATAAAATAAAGAGTGGCTAAACAATGTCATATCTAATTTACAAAAAATCAAATACTAGTCTCGTCAACCCCGAGGATTCAACAAAATAAATATTTACACACATACAATCACATATACACATATGGTCATAATAGTCGGATCTTATGCCTGCAACCAAAGAGTTAAACTATGCATATCCTACTATTATCCGACACATATAATATATGAAAAAGTATATAAAAATTAACCGAATCCTAAACACACAAAACCGGAAACCTTGGCTCTGATACCAATTGATGGTTTTGTCCGGAAGCTCTGATACCAATTGTAGGGTTTTGTTTATCGAGTCCGTGAGGGGAAACTTCGCTTCCCACTTCACCTCGATTGCTTGATCATGGCGATCTCTTCTATGTCCCCGGATTAAAAATTTTAATCCTAGACAAAAGAGATTGCCAAAGCAACCAAGTCATCGTCGTGTTATTCGTTTAGAGAGGTCACTTTGAACAAACTCGTTGTTCAAGCGGCCTTCCTCTATTCTACGAGTAGCCGTGGAATAGACGATGTCTGGATCGTCGGTTTTCATGTTTATGCTCGGGATCCAAGTATTATTTAGCCATTTACAGATTTATAACATGCTTATAATTGAAAAACAAAAACAAGCAAGAAACAAAAAAGAAAAGAGAATAGATATACCTCTTGATCTTCTAATGTATGACCTTCCTCCTTTTGGACGTCGTGTGGGCGACGCTCTACCAAAAGTCGAAGCTCCTAGATCGCAAATCTTCCTTCCTTGCTCTTCCAAAGCAAGAGGAAGAATAGAAACAAAGCTCTTCTCCTTCCTATAGCCAACCAACAAGCAACAAGGAGAATGTTTGCCGTCGGCCAACAAGGAGAAGGAGATAATGGTGGAAACCAGTCAAGACACTAAGGGAAAGCCCTATATCTTGTTTCCACCACCTAAGGAGAAGGAGAAGGGGTCTTTGGATGCCGGCCAAGGGCTGGGAAAGGGTTGTGGGCGTCGGCCACCGAAGGAGAGGAAGAAGAAAGCAAACTACTTCCATGTTTGGTGCCACCCAAGCCTCCTAAACCCTAAGCCTCCAAAATCCTAGCTCTCCTAATGGCCGGCCATGGAAGTGGGGAAGAAGATTAGGATGAGCACAAGCCAAGGTAGAGGGAAGATGGAAGGAACCGGCCACACTTTGGGAAGAAGAAGAAAAACTCCTCCTTGAGTTCTCGCCCACCCATAGCTCCCAAAATCCTAGCCACCCAAACCTAATCCTAAACCAACTAGGATTCCTAGCCTCCAAAGGAAGCAAACCCTAATCCCCTTAAGTCATGCTCTCTCTTGCCGCCCACTTCATGATCTCTATTTATAGAGTTGGGCTCAAGCCATGATTTAATCTCCTCCATTGGTTATAAGGATTTAATCTCAATCGTCGAATCTAGAGATTTAATCTCAACTGTCGGATCTAGAGATTTAATCTCTACCATTGGATCTAGAGTTTTGTTTCTATCCTTTGGATCTAAGTTTCATGAGGTGTTAATAAGCTACATTAGGGACCATGAGGAGGAGTTGGGTCTTGGCCACCCATGGATCAAACCCACATAAAGTCTGATCCACTAATGATAATCCAATTCACTAAAGGTTTATCATTAATCTACCTCACCAACCCCCATATGATAATATGGGCTCCATATATTATTTGTACATTTCCTCCCCGTGTTTAAGATCTCGAATGTCCGTCGATTAATTAATTACTGACCATTAATTTATCAACATCTAACTTCTTGAGTAGTACCACTCAACCTTTTGATCATGCCGGACCAAGTCCACCTGCAGGGTTTACATGATGAACCTTATGAGCTCCTCAAGGGGACATCATCATCCTAATATATAGGACACGATTTCCTTCTATAATCAACGGCACACCATATAAATAATATCATCTCTTAACTTACCGAGCCTATCGATTTAATCTATAAATCTCGTCCATTGGTAAATCAAAGAGATGAGTACTAAGTATATGTGCCCGTTATTATATCGGGATTAAGAGTATGTATAAAATAATATTCGAGGTCCGATTCGATTACGTAGTCAGCAATAAATCGAATCACCTCTAAGTCGGTCCTACTCAATACACACAAAGTGCACTAGTGTGATTCTATGGTCAAGACAAACCAATGTCAAATCACACTACAACCATTCCGATGGTTTGTCCAAAGTCATCTCGATTGTGAGCCTTTACTTATACTTTTCAAAGGGCCGATAACATGATCTCCCGTGTGACACCACACACCATGTTATCTACAATGTAAAGTATTAGACAATATTGCATAACCATAAAAATATGCAAATAATGATCATGTGATTCTTATTTCAAAATAAAGATGTTCATACAAAAGGTAGACTTTTCAGTATACATCCCTACAGGCTCTGCTCCCGTCAGTGCTCTGGTTGTCCTCTTTTCGTCCTCTCGCTTCCTGATAGTAATCGAAATAGGGGAGTAGACGCGACATGGAAATTTCACTAGGATAATCGATTTTTACTAACTAACATCTTTTTTTTCTTATTGGGATTCGTTGAAGAACGGTGAGGGTTGTGAATGCAGTCAAACTGGACATCGCGTGTCTTTCAAATAAACAAAAGCCAGCAAACATGGAAAAAATAAAAAAAAATAAAAAAGAGACAAAAACAGCAAAGTCAATAGAAAATCCACCTAAGAGTTGAACCGTTAATCTAGCATTTTCATCGTTCTATCTCATGGTTATTGTGAAAGAGATAAATTACGAAGGACTTTATAGATTTTAACATGATGACTAAGATACATGGAGGTCATCTGAATTTAAGAAAAGACTTTAAATCTCCTTCGGAATCGATCCATACGTTATCCGCAAGCAACATCGTGTCTTAGCCACCACGTCATTCTCGTAGGGACAAAGTCAATAGAATTTCACTCTATAGGTAGGATGAACAATTGATTAATAATTGAACCAACCGAATTGATTAAAGTAAAATCGAATAAATCAAACCGATCGAATTTTTCAATAAAATCGAATAAATCGAACTGATAAAAAATCGATTAGATTGAAAATCAAATAAATCAAATTTTTTATAATTAATCGATTGATATTTTACATCGATCGATTGATAATGATGGAGATCATGGAGTTCGGAATAATCAGTCAATTAATTCATATTCATCAGTCGATTGATTTAATTTAATCGATTATTTTCATTTCGAAATCGAAAATTCCAAATAAATCAAAAGTTGGATTTGATAATTTTTGTTCACCCCTAACTGTAAGGGAAGAAAACTTTTGGATGATTCCGAAGATGAAATAATACTTTGTAAAGATTTGGATAATTAGTAATGGAAGGAATAATTTTTCCTTAAACAATAATAAAAATAGTTTGTTCAACTATGCTCCGAGGGGTTTTGTTTGTGGATCCAGTGTATACCGGCTCATCAGTCGACTGATTTGATTTAATAAATTATTTTCATTTCAAAATTGAAATCAAATCGAATAAATTGATATTAAAAAAATCCAAATAATCCAAAAATTGGATTTGATACTTTTTGTTCACCCCTAACGGTGAGGGAAGAACACTTTTGGATGATTCCGAAGATAAAATAATGCTTTATAAAGATTTGGTTAATTAGTAATGGAAGGATTAATTTTTCCTTAAACAATAATAAAAATGGTTTGTTCGACTATGGACGGCTCCGAGGGGATTTTGTTTGTGGATCCAGCGTACACCGGCGATGGTAAAAAAGCATACAAATGTTATGATCCAGTTAGTCAAAAACTGTCTCGCGTCATGTTATTTTTCTTGAACACATTTCATTCTCTCTAACACTACTAATCTTCAAAAATCTGATCTTACTCGTATTGATCCCATTTGCATTGACTCCGATGATATGTCATCTCATGTTTCCCCACAATTAGACCACCCTAGCACCTCCTCTTCTAATGATGCTACTTGCAGGATTGACACTCATACAGATTTTAATCATCAACTTACAGATGATCCTCCTGCCCCTACTTCCCCCTATGATGCTCCTGTGATAGCGGATCCTCCTCGTTACCCTCAACGATCCTGTAAATTCACTCAACTATCTGATTTTGTATATTCTACTTATTCTAATTCTTTCTCTTCCTTTTTGGCTTCTATTCATAAGTTGTTTGAACCCTCTTCTTATAGAGAGACTGCTTTTGATCCTCTTTAGCAGCAGACTATGACAAAAGAACTTTCTATTTTGTATCAAACAGGTATCTAGGATCTTGTTCCTCTTCTTTTGGAAAAGGGTGCAATTGGTTCTCGATGGGGGTATAAGATCAAAACTAAATACGATGGCTCAATTGAGCGGCATAAAACTCGTTTAGTTGCTAAAGGATTTTCCCAACAATATGGTATAGATTACAAGGAAATTTTTGCTCCAGTTTCCAAGCTTGTTACTATCCGCACTCTTATTGCAGTTGTCTCAGTCCGTCAATGGTCAATTTTTCAGATGGATATTAAAAATACTTTTTAAAATGGAGATCTTAAGAAGTTTACATAATACCTCCACCATGTGTCGCTCATAGACCAGGTGAAGTTTGCAGACTAAAGAAGGCTCTTTATGGACTAAAATAAGCTCCTCGAACTTGGTTTGATAAGTTCTCCATTGTGATTGCATCTCTTGGCTTCCTTCCTAGCCAACATGACTCCGCTCTTTTGTTTGTTGTACTTCGTTGGGTCACACATTACTCTCTTTATTTTGATGATATGATTATTACATGGGATGATATAAGTGGAATAACAGAGTTGAAATTGCATTTGATTTGTGAGTTTGAGATGAAAGATTTGTGTCCCCTGCATTATTTTTTGAGAATTGAAGTAGCTTATTTTCCTCGTGGATATCTTCTACCACAATCGAAATATATTGGTGATATTCTAGAACAGGCTCGTTTATCAGACACTCGTATTGTTGATACTCCGCTTGAGGTTAATGCTCAATTTTCTTCTACTGATGGTGTTCTCTTACCAGATTCTTCTTTATATCACACTCTAGTTGGTAGTCTAGTGTATTTTACTATCACTAGACCTGACATTGCTTATGTTGTCCATATTGTCAGTCAGTTTGTTGCTTCTTCCACTTTAGCACATTGGGGAGTTGTGCTTCACATCCTTCGATATCTTCGAGGTACCCAATTTCATAGTCTTCTTAATCTTTCCACTTCTACTTTAGAGTTGCATGTCTACTCAGATGTAGATTGGGATGGTGATTCTATAGATCGTAAGTCCACCATCGGATTTTGTATTTTCTTGGGAGACTCTCTTATCTCTTGGAAGAGTAAAAAGCAAAATGTAGTCTCTCGTTCTTCTACCAAAGCAGAATATCGTGCTATGACATCCACTACTGCTGAAATTGTTTGATTACATTGGTTACTTGCTAATATGGGCGTTTTTCTCTTGAATCCTACTCTTATACATTGTGACAACTCCAATGCAATTCAAATTACTCACAATTCTGTCTTTCACGAGCGCACCAAGCATATTGAGATTGATTATCATTTTACTCACCATCATTATCAGAATGGTACCATCATCTTACCATTTGTTTCATCTTCTATGCAAATTATTGACTTGCTCACTAAGGTGCATTCCACCATACGTTTTCAGTTTTTAGTTAACAAACTTTCGATGCTTTCTGCTAGCCAGTTGTCGTCGTCGCCAATCGGTCGCCCATCGTTATCGTCGCCGGTTGACCGATCGCCGTTGCCACCGTCCGATCAAACATCGTCGCCGCCCTTCGCCACCGGCCGAGTACAGCCGCCAGTCGATCGCTGCCATCGTCATTAATATTTTCGTCGTCATCATTGAATTGATTGAGCAAAAGACAAAGGATAATTTAGTAAAATGTTAAATTAAATTATATATTAAAACCTCCAACCAAACAAGGTTTTTATCAAAGGTTATACTTTATTCCAAGGCTATGTTTTATTCCCTGGTAATCACATAACCAAGGTTATGTATGATTATTTGAACCAAACGCACCCTAAGAGTGATCGGTCTTGCCCCATGAACCTTCAAGATGTCTCGCCAATAGCTAAGTCAGGCAAAGTCAAAGCCCAAGTGGTCTCCACCGGCCACCAAGAATAAATCAAAAAAACACTCGCAACTGTTTCATTATTAAGTCAAATTTTGCAGTCATGTCCTCCTTGAACGACGATCCAATGTCGAAGTCGTACTTCGTCCACTGGACAAACTCTTGAGCCTCAGGATCGTCCGATGAATTTTTTCTAAATTTACTATCGAATGATATCGTAGCAGAGAATCGAATTACATTTTTTTATGGAATACCTCTGTATTTCACTATCTTCCATCACGAATATTGGAGTTTCATCGAAATCCAACCTTCTACTCCTCTTAACTCTCTTCACTATTCACAGTCGGAGAAATTTATTCATCCAATGCTCGATAAAAACTTCTTGCTTGATCTTTCTCATTCGCAGGGTTACTGACCTAATAAGATCAATCGACCCAAACTATGATCAACCTAAACGATAACATACTCAAGCAACAACCAACCCAATAAAGAGGCACTCGACGATCCATCCACAAAAATTTGCTCAGTTCATCCGTCATTTGAAGTATAATTCTCTAATATGATCCTTAGTCTTCAAAATTATTCCAGTTAATAAGTGCAAAAGGATAATTATTAAATGGACATGGAATAATTCTCAGAGAATTACTGCCCCCTTGTTTACGCTTGCTATATGAGATCCTAATTTATCTCCTCCACCGATAGAGACACAGAGCCGATAATATGATCCTTAGTTGCTAAACCAAAGAGGACTATATATGTTTCATGACTGAATCAGTCGAACCAAATTCAAAATGTACACCGTCGTATCTAGAGCATATCCCCAGAACGAATCTGGCAAGTCAGAATAACTCATCATCGATCTAACCATCTCCATAAGAGTCTTATTGCTACACGCTGCTCACTGGGTGTGCGTGCGATCAATTGGGATTGAATCTCAGCCTCTGATAAGTAGTTCCTAAACTCTCCTAAGAGGTACTCACCACCACGATCTGATCGTAGTGTCTTGATACTTTTACTTTGACATTTCTCCACATCAGCCTTGAATTCTTTGAACTTGTCAAAGCATTCAGACTTGCGGCGTATCAAGTAAATGTATCCATATCTCGAGTAATCGTCTATAAAAGAGACGAAATACTCGAAACCACCTCTAGCCTGAATAGACATAGGACCACACAAATCAGAATGAACAAATTCTAACATATTTTTGGCTCTATACCCCTTGACCTTAAAAGGCCTCTTGGTCATCTTACCCTCCAAGCAAGATTCACAGGTTGAGAGATCCTCCACCACTAATAAACCCAAAGGTCCATCAGCTATCAACCTTTGAATTCTGCTTAGGTTAATGTGACCAAGCCTAAGATATCAAAGATATGTTTGGTTCATCTTCGAAGGTTCTTTTCTCTTAATGGAATTAGAAGATGAGATATTAATTTCAATTTGCATTGTGGGAGGTTTTGGTTCAAGTGTGTACAAATTTCCTATCAATGCACCCGAACAGATAATGTCCCTATTCCTTCTTATAACAACTCTGTCATTAAAAGAAATAGAATATCCATCCATAAACAATTTAGAAACTGAAATTAAATTCTTTCTAAATAAGGGTACATAAAGGCAATTCTTAAGAACAAAAAGTTTATTTTTCTCAAAAGATAAATGAACGTCTCCCACTGGAACTGCCGCCACCTTCGTGGCATCGCCCAAGTACACGGTAATCTCCCCTCACCAATATCGATTTGAACCCCGCACAAGTATTGCAGACATGATCAGTGGCTTCCGTATCTACACACCAGGTGTCGGTAGATAACACCGCTAAACATGTTTCAACGACTAGACCAAAAGATATACCTTTGTTCTGCTTGCGGTTGGGGCAGTCCTTCTTCCAGTGTTCAGTCTGCTTACAAGTGAAGCACTTGCCTTTCGGCTTCTTCACTCCTCCCTGAGTACCTCCCACCACCTTTGCTCTACCTTGTTTCTCCTTCTTCTTGCCTTTCGGCTTAGAAGTAGAAACCTTTTTGAGCAACTATGGCTTGAGCACACTCTTCGAAGAGTGCATACTTGTACTCCTTAGCTGATAAGACAATCTCTAGATTCTTTTCCAATCAACATTATTTGAGTACAATAAGTTTATTTTCCTTTAGTATCATAGTAAGTGGATTAAAAGTCATTTTTGAAAATCCTAAGAATCACATAGATCATTACTGTAGATTTCAAAAAATTATTGATTCCTCAAACAATAAAATTTCAAAATCAACCAACACCTCAAAACACCGAGAATATCGTATGCCACGATAGTGTGGACGTATACGGATTCTACATTTGTAAGAGGAGGTTTTACCCATTAATTTTACTATCTTGTCAACATAACTTTTTGACAAGTAAAATTAATAGTTGGTTTCTCTTCGGCCCTACAAATAAAAGCAGTGACTCCGATGGGGAGAATACTTATATTTGTATCTAAGTGTTCACCATTACTTAGTACTAAGGTAATTATCTCGGGTTATGTGCCTTACGATGGGCAAGTACACACGCTCCTTAATAATTTCCTATAACCATATTCGACCTTGTGATCCGCAAACAAACCCATCTGATAGGGAGGAAGACACTCAGAGCCGACGCGCAAGTTTGTTTGCATCACTTGTCAAATCGTAATGGAGGCCGTGAGAATTTATAAAAATATCTCTCTCCCACTTAGTAATTTGAAAATGAGTAATTTTCTAGGCTACGACATGCATATCAAACAATAAGCAATAAATATGAAAAATAAATTATTTTTCAACTATTATGGATTTTGTCTTCAATATGTCTCCCGTCGCATCGCCTTCTCGTCCGCTCCTCCTACGACATGTACAAGTCATCCAGAGATCCGAGCCGAGACTAAAACCTATTTTAATTTACATCCATCGATCCTATACTCCACGAGGGAGTGTACATGAAATCTAGATCGAAAGCAAAATAAAATAAAGAGTGGCTAAACAATATCGTATCTAATTTACAAAAAATCAAATACTAGTCTCGACAACCCCGAGGATTCAACAAAATAAATATTTACACACATACAATCACATATACACATATGGTCATAATAGTCGGATCTTATGCCTGCAACCAAAGAGTTAAACTATGCATATCCTACTATTATCCGACACATATAATATATGAAAAAGTATATAAAAATTAACCGAATCCTAAACACACAAAACCGGAAACCTTGGCTCTGATACCAATTGATGGTTTTGTCCGGAAGCTCTGATACCAATTGTAGGGTTTTGTTTATCGAGTCCGTGAGGGGAAACTTCGCTTCCCACTTCACCTCGATTGCTTGATCATGGCGATCTCTTCTATGTCCCCGGATTAAAAATTTTAATCCTAGACAAAAGAGATTGCCAAAGCAACCAAGTCATCGTCGTGTTATTCGTTTAGAGAGGTCACTTTGAACAAACTCGTTGTTCAAGCGGCCTTCCTCTATTCTACGAGTAGCCGTGGAATAGACGATGTCTGGATCGTCGGTTTTCATGTTTATGCTCGGGATCCAAGTATTATTTAGCCATTTACAGATTTATAACATGCTTATAATTGAAAAACAAAAACAAGCAAGAAACAAAAAAGAAAAGAGAATAGATATACCTCTTGATCTTCTAATGTATGACCTTCCTCCTTTTGGACGTCGTGTGGGCGACGCTCTACCAAAAGTCGAAGCTCCTAGATCGCAAATCTTCCTTCCTTGCTCTTCCAAAGCAAGAGGAAGAATAGAAACAAAGCTCTTCTCCTTCCTATAGCCAACCAACAAGCAACAAGGAGAATGTTTGCCGTCGGCCAACAAGGAGAAGGAGATAATGGTGGAAACCGGTCAAGACACTAAGGGAAAGCCCTATATCTTGTTTCCACCACCTAAGGAGAAGGAGAAGGGGTCTTTGGATGCCGGCCAAGGGCTGGGAAAGGGTTGTGGGCGCCGGCCACCGAAGGAGAGGAAGAAGAAAGCAAACTACTTCCATGTTTGGTGCCACCCAAGCCTCCTAAACCCTAAGCCTCCAAAATCCTAGCTCTCCTAATGGCCGGCCATGGAAGTGGGGAAGAAGATTAGGATGAGCACAAGCCAAAGTAGAGGGAAGATGGAAGGAACCGGCCACACTTTGGGAAGAAGAAGAAAAACTCCTCCTTGAGTTCTCGCCCACCCATAGCTCCCAAAATCCTAGCCACCCAAACCTAATCCTAAACCAACTAGGATTCCTAGCCTCCAAAGGAAGCAAACCCTAATCCCCTTAAGTCATGCTCTCTCTTGCCGCCCACTTCATGATCTCTATTTATAGAGTTGGGCTCAAGCCATGATTTAATCTCCTCCATTGGTTATAAGGATTTAATCTCAATCGTCGAATCTAGAGATTTAATCTCAACTGTCGGATCTAGAGATTTAATCTCTACCATTGGATCTAGAGTTTTGTTTCTATCCTTTGGATCTAAGTTTCATGAGGTGTTAATAAGCTACATTAGGGACCATGAGGAGGAGTTGGGTCTTGGCCACCCATGGATCAAACCCACATAAAGTCTGATCCACTAATGATAATCCAATTCACTAAAGGTTTATCATTAATCTACCTCACCAACCCCCATATGATAATATGGGCTCCATATATTATTTGTACATTTCCTCCCCGTGTTTAAGATCTCGAATGTCCGTCGATTAATTAATTTACTGACTATTAATTAATCAACATCTAACTTCTTGAGTAGTATCACTCAACCTTTTCATCATGCCGGACCAAGTCCACCTGCAGGGTTTACATGATGAACCTTATGAGCTCCTCAAGGGGGCATCATCATCTTAATATATAGGACACGATTTCCTTCTATAATCAACGGCACACCATATAAATAATATCATCTCTCAACTTACCGAGCCTATCGATTTAATCTATAAATCTCGCCCATTGGTAAATTAAAGAGATGAGTACTAAGTATATGTGCCTGTTATTATATCGAGTATGTACAAAATAATATTCGAGGTCCGATTCGATTACGTAGTCAGCAATAAATCGAATCACTTCTAAGTCGGTCCTACTCAATACACACAAAGTGCACTAGTGTGATTCTATGGTCAAGACAAACCAATGTCAAATCACACTACAACCATTCCGATGGTTTGTCCAAAGTCATCTCGATTGTGAGCCTTTACTTATACTTTTCAAGGGGCCGATAACATGATCTCCCGTGTGACACCACACATCATGCTATCTACAATGTAAAGTATTAGACAATATTGCATAACCATAAAAATATGCAAATAATGATCATGTGATTCTTATTTCAAAATAAATATGTTCATACAAAAGGTAGACTTTTCAGTATACATCCCTACATGCTCTGCTCCCGTCAGTGCTCTGGTTGTCCTCTTTTCGTCCTCTCGCTTCCTGATAGTAATCGAAATAGGGGAGTAGACGCGACATGGAAATTTCACTAGGATAATCGATTTTTACTAACTAACATCTTTTTTTTCTTATTGGGATTCGTTGAAGAACGGTGAGGGTTGTGAATGCAGTCAAACTGGACATCGCGTGCCTTTCAAATGAACAAAAGCCAGCAAACATGGAAAAAATAATAAAAAATAAAAAAAAGAGACAAAAACAGCAGAGTCAATAGAAAATCCACCTAAGAGTTGAACCGTTAATCTAGCATTTTCATCGTTCTATCTCACGGTTATTGTGAAAGAGATAAATTACGAAGGACTTTATAGATTTTAACGTGATAACTAAGATACATGGAGGTCATCTGAATTTAAGAAAAGACTTTAAATCTCCTTCGGAATCGATCCATACGTTATCCGCAAGCAACATCGTGTCTTAGCCACCACGTCATTCTCGTAGGGACAAAGTCAATAGAATTTCACTCTATAGGTAGGATGAACAATTGATTAATAATTGAACCAACCGAATTGATTAAATTAAAATCGAATAAATCAAACCGATCGAATTTTTCAATAAAATCGAATAAATCGAACTGATAAAAAATCGATTAGATTGAAAATCAAATAAATCAAATTTTTTATAATTAATTGATTGATATTTTACATCGATCGATTGATAATGATGGAGATCATGGAGTTCGGAATAATCAGTCAATTAATTCATATTCATCAGTCGATTGATTTAATTTAATCGATTATTTTCATTTCGAAATCGAAAATTCCAAATAAATCAAAAGTTGGATTTGATAATTTTTGTTCACCCCTAACTGTAAGGGAAGAAAACTTTTGGATGATTCCGAAGATGAAATAATACTTTGTAAAGATTTGGATAATTAGTAATGGAAGGAATAATTTTTCCTTAAACAATAATAAAAATAGTTTGTTCAACTATGCTCCGAGGGGTTTTGTTTGTGGATCCGTATCTATCATCACGATCGATTTGATTTAATAAATTATTTTCATTTCAAAATTGAAATCAAATCGAATAAATTGATATTAAAAAAATCCAAATAATCCAAAAATTGGATTTGATACTTTTTGTTCACCCCTAACGGTGAGGGAAGAACACTTTTGGATGATTCCGAAGATAAAATAATGCTTTATAAAGATTTGGTTAATTAGTAATGGAAGGAATAACTTTTCCTTAAACAATAATAAAAATGGTTTGTTCGACTATGGACGGCTCCGAGGGGATTTTGTTTGTGGATCCAGCGTACACCGGCGATGGTAAAAAAGCATACAAATGTTATGATCCAGTTAGTCAAAAACTGTCTCGCGTCATGTTATTTTTCTTGAACACATTCCATTCTATTCCATTCTCTCTAACACTACTAATCTTCAAAAATCTGATCTTACTCGTATTGACCCCATTTGCATTGACTCCGATGATATGTCATCTCATGTTTCCCCACAATTAGACCACCCTAGCACCTCCTCTTCTAATGATGCTACTTGCAGGATTGACACTCATACAGATTTTAATCATCAACTTACAGATGATCCTCCTGCCCCTACTTCCCCCTATGATGCTCCTGTGATAGCGGATCCTCCTCGTTACCCTCAACGATCCTGTAAATTCACTCAACTATCTGATTTTGTATATTCTACTTATTCTAATTCTTTCTCTTCCTTTTTGGCTTCTATTCATAAGTTGTTTGAACCCTCTTCTTATAGAGAGACTGCTTTTGATCCTCTTTAGCAGCAGACTATGACAAAAGAACTTTCTATTTTGTATCAAACAGGTATCTAGGATCTTGTTCCTCTTCTTTTGGAAAAGAGTGCAATTGGTTCTCGATGGGTGTATAAGATCAAAACTAAATATGATGGGTCAATTGAGCGGTATAAAACTCGTTTAGTTGCTAAAGGATTTTCCCAACAATATGGTATAGATTACAAGGAAATTTTTGCTCCAGTTTCCAAGCTTGTTACTATCCGCACTCTTATTGCAGTTGTCTCAGTCCGTCAATGGTCAATTTTTCAGATGGATATTAAAAATACTTTTTAAAGTGGAGATCTTAAGAAGTTTACATAATACCTCCACCATGTGTCGCTCATAGACCTGGTGAAGTTTGCAGACTAAAGAAGGCTCTTTATGGACTAAAATAAGCTCCTCGAACTTGGTTTGATAAGTTCTCCATTGTGATTGCATCTCTTGGCTTCCTTCCTAGCCAACATGACTCCGCTCTTTTGTTTGTTGTACTTCGTTGGGTCACACGTTACTCTCTTTATTTTGATGATATGATTATTACATGGGATGATATAAGTGGAATAACAGAGTTGAAATTGCATTTGATTTGTGAGTTTGAGATGAAAGATTTGTGTCCCCTGCATTATTTTTTGAGAATTGAAGTAGCTTATTTTCCTCGTGGATATCTTCTACCACAATCGAAATATATTGGTGATATTCTAGAACAGGCTCGTTTATCAGACACTCGTATTTTTGATACTCCGCTTGAGGTTAATGCTCAATTTTCTTCTACTGATGGTGTTCTCTTACCAGATTCTTCTTTATATCACACTCTAGTTGGTAGTCTAGTGTATTTTACTATCACTAGACCTGACATTGCTTATGTTGTCCATATTGTCAGTCAGTTTGTTGCTTCTCCCACTTTAGCACATTGGAGAGTTGTGTTTCACATCCTTCGATATCTTCGAGGTACCCAATTTCATAGTCTTCTTAATCTTTCCACTTCTACTTTAGAGTTGCATGTCTACTCAGATGTAGATTGGGATGGTGATTCTATAGATCGTAAGTCCACCATCGGATTTTGTATTTTCTTGGGAGGCTCTCTTATCTCTTGGAAGAGTAAAAAGCAAAATGTAGTCTCTCGTTCTTCTACCGAAGCAGAATATCGTGCTATGACATCCACTACTACTGAAATTGTTTGATTACATTGGTTACTTGCTAATATGGGTGTTTTTCTCTTGAATCCTACTCTTATACATTGTGACAACTCCAATGCAATTCAAATTACTCACAATTCTGTCTTTCACGAGCGCACCAAAACATATTGAGATTGATTATCATTTTACTCATCATCATTATCAGAATGGTACCATCATCTTACCATTTGTTTCATCTTCTATGCAAATTATTGACTTGCTCACTAAGGTGCATTCCACCATACGTTTTCAGTTTTTGGTTAATAAACTTTCGATACTTTCTGCTAGTGCATTGTGAGTTTGAAGGGGTATGTTAATATTAATATAATTGATTATTATTATTAAGAAGAATAGATTAGTTTTTATTATTATTATTTTAGTTGTCTATTTATATTCTTCTTTTCTTTATAAATCCTAAGATATAATATACAATTTGGCTAACCTCCTTTTGCGATTTTTTTTTCTTCTTCTCTTTGTATTATTTTTTACATTATATTTGCATTCTTCTCAATTTGTCCTTTTGTTAGCACTCAATTGGTCATAAAGGTTCTTTGAAATTTATCTCGCTAGTGAATGTATTATTTTTTGTTACAATCAAAGATCATTAGTGAAAAATAAAGAATTATTAGTTTTCACTGATAATTAGCAAGGACCAATTAAAAAGTTCTCTCTCATCCCGTAGATGCACACAGAATTGCCCTTTTATCGGATTAGAATGGCACCATCATCTTTAAAAAATAATATTTTTTAATTAGTATTAAATATTCAAAATTTTGAATTAATTAATTCGATCAATCAATCTCATATAATTTTTTTTATTGATTATTAGTAGAGATGAATTAAAATCGAATAAATTGATTTTTTTTAAAATAAATTTTTGATTCGATCTATTTAATTGAATTTTTACTCATTCTTAATTATTAGGATAAATTAAAAAGTATTCGACATTTTAAAATTTATTTGCTCATTTATTTATTTTTATAAATACAACCATCGAAAAGCCTCTTTAAAAACAATGTTCGACGAAAACATGTTTAAAGGGCCGAAAGCAAACGTATCAAAAATAAAATAAAAGTAACCTAGCTAATAGTTCTTTTCTTTACCAGAAATCTATATTTACACCTTGGTCATCTATTTAGTTGGAAAAATTCTTCTTTTTTATGTTTTTTAAAATTAAAACACATATAAGAAAAATAAACATTTAGAATTATTATATTTGATGCATTCGCATTTGTTTTTATTTTCTACTAATTTGATATTCTTTGGAATCGCCATTTTGTTTTTTACTATTCAGGTTTGACTTTTTTTTTAATGAACAATTGGAATAATTATTATTCGGCTAATAATTTGGAAATGAATAAAATTTTGTAGGGGAAAAAAATAAAAATGATTTGTTTGATGAAGCTGATTCCGAGGGATACTGTGGATCCAGTGTAAACCGATCCGTTATCCTTCCACAGTTGAAAGCGGGTGAGTGTGATTGCTCTGTGAAACCAGCCTGGTCCAGTTCACACCCCACTATGAACCGGGAGAACCGGGCTTTCGCCCAATTTTACCGATTCACTATCAACTTGGAATGGGCGGTCGAATCACGCAGTGGATCCACGCCTCGGAACCCAAAGAACATCATCCAAACCGGGTCACATTCATCGGCTGCTTTCGGCTCGGCTATCGAGTACCAACCACAAGCAATATACATGCGACAAACAAGGAAGATTTAGCAATGTGGGACTAAGAGAGCGTTCAGTCACGCGAGAAGGAGTTGGTTTATGATGGGTGAAGAAGAAGAGGCATCGCTTCGCAGCAGCGCGATGGACCGCGAAGGCGGCGCGTCGTCTATTTGTGAGGCGGAGGACAAGACGGAAACCACGCGAAGCAGACGTGCTCTGCTCCGTCGGTGCTCTGGTTGTTCCCTTTTCATCCTCTCGCTTCCTGATAGTAATCGGAATAGGGGAGTAGACGCGACATGAAAATTTCACTAGGATAATCGATTTTTACTAACATCTTTTTTTCTTATTGGGATTCGTTGAAGAACGGTGAGCGTTGTGAATGCAGTCAAACTGGACATCGCGTGCCTTTCAAATGCACAGAAACCAGCTAACATGGAAAAAATAAATAAAAAAATAAAAAAAACGAAAACAGCAAAGTCAATAGAAGATCTGCAGGAGGGTTGAACCGTCGATCTAGAGTTTATTTATCCTATAATTTTTTTAAGAGGGTAAATGTGAAAGATTCTATAGATCTTAGTGTGATGATCAAGACATATGGAGATCATCTGAATTTAAAAATAAATTTTAAATTTCCTTCGAATTCAACTCATATCTTATCCATAAGCAACGCCGTGTTTTAGTCATCACGTCATTCTCGTAGAGACAGTCAATAGAAGATATGCAAGAGATTGGAATTGTCAACCTAGCGGTCTCCACCGGCCTATCCCACGCCATTATGAGAGAGGTAAATTACGGAGGACTATGAGTTTTGACGTGGTAGTCAAGACACATAGGAATCATTTGAATCCAGAAAAAAATTTTAGACCTCCTCCGAAATTAATCTATGTCACTTCTGTAAACATCACCGTACGTTAGAATCATGTCATCCTCGTGGAGATATAAAGTCAATAGAAGATCACACTATAGGTAGGATGAACATTCGATTAATAATTGAACCAACCGAATTTATTAAATTAAAATCGAATAAATCGAACCGATCGAATTTTTCAATAAAATCAAATAAACCGAATCTATAAAAAATCGATTAATTAGATTGAAAATCAAACAAATCGAATTTTTTATAATCAGTCGATTGATATTTTATATAAATCGATTGATAATGATGGAGATCATGTAGCTCAGAATAATCAGTCGACTGATCGACTTTAATTTGATTTAATCCATTATTTTCATTTCGAAATCGAAATTGAATCGAATAAATCGATATTTAAAAAAAAATTCAAATAAACTAAAAATTGAATTTGGTAATTTTTCTTCACCCCTAATTTGGATGATTCTCAAGATGAAATAATGCTTTATAAAGAGTTGGATAATCGGTAATGAAAGGAATAATTTTACAATTAAACAATAATAAAAATGGTTTGTTCGACTATGACCGGTTCTGAGAGGTTTTGTTTGTGGATCTAGCGTACACCGACCTGTTATCCTTCCACCGTCGACAGAGAGCGGGTATGATTGCTCTGTTAAACCAGCCTGGTCCAATGCCCACCACACTACGAATCGGGTATAACAGAGCCTTCGCCCAATTTTACCGATTCGCTGTCTACTTGGAGCGGACAGGCCAGCCATTGTACGTCGATCCACGGGTCAGAACACAAGCCGCATCTATCCAAACCATTCATCGCCCCCGCTTGGGTCACAAGCTGGCACTACCCAACTCGGCGCTAGAGCAACTAGCGATCACAACTATATTGCCAGGAAACAAAGGACGTATCAACGATGTGGGACTAAGAGAAAGAGTTGGTTTACTCATAAAACGTAGGAATTTCCAAAAGGCGTTGCGTTTTGTAGCAGACTAGCAGAGTTTTCAATACTCGTAGCCCTATGTATGAATATATAAGTTTAGTTATCCTACTTTACAGAAATGATTTGCATCTGCGTAATTTTCCTCTGGAGGTCAGCTCGTCTCTGGCTCCTTCAATTCCTGCCTACCCAATGAATTCGATATCGAACAGAAGAGTTGAATCCGGAGGAATAATGCAGGAACCTGGTCCACATAGACCACCATCGAGTTAATCGACATAAAATGTTGTTCTAATACCAACATACGACTACTTTATGATCGTAGCCGCGAGTCAAATTTGTTGGATTTTATTTTTTATTAAAGCGATCTAATTGATATATTCGTTACGGATTTTATGTTTTGGACGCACACTGATATGTGCATAACTCGATGATCCGTTACTTTTAGAAAATGTAAGTCAACCCAAGCATGATCCTTTGCACGTCGGACTAGATCAGGGCGCCTTTGACCCAATTGACATTGAGACGGAGGAGACAAGAGTCCACGTGGCAAGAATTGGACTTAGTCATCATGGAATGGAAGACACATCGAATTTGTATACGATCGACTAGTGAATTACAAGGCCGACCTGATCTCGATCGAGGGGTCCAAGGGACCTCGCTATTAGGTCAAATTGGATTGGAATCGGGATCACCGATCGATCGAAGTAGACGAGTGGATAGTGATGTTTCACTTGAATGAGCATGATGATTACACATGTGAACCGATGAGAACAAACATAGTGAGAAGCTGCAACATCGATAATATGACTTATGATTGTTTGCCCTCTGCAAAAGGTTGGAATCTGTCAACCACGACCATTCTGAGGTAAAACACAGAATGTCATATGACCTTGACGTGGTGGTCAAAATACGTGAGGGTCATCTGAATCTAGAAAAGAGATTTATACCTCCTCCGGAATCGACCCTTCCTTTATCCGCAAGCTTTGCCCAGGACATTCATAATGGGAATATTTGGAGGGGTATTCTTTAAATATCTCCAAACTTCACATATCCCCCGTTGGAAAGAGTTATAAATGGAGTTATTAGAAAATCACTGGACAAACCGACTAATCTATGAGAGTGATCGGTTTTGCCCCACGGAACTTCAAAATGCCTCACCAGACTAAGTCGAGTAAAATCGAGCTCAAGTGGTCTCTCTGGTCCACCAAGAGTAAATTAAAGAAGCGCTCAGAACTTTTTATGGTTAAGTCATGTCATCCCGAACGAGCGATCCAATATCGAAGTCGATTCCCGTCGGACAAACTCTTGAGCCTCAGGATCGTCCGATGAATTTCTTCTGAATTTATTATCGAACGATATCATAGCAGAGGATCGAATTACGTTTTTTTATAGAATACCTCTGTATTTCTCTATCTTCCATCACGAATATTGGAGTTTCATCGAAATCCAACCTTCTACTCCTCTTAACTCTCTTCACTATTCACAGTCGGAGAAATTTATTCATCCAGTGCTCGATAAAAACTTCTTGCTTGATCTTTCTCATTCGCAGGGTTACTGACCTAATAAGATCTATCGACCCATACTATGATCAACCTAAACGATAACATACTCAAGCAACAACCAACCCAATAAAGAGGCACTCGACGATCCATCCACAAAAATTTGCTCAGTTCATCCGTCATTTGAAGTATAATTCTCTAATATGATCCTTAGTCTTCAAAATTATTCCAGTTAATAAGTGCAAAAGGATAATTATTAAATGGACTTGGAATAATTCTCAGAGAATTTACTGCCCCCTTGTTTACGCTTGCTATATGAGATCCTAATTTATCTCCTCCACCGATAGAGACACAGAGCCGATAATATGATCCTTAGTTGCTAAACCAAATAGGACTATATATGTTTCATGACTGAATCAGTCGAACCAAATTCAAAATGTACACCGCCGTATCTAGACCATATCCCCAGAACGAATCTGGCAAGTCAGAATAACTCATCATCGATCTAACCATCTCTATAAGAGTCTTATTCCTTCGCTCTGCTACACCGTTCTGCTGGGGTGTGTCAGGTGCAGTCAATTGGGATTGAATCCCAGCCTCTGATAAGTAGTTCCTAAACTCTCCTAAGAGGTACTCACCACCACGATCGGATCGTAGTGTCTTGATACTTTTACTTTGACGTTTCTCTTCATCAGCCTTGAATTCTTTGAACTTGTCAAAGCATTCAGACTTGCGGCGTATCAGATAAATGTATCCATATCTCGAGTAATCGTCTATAAAAGAGACGAAATACTCGAAACCACCTCTAGCCTGAATAGACATAGGACCACACAAATCAGAATGAACCAATTCTAACACATTTTTGGCTCTATACCCCTTGACCTTAAAAGACCTCTTGGTCATCTTACCCTCCAAGCAAGATTCACAGGTTGAGAGATCCTCCACCACTAATAAACCCAAAGGTCCATCAGCTATCAACCTTTGAATTCTGCTTAGGTTAATGTGACCAAGCCTAAGATGTCAAAGATATGTTTGGTTCATCTTCGAAGGTTCTTTTCTCTTAATGGAATTAGAAGATGAGCTATTAATTTCAATTTGCATCGTGGGAGGTTTTGGTTCAAGTGTGTACAAATTTCCTATCAATGCACCCGAACAGATAATGTCCCTATTCCTTCTTATAACAACTCTGTCATTAAAAGAAATAGAATATCCATCCATAAAAATTTAGAAACTGAAATTAAATTCTTTCTAAATAAGGGTACATAAAGGCAATTCTTAAGAACCAAAAGTTTATTTTTCTCAAAAGATAAATGAACGTCTCCCACTGCAACTGCCGCCACCTTCGTGGCATCGCCCAAGTACACGGTAATCTCCCCCTCAGCCAGTCGTCTGATTTCCTAGAACCCCTGCAAAGTATTGCAGACATGATCAGTGGCTCCCGTATCTACACACCAGGTGTCGGTAGATAACACCGCTAAACATGTTTCAACGACTAGTCCAAAAGATATACCTTTGTTCTGCTTGCGGTTGGGGCAGTCCTTCTTTCAGTGTTCAGTCTGCTTACAAGTGAAGCACTTGCCTTTCGGCTTCTTCACTCCTCCCTGAGTACCTCCCACCACCTTTGCTCTACTTTGTTTCTCCTTCTTCTTGCCTTTCGGCTTAGAAGTAGAAACCTTTTTGAGCAACTATGGCTAGAGGACACTCTTCGAAGAGTGCATACTTGTACTCCTTAGCAGATAAGACAATCTCTAGATTCTTTTCCAATCAATATTATTTGGGTACAATAAGTTTATTTTCCTTTAGTATCATAGTAAGTGGATTGAAAGTCATTTTTGAAAATTCTAAGAATCACATAGATCATTACTGTAGATTTCAAAAAATTATTGATTCCTCGAACAATAAAATTTCAAAATCAACCAACACCTCAAAACACCGAGAATATCGTATGCCACGATAGTGTGGACGTATACGGATTCTACATTTGTAAGAGGAGGTTTTACCCATTAATTTTACTATCTTGTCAACATAACTTTTTGACAAGTAAAATTAATAGTTGGTTTCTCTTCGGCCCTACAAATAAAAACAGTGACTCCGATGGGGAGGATACTTATATTTGTATCTAAGTGTTCACCATTACTTAGTACTAAGGTAATTATCTCGGGTTATGAGTCTTACGATGGGCAAGTACACGCGCTCCTTAATAATTTCCTATAACCATATTCGACCTTGTGATCCGCAAACAAACTCATCCGATGGGGAGGAAGACACTCAGAGCCGACGCGCAAGTTTGTTTGCATCACTTGTCAAATCGTAATGGAGGTCGTGGGAATTTATAAAAATATCCCTCTCCCACTTAGTAATTTGAAAATGAGTAATTTTCTAGGCTACGACATGCATATCAAACAATAAGCAATAAATATGAAAAATAAATTATTTTCCAACTATTATGGATTTTATCTTCAATATGTCTCCCGTCGCATCGCCTTCTCGTCCGCTCCTCCTACGACATGTACAAGTCATCCAGAGATGTGAGCCGAGACTAAAACCTATTTTAATTTACATCCATCGATCCTATACTTCACGAGGGAGTGTACATGAAATCTAGATCGAAAGTAAAATAAAATAAAGAGTGGCTAAACAATGTCGTATCTAATTTACAAAAAATCAAATACTAGCCTCGTCAACCCCGAGGATTCAACAAAATAAATATTTACACACATACAATCACATATACACATATGGTCATAATAGTCGGATCTTATGTCTGCAACCAAAGAGTTAAACTATGCATATCCTACTATTATCCGGCATATATAATATATGAAAAAGTGTATAAAAATTAACCGAATCCTAAACACACAAAACCGGAAACCTTGGCTCTGATATCAATTGAAGGTTTTGCCCGGAAGCTCTGATACCAATTGTAGGGTTTTGCTTATCGAGTCCGTGAGGGAAAACTTCGCTTCCCACTTCACCTCGGTTGCTTGATCATGGCGATCTCTTCTATGTCCCCGGATTAAAAATTTTAATCCTAGACAAAAGAGATTGCCAAAGCAACCAAGTCATCGTCGTGTTATTCGTTTAGAGAGGTCACTTTGAACAAACTCGTTGTTCAAGCGACCTTCCTCTATTCTACGAGTAGCCGCGGAATAGACGATGTCCGGATCATCGGTTTTCGTGTTTATGCTCGGGATCCAAGTATTTTTTAGTCATTTACAGATTTATAACATGCTTATAATTGAAAAACAAAAAAAAATAAGAAACAAAAGAGAAAAGAGAATAGATATACCTCTTGATCTTCTAATGTATGACCTTCCTCCTTTTGGACGTCGTGTGGGCGACGCTCTACCAAAAGTCGAAGCTCCTAGATCGCAAATCTTCCTTCCTTGCTCTTCCAAAGCAAGAGGAAGAATAGAAACAAAGCTCTTCTCCTTCCTATAGCCAACCAACAAGCAACAAGGAGAATGTTTGTCGTCGGCCAACAAGGAGAAGGAGATAATGGTGGAAACCGGCCAAGACACTAAGGGAAAGCCCTATATTTTGTTTCCACCACCTAAGGAGAAGGAGAAGGGATCTTTGGATGCCGGCCAAGGGCTGGGAAAGGGCTGTGGGCGCCGGCCACCAAAGGAGAGGAAGAAGAAAGCAAACTACTTCCTTGTTTGGTGCCACCCAAGCCTCCTAAACCCTAAGCCTCCAAACCCTAATCCTAGCTCTCCTAATGGCCGGCCATGGAAGTGGGGAAGAAGATTAGGATGAGCACAAGCCAAGGTAGAGGGAAGATGGAAGGAACCGGCCACACTTTGGGAAGAAGAAGAAAAACTCCTCCTTGAGTTGTCGCCCACCCATAGCTCCCAAAACCCTAGCCACCCAAACCTAATCCTAAACCAACTAGGATTCCTAGCCTCCAAAGGAAGCAAACCCTAATCCCCTTAAGTCATGCTCTCTCTTGCCGCCCACTTCATGATCTCTATTTATAGAGTTGGGCTCAAGCCATGATTTAATCTCCTCCATTGGTTCTAAGGATTTAATCTTAACCGTCAAATCTAGAGATTTAATCTCAACTGGCGGATCTAGAGTTTTGTTTCTATCCTTTGGATCTAAGTTTCATGAGGTGTTAATAAGCTACATTAGGGACCATGAGGAGGAGTTGGGTCTTGGCCACCCATGGATCAAACCCACATAAAGTCCGATCCACTAATGATAATCCAATTCACTAAAGGTTTATCATTAATCTACCTCACCAACCCCCATATGATAATATGGGCTCCATATATTATTTGTACATTTCCTCCCCATGTTTAAGATCTCGAATGTCCGTCGATTAATTAATTTACTGACCATTAATTAATCAACATCTAACTTCTTGAGTAGTACCACTCAACCTTTTCATCATGCCGGACCAAGTCCACCTGCAGAGTTTACATGATGAACCTTATGAGCTCCTCAAGGGGACATCATCATCCTAATATATAGGACACGATTTTCTTCTATAATCAACGGCACACCATATAAATAATATCATCTCTCAACTTACCGAGCCTATCGATTTAATCTATAAATCTCGCCCATTGGTAAATCAAAGAGATGAGTACTAAGTATATGTGCCCGTTATTATATCGGGATTAAGAGTATGTACAAAATAATATTCGAGGTCCGATTCGATTACGTAGTCAGCAATAAATCGAATCGCCTCTAAGTCGGTCCTACTCAATACACACAAAGTGCACTAGTGTGATTCTATGGTCAAGACAAACCAATGCTAAATCACACTACAACCATTCCGATGGTTTGTCCAAAGTCATCTAGATTGTGAGCCTTTACTTATACTTTTCAAGGGGCCGATAACATGATCTCCCGTGTGACACCACACACCATGCTATCTACAATGTAAAGTATTAGACAATATTGCATAACCATAAAAATATACAAATAATGATCATGTGATTCTTATTTCAAAATAAAGATGTTCATACAAATGGTAGACTTTTCAGTATACATCCCTACAGGCTCTGCTCTCGTCAGTGCTCTGGTTGTCCTCTTTTCATCCTCTCGCTTCCTGATAGTAATCGAAATAGGGGAGTAGACGCGACATGGAAATTTCACTAGGATAATCGATTTTTACTAACTAACATCTTTTTTTTCTTATTGGGATTCGTTGAAGAACGGTGAGGGTTGTGAATGCAGTCAAACTGGACATCGCGTGCCTTTCAAATGAACAAAAGCCAGCAAACATGGAAAAAAATAAAAAAATAAAAAAAAGAGACAAAAACAACAAAGTCAATAGAAAATCCACCTAAGAGTTGAACCGTTAATCTAGCATTTTCATCGTTCTATCTCATGGTTATTGTGAAAGAGATAAATTACGAAGGACTTTATAGATTTTAACATGATGACTAAGATACATGGAGGTCATCTAAATTTAAGAAAAGACTTTAAATCTCCTTCGGAATCGATCCATACATTATCCGCAAGCAATATCGTGCCTTAGCCACCACGTCATTCTCGTAGGGACAAAGTCAATAGAATTTCACTCTATAGGTAGGATGAACAATTGATTAATAATTGAACCAACCGAATTGATTAAAGTAAAATCGAATAAATCAAACCGATCGAATTTTTCAATAAAATCGAACTGATAAAAAATCGATTAGATTGAAAATCAAATAAATCAAATTTTTTATAATTAATCGATTGATATTTTACATCGATCGACTGATAATGATGGAGATCATGGAGTTCGGAATAATCAGTCAATTAATTCATATTCATCAGTCGATTGATTTAATTTAATCGATTATTTTCATTTCGAAATCGAAAATTCCAAATAAATCAAAAGTTGGATTTGATAATTTTTGTTCACCCCTAACTGTAAGGGAAGAAAACTTTTGGATGATTCCGAAGATGAAATAATACTTTGTAAAGATTTGGATAATTAGTAATGGAAGGAATAATTTTTCCTTAAACAATAATAAAAATAGTTTGTTCAACTATGCTCCGAGGGGTTTTGTTTGTGGATCCAGTGTATACCGGCTCATCAGTCGACTAATTTGATTTAATCAATTATTTTCATTTCAAAATTGAAATCAAATCGAATAAATTGATATTAAAAAATCCAAATAATCCAAAAATTGGATTTGATACTTTTTGTTCACCCCTAACTGTGAGGGAAGAACACTTTTGGATGATTCCGAAGATGAAATAATGCTTTATAAAGATTTGGTTAATTAGTAATGGAAGGAATAATTTTTCCTTAAATAATAATAAAAATGGTTTGTTCGACTATGGACGGCTCCGAGGGGGTTTTGTTTGTGGATCCAGCGTACACCGGCGATGGTCAAAAGGGATACAAATGTTATGATCTAGTTAGTCAAAAACTTTGTCTCGCGTCATGTTGTTTTTCTTGAACACATTTCATTCTATTCCATTCCCTCTAACACTCCTAATCTTCAAAAATCTGATCTTACTCGTATTGATCCCATTAGACTCCGATGATATGTCATCTCATGTTTTCCCACAATTAGATCACCCTAGCACCTCCTCTTCTAATGATGCTACTTGCAGGATTGATACTCATACAGATTCTAGTCATCAGCTTACAGATGATCCCCCTACCCCTACTTCCCCCTATGATGCTCCTGTGATAGCGTATCCTCCTCCTCGTTACCCTCAACGATCCTGTAAATTCACTCAACTACCTGATTTTGTATATTCTACTTATTCTAGTTCTTTCTCTTCCTTTTTGGCTTCTATTCATAAGTTGCCTGAACCCTCTTCTTATAGAGAGGCTGCTTTTGATCCTCTTTGGCAGCAGGCTATGACAAAAGAACTTTCTACTTTGTATTAAACAGGTACCTAGGAGCTTGTTCCTCTTCTTTTGGAAAAGAGTACAATTGGTTCTCGATTGGTATATAAGATCAAAACTAAATCTGATGGGTCAGTTGAGCGGTACAAAACTCGTTTAGTTGCTAAAGGATTTTCCCAACAATATGGTATGGATTACGAGGAAACTTTTCTCCAGTTTCCAAGCTTGTTACTATCCACACTCTTATTGCAGTTGTCTCAGTCCATCAATGGTCCATTTTTCAGATGGATGTTAAAAATGCTTTTTAAAATGGAGATCTTAAGAAGTTTACATAGTACCTCCACCATGTGTCGCTCATAGGCCTGGTGAAGTTTGCAGACTAAAGAAGGCTCTTTGTGGACTAAAATAAGCTCCTTGAACTTAGTTTGATAAGTTCTCAATTGTGATTGCATCTCTTGGCTTCCTTCCTAGCCAACATGACTCCGCTCTTTTGTTTGTTGTACTTCGTTGGGTCACACGTTACTCTCTTTATTTTAATGATATGATTATTACATGGGATGATATAAGTGGAATAACAGAGTTGAAATTGCATTTGATTTGTGAGTTTGAGATGAAATATTTGTGTCCCTGCATTATTTTTGAGAATCAAGTAGCTTATTTTCCTCGTGGATATCTTCTACCACAATCAAATATATTGGTGATATTCTAGAATGTGCTCGTTTATCAGACACTCGTATTGTTGATACTCCGCTTGAGGTTAATGCTCAATTTTCTTCTACTGATGGTGTTCTCTTACCAGATTCTTCTTTATATCACACTCTAGTTGGTAGTCTAGTGTATTTTACTATCACTAGACCTGACATTGCTTATGTTGTCCATATTGTCAGTCAGTTTGTTGCTTCTCCCACTTTAGCACATTGGGGAGGAGTTGTGCTTCACATCCTTCGATATCTTCGAGGTACCCAATTTCATAGTCTTCTTAATCTTTCCACTTCTACTTTAGAGTTGCATGTCTACTCAGATGTAGATTGGGATGGTGATTCTATAGATCGTAAGTCCACCATCGGATTTTGTATTTTCTTGGGAGGCTCTCTTATCTCTTGGAAGAGTAAAAAGCAAAATGTAGTCTCTCGTTCTTCTACCGAAGCAGAATATCGTGCTATGACATCCACTACTGCTGAAATTGTTTGATTACATTGGTTACTTGCTAATATGGGTGTTTTTCTCTTGAATCCTACTCTTATACATTGTGACAACTCCAATGCAATTCAAATTACTCACAATTCTGTCTTTCACGAGCGCACCAAAACATATTGAGATTGATTATCATTTTACTCATCATCATTATCAGAATGGTACCATCATCTTACCATTTGTTTCATCTTCTATGCAAATTATTGACTTGCTCACTAAGGTGCATTCCACCATACGTTTTCAGTTTTTGGTTAATAAACTTTCGATACTTTCTACTAGTGCATTGTGAGTTTGAAGGGGTATGTTAATATTAATATAATTGATTATTATTATTAAGAAGAATAGATTAGTTTTTATTATTATTATTTTAGTTGTCTATTTATATTCTTCTTTTCTTTATAAATCCTAAGATATAATATACAATTTGGCTAACCTCCTTTTGCGATTTTTTTTTCTTCTTCTCTTTGTATTATTTTTTACATTATATTTGCATTCTTCTCAATTTGTCCTTTTGTTAGCACTCAATTGGTCATAAAGGTTCTTTGAAATTTATCTCGCTAGTGAATGTATTATTTTTTGTTACAATCAAAGATCATTAGTGAAAAATAAAGAATTATTAGTTTTCACTGATAATTAGCAAGGACCAATTAAAAAGTTCTCTCTCATCCCGTAGATGCACACAGAATTGCCCTTTTATCGGATTAGAATGGCACCATCATCTTTAAAAAATAATATTTTTTAATTAGTATTAAATATTCAAAATTTTGAATTAATTAATTCGATCAATCAATCTCATATAATTTTTTTTATTGATTATTAGTAGAGATGAATTAAAATCGAATAAATTGATTTTTTTTAAAATAAATTTTTGATTCGATCTATTTAATTGAATTTTTACTCATTCTTAATTATTAGGATAAATTAAAAAGTATTCGACATTTTAAAATTTATTTGCTCATTTATTTATTTTTATAAATACAACCATCGAAAAGCCTCTTTAAAAACAATGTTCGACGAAAACATGTTTAAAGGGCCGAAAGCAAACGTATCAAAAATAAAATAAAAGTAACCTAGCTAATAGTTCTTTTCTTTACCAGAAATCTATATTTACACCTTGGTCATCTATTTAGTTGGAAAAATTCTTCTTTTTTATGTTTTTTAAAATTAAAACACATATAAGAAAAATAAACATTTAGAATTATTATATTTGATGCATTCGCATTTGTTTTTATTTTCTACTAATTTGATATTCTTTGGAATCGCCATTTTGTTTTTTACTATTCAGGTTTGACTTTTTTTTTAATGAACAATTGGAATAATTATTATTCGGCTAATAATTTGGAAATGAATAAAATTTTGTAGGGGAAAAAAATAAAAATGATTTGTTTGATGAAGCTGATTCCGAGGGATACTGTGGATCCAGTGTAAACCGATCCGTTATCCTTCCACAGTTGAAAGCGGGTGAGTGTGATTGCTCTGTGAAACCAGCCTGGTCCAGTTCACACCCCACTATGAACCGGGAGAACCGGGCTTTCGCCCAATTTTACCGATTCACTATCAACTTGGAATGGGCGGGTCAGCAATCGTACGGTGGATCCACGCCTCGGAACCCAGCAACATCATCCAAACCATTCATCGCCCCCGCTCGGGTCACAAGCTGGCGCTGCTCAGCTCGGCTATCGAGGTACCAACCACAAGCAATATACATGCAGCAAACAAGGGAAGATTTAGCAATGTGGGACTAAGAGAGCGTTCAAGTCACGCGAGAAGGAGTTGGTTTACTTGGGTCAGGCTACAATCTGGACTGAAGAAGAAGAGGCATCGCTTCGCAGCGGCAAGCGCACGATGACCGGCGAAGGCGGCCGCGTCGTCGTCTATTTCAGCGGGGGGCGGAGGACAAGAAGCGGAAACCACTAAATGCATGTGCTCGCTCCCGCTTGCTCGTTGTTCCCTTTTCATCCTCTCGCTTCCTGATAGTAATCGGAATAGGGGAGTAGACGTGACATGAAAATTTCACTAGGATAATCGATTTTTACTAACATCTTTTTTTCTTATTGGGATTCGTTGAAGAACGGTGAGCGTTGTGAATGCAGTCAAACTGGACATCGCGTGCCTTTCAAATGCACAGAAACCAGCTAACATGGAAAAAATAAATAAAAAAATAAAAAAAACGAAAACAGCAAAGTCAATAGAAGATCTGCAGGAGGGTTGAACCGTCGATCTAGAGTTTATTTATCCTATAATTTTTTTAAGAGGGTAAATCATGAAAGATTCTATAGATCTTAGTGTGATGATCAAGACATATGGAGATCATCTGAATTTAAAAATAAATTTTAAATTTCCTTCGAATTCAACTCATATCTTATCCATAAGCAACGCCGTGTTTTAGTCATCACGTCATTCTCGTAGAGACAGTCAATAGAAGATATGCAAGAGATTGGAATTGTCAACCTAGCGGTCTCCACCGGCCTATCCCACGCCATTATGAGAGAGGTAAATTACGGAGGACTATGAGTTTTGACGTGGTAGTCAAGACACATAGGAATCATTTGAATCCAGAAAAAAATTTTAGACCTCCTCCGAAATTAATCTATGTCACTTCTGTAAACATCACCGTACGTTAGAATCATGTCATCCTCGTGGAGATATAAAGTCAATAGAAGATCACACTATAGGTAGGATGAACATTCGATTAATAATTGAACCAACCGAATTTATTAAATTAAAATCGAATAAATCGAACCGATCGAATTTTTCAATAAAATCAAATAAACCGAATCTATAAAAAATCGATTAATTAGATTGAAAATCAAACAAATCGAATTTTTTATAATCAGTCGATTGATATTTTATATAAATCGATTGATAATGATGGAGATCATGTAGCTCAGAATAATCAGTCGACTGATCGACTTTAATTTGATTTAATCCATTATTTTCATTTCGAAATCGAAATTGAATCGAATAAATCGATATTTAAAAAAAAATTCAAATAAACTAAAAATTGAATTTGGTAATTTTTCTTCACCCCTAATTTGGATGATTCTCAAGATGAAATAATGCTTTATAAAGAGTTGGATAATCGGTAATGAAAGGAATAATTTTACAATTAAACAATAATAAAAATGGTTTGTTCGACTATGACCGGTTCTGAGAGGTTTTGTTTGTGGATCTAGCGTACACCGACCTGTTATCCTTCCACCGTCGACAGAGAGCGGGTATGATTGCTCTGTTAAACCAGCCTGGTCGAATGCCAACCACACTACGAATCGGTAGAACAGAACCTTCGCTCAATTTTACCGATTCACTGTCTACTTGGAGTGGGCAGGCCAGCCATTGTACGTCGATCCACGGGTCAGAACACAAGCCGTATCTATCCAAACCATTCATCGCCCCCGCTTGGGTCACAAGCTGGCACTACCCAACTCGGCGGTAGAACAACTAGCGATCACAACTATATTGCCAGGAAACAAAGGGCGTATCAACGATGTGGGACTAAGAGAAAGAGTTGGTTTACTTATAAAACGTAGGAATTTCCAAAAGGCGTTGCGTTTTGTAGCAGACTAGCAGAGTTTTCAATACTCGTAGCCCTATGTATGAATATATAAGTTTAGTTATCCTACTTTACAGAAATGATTTGCATCTGCGTAATTTTCCTCTGGAGGTCAGCTCGTCTCTGGCTCCTTCAATTCCTGCCTACCCAATGAATTCGATATCGAACAGAAGAGTTGAATCCGGAGGAATAATGCAGGAACCTGGTCCACATAGACCACCATCGAGTTAATCGACATAAAATGTTGTTCTAATACCAACATACGACTACTTTATGATCGTAGCCGCGAGTCAAATTTGTTGGATTTTATTTTTTATTAAAGCGATCTAATTGATATATTCGTTACGGATTTTATGTTTTGGACGCACACTGATATGTGCATAACTCGATGATCCGTTACTTTTAGAAAATGTAAGTCAACCCAAGCATGATCCTTTGCACGTCGGACTAGATCAGGGCGCCTTTGACCCAATTGACATTGAGACGGAGGAGACAAGAGTCCACGTGGCAAGAATTGGACTTAGTCAGCATGGAATGGAAGACACATCGAATTTGTATACGATCGACTAGTGAATTACAAGGCCGACCTCATCTCGATCGAGGGGTCCAAGGGACCTCGCTATTAGGTCAAATTGGATTGGAATCGGGATCACCGATCGATCGAAGTAGACGAGTGGATAGTGATGTTTCACTTGAATGAGCATGATGATTACACATGTGAACCGATGAGAACAAACATAGTGAGAAGCTGCAACATCGATAATATGACTTCTGATTGTTTGCCCTCTGCAAAAGGTTGGAATCTGTCAACCACGACCATTCTGAGGGAGGTAAAACACAGAATGTCATATGGCCTTGACGTGGTGGTCAAGATACGTGAGGGTCATCTGAATCTAGAAAAGAGATTTATACCTCCTCCGGAATCGACCCTTCCTTTATCCGCAAGCTTTGCCCAGGACATTCATAATGGGAATATTTGGAGGGGTATTCTTTAAATATCTCCAAACTTCAAATATCCCCCGTTGGAAAGAGTTATAAATGGAGTTATTAGAAAATCACTGGACAAACCGACTAATCTATGAGAGTGATCGGTTTTGCCCCACGGAACTTCAAAATGCTTCACCAACAGCTAAGTCAGGTAAAATCAAAGCTCAAGTGGTCTCTACTGGTCACCAAGAGTAAATTAAAGAAGCGCTCGTAACTTTTTTATGGTTAAGTCAAACTTTACAGTCATGTCATCCCTGAACGACGATCCAATATCGAAGTCGTACTTCGTCCACTGGACAAACTCTTGAGCCTCAGGATCGTCCGATGAATTTCTTCTGAATTTATTATCGAACGATATCATAGCAGAGGATCGAATTACGTTTTTTTATAGAATACCTCTGTATTTCTCTATCTTCCATCACGAATATTGGAGTTTCATCGAAATCCAACCTTCTACTCCTCTTAACTCTCTTCACTATTCACAGTCGGAGAAATTTATTCATCCAGTGCTCGATAAAAACTTCTTGCTTGATCTTTCTCATTCGCAGGGTTACTGACCTAATAAGATCTATCGACCCATACTATGATCAACCTAAACGATAACATACTCAAGCAACAACCAACCCAATAAAGAGGCACTCGACGATCCATCCACAAAAATTTGCTCAGTTGATCCGTCATTTGAAGTATAATTCTCTAATACAATCCTTAGTCTTCAAAATTATTTCAGTTAATAAGTGCAAAAGAATAATTATTAAATGGATATGGAATAATTCTCAGAGAATTTACTGCCCCCTTCTTTACGCTTGCTATATGAGATCCTAATTTATCTCCTCCACCGATAGAGACGTAGAGCCGATAATATGATCCTTAGTTGCTAAACCAAATAGGACTATATATGTTTCATGACTGAATCAGTCGAACCAAATTCAAAATGTACACCGCCGTATCTAGAGCATATCCCCAGAACGAATCTAGCAAGTCAGAATAACTCATCATCGATCTAACCATCTCCATAAGAGTCTTATTCCTTCGCTCTGCTACACCGTTCTGCTGGGGTGTGCCAGGTGCAGTCAATTGGGATTGAATCTCAGCCTCTGATAAGTAGTTCCTAAACTCTCCTAAGAGGTACTCACCACCACGATCTAATCGTAGTGTCTTGATACTTTTACTTTGACGTTTCTCCACATCAACCTTGAATTCTTTGAACTTGTCAAAGCATTCAGACTTGCGGCGTATCAGGTAAATGTATTCATATCTCGAGTAATCGTCTATAAAAGAGACGAAATACTCGAAACCACCTCTAGCCTGGATAGACATAGGACCACACAAATCAGAATAAACCAATTCTAACACATTTTTGGCTCTATACCCCTTGACTTTAAAAGGTCTCTTGGTCATCTTACCCTCCAAGCAAGATTCACAGGTTGAGAGATCCTCCACCACTAATAAACCCAAAGGTCCATCAACTATCAACCTTTGAATTCTGCTTAGGTTCATGTGACCAAGTCTACGATGTCAAAGATATGTTTGGTTCATCTTCGAAGGTTCTTTTCTCTTAATGGAATTAGAAGATGAGCTATTAATTTCAATTTGCATCGTGGTAGGTTTTGGTTCAAGTGTGTACAAATTTTCTATCAATGCACCCGAACAGATAATGTCCCTATTCCTTCTTATAACAACTCTGTCATTAAAAGAAATAGAATATCCATCCATAAACAATTTAGAAACTGAAATTAAATTCTTTCTAAATAAGGGTACATAAAGGCAATTCTTAAGAACCAAAAGTTTATTTTTCTCAAAAGATAAATGTTCGTGGCATCGCTAAGTAATCTCCTCACCTGTCGTGATTTCCTGGAACCCCTGCAAAGTATTGCAGACATGATCAGTGGCTCCCGTATCTACACACCAGGTGCCGGTAGATAACACCGCTAAACATGTTTCAACGACTAGACCAAAAGATATACCTTTGTTCTGCTTGCGGTTGGGGCAGTCCTTCTTCCAGTGTTCAGTTTGCTTACAAGTGAAGCACTTGTCTTTCGGCTTCTTCACTCCTCCCTGAGTACCTCCCACCACCTTTGCTCTACCTTGTTTCTCCTTCTTCTTGCCTTTCGGCTTAGAAGTAGAAACCTTTTTGAGCAACTATGGCTTGAGGACACTCTTCGAAGAGTGCATACTTGTACTCCTTAGCAGATAAGACAATCTCTAGATTCTTTTCCAATCAACATTATTTGGGTACAATAAGTTTATTTTCCTTTAGTATCATAGTAAGTGGATTGAAAGTCATTTTTGAAAATCCTAAGAATCACATAGATCATTACTGTAAATTTCAAAAAATTATTGATTCCTCAAACAATAAAATTTCAAAATCAACCAACACCTCAAAACACCGAGAATATCGTATGCCACGATAGTGTGGACGTATACGGATTCTACATTTGTAAGAGGAGGTTTTACCCATTAATTTTACTATCTTGTCAACATAACTTTTTGACAAGTAAAATTAATAGTTGGTTTCTCTTCGGCCCTACAAATAAAAGCAGTGACTCCGATGGGAAGAATACTTATATTTGTATCTAAGTGTTCACCATTACTTAGTACTAAGGTAATTATCTCGGATTATGTGCCTTACGATGGGCAAGTACACGCGCTCCTTAATAATTTCCTAGAACCATATTCGACCTTGTGATCCGCAAACAAACCCATCCGATGGGGAGGAAGACACTCAGAGCCGACGCGCAAGTTTGTTTGCATCACTTGTCAAATCGTAATGGAGGTCGTGAGAATTTATAAAAATATCCCTCTCCCACTTAGTAATTTGAAAATGAGTAATTTTCTAGGCTACGACATGCATATCAAACAATAAGCAATAAATATGAAAAATAAATTATTTTTCAACTATTATGGATTTTGTCTTCAATATGTCTCCCGTCGCATCGCCTTCTCGTCCGCTCCTCCTACGACATGTACAAGTCATCCAGAGATCCGAGCCGAGACTAAAACCTATTTTAATTTACATCCATCGATCCTATACTCCACGAGGGAGTGTACATGAAATCTAGATCGAAAGTAAAATAAAATAAAGAGTGGCTAAACAATGTCGTATCTAATTTACAAAAAATCAAATACTAGCCTCGTCAACCCCGAGGATTCAACAAAATAAATATTTACACACATACAATCACATATACACATATGGTCATAATAGTCGGATCTTATGCCTGCAACCAAAGAGTTAAACTATGCATATCCTACTATTATCCGGCACATATAATATATGAAAAAGTGTATAAAAATTAACCGAATCTTAAACACACAAAACCGGAAACCTTGGCTCTGATACCAATTGAAGGTTTTGCCCGGAAGCTCTGATACCAATTGTAGGGTTTTGCTTATCGAGTCCGTGAGGGGAAACTTCGCTTCCCACTTCACCTCGGTTGCTTGATCATGGCGATCTCTTCTATGTCCCCGGATTAAAAATTTTAATCCTAGACAAAAGGGATTGCCAAAGCAACCAAGTCATCGTCGTGTTATTCGTTTAGAGAGGTCACTTTGAACAAACTCGTTGTTCAAGCGACCTTCCTCTATTCTACGAGTAGCCGCGGAATAGACGATGTCCGGATCGTCGGTTTTCGTGTTTATGCTCGGGATCCAAGTATTATTTAGCCATTTAAAGATTTATAACATGCTTATAATTGAAAAACAAAAACAAGCAAGAAACAAAAGAGAAAAGAGAATAGATATACCTCTTGATCTTCTAATGTATGACCTTCCTCCTTTTGGACGTCGTGTGGGCGACGCTCTACCAAAAGTCGAAGCTCCTAGATCGCAAATCTTTCTTCCTTGCTCTTCCAAAGCAAGAGGAAGAATAGAAACAAAGCTCTTCTCCTTCCTATAGCCAACCAACAAGCAACAAGGAGAATGTTTGCCGCCGGCCAACAAGGAGAAGGAGATAATGGTGGAAACCGGCCAAGACACTAAAGGAAAGCCCTATATCTTGTTTCCACCACCTAAGGAGAAGGAGAAGGGGTCTTTGGATGTCGTCCAAGGGCTGGGAAAGGGTTGTGGGCGCCGGCCACCAAAGGAGAGGAAGAAGAAAGCAAACTACTTCCTTGTTTGGTGCCACCCAAGCCTCCTAAACCCTAAGCCTCCAAACTCTAATCCTAGCTCTCCTAATGGCCGGCCATGGAAGTGGGGAAGAAGATTAGGATGAGCACAAGCCAAGGTAGAAAGAACATGGAAGGAACCGACCACACTTTGGGAAGAAGAAGAAAAACTCCTCCTTGAGTTGTCGCCCACCCATAGCTCCCAAAACCCTAGCCACCCAAACCTAATCCTAAACCAACTAGGATTCCTAGCCTCCAAAGGAAGCAAACCCTAATCCCCTTAAGTCATGCTCTCTCTTGCCGCCCACTTCATGATCTCTATTTATAGAGTTGGGCTCAAGCCATGATTTAATCTCCTCCATTGGTTCTAAGGATTTAATCTCAACCGTCGAATTTAGAGATTTAATCTCAACTGTCGGATCTAGAGATTTAATCTCTACCATTGGATCTAGAGTTTTGTTTCTATCCTTTGGATCTAAGTTTCATGAGGTGTTAATAAGCTACATTAGGGACCATGAGGAGGAGTTGGGTCTTGGCCACCCATGGATCAAGCTCACATAAAGTCCGATCCACTAATGATAATCCAATCCACTAAAGGTTTATCATTAATCTACCTCACCAACCCCCATATGATAATATGGGCTCCATATATTATTTGTACATTTCCTCCCCATGTTTAAGATCTCGAATGTCCGTCGATTAATTAATTACTGACCATTAATTTATCAACATCTAACTTCTTGAGTAGTACCACTCAACCTTTTCATCACCAAGTCCACCACTGAGTTTACGATGAACCTTATGAGCTCCTCAAGGGGACATCATCATCCTAATATATAGGACACGATTTTCTTCTATAATCAACGGCACACCATATAAATAATATCATCTCTCAACTTACCGAGCCTATCGATTTAATCTATAAATCTCGCCCATTGGTAAATCAAAGAGATGAGTACTAAGTATATGTGCCCGTTATTATATCGGGATTAAGAGTATGTACAAAATAATATTCGAGGTCCGATTCGATTACGTAGTCAGCAATAAATCGAATCGCCTCTAAGTCGGTCCTACTCAATACACACAAAGTGCACTAGTGTGATTCTATGGTCAAGACAAACCAATGCTAAATCACACTACAACCATTCCGATGGTTTGTCCAAAGTCATCTAGATTGTGAGCCTTTACTTATACTTTTCAAGGGGCCGATAACATGATCTCCCGTGTGACACCACACACCATGCTATCTACAATGTAAAGTATTAGACAATATTGCATAACCATAAAAATATACAAATAATGATCATGTGATTCTTATTTCAAAATAAAGATGTTCATACAAATGGTAGACTTTTCAGTATACATCCCATGTGCTCGCTCCCGCTGCTCTGGTTGTCCTCTTTTCATCCTCTCGCTTCCTGATAGTAATCGAAATAGGGGAGTAGACGCGACATGGAAATTTCACTAGGATAATCGATTTTTACTAACTAACATCTTTTTTTTCTTATTGGGATTCGTTGAAGAACGGTGAGGGTTGTGAATGCAGTCAAACTGGACATCGCGTGCCTTTCAAATGAACAAAAGCCAGCAAACATGGAAAAAAATAAAAAAATAAAAAAAAGAGACAAAAACAACAAAGTCAATAGAAAATCCACCTAAGAGTTGAACCGTTAATCTAGCATTTTCATCGTTCTATCTCACGGTTATTGTGAAAGAGATAAATTACGAAGGACTTTATAGATTTTAACGTGATGACTAAGATACATGAAGGTCATCTGAATTTAAGAAAAGACTTTAAATCTCCTTCGGAATCGATCCATACATTATCCGCAAGCAACATCGTGCCTTAGCCACCACGTCATTCTCGTAGGGACAAAGTCAATAGAATTTCACTCTATAGGTAGGATGAACAATTGATTAATAATTGAACCAACCGAATTGATTAAATTAAAATCGAATAAATCAAACCGATCGAATTTTTCAATAAAATCGAACTGATAAAAAATCGATTAGATTGAAAATCAAACAAATCAAATTTTTTATAATTAATCGATTGATATTTTACATCGATCGACTGATAATGATGGAGATCATGGAGTTCGGAATAATCAGTCAATTAATTCATATTCATCAGTCGATTGATTTAATTTAATCGATTATTTTCATTTCGAAATCGAAAATTCCAAATAAATCAAAAGTTGGATTTGATAATTTTTGTTCACCCCTAACCGTAAGGGAAGAAAACTTTTGGATGATTCCGAAGATGAAATAATACTTTGTAAAGATTTGGATAATTAGTAATGGAAGGAATAATTTTTCCTTAAACAATAATAAAAATAGTTTGTTCAACTATGCTCCGAGGGGTTTTGTTTGTGGATCCAGTGTATACCGGCTCATCAGTCGACTAATTTGATTTAATCAATTATTTTCATTTCAAAATTGAAATCAAATCGAATAAATTGATATTAAAAAATCCAAATAATCCAAAAATTGGATTTGATACTTTTTGTTCACCCCTAACTGTGAGGGAAGAACACTTTTGGATGATTCCGAAGATGAAATAATGCTTTATAAAGATTTGGTTAATTAGTAATGGAAGGAATAATTTTTCCTTAAATAATAATAAAAATGGTTTGTTCGACTATGGACGGCTCCGAGGGGGTTTTGTTTGTGGATCCAGCGTACACCGGCGATGGTCAAAAGGGATACAAATGTTATGATCTAGTTAGTCAAAAACTTTGTCTCGCGTCATGTTGTTTTTCTTGAACACATTTCATTCTATTCCATTCCCTCTAACACTCCTAATCTTCAAAAATCTGATCTTACTCGTATTGATCCCATTAGACTCCGATGATATGTCATCTCATGTTTTCCCACAATTAGATCACCCTAGCACCTCCTCTTCTAATGATGCTACTTGCAGGATTGATACTCATACAGATTCTAGTCATCACGGATGATCCCCTACCCCTACTTCCCTATGATGCTCTGTGATAGCGTATCCTCCTCCTCGTTACCCTCAACGATCCTGTAAATTCACTCAACTACCTGATTTTGTATATTCTACTTATTCTAGTTCTTTCTCTTCCTTTTTGGCTTCTATTCATAAGTTGCCTGAACCCTCTTCTTATAGAGAGGCTGCTTTTGATCCTCTTTGGCAGCAGGCTATGACAAAAGAACTTTCTACTTTGTATTAAACAGGTACCTAGGAGCTTGTTCCTCTTCTTTTGGAAAAGAGTACAATTGGTTCTCGATTGGTATATAAGATCAAAACTAAATCTGATGGGTCAGTTGAGCGGTACAAAACTCGTTTAGTTGCTAAAGGATTTTCCCAACAATATGGTATGGATTACGAGGAAACTTTTCTCCAGTTTCCAAGCTTGTTACTATCCACACTCTTATTGCAGTTGTCTCAGTCCATCAATGGTCCATTTTTCAGATGGATGTTAAAAATGCTTTTTAAAATGGAGATCTTAAGAAGTTTACATAGTACCTCCACCATGTGTCGCTCATAGGCCTGGTGAAGTTTGCAGACTAAAGAAGGCTCTTTGTGGACTAAAATAAGCTCCTTGAACTTAGTTTGATAAGTTCTCAATTGTGATTGCATCTCTTGGCTTCCTTCCTAGCCAACATGACTCCGCTCTTTTGTTTGTTGTACTTCGTTGGGTCACACGTTACTCTCTTTATTTTAATGATATGATTATTACATGGGATGATATAAGTGGAATAACAGAGTTGAAATTGCATTTGATTTGTGAGTTTGAGATGAAATATTTGTGTCCCCTGCATTATTTTTTGAGAATTGAAGTAGCTTATTTTCCTCGTGGATATCTTCTACCACAATCGAAATATATTGGTGATATTCTAGAACAGGCTCGTTTATCAGACACTCGTATTGTTGATACTCCGCTTGAGGTTAATGCTCAATTTTCTTCTACTGATGGTGTTCTCTTGCCAGATTCTTCTTTATATCACACTCTAGTTGGTAGTCTAGTGTATTTTACTATCACTAGACCTGACATTGCTTATGTTGTCCATATTGTCAGTCAGTTTGTTGCTTCTCCCACTTTAGCACATTGGGGAGGAGTTGTGCTTCACATCCTTCGATATCTTCGAGGTACCCAATTTCATAGTCTTCTTAATCTTTCCACTTCTACTTTAGAGTTACATGTCTACTCAGATGTAGATTGGGATGGTGATTCTATAGATCGTAAGTCCACCATCGGATTTTGTATTTTCTTGGGAGACTCTTTTATCTCTTGAAAGAGTAAAAAGCAAAATGTAGTCTCTCGTTCTTCTACCGAAGCAGAATATCGTGCTATAACATCTACTACTGCTAAAATTGTTTGATTACATTGGTTATTTGCTAATATGGGTGTTTTTCTCTTGAATCCTACTCTTATACATTGTGACAACTCCAATGCAATTCAAATTACTCACAATTCTGTCTTTCACGAGCGCACCAAAACATATTGAGATTGATTATCATTTTACTCATCATCATTATCAGAATGGTACCATCATCTTACCATTTGTTTCATCTTCTATGCAAATTATTGACTTGCTCACTAAGGTGCATTCCACCATACATTTTCAGTTTTTGGTTAATAAACTTTCGATACTTTCTGCTAGTGCATTGTGAGTTTGAAGGAGTATGTTAATATTAATATAATTGATTATTATTATTAAGAAGAATAGATTAGTTTTTATTATTATTATTTTAGTTGTCTATTTATATTCTTCTTTTCTTTATAAATCCTAAGATATAATATACAATTTGGCTAACCTCCTTTTGCGATTTTTTTTTCTTCTTCTCTTTGTATTATTTTTTACATTATATTTGCATTCTTCTCAATTTGTCCTTTTGTTAGCACTCAATTGGTCATAAAGGTTCTTTGAAATTTATCTCGCTAGTGAATGTATTATTTTTTGTTACAATCAAAGATCATTAGTGAAAAATAAAGAATTATTAGTTTTCACTGATAATTAGCAAGGACCAATTAAAAAGTTCTCTCTCATCCCGTAGATGCACACAGAATTGCCCTTTTATCGGATTAGAATGGCACCATCATCTTTAAAAAATAATATTTTTTAATTAGTATTAAATATTCAAAATTTTGAATTAATTAATTCGATCAATCAATCTCATATAATTTTTTTTATTGATTATTAGTAGAGATGAATTAAAATCGAATAAATTGATTTTTTTTAAAATAAATTTTTGATTCGATCTATTTAATTGAATTTTTACTCATTCTTAATTATTAGGATAAATTAAAAAGTATTCGACATTTTAAAATTTATTTGCTCATTTATTTATTTTTATAAATACAACCATCGAAAAGCCTCTTTAAAAACAATGTTCGACGAAAACATGTTTAAAGGGCCGAAAGCAAACGTATCAAAAATAAAATAAAAGTAACCTAGCTAATAGTTCTTTTCTTTACCAGAAATCTATATTTACACCTTGGTCATCTATTTAGTTGGAAAAATTCTTCTTTTTTATGTTTTTTAAAATTAAAACACATATAAGAAAAATAAACATTTAGAATTATTATATTTGATGCATTCGCATTTGTTTTTATTTTCTACTAATTTGATATTCTTTGGAATCGCCATTTTGTTTTTTACTATTCAGGTTTGACTTTTTTTTTAATGAACAATTGGAATAATTATTATTCGGCTAATAATTTGGAAATGAATAAAATTTTGTAGGGGAAAAAAATAAAAATGATTTGTTTGATGAAGCTGATTCCGAGGGATACTGTGGATCCAGTGTAAACCGATCCGTTATCCTTCCACAGTTGAAAGCGGGTGAGTCCAACCACTATGAACCGGGAGAACCGGGCTTTCGCCCAATTTTACCGATTCACTATCAACTTGGAATGGGCGGGTCAGCAATCGTACGGTGGATCCACGCCTCGGAACCCAGCAACATCATCCAAACCATTCATCGCCCCCGCTCGGGTCACAAGCTGGCGCTGCTCAGCTCGGCTATCGAGGTACCAACCACAAGCAATATACATGCAGCAAACAAGGGAAGATTTAGCAATGTGGGACTAAGAGAGCGTTCAAGTCACGCGAGAAGGAGTTGGTTTACTTGGGTCAGGCTACAATCTGGACTGAAGAAGAAGAGGCATCGCTTCGCAGCGGCAAGCGCACGATGACCGGCGAAGGCGGCCGCGTCGTCGTCTATTTCAGCGGGGGGCGGAGGACAAGAAGCGGAAACCACGGAAACAGACAGGCTCTGCTCCCGTCGGTGCTCTGGTTGTTCCCTTTTCATCCTCTCGCTTCCTGATAGTAATCGGAATAGGGGAGTAGACGCGACATGAAAATTTCACTAGGATAATCGATTTTTACTAACATCTTTTTTTCTTATTGGGATTCGTTGAAGAACGGTGAGCGTTGTGAATGCAGTCAAACTGGACATCGCGTGCCTTTCAAATGCACAGAAACCAGCTAACATGGAAAAAATAAATAAAAAAATAAAAAAAACGAAAACAGCAAAGTCAATAGAAGATCTGCAGGAGGGTTGAACCGTCGATCTAGAGTTTATTTATCCTATAATTTTTTTAAGAGGGTAAATCATGAAAGATTCTATAGATCTTAGTGTGATGATCAAGACATATGGAGATCATCTGAATTTAAAAATAAATTTTAAATTTCCTTCGAATTCAACTCATATCTTATCCATAAGCAACGCCGTGTTTTAGTCATCACGTCATTCTCGTAGAGACAGTCAATAGAAGATATGCAAGAGATTGGAATTGTCAAACTATCTGTATAAAACGGCCTATCCCACGCCATTATGAGAGAGGTAAATTACGGAGGACTATGAGTTTTGACGTGGTAGTCAAGACACATAGGAATCATTTGAATCCAGAAAAAAATTTTAGACCTCCTCCGAAATTAATCTATGTCACTTCTGTAAACATCACCGTACGTTAGAATCATGTCATCCTCGTGGAGATATAAAGTCAATAGAAGATCACACTATAGGTAGGATGAACATTCGATTAATAATTGAACCAACCGAATTTATTAAATTAAAATCGAATAAATCGAACCGATCGAATTTTTCAATAAAATCAAATAAACCGAATCTATAAAAAATCGATTAATTAGATTGAAAATCAAACAAATCGAATTTTTTATAATCAGTCGATTGATATTTTATATAAATCGATTGATAATGATGGAGATCATGTAGCTCAGAATAATCAGTCGACTGATCGACTTTAATTTGATTTAATCCATTATTTTCATTTCGAAATCGAAATTGAATCGAATAAATCGATATTTAAAAAAAAATTCAAATAAACTAAAAATTGAATTTGGTAATTTTTCTTCACCCCTAATTTGGATGATTCTCAAGATGAAATAATGCTTTATAAAGAGTTGGATAATCGGTAATGAAAGGAATAATTTTACATTAAACAGTAATTGAAGGAATAATTTTTCATTAAACAATAAGAAAAATGGTTTGTTCGACTATGGCCGGTTCCGAAAGGTTTTGTTTGTGGATCTAGCGTACACCGACCTGTTATCCTTCCACCGTCGACAGAGGGCAGGTGTGATTGCTCTGTTAAACCAGCCTGGTCGAATGCCAACCACACTACGAATCGGTAGAACAGAACCTTCGCTCAATTTTACCGATTCACTGTCTACTTGGAGTGGGCAGGCCAGCCATTGTACGTCGATCCACGGGTCAGAACACAAGCCGTATCTATCCAAACCATTCATCGCCCCCGCTTGGGTCACAAGCTGGCACTACCCAACTCGGCGGTAGAACAACTAGCGATCACAACTATATTGCCAGGAAACAAAGGGCGTATCAACGATGTGGGACTAAGAGAAAGAGTTGGTTTACTTATAAAACGTAGGAATTTCCAAAAGGCGTTGCGTTTTGTAGCAGACTAGCAGAGTTTTCAATACTCGTAGCCCTATGTATGAATATATAAGTTTAGTTATCCTACTTTACAGAAATGATTTGCATCTGCGTAATTTTCCTCTGGAGGTCAGCTCGTCTCTGGCTCCTTCAATTCCTGCCTACCCAATGAATTCGATATCGAACAGAAGAGTTGAATCCGGAGGAATAATGCAGGAACCTGGTCCACATAGACCACCATCGAGTTAATCGACATAAAATGTTGTTCTAATACCAACATACGACTACTTTATGATCGTAGCCGCGAGTCAAATTTGTTGGATTTTATTTTTTATTAAAGCGATCTAATTGATATATTCGTTACGGATTTTATGTTTTGGACGCACACTGATATGTGCATAACTCGATGATCCGTTACTTTTAGAAAATGTAAGTCAACCCAAGCATGATCCTTTGCACGTCGGACTAGATCAGGGCGCCTTTGACCCAATTGACATTGAGACGGAGGAGACAAGAGTCCACGTGGCAAGAATTGGACTTAGTCATCATGGAATGGAAGACACATCGAATTTATATACGATCGACTAGTGAATTACAAGGCCGACCTGATCTCGATCGAGGGGTCCAAGGGACCTCGCTATTAGGTCAAATTGGATTGGAATCGGGATCACCGATCTATCGAAGTAGACGAGTGGATAGTGATGTTTCACTTGAATGAGCATGATGATTACACATGTGAACCGATGAGAACAAACATAGTGAGAAGCTGCAACATCGATAATATGACTTCTGATTGTTTGCCCTCTGCAAAAGGTGTTGGAATCTGTCAACCACGATCATTCTGAGGGAGGTAAAACACAGAATGTCATATGGCCTTGACGTGGTGGTCAAGATACGTGAGGGTCATCTGAATCTAGAAAAGAGATTTATACCTCCTCCGGAATCGACCCTTTCTTTATCCGCAAGCTTTGCCCAGGACATTCATAATGGGAATATTTGGAGGGGTATTCTTTAAATATCTCCAAACTTCACATATCCCCCGTTGGAAAGAGTTATAAATGGAGTTATTAGAAAATCACTGGACAAACCGACTAATCTATGAGAGTGATCGATTTTGCCCCACGGAACTTCAAAATGCCTCACCAACAGCTAAGTCAGGTAAAATCAGAGCTCAAGTGGTCTCCACCGGTCACCAAGAGTAAATTAAAGAAGTGCTCGTAACTTTTTTATGGTTAAGTCAAACTTTACAGTCATGTCATCCCTGAACGACGATCCAATATCGAAGTCGTACTTCGTCCACTGGACAAACTCTTGAGCCTCAGGATCGTCCGTTGAATTTCTTCTGAATTTATTATCGAACGATATCATAGCAGAGGATCGAATTACGTTTTTTTATGGAATACCTCTGTATTTCTCTATCTTCCATCACGAATATTGGAGTTTCATCGAAATCCAACCTTCTACAACTCTTAACTCTCTTCACTATTCACAGTCGGAGAAATTTATTCATCCAGTGCTCGATAAAAACTTCTTGCTTGATCTTTCTCATTCGCAGGGTTACTGACCTAATAAGATCAATCGACCCAAACTATGATCAACCTAAATGATAACATACTCAAGCAACAACCAACCCAATAAAGAGGCACTCGACGATCCATCCACAAAAATTTGCTCAGTTCATCCGTCATTTGAAGTATAATTCTCTAATATAATCCTTAGTCTTCAAAATTATTCCAGTTAATAAGTGCAAAAGGATAATTATTAAATGAACATGGAATAATTCTCAGAGAATTTACTGCCCCCTTATTTACGCTTGCTATATGAGATCCTAATTTATCTCCTCTACCGATAGAGACACAGAGCCGATAATATGATCCTTAGTTGCTAAACCAAATAGGACTATATATGTTTCATGACTGAATCAGTCGAACCAAATTCAAAATGTACACCGCCGTATCTAGAGCATATCCCCAGAACGAATCTAGCAAGTCAGAATAACTCATCATCGATCTAACCATCTCCATAAGAGTCTTATTCCTTCGCTCTGCTACACCGTTCTGCTGGGGTGTGCCAGGTGCAGTCAATTGGGATTGAATCTCAGCCTCTGATAAGTAGTTCCTAAACTCTCCTAAGAGGTCTACAGTTTAAAGACCACACGAGCAACACAAATTAGGAATCGAAAACAAAACGAAAAAAAAAAAAAAAAGAAGGAAAAAACATGTAGAATTTCGCTGCGTACCGGCGAGCATCGGTGGAATTCCATCTCCGCCTAGAATCCCTTGATCCCATCCTTTGATAACCTAAAGATGTTATTGCAGTAATCTGTTGGAAACGGATTTGGGGTTTTCGAGTTTTACCTCGCCGACGCCGACTCTGAATGAGAGAGGCCGGCCGCGGCTGTAGCTGCTGTCGAACACCTTGCCGTTCTCCAATTTCCCGACGTAATGCGCCTTCGCAGTTCCGAATCGCAAGGAAAGAAACGAACTTTAGGGGAAATCCGTGGTCGAGTAGGTGGAGGAGGAGTTCGTTACCTTGATGAGCTGGCCCTTGGTGGCTCCGGGGCCGGTGCCGACGACGGTGTCGCAGAACGCGAGGCCGGAGGAGGCGACGGCGAGAGAGCAGTTCGTCTGGTCGGAGGAGGAGGCGCAAGCGGGTGTATTGAAAAAGACGACGAGGAGAGAGAGGGCGACCTCGCGCCGGCGGATGGGAAGGGGGCGGGGCACGGGGGATAGGGACGGAGGGCGAGCTGGGTCGGTTAGTGCGCGGCACTTGGGGGAGTAAGAGCGGGGATAAAAGAGGAGGTTTTCGGGGCGACGGGCGGCGCGGAGTAGGGTGAAGATGCTCGGAGACGGGAAGGGGGAGGAGGAGGCGGCCATGCCGGCGGAGAGCTTGCAGTCAAATCTTCATTGAGTGGCCGTAGAAATACATATATTTAAAAAAAAATAATAAAAATAGAAAATAATAAAAACACATGGAGGTGCGGGGAATCGAACCCCGTGCCTCTCGCATGCGAAGCGAGCGCTCTACCATATGAGCTACACCCCCGATGACACTTTATTAATAACAAAAGTTTATGACAAGTTTAGTAGTTGTCGTATTGGCTTTCGGATGGAATATCGACCGTCCAATGATCCATAAACTTCAGTACAAAATTCCCAGCACCGCCGTCGTTGGCCTCCCTCTGGCTCCCCTTTTGGCGAAACCCTAATCCAACCTCCGAGGGCAAATGGCGAAGTCGCTGCGTTCTAAGAAGAAGAGGAGATTGCGGACATTGAGGAGGGAGATCGCGGAGCCCTTCTACGATAAGAAAGAGTCGGCCAAGCTTGCTGCCCAGGAGGCTGCCCTCGCCGCACCAAAGCTCGCCATCATAACTCCCGCCTCCATCGACGAAGAACCCGCCGCTGTGGTCTCTGCCGCTATGGGTGAGCTTCAAATTCACCTTCTCTTTCGCACCTCGACACTTACGTTCCCTTCCATTGGCCGCGTTAGCAAGTACTCTATTTCAGGCTTCAAAATGTAATATTTTCTTTTTGTTTTTGCAAATTTGATGCTAGAGATATGCAACTGTGTTAAGTCATCTCTCGATTAGTTGGTATACAATATTTTTGTGATAATCAGTTTAGTTTTATAAATTGCATCGATAGGATTGATCCCTGCCAATGTCATCAACATAATTTAGAAGAATGTGAAAAATTTTATAGAATCTATAGCTCAAGGATGTTCAACATATATATATTTTTTTCTCGTTGACTTATTTCTGAAGTGTATGCATTACTGAGATGTTTATCTTGCTCCCATTTGAATAACTAACAGTTGTTCTTACCTTTGTGTGAATATTAATTTTCGTTCACGAACAATCTAGTGAAAAATTTTATCCTGTAAGTCTCTTAATCTAGTGAAATAACTTTTTGTCATCTTCGATTGTGTTTCTCCATGGATCGAATTCATTATCTTGTTGGTAATTGGATGGAGCAGTGATCCATCCTTCTTTGTTATGTGGTTATCAGTGATTTTTTTTCTTCTGTTCTTTTTAAATCGCACACTTTGCTTTCGGTGTTCATTTAGTATTAAGGTACGAGATCTTATTGGAGTTGGAAAAAAGTGTTTAAGGAAGTGGAACTGATACTTGATAACAACAATCTGTGATTTATTTTCTGCATTTGGTGCCCATTAAAAACGGTTAACTCTGAAACTAATATGCAAATGCAAGTATGTCTTTTAATATCGCTCGACGTCCATCTTAAAGGTAATTAAGACATTATAGTTGTCCATGCCACATTATGCCAAGACAATGATAGTAAAACTCCTACTTTAATGTCGACATAATCCTGGTGTAAGCTGTGTGATATTGCGTCGCTAGATCACCACTTATCTTGTTTCTTCTTTTCGATAATCTATTCTAGTTAATTTCAGCTTGCCGTCAGCATCCATTCTTGTTTAAGCCTAATGCTCACTGCAGTGTAATCGATATATCTGTGTATGTGTAGCTAAGAATCCCTTTTCAGTTTCTGGATGCTGCTTCCAGCTGCAAGTTCTATAAGATTGAAGTGCAACAAAATGTCAAAGCCTTTTGTCAACTTTGGTTACTTCTATCAAATAATAATCTATCTTCCATTTGATTGTTGATTTTATAACACTATGATACATGAAATTCAAGATGGCAATCTGTTGTTATTAGGCTTGAATCTTTTGCAGGATTTGTAATATGAAAATGGAATCTTGCACCAGGAGGTAGCATTCTAATTTTCTGATGTTCTAAAATTCCATTTTGAGAATCACATTGTATCTTAGTTTAGTTGGCTTCTCAATGACCCCTTCTTGTGTACTTGCTAATCGCACTTCTGATTTATCTCCTTCATCGGTAGGGACAGTCAGTGGGGTCGTCAATGCGACGGTTTCATTTTTTTTATTTTTTTTAGTTGGCTAACTATCTACCGCCTCCATCTTTGATAATTCATTTCTCATAATTGCTCTTGAACAGATGTGGAAATGGCTGATGAGCAACCAAACACATATTTGAAGCCCGTCGGTGGAATCGGCAAGAAAAAGTCGAAACTGAAGATGAACCGGCAAGAAGCGCTGGAAAGGAAAAGGAAAAGGAAAGGGAAAGGGAAAGGTAAGAAGACTTAGGGTGTAAGGAAATGGAATGGTGGAGCTCTGATTTGGTGTTTGTATCTTTTGTTTCAATCTCGACTTTATGCACTAGCCTTTTGCTTAAAAACTAGTCTTTTGTTAAATTGTGTAATGACTGTTCTAGTTTCTTATTCCGGACTTTCTAAGAATGAACCAAAGATATATAGTTGTTATTATCATTATTGCTTCAAGCTTCAAATCTATGGTATCCATCATTATCTATTCATTTAAAAATAAATAAATCAATTTAACTTTGTGCAAATATATTTTATAAGTAATTCTATTCTTCGAAATTCGAATGATGAGCAAAAATAATTTCCTTTTTCTCTTTTTTTAAATGTTTTCTAATTCCTCATATGTTTAGGTTTTGTTTCCCCCTCTTGCCTTTGTCCCGGCACCGGCTTTTCTATTTTTGGGCATCGTCGTTTGCAGAAGCCCGCGCCGAGGAGCGGCAAGGCGGCATGGAGGAACTCCTTAGCATGGGCTTCTCCGAGGATCTCGCAGCACAGGCGCTCGCTGCCGCCGGCGGCTCGCCCCTTGCTGCTGCTGACTGGATTCTCTCTCGCTCTTCCTCCTCCATCGTCGGCGGGTCTTCTTCCCCTCCTTCCCCTGTTTGTCTCTCCCAACCCACCTCCAGCCAACCCTGCCTCGAGCGCTTCTTCGCTTCCTCCTCGAACCCTAAAACCCGCAATCCCGTTTCGTCGGTTAAACCATCGCCTGTTCCTTCCTCGTCTTCGCTGCCGGCCAAGCGGCGCCACCCTTCCTCCGCCGCCCCTCTGTCGGATCGTATGCGCCCTGCCACTCTTGACGCCGTCCTTGGCCAGGACCACCTCCTCGGTTCTACCTCCGTCCTTCGCTCCTCCCGCATCCCTTCCATTGTCCTCTGGGGTCCGCCCGGATCTGGGAAGACCACCATCGCTCGCGCCCTCTCCTCCGCTCTCCCCGATTCACTCTACGCGTTCGTCACCCTCTTCGCCGTTTCCTCTGGCGTGCGAGAGCTCCGTGAGGCTATCCATGGCGCCCGCCACGCCCGATCTCAGGGCCGCCGCACTGTCCTCTTTGTGGACGAGATCCACCGGTTTTCCAAGTCCCAGCAAGACTCCTTCCTCCCCGCCATCGAAGACGGTTCCATCATTCTCGTCGGTGCCACCACCGAGAACCCCTCTTTCCAGCTCACTACCCCGCTCCTCTCCCGCTGCAGCGTCCTCGCCCTCCGCCCCCTCAAACCGCAGCACATCGAGGGTTTACTCCGCCGTGCCGTCTCGGATGCCGAGAGAGGCTTACAGTTCACGACTCAATGTCCAGTGTCGGCTGCGCAAGAGGCCATCGACTTCCTATCTCTGCATTGCGACGGTGATGCTCGAGTGGCACTCAACGCTCTGGAGATTGCAGCGACAATAGCAGCAGGCCGCAACGGAGACGGAAGCAATGGGGAATTGAAAGTGTCTCTTGATCATGTGAAAGAGGCAATGCAATGCAAGCACTTGGCGTACGACCGTGCTGGAGAGGAACACTACAATCTGATAAGTGCCCTTCACAAATCAATTAGAGGAAGTGATGCTGATGCTGCAATTTACTGGCTTGCAAGAATGCTGGAAGGAGGGGAGGAACCACTGTACATCGCTCGGCGGCTTGTTCGGCTGGCAAGTGAGGATATAGGATTGGCAGATCCTGCTGCACTACCTCAGGCTGTATCATGCTACCAGGCCTGCCATTTTATTGGAATGCCTGAATGTGATGTCTGTTTGGCGCAGTGTGTCTCTTACTTGGCTTTGGCACCAAAATCAGTTGCTATCTATCGAGCATACAACGAAGCCAAGAGGGTGATAAGAGAGTCAACAGGGGGCAATGAGGGGGTGCCATTGCATTTAAGGAACGCACCGACGAAGCTGATGAAGGATATGGGGTATGGCAAAGATTACATGTATCCTCCTGATCACAGGGATTGCTCATCACAGACATATTTGCCTCTGTCACTTCTTGGGCGCAAGTTTCTTGATTGGCCTCCAAATGATGAAAAGCAAGAGTGAAGCATGGTACGCCTAGAATTTCACATTTTCCATAGATTTACAATTTTGGTTTATAGATAGTTTTTGGAATATGCTATAGATTATGTTCATTTTGCTGGAAAGATCTTATGCCAACATTTTCTTTGACTGGGGCAATGGAGAATACGTAAACTCAGGATCCTTGTGTTATTCACTCGGTTTGAATATAAATAGTGACCAATCCTAGTTGGTATACTGCTCTTGTTGCTACTCATAGTTACAACTAGTAGGAGACAACTTCCTAATGATGACTCCTCTCTTTGCTAAGTAGAGACGATCCTCTGAATAGTTCGATAAGATTACAAAACAGTTATCAAGTATAGCAATCTGATTTCATGATAGAAGTAAAATAGATTGTTCTCTTTTTATATTAAGTAATGCAGACGGATGCTCCCATGGCAGTTGGTTTCTGATTGATTCTTCAAAGAATTCTTGGTGTGATTTTCTAATTTGAATATACCACCATGACATAGTTCTATTTCTAAGCTCATTATATTAGAACTTACAAAGCCATATAATAGATAGCAATAACCTAATCTTTCGTATTTTAACATTTATTAGTTCTCGTCTTAAAATCCACATGAACTATCCACTTGGCTGTGAACATAGATAAAGAATAATCCTAGCCGTTATATTATAGGGCCATAGGGGCTGCTGTGGATGTTCATAATCACCACAAGCATTATGACAATGTCTTGGTTCCTTTATTGGTTAAGTGGAAAGGGATCCTCTACATAGTTTGATAAGATCACAGAACAAATATCAAATATAGGATTCTGGTTACATGATAGAAGTAAAAGTACATTCTTCTCTTCTTATATCAAGTGATGCAGATGGATGCTCCCTTAGCAGCTGTTTTCTGATGACTCTTAAACCATACTCAGTGTGATTCTCTGTTTTGAATAGACCACCTTAACATCATTCTATTTCCAAGCTCATTATACAAAAACTTAACTCGTTGAGTTGTGGTATTCTTGCTCCTATTTCTTATTTTATGTCAATTGGCTACCATGGTTTTTTTTATTCAGAAAGAACACAGTTGAGATCATATAGCTCCTTGTAGATCACAGTAAAGGTCTGTAAGCTCCAACCCCTTCCTGGCTAATAGAATTAACATATGACGTTTCTCATACTTCTGGTGGTAAATTTTGTGTCTATTTATTAATGGGCGATTGTTGCTTGACTTCGTCCACATGAAGTGTCTGATGAGTTCACAGCAGTTGAATAAGAAAACGGCAGCTCATCAAATGTAATCCATCAAATGTTCATGAAAACTTATATTCTGCCTCATCTTGTGACTAGTGTGGCAATGGAGTTGTACCAATGAATATGGGTCAATTCTCAAAAATTGTAAGTCGTTCGAATGCCTGTCCTCCTACTGCACTAATCCTAGATTGGATAAAATGCTCTTCGTAATTTATCTTCTTCATATTGGCTATGGAATCGACTGACGGGAGTGCTGAGGGCGAACGAATCGCCTTTTGCACTAATAAAAATTTATATTCTAGTGAAGATGAAGAATGGACACCCGTAATAAAAACTAGAGACCCCTAGAGGCTCGGTGTGATGAATCATTGCTCCTTGGAATTCTAAGTGTGAACATTAAGTAGTGGGGTTTGGACTGACTCATGGGTCAACCACGGGCCTTATTGTACCTTTTTAATTTGTTCCTACGGGGATGGGCGTCTTAATTAAGGCACGGCGGAGTTTGCGGATAAGACAAGAGTCGATTTCGGAGGAGGTTTAAAATTCTTTTCTGAATTCAGATGACTTCTATGTATTTTGGCCACCACGTAGACTCATAGAGTCCACCGTGATTTATCTCTCTTATAATGGTCGTGGGATAGATCAGTGGGAATCGTTAGATTGATGAATTTTAACTTTTTTGTGGAATATATCTTCAGAATTAATCGGGGCTTATCAAAAGAAAAAAGAATAGAAAATAACTAGAGGATCAATTTTATTCTCCAGTCATCACCATCAACTTGGTCATCCATTTATTTTTCTACATATTATTAGGCTTATGTTAATCATACATTTGTTCTATCTTGCCCTACTAAATGCTCAATTGATTTTGTTTCCGAGTTTCAAAAAAAAAAAGAAGAAAGAAAAGTCAAACTCTTAAGTTTGACGTTGTTTTGTTAGCGATTCCTATTGACTTGACTCAGTCTCACCCCCATTGACCCTATCAATTGCTACGTGGCCCCTTCATATGGATTGACTTGACTCAGGTTGTTGACTCTGTCAAATGCCATGTGGGATCTTTAATATGACTGTTTAGCTTATCTCTACATGCTCTATCTATTAATGAAAGGGAGCTTTGTAGCAAGAGTTATTATCACCTGGTTTTCATGAATTCAAATTGCAAAAATATTTTTTTATAATTCAAGCTAAAATTGTGTATCATGAATCCGAATTGCAAAAATATTTTTTTATAATTTAAGATAAAATTATGTACAATGGATTGTGATCTGATTTTTTTTTTTCCCACTCTAGACTTTGCATATTGATAAGAGTTTCGATTATATTAGATGAAATAAATCTGATCTCAAATGAACATGGTGCCAAAACATTTAGGAGAAGACATGTAAGTTTTTATGGCCTATATTTATCAGTTTGACTATGTGAGTTTATGTACCATAACGTTCTAGAGTCAACACCGCAAGTCAACCATGTTTTTGTGGTTTTTTGAATGCATGAGATTTCAAGACACCAGACAGAGCAGCCTGGACGATCAGCCAGGTCCAATTTTAAATCAGTAGGTTCAGAGATCATGACCTCCCATTTCTTGCCTGTTTTTATTTTTATTTTTATAAAAAATGATTTATTTATTTTTTTGCATAACTATAATAATATGGAAAACTAGGTTTAAATCCTGACAAAAATGACTTGTGAATACGAGATGACCATAGTTATTAAAGAAAATATCTGAATTAAATTAGGTGTCGGACCAGGTTGGATCGAGGCAATTGGTGAATCAACTTAGGTGGAGGTGACTCAGTCAGTGTGCAACGCCTAGACACACTTGGTTGGGTATGGCTCTTGGATGAGGTCGATCTATAAATTTAAAATATATATATAGAGAGAGAGAGAGAAATCTTCTGCCGCATGTCCGAACCGTTCGCGACCGAACGTGATGCGGTGACCCACCTCCACTGTCGCCATCGTCGGTGCGCCGTCCGACCACTCCGCTCGCCGGACCTGGTGCGATCGACGTGCACCTCGCTGGTGGTCCAGAGGGGCTCGTGCGGCGTCGGATTTCGGTCGCAATTCGGTCGAAATCCGACGATTTTGCGGTCGACAGTGGCGCACGGCTGCGATCGGGTCGAATTTCTGTCGAATCGCGGTCGAAATTCGAGCGGAGAAGGACCGCTAGCGCCGGGCGATCCTGTCCTGCCCGGATTTCGATCGCGATTCGGTCGGAATCCGACGACCAGCGGTCGGTGTTTTGACCGCTGCCCATGCGACTCGGTCGACCGCGGTCGGAATCAGCGTTCGAGACCCGTCTTGACCGCCGCTAACCGCCGATCACACCAGTCCGTGGCACGGAGGTGGGACGGCCGGCGGCGACGGGCGATGGATGTGATGCTTTCGGTGTCGCGGACGGCGCGGATGGTTCCATACGCGGCAAGATTATATATATATATATATAGAATTTTGATCTCCTCCGCGACAGAAACTTCCGCGACCGTCCGCGACTCACCGCCATCGCTGCCGCCGCCGTCCGGCCACGGGCCGAGTGCGTTAGGCGCACCTCGCCGTGTCCGGCGAGATCGGCTTCGGCCGGATTGCGGCCGGGTCGGCCGGCAATCCGGCCGACACGCGTCGGGAAGGACCGCCCGGCGATGGCGGTCCTTCCGCCGCGATTCGACTGCATCCGACGACCACGCCATCGCCGGCCGCGATCGGCCGGATTCGATCAATCCGGCCGCCGGATCCTACGGAAGGACCGCTAACGCCGGGCGATCCTTCCTCGACGCGGATTCACCGGACGCGGCCGGCAGCGGTCGGGCGCATCGCCGCTTCGCGATTCGCCACCACGGCTCTACGGCCGAACCTCTTCGGTTCGCTTGGCCGAGTGCGCTTCGCCAGCACCGGTCCGTGGCGAGGCCGAGGACCGGCAATGACAGCGGCACGATGATGTCGGTAGCGAGAGTTCTTTGTGCATTGTCGTTCATGAGCCAGTGGACGAGCGTATGGTGATCATTTCTCTCTCTCTCTCTCTCTATATATATATATATATATATAGTAAAAAAATAAAGTTTAATTTTTATAATATATTGATTTTTATTTTTTTTTTCATATATTATTATTATTTGTTATTTAAAAACGGTTGAGGCTTGAGCTCGAGCTGGCTTAGACACTAACCAGTTGAGCTTGTGTTCAATTGCATCACAAATGTGATAATATTCATTTCAAACACCTCTAAATCGATTTATGATACCGAATGACTTGGGTGTCCCTACGGAAGGGTCTTGTGATTAGTGTGATAGTAGAGTTACATCAATAAGTAAGGATCAATTTTTGAGAGCTGTAAGTTTTTTGGGATATCTGTCCTCCTGTCGTGCTAGTTTTAGATTGGATAATATGTTCTCCGTGATTTATCTCATTCGTGTTAACTGTGAGATCAACCGACGAGGGTATTGAGGGTGAACAAATCGTCTTTTTACATCAATGATACTAAATGATTTTTTAGAATTGAGTTCTTGTCCACACATCAGACTTATTTATCATACCTGTAGCAAAAGACGATTGCGTTCGCTTTTAGCATTTTTCATCGTCAGTCCTCGATGATGGTGAAGAGAGATAAATCATAGATGAGCTATGTCCTTTGACTCGTTGGTCAAAAAAGTAGAGAATTTTACATTGAGAATCGATCTCTGTCTATCTATAATAATATTTGTACTGTTCTAACTAATGGATCGTTCCAAATGGACAAGTGGAATATGATGAAATACGATCCTTGACAATGACAAGGTGGAGCAATAGAAATTAAGAAGATTTAATGAAACATGATGAAATAATTTCAATTAGGACAAAATTTTGATTAATTCAATTGAAAATTTGATCGAGTCATAAGTCCACGCCACCTTGTCAACGCCTAAACGCAGACGACCGGACACCGTGTCTCGCACTCAATGGGGAGACCATTGACTTATCAAATGACTAAACTATACATGGCCGAATACACGCTGTACCTTTCTCTTTCTTTTTTTTTTTCTTAAAAATAAAATAAAATGATGTTTTCTATTCTTAATAAGACATCAATTCCAACTATTTTTTTGGAAAATAAAAAAAAGCATTTTATATCTAATGAAATTTTTTTCTTTAAAAAAATCAATAAAATGATGTTTTCTAATCTTAAAAAGACATTGATTCCAACTATTTTTTTGGGGAAAAAAAAGTATTTTATATCTAATGAAATAGTAAATGATGTCACTTGATAAAAAAAAAGTGAAAAATATATTATCTTTGATCGAGATAAGAAATTTGATACCTTTTATCTACGTTTTTATTTAAAAATATTATATTTTTTCATTGATAATAATTAAAAATATTGATCGCATATTATTATTTTAATATCTGAGTGGTATTAAGATTTTAAGGAATTGAAGAATGAAATGAATAATGATATTTACGGGGTAAAAAAGAATCAGATAGTGGTATATCGGTAATTTTAAGAAATCAGGACTGAAATATAAAAAACCATTGACTTAGTAAATGACTAAACTATCCACGACCGAATTCATGCGGTATCTTTCTCTTTTCTTCTTTTTTTTTTTAATAAAAAAATCAATAAAATTATGTTTTTCTATCTTATTAAGTAATTTACTCCAACTATTTCTTGGAAAATTAAAAAAAAAACATTTTATATCTAATGAAATAGTAAATGATGTCACTGGATTAAAAAACAATGGAGTTGACTTTAAAAAAATATTTTTCATTATTACACTTCAAAGTTTAATTATATATGTATATATATACACGCATAAGTCAATTTATGAAAATGAAAAAGAGAAAATTACTCTCAAAATTAGGATGGGATGGTACTATGGTAGAACGTTCAATTCGATTTATATATTCACGATTCGATTTTCAATTATAATATATTTATAAGATTTTTTTTCAAATAAAATAATAAATTAAAAATATTGTAATATATTTTTTAATTTATTTTAATGATCGATAAAACATATTTTTTTAGAAATTATTTAGTATCCCGTTAGAGAATAGTAACACAACAGCTGAAATAGTGTTATCTTTACTATAATCATTTTTATCCATGCTTTTCTAAAAAAAATATTATATTTTGTTTATATATATATATATATATAAGTGCGGTTTATGTCGTATGATTCGTGCGCGAAAATGAGGATGTGTAGTAACTTCGTCTCGAGCAACCATATAAATGAAAAATACACAATGTTTTTCGTTGGAAAAAAAAATGATCGGCACTGCCGCTAAGCAGCCACGATCCAGTTAGAATCCTATCGCGATCCGATCGACACCAGAGTCTGACCAAATCGTGATCGGAATCAACTGTGATTATGGCCACCAATCACCGTGGCGCTGGCGACTGCAAATCAACCAGATATTTCTATCGCGATTCAGCCGGGCTCGAAGTCTGATCAGACCACGATTAGATTCCGATCAAATTGTGGTCGAATTTCAATCGGAATTCGGCCATGGTTGACCGGACCTCGTGCCCAACCAGATTAGGTTGGATTCCGATCGATTACAGTCGAAATTTCGATCGAAATTTGATTGGAATCCGATCGCAATTCAGTCAACCGATTGACGACGGGAACCTCAACGAGTTCATGGGTTGAGCTATAGTGTTCATTGTAGAAGAAGATGTGGGTGGAGCACTGTGCACTTCCTATTTACTGTGCAATCTCATAAATCAAATGATGATCGAACGATGGAGAAGCTATCGTGCACACCGATCGTCGCACAAAATATATATATATATATATATATATATATATATATATATATATATATATATATATATTATCCATCGTCCCCTGTGGTTTAAGAATTAGACTATAATACACATCCAATTAAACAGTTGATAATCGAGGTGCTCATAAATGAATTTATAGGGGATTATTCCTTTTATCAAATCTTAGGGGATCAGATGATGGATAATGGAGGTTCACACGGATGCTCATGGATGAATTATGTAAAATAATTATATATATGCGAAATTTTTATATTGCATGACGTGCGATGTGCGACTCATGAACGCCCGAGCACACAGTAAATGGGAAATTCATAGTAACTCCGTCGTCGAAGCTCTTGTCACTCTACATAGCCACCGAGCAATCAGATTCCGACTAAAATCCGATCGAAATTCGACCATGGTCCGGTCGACACAAAAGTCTAAATGGTTTGCGGTTCGATTTTGGTTGCTAGCGCTATGGCCAATTCCAATAGCAATTAGATCGGAATTCAACTGTGATTTGATCGAACTCTAATGTCAGCCAAACCACGCGAATTCTGATCGGACCGTGCTCAGATTTGGGTCGAACCACAACCATGATTGCGACCGCTAACGATAGCAGTGTTGGCAGCTATAATTCGCTCAGATTTCGACTGTGTTTCGATCGATCGGATGACAGCGACAACACAGATGGATTTAGGGGTTGAGTTATAGTGCCGATGGCGATCGATGACGAATAATTTGGTCGGATTTGCAAGAGAGAAATACTGTGCATTTTCCATTTGCTATGCATCTCCGTGGAGCGGATGGTTGCGGGTGCATTGCGCACGGGGGTGCATTGATCAGTCGCGCAACATATCATTTCTATGTTGCGCGACTAATCAGTGTGCACCCTTGCACGACGTGCCCTGAGTTATCTGATCTTGCGGAATTGCACAATATTTCTCTCGACGATCTCTGGCAAAAAATTTCATCGTCAATCATCATCCGCAATATAACCCAGTCTTGAACTCGTCGGGGTCGCCGTAGGCATCCCTCTAACCGAATTACGATCGAATTGCGATCAGAATCCGATCGAATTACGGTCAGAATCCAATCGAATTACAATTGGAATCTGAACAAATTGAGATTGCCAATGCCACTGGCGACCACAATCATGGCCGATTCCGCCCACAGTTCGACCGACATCAAAATTCAATCAGATCGAAGTGGGATTCCGATCGAATCTTTCAGCCACCAACAATTGTAATTGCGATATTTTTCGACAACGATTTGGTCAAAATCCAACCACCATTCGATCAGACTTCGATTTCGACCAGAATTTGGTTGCTTGTCGGCGATGCCAAATAGCAAAAACTCCGATAAAAAATACTATGCATGTTCGGACGTGCACGAGTTGCACACTGTGCGATGCGCAGCATATCATACTCGCGTGTGTGTGTATATATATATACAGAGAGAGATTTGATATCCCGAACGCAGCTATTTGCAACTCGTGTGTGCATATATATTAATTTTAATTATTTACGGGGGCAAAAAAAATCAGATAGGGATATATCGGTAATTTTAAAAGACATCAGGACGGAAATTAAAAAAAAAAAATCTCAACGGGTTTAACTGTCACTTTCACCCCCGGCGCAATTTTTTACTTTCTGGCTTGGCGGTTGGTCGGCTTCTCGACTCATCTCTATTTCATCTCCTAATCCTCCTTCCGTAAGCGGACACACCAATCGCTGCCCCTCCTCCTCTAAATTCTCCCACCCAAACCGCAGATTTTGCTTTAATCCTTGGATCGGACGAAGCAAGAAGGATGGGGAGTCTCTGGCTCGCCGCCGTCGCCGCCGCCGTCGTCGCGGTCTTATCAGGGGTGCTGATACCTCTGGCGTCAGGGAGGTTCGTGGTGGAAAAGGAGAGCATCACCGTGGTCGCTCCCGAGTCGATCAAGGGGCGGCACGACGGTTCCATCGCTAACTTCGGCGTGCCCAACTACGGCGGCACCTTGACCGGCGTCGTCATCTACCCCGACCGGGGTCGGACCGGCTGCAACGCCTTCGACGGCGGCCCGTTCCAGTCCAAGTCCAAGCGCCCCGTCGTTCTCCTCGTCGATCGCGGAGGTAATCGAACGATCGATTGATCGTCCGTGCTCTGTTCTACTGATCAAAAGGGAAAAATAATAATAATAATAATAAAAAGTTCTTTTCTTCTTTCTGTTCATCAATTCCTTTCCGTTAGTTCGAAGGATCCAATCGAAAGAGAAATTGTTTGGTGAAAATTGCTCTTCGAGCGCTAATCTTCTTCTTCGCTACCTCAATTCTCCAGGTTGTTACTTCGCTCTGAAGGCATACAACGGGCAGCAGGCCGGCGCCGCCGCGGTCCTCGTCGCCGACACCGTAAACGAGCCCCTTCTGACCATGGACGCCCCGGAAGAAGACAACGACAACGACTTCGTCGAGAAGATCAACCTGCCCTCCGCCCTCATCACCCTGTCGTTGGGCAAAGCGCTCAAGGACGCCCTGGCGAAGGGGGACGAGGAGGTGGTGGTGAAGATGGACTGGAGGGAGTCGATGCCCCACCCCGACGAGCGGGTGGAGTACGAGTTCTGGACCAACAGCAACGACGAGTGCGGCGACCGCTGCGACGAGCAGATGAAGTTCGTCCGCGACTTCAAGGGCAACGCTCAGATCCTGGAGAAGGGAGGCTTCGCCCTCTTCACCCCGCACTACATCACCTGGTACTGCCCGGACGCCTTCCGGGGCAGCAAGGAATGCAAGGCGCAGTGCATCAACAACGGCCGGTACTGCGCCCCCGACCCCGAGCAGGACTTCGACGAGGGCTACGACGGCAAGGACGTCGTCGTCGAGAACCTCCGGCAGCTCTGCGTCCACCGAGTTGCCAACGAGAGCGGGAGGCCGTGGGTCTGGTGGGACTTCGTCACCGACTACCACGTGAGGTGCTCCATGAAGGAGAGGAAGTTCAGCAAGCGATGCGCTGAGGCTGTTGTCTCTTCCCTCGGTAAGAACTGCCACGATCTAATTTATCGGATATATTTGAAATATAATTTTTTTTTTTTTACATTCCAAGATCAACTTCTAAAATTGACGCAATGATTAGGATCGTAAACGAATCAAACGTTCATATCATTTACATTCAATCAATATGTATCAAAGTCAATTAATAAATAAGCCTGAACAGTTGATAAATTAAATAAATAAACTTGAATATATATGTGTCTGGCTTGTTAATGTTCATGAATCGTATTCATGAACGAACTCATTTAAAAATTATTTATGAACTAATTTATACTAATTTATAAATAAAAATTAAAATATTAAAAATTTAAATAAACAAATAAACTTGACTTAAAAGCTTGATAACGTTTAAATAAATCAAACTTAAACGAGTTTGATTCAAGCTCGAATCGAACTTGATTAAAAGTTTAATACTCATTAAACAAGTTAATTAAATTCAATCCAATTCGAGCCAAATTTAATCTCAAAAAAAAAATCAAGCTAAATTGGAATAGATTTTTCAATAGTTTGATTAATTTTAGACTTAGTTTGATTCGATTTAATTATCTTATCAAACAAGCTTAAACACGGTAAAATTTGATTTGAATTAGCTCGTTTATAGCTCTAGCAATGATAAAATAGAAATCACAGATTTCAACAATGAAAACAGTATGAATTGGTTTCGAATTATGATCCTCTTTTTTATTCCTTTTTACTGATTGATGCAATTTAATGTGGTCTATCAGGATTACCTTTGGACAAGGTCTCCAAGTGTATGGGAGATCCTGAAGCCGACGCCGACAACGAAGTCCTGAACATGGAGCAAGACCTTCAGGTTCTTAATTTTTCAGATTCGTTCAGTCGAGATGTCCAATTGAGTTAAGTTACTCAGACAACATACAACTTACGATACCGTCTTCTTCGATCTTGTAGGTCGGCCACGGCAGCCGCGGAGACGTCACTATCCTGCCCACCTTGATGATAAACAACGCCCAGTATCGAGGTTGAAACGACATTCAGTATCGATGTTGTGGTATCGCTCTTTCAGGGCTCGTGCTGAATAATAAAACCTTCATGGAAATTCCAGGAAAGTTGGAGAGAAGTGCTGTGCTGAAGGCAATCTGTGCAGGATTCAAAGAATCTACTGAGCCTCTTGTTTGCTTAAACCCAGGTCAACTGACTTTAATTTTCCTCCTCTCCTTAAGTCAAGGTTGACCAGCCAGCTGATTGACTTTGCTTTTATTTTTTCAGATATCGAGACAAATGAGTGCCTCACTTCGAATGGAGGTTGCTGGGAGAACACACAGCTCAATATCACTGCTTGCAAAGTACAACTTTAGCTGCCACATCTGAGATTTTCTTCCCTCTTCTCAGCGAGGAAGATCGATCATCAGCTGATATAGTTTTTTCCCTTTTATTTAGGATACTTTTAGGGGAAGAATCTGCCAGTGCCCTGTAGTAAACAATGTCCAATTCAGTGGAGATGGCTATAATTCTTGCATAGGTACTTGGGCTTTAGTTCCTTTTATTTTATTTTATTTTATTTTAGATTCAAAACAGAAGTCTAAATCCAGGATTAACATAATAAATCATTTTTTACAACATTCTTCACTTAATTCTGACTGAATCCATTGTTTGTGCCTGTTGGATTTCAGCTGTAGGTCCTGGAAGATGTGCAATCGATAATGGAGGTTGCTGGAATGAGACCAGGGATAACCAGAGATATTCAGCTTGCTCAGTTGTGTGGAATTCAGTTCAGTTCATTTTCATCCTTTTCGGTAACTTATCATCGACTAACTGATTCATCGAAATGCATACAGGATTCCCAGCTGAGCAGTTGCCGCTGCCCATATGGATTCTCCGGCGATGGCCATGAATGTCGAGGTAATTCCCTTTTGAATTGTGGTGAAATCCCTGTGCCAATCCGACTTTGAGCCATCTAATGTCCCGAAACGACCATCGTTGAAGTGTAAGTGCTTATAAGATCTCGTATATATCTCCACTATGGTATGATATTGTTCACTTTGGATCTAAGCCTTCATGATTTTGTTTTTGGGTTTCACCCAAAAAGCCTCATACCAATTGAGATATCTTTTGATCTTATAAGCACATGATCTTTTTCGTGTTTTGTCAATGTGAGACTTTGATTGTATTCTCCATACTCCAACAATCCCCCTCTCAAACGAATGACCATAATAAACCCCCCTCAAGCCTATATGTCCTCGAATGACTTCCTCCGCTTGACATCCAATCCTTAACCCACCAGAACTTAATGTGGTTCTCTTGATCCAGACATGGGAGCTCCCCTTTTTCGTTCGAGATTCATAGCTTGACATGGAACCTAGCTCTGATACCAATTGTAAGTGCTTATAAGATCCCGTATATATCTCCACTATGATATGATATTGTCCACTTTGGATCTAAGCCCCTCATGGTTTTGTTTTTGAGTTTCACCCAAAAGGCCTCATACCAATTGAGATATCTTTTGATCTTATAAACACATAATCTTTTTCATGTTTTGTCAATGTGAAACTTTGATTGTATTCTCCATGCTCCAACATGAAGTCCTTCTCATCGTAACTTCTTCAGATATCGACGAGTGCAAGGAGAAGCTCGCTTGCGGTTGCCCTGAATGCTCCTGCAAGAACACATGGGGAAGTTATGACTGCAAGTGCAAAGGTGACCTTGTGTACATAAAGTCGGAGGACGCGTGCATCGGTAAGGATAATGTTTCGGTATCAAAAACATATATACGCTTCGTCTCGCTCGCAGGATCAAACTCTCTTTCAAATAGGGTTGTGATTTCTTATCCTGTGTGCATAAATGCAGCTAAGGAAGCCTCAAAATTCACCTTGTTTATGACACTCTTTGTGCTAGCAATTGTCATCAGTGCTGCAACAGCAGCCTATGTGTTCTACAAATACAGACTCAGGGTCAGTTTTTTCCTAATCTCCAAGGACAAACTCACTGAATTTTTTGTTTTCGATTCACTTACAGTTTTATCTATCTTCTCTTTTTGTAGTCTTACATGGATTCCGAGATCATGTCGATCATGTCGCAGTACATGCCCCTCGACAACAACCACCAGAATGGGGCACAACCCTTGAGAGAAGATACAACAATATGATGAGGGTTTAGTTAGCATGGTTGTGCCTTAAATCTGCATCAGTCATTCTTGTCTTCTTGTTTGATTCACAGGATTAGATGTCAAAGAAGATTCACAGGCCGAGCTGAAATCTATCAGATCCCCTGGCCAAAAGTTTTCATGTTTCATGTTTAGAGACTATTTTTGATCATACATAGTTGAGGGTAAAAGGGTTTGTAAAAGAAACTTATGGATTGGCTTGTAGTGGAGGAGTTCCATATAGTATTACAGGTTTGGATTTGTTGGTGGAATAATCATGGAAGGTGAGGAACCAAAGTAGTAGCTAGAGGATAAGAAAAAGATTGTTGTAGATGAAGCTTCGCTCGTGAGCGATTGATCGATCGATCGATCGGTCGGACGGACTGATCGCAACTCTTGTTCAATGATAATGAAACACATATTGCATTTTGCTTGTAATCATCTCTCATGGGTCACACATCTCTGATTCACATGGTAGACCTTTAATATCTTACACCTTTAATATCATGGGCCAAAAGTACAGTTTCATAAAAAAAATTCAAAAAATCTTTAATGTGCTTTTGAATACTATCGCAGATGTGCAAGGCTAAGATGTCCTGAAGGTGAAACCGAGAGGTATTGCAAAATTATATCAAATTTGAATTTAATTTGATTAATAAATTTTGATCGAAACGGACATCAAAGATTTGAAATTATAAAATCTGCACGCGGAGTGAAAGAGAAAATTATAAAGAATATAAATATGATATATAATCTTAATTCTACATCTCTTACATAAAATTATGGGTATATATCAATTGATATAGAAGTTGAATTTTGAAAATGGATTGTACACGGTTAGAAACACCTTAAAACTGAGCGTTTAGAGCATGATTGAAAGTCACTGTATAAATTGAGTTCAATAAGAACTGACTAAGATCATTAATAAATTTTGATCGAAATTCATTGGTGACTTGAAGGTTTTGAGATTCTAAAATTAAGATATGAAATGAAAAATAAGATTTTTGTATACAACTCTATTTCTGAGTTTTCTACTGGTGTTCAAAAGTTTAGAACTATAGTAATATTGACTGTGATATTGATTTTTCAAAATCAATACCAATTTAATGTTAATTTTCAAAAATCAACATCACTTTATTATTGATTTTGAAAATCGATATCACTTTGGTGTTAAATTGTAGTCTAATTTAAAAAAATCAACACCGCAAAAAAAAATAAAATGGGTATCATTATGCAGGAGTATTTTTGAAATTAAGTGTGCATTTTGATTTTTTTTTTAAAAAAAACAAACTATAATGCATCTTTTAAGAATTTCTGAAATCAAATAATCACTTCTTTTTGCCTTTTAAAATCCTACTTTGCTCTCTGAAAGATACCTTAAAAAGAATCTCACACCTTCTCCTCTTCTCACTCAATTCATGAGTTACGAATCTCCTTGTGAACTCTCTTCCTTTTTTTCCTCTTAAACGTTTTAAGGCATCAAAAATTCATTAACACTTCAAATTTGAAGCGTTTTTTATTTCAAATCGTAGGTTATTATTTTAGAAGGTAATTATCAATCAACTATAATCACCATGGTAGGACAATATATCGTATTAAGAAAAGATAGGTCTCATCTTCATCTTAACCTTAAAATTCTTATGCGTAAGAATAAGCTTGGCGATACTAAAAGAAGGTATATCTATTCCTCAAAAAGATAATAACCGAAAAGATACATCGAAAGTATAGAAGGAACACTATTCACATCGTCATACTGAGCTCCACCAACTCGACTTGTTGACTCATAGTCGAGCTAATTGATCGAATCCAAATTGTTAGATCAATCCTAGCAATCACCAACAACAATCAATGATGAAAAGTTGGACAACTTATCCCCCCAGTTGAAGACTTAACACAAATTCTAAGAAGAGCTCTGGTTGCCATGGAGATATTTGGCTAGCTAATAACAATGCCAGAAGTTAGTCTTAAGGGAGCGGTTAGTTTAGTTTATTTAGCTGAACCCAAGCTTCGGAGTGAGCAAGAGTTGTCTATCGAAAGTTTCAAGTTGTCGGAACTGTCAATCTAATGGCTCCTATTAGTCTATCCCACAGTCATTGTGAAAGAGGTAAATCGCGGAGGATCCTATGAGTCTTGACGTGGTGGTCAAGACACGTAGAGATCATCTGAATTCAGAAAACGACTTTAGACCTCCTTCGAAATCGACCCATATCTTATCCACAAACATCGTCGTGTCTTAACCATCATGTCATACTCACGAGAACCACATCTACACAGTCCATGGGGAGTGCTATTGTTGTTAAAGCTACGTAACTGAATTTTGAGGGCAATTATAAACTTCATTGATTCTCCGACGAGAACGTCACAATAGTATCATATCAAATTTGTATAAGATCTAAGCAATCTAATTAGTAAATACCTTCTGCTCTTTTTCTTCTTTGTTGCATTCTATTGCAACAAAGCCATTCGCCATCAGATTGAAATAAATTGCACACTCTGCCGGTTGGAGCTTGTCCACTATAGTAGTTGAGTTCTATTGACTTTCCATCTTACCAGTGCCTTGCGGAGTTGTGGACAAGCTCTATGGTATTTGCCATTCTGTCGTTTGGTCCCCCAAGCATCCTCCGATCTCATGGGCCAAGCTATGCCTTACTAAGGCGGACGGATGTTACGGACTGCACCATCTTAATCATGGAACTCCGAAACATACAAGCCAAGGCGGACTAGCTTTGGGTGAAATGGGTTCGCCACGTTTACCTCAAGCAGTTGGACATACGGCACTGGACAGCAGCAGCAAAGGATTCACCGCTGATGAAGAAACTGGCCCAGCTGAAAGACCAACTGGTTGTGCGAGCAGAGGGTGGATGCAGCGAGCAGACTGTTCTAGGATTGGAATGCAATAGGTAGATGCAGAGCGGCAGCAGCTATGACATACAGATTCTTCGAGCCATGGAGAACTGCAGTGCACTGGGCAGCAACACTCAGGCAGCCTGCCATTATGTCGAAGCACTGCTTCACCTACTGGCTGCTAGCACACAGGAGGCTGCAGACGGCGAATAGCATGCCCTACGAGGGACAGAAAATCTGCACACTATGCCGGTCGATGGAGGAGTCCAATGCACATATTTTCTTCGATGCAAAGTTACAGGGCAACTATGGGACAAGGTCCTCGAGTGGCTTGACATATGGCCTACGATCTATACAATGCCAAGATTATTCTGAGCATTCCGCCGGGAGCATTGGAGTAGTGGGCACTTGGGCAAAGCGCGCCTTTTGGCTATCACTTGTATGATTGATTTTTTTTATAGAAAACCCGCAATCAATGTCAGTTTGAGGGTGTCGAGCCAAGGGTCGAGAGGTTAATTCCTCAATAAACACACGTTTATTATTTTGTAGACATGTAGATTTTGTACACATCCATCTCTCTCTCTCTCTCTCTCTCTCTCTCTCTCTCTCTCGTATATACATATTTACTATTCCCCCAAAAAATGAAATAAATTGCACCACTTATAGACGACAGCAGAAAAAAAGGTAATAAAAATTAATGATCTAATGAAATAGGTGAAGTACCTCCATTATTTTGTGAAAAAAGAAGACAAAAATGAAAAGATAGAAAAAAGAGCACCAGAGGTTTCCTCTCGAATACTTCACCATAAATGTGCTTCGCGTAGCTGACGAGTAAAACATTCAGCTTTGACACTTGCATCGCCAGTTTTTCAATTCATCAAGCTTTTTATCTGCTACACAGTTGCAAAATTTTCCTCTGAAAAATAGGAAAACAATACCAAGTGGGTTGTGTGTCTTCAAATCTTACTGATGCAGGAGTTTTACCGCAAAACTAAGCACGTTGCATGAGATGCACCGATTGCAACTGATATCGCATGGTGCGGGCCTAATGCCTCGTCCTCCATCAGGAACTTCACTTCGACGGGCTGCGGCTGCACTTCCGGCAGACCTGGGACGCCCAATTGGCAATCCCTTGCGTTTCCCCACATGTACAGCTTTCCCTTATCTGGCATTTCCAAGTTCGCCGACATGTTAGCTGATGAAAGTGAAAAAATGGAAGCGGAATGTAGGAGACAACCAGTCACCTGTAATAGCAGCTGAGGATGACCCTCCGCATGCAATCTGGACTACGTGCTCGCCGGCCAAAGCCTCGATGACAAGTGGTACTTTCTGATTCTGAACAGAGGGGTGACCCAACTGACCATGACCGGCATGACCCCATGAAAGAACTTTCCCAGTGTCTGAGAAGGCCCAAAACAATAAGATGTCAATTTATGTACATAGTTTCCCAACATTAGAGTCCAATATGGACCAGACCGCCAGGGGTTGCTCTGGTGGTTCAGACATTGCTAAATTGGGCAAAAGTCACCAGTTTAATCCACAATATATGTGCTTTTATGAAAAACTGGCAATTCAGATCATTTCTTAGAATGAATAAAAAAAAATGAATTTCAAAGACGAATGCAAGATGACAGGATGGCATGGCTTTATTGTACATCAAGAGTAAGAATGAAGAGTAGATAAGATAATACATATACTGATTTACCTGTCAACGCTAAAGAATGGTAACCACCAGCTGCTATCTGAACTATTCGATGTTCGTCAATGCCTGAAATAGGCTGTGGTCTCCAATCACCTAAGTTATTTCCTCTACCAAGCTCACAATTTGAATTTGCTGCAGAAAAAGATCAAGGAGATTCTTTTTCAAAGTCACAAAATACACAAAAAGCAAAAATGATAGCAAAACCAATGAGAATGCAAGCTCAAAGCTGAGCATATATCAACCAATACATTACTCAGAATTCCAAATAATTCTGACTGAGATACTGGGTTCGAGTCCTCCTCAGCGACAAATTAATTATTAACTGAGATACTAGATCAGCCAGGTATGCTCTTATCAACACCGTGGTACTGTGCCTCCAAAAATCCCTTCGGGGGTTTTTGATGAGGGGCCGTTTCGACAGTGGAGCCAATCACGTTAAAAAGTTTACCCATCACAGTTTTGGTCGAAGTGTCTTATCCCAAGTGGTAAGCATGGAGACGTGTGTTGCGGGAGGTACTGGGTTCGAATCCTCCTCAGCGACAAATTAATTGTTGACTGAGATACTGGATCAGCCAGGTATGCTCTTATCAACACCGTGATACTATGTCTCCAAAAATCCCTTCGGGGGTTTCTGATGAGGGGTCGTTTCGACGGTGGAGCCAGTCACGTTAAAAAGTTTACCCATCACAGTTTTGGTCGAAGTGTCTTATCCCAAGTAGTAAACACAGAGACGTGTGTTGCGGGAGGTACCGGGTTCAAGTCCTCCTCAGCGACAAATTAATTGTTGACTGAGATACTGGATCAACCAGGTATGCTCTTATCAACACCGTCGTACTGTGCCTCCAAAAATCCCTTCGGAGGTTTCTGATGAGGGGTCGTTTCGACAGTGGAGCCAATCACGTTAAAAAGTTTACCCATCACAATTTTGGTCGAAGTGTCTTATCCCAAGTGGTAAGCATGGAGACGTGTGTTGCGGGAGGTACCGGGTTCGAGTCCTCCTCAGCGACAAATTAAATGTTGACTAAGATACTGGATCATCCAGGTATGCTCTTATCAACACCGTGACACTGTGCCTCTAAAAATCCCTTCGGGGGTTTCTGATAAGGAGTTGTTTCGGCGATGGGGTCAGTCACGTTAAAAAGTTTACCCATCACAGTTTTGTCAAAGTGTCTTATCCCAAGTGGTAAGCATGGAGACATGTGTTGCGGGAGGTACCGAGTTCGAGTCCTCCTCAGCGACAAATTAATTGTTGACTGAGATACTGAATCAACCAGGTATGCTCTTATCAACACCGTGGTATCAGACTCCAAAATCCTTCGGGGTTTACGATGAGGGTCGTTTGTGGGGAAATTCATCGCGAAAAGTTTACAATTTTTTTTTTTTGCCTCCAAAAATCCCTTCGGGGGTTTTTGATGAGGGGTTGTTTCGACAGTGGGGCCAGTCACGTTAAAAAGTTTACCCATCACAGTTTTTGTACGGAGACGTGTGTTACGGGAGATACCGGGTTCGAGTCCTCCTCAGCGACAAATTAATTGTTGATTGAGATACTGGATCAGCCAGGTATGCTCTTATCAACACTGTGATACTGTGCCTCCAAAAATCCCTTCGAGGGTTTCTGATGAGGGGTCGTTTCGGCGGTGAGGCCAGTCACGTTAAAAAATTTATCCATCACAGTTTTTTCCCTCGCAAATGCGAGGGTGTCGTCCCTCCATACGCTAGTTACTAGTCTCAAGGGCCAAAGACCTACCGTGATTTACCTCCCTTACGATGGTCCGGGGGGGTTGGTAGGGGCCACTAGGTTGGCAGATTCCAACCTTTTGCATCATAGAATTCCAAATAATATGTCTAAGCTATCGGATGCACTCCAGTGGTGAGATTAATAACCATTCTTCCTCTTCTTGAACCAATTTAAATAGATATATGTCTAAGGGCTCATACAACAACAATAACAACCAAGCTTTATCCCACTAGATGAGGTCAGCTACAGGGATCCTTCTATGCCATTGGATTTTATCTTCTAATATATCATCATCTATACTTAAATAAATTTTGTCTTATTTTATTGTTGCTAACTAAATCTTTTTTGATCTTCCTCTTCCTCGTTTAATGTGCACATTTGTCATAGTTTCACATCGCCTAACCAGAGCATTATTGGTTGTCTAAGTCGATATTTATATCATCTTAAATGTGTCCCTTGGAATTTTCCCTTAATAAATACAACTCCGACTCTTTCTAATACTCTCATTTCTTATTCTGTCCATCTTCATATGTCCACACATCCACCATAGCATCGCAATCTCTGCAACTTCCATCTTTTGCTTCACGTGTCGAAATGAGCCTTTACATTCGGCCATATAGTTTAATTAAATTTTAAAAGTGTTTTATGATCACATAAAACATTCGATATTTTTCTCCATTTCAACTATTCTGCTTGTATTTTATGTAAGACATCTATCTGAATCCTTCCATCATCTTGCAAAAATAATCATAAATATTTAAAGCTCTCAGTTTTAGATAACTCGTCATCTTCTATCTTAACATTTATCTCATTATATCTAATATTGCTAAACTTAAATTTCATATATTTTATCTTTACTCTACTAAACTTAAAACCTTTCACTTTTAGTGTTTCCCGCCAAGATTCAAGTTTAGCATTTACTTCTTCACGTGTCTCATCTATCGAAACAATATCATCTGCAAATAACATGCACCACGGTACTATGTCTTGAATGTCTCCAGTGAGTTCATCGATGATTAGTGTAAAAAGATAGACTTAGAGTTGATCCTTGATGTAATTCTATCTTTATTGAAAAGCCTCAGTTAATCCACCTGAAATTTTCACTCTGGTCGTTACTTCTTCGTACATATCCTTAATTAGTTCAATATATGTTATGCTGACACCTTTCTTTTCTAGAATTCTCCATATAATTTCTCTTGGGACTCTGTAATAATCTTTTTCTAAATCAATGAATACCATATGTAGATTTTGCTTTTGCTCCCGATACTTTTCAATTAGTTACCTGAGAAGATATATAACTTCTATTGTCGACCTTTTAGACATGAACCAAATTGATTTTCGAAAACCATAGTCTCTTTCCTTAAACTTTTTTCTATGACTCTTTCTCAAAATTTCATGGTATGACTCATTAGTTTAATACTCCTATAATTTGCACAAGTTTGTATATCCCTCTTATTCTTATATAAGGAAATTAGAGTACTTATCCTCCATTGATCAGACATTTTTTTTATTTTCAATATCATATTAAATAATTTTGTAAGTCATTCAATACTTTGTTTCCCTAGGCACTTCCATATCTCTATCAGAATATCATCTAATCCAATGATTTTTCCACTTTGCATCTCATTTAAAGCTTGTTCTACTTATGAAATTTAAATTCTACGATAAAAATTTAAATTTTTATACTCATTTGACTTACTTAAATTGTCTAAGTTAAATTTGTCATCTAAATCTTCATTAAAAGTTAATAAAAATATCTCTTCCACCGCTTTTTTATTTCTCTATCATTTACTAGTATTTTATTGCATTCATCTTTAATACATCTTATTTGGTTAAGATATTTTGTCTTTCTCTTTCCGACCCCACCTAATGGGATAAGACTTGGTTGTTATTGTTGTTGTTGCATCTTTTGTCTTTCTCTCTTTAGCTATTCTATAAATGTCTTTTTTCCCTTCTTTTGTATCCAATTTTTTATATAACCATTCAAAAATTTCATTATTAGCTTTATTCAATACTTTCTTAGTTTCTTTTCTTGGTTATTGTATATTTTTTTAAACTTTTTTCGTTCTTACAAATATATAATTCTTTATAGGTCGTTTGTTTTTTTCCTTCGCTTTCTCTTATACTTTCTCATTCCGTCACTAAGATTCCTTATTTGGTGGTGCATGTCTCTTTGACTCACAGAGTACACTTTTGGCTATTATTTTCAACTTTGATATCATCTTATCTCATATCGTATTAGGATCACCGTATATTTCAACAAATACTTATATTCCTATCTTCTCCTTAAATATATTATGTTTTCCATTCTTTAACTTCCACTAATTGATTCTAGGAGTCATATATATTTTTCTTCTATTAATATTATGTTTGAGATGTATATCCAACATTGTTAACCTATGTTGGGTAGTTAAACTTTCTCAAGGAATGACCTTATAATCTTTACAAATATTTCTATTTCTTTTCCTAACCATAAGAAAGTCAATTTGTGATTTATTATTTTCACTTTTGAACGTGACTAAATATTCTTCTCTTTTCTTAAAAAACATATTAAGTACCTTCGTCTAATCCAATGATTTTTCCACTTTGCATCTCATTTAAAGCTTGTTCTACTTATGAAATTTAAATTATACGATAAAAATTTAAATTTTTATACTCATTTGACTTACTTAAATTGCCTAAGTTAAATTTGTCATCTAAATCTTCATTAAAAGTTAATAAAAATATCTCTTCCACCGCTTTTTTATTTCTCTATCATTTACTAGTATTTTATTGCATTCATCTTTAATACATCTTATTTGGTTAAGATATTTTGTCTTTCTCTTTCCGACCCCACCTAATGGGATAAGACTTGGTTGTTATTGTTGTTGTTGCATCTTTTGTCTTTCTCTCTTTAGCTGTTCTATAAATGTCTTTTTTCCCTTCTTTTGTATCCAATTTTTTATATAACCATTCAAAAATTTCATTATTAGCTTTATTCAATACTTTCTTAGTTTCTTTTCTTGGTTATTGTATATTTTTTTAAACTTTTTTCGTTCTTACAAATATATAATTCTTTATAGGTCGTTTGTTTTTTTCCTTCGCTTTCTCTTATACGTTCTCATTCCGTCACTAAGATTCCTTATTTGGTGGTGCATGTCTTTTTGACTCACAGAGTACACTTTTGGCTATTATTTTCAACTTTGATATCATCTTATCTCATATCGTATTAGGATCACCGTATATTTCAACAAATACTTATATTCCTATCTTCTCCTTAAATATATTATGTTTTCCATTCTTTAACTTCCACTAATTGATTCTAGGAGTCATATATATTTTTCTTCTATTAATATTATGTTTGAGATGGATATCCAACATTGTTAACCTATGTTGGGTAGTTAAACTTTCTCAAGGAATGACCTTATAATCTTTATAAATATTTCTATTTCTTTTCCTAACCATAAGAAAGTCAATTTGTGATTTATTATTTTCACTTTTGAACGTGACTAAATATTCTTCTCTTTTCTTAAAAAACATATTAAGTACCTTCATCTAATCCAATGATTTTTCCACTTTGCATCTCATTTAAAGCTTGTTCTACTTATGAAATTTAAATTCTACGATAAAAATTTAAATTTTTATACTCATTTGACTTACTTAAATTGCCTAAGTTAAATTTGTAATCTAAATCTTCATTAAAAGTTAATAAAAATATCTCTTCCACCGCTTTTTTATTTCTCTATCATTTACTAGTATTTTATTGCATTCATCTTTAATACATCTTATTTGGTTAAGATATTTTGTCTTTCTCTTTCCGACCCCACCTAATGGGATAAGACTTGGTTGTTATTGTTGTTGTTGCATCTTTTGTCTTTCTCTCTTTAGCTGTTCTATAAATGTCTTTTTTCCCTTCTTTTGTATCCAATTTTTTATATAACCATTCAAAAATTTCATTATTAGCTTTATTCAATACTTTCTTAGTTTCTTTTCTTGGTTATTGTATATTTTTTTAAACTTTTTTCGTTCTTACAAATATATAATTCTTTATAGGTCGTTTGTTTTTTTCCTTCGCTTTCTCTTATACTTTCTCATTCCGTCACTAAGATTCCTTATTTGGTGGTGCGTCTCGACTCAGAGTACACTTTTGGCTATTATTTTCAACTTTGATATCATCTTATCTCATATCGTATTAGGATCACCGTATATTTCAACAAATACTTATATTCCTATCTTCTCCTTAAATATATTATGTTTTCCATTCTTTAACTTCCACTAATTGATTCTAGGAGTCATATATATTTTTCTTCTATTAATATTATGTTTGAGATGTATATCCAACATTGTTAACCTATGTTGGGTAGTTAAACTTTCTCAAGGAATGACCTTATAATCTTTATAAATATTTCTATTTCTTTTCCTAACCATAAGAAAGTTAATTTGTGATTTATTATTTTCACTTTTGAACGTGACTAAATATTCTTCTCTTTTCTTAAAAAACATATTAAGTACCTTCATCTAATCCAATGATTTTTCCACTTTGCATCTCATTTAAAGCTTGTTCTACTTATGAAATTTAAATTCTACGATAAAAATTTAAATTTTTATACTCATTTGACTTACTTAAATTGCCTAAGTTAAATTTGTCATCTAAATCTTCATTAAAAGTTAATAAAAATATCTCTTCCACCGCTTTTTTATTTCTCTATCATTTACTAGTATTTTATTGCATTCATCTTTAATACATCTTATTTGGTTAAGATATTTTGTCTTTCTCTTCCGAACCACCTAATGGGATAAGACTCGTTATTATTGTTGTCGATCTTTTGTCTTTCTCTCTTTAGTCATTCTATAAATGTCTTTTTCCCTTCTTTTGTATCCAATTTTTTATATAACCATTCAAAAATTTCATTATTAGCTTTATTCAATACTTTCTTAGTTTCTTTTCTTGGTTATTGTATATTTTTTTAAACTTTTTTCGTTCTTACAAATATATAATTCTTTATAGGTCGTTTGTTTTTTTCCTTCGCTTTCTCTTATACTTTCTCATTCCGTCACTAAGATTCCTTATTTGGTGGTGCATGTCTCTTTGACTCACAGAGTACACTTTTGGCTATTATTTTCAACTTTGATATCATCTTATCTCATATCGTATTAGGATCACCGTATATTTCAACAAATACTTATATTCCTATCTTCTCCTTAAATATATTATGTTTTCCATTCTTTAACTTCCACTAATTGATTCTAGGAGTCATATATATTTTTCTTCTATTAATATTATGTTTGAGATGTATATCCAACATTGTTAACTTATGTTGGGTAGTTAAACTTTCTCAAGGAATGACCTTATAATCTTTATAAATATTTCTATTTCTTTTCCTAACCATAAGAAAGTCAATTTGTGATTTATTATTTTCACTTTTGAACGTGACTAAATATTCTTCTCTTTTCTTAAAAAACATATTAAGTACCTTCATCTAATCCAATGATTTTTCCACTTTGCATCTCATTTAAAGCTTGTTCTACTTATGAAATTTAAATTCTACGATAAAAATTTAAATTTTTATACTCATTTGACTTACTTAAATTGCCTAAGTTAAATTTGTAATCTAAATCTTCATTAAAAGTTAATAAAAATATCTCTTCCACCGCTTTTTTATTTCTCTATCATTTACTAGTATTTTATTGCATTCATCTTTAATACATCTTATTTGGTTAAGATATTTTGTCTTTCTCTTTCCGACCCCACCTAATGGGATAAGACTTGGTTGTTATTGTTGTTGCATCTTTTGTCTTTCTCTCTTTAGCTGTTCTATAAATGTCTTTTTTCCCTTCTTTTGTATCCAATTTTTTATATAACCATTTAAAAATTTCATTATTAGCTTTATTCAATACTTTCTTAGTTTCTTTTCTTGGTTATTGTATATTTTTTTAAACTTTTTTCGTTCTTCCAAATATATAATTCTTTATAGGTCGTTTGTTTTTTTCCTTCGCTTTCTCTTATACTTTCTCATTCCGTTACTAAGATTCCTTATTTGGTAGTGCGTATCTCTTCACTACGAATACACTTTTTATATTATTTTCAACTTTGATATCATCTTATCTCATATCGTATTAGGATCACCGTATATTTCAACAAATACTTATATTCCTATCTTCTCCTTAAATATATTATGTTTTCCATTCTTTAACTTCCACTAATTGATTCTAGGCGTCATATATATTTTTCTTCTATTAATATTATGTTTGAGATGTATATCCAACATTGTTAACCTATGTTGGGTAGTTAAACTTTCTCAAGGAATGACCTTATAATCTTTACAAATATTTCTATTTCTTTTCCTAACCATAAGAAAGTCAATTTGTGATTTATTATTTTCACTTTTGAACGTGACTAAATATTCTTCTCTTTTCTTAAAAAACATATTAAGTACCTTCATCTAATCCTGCTTGAAGTTCATATACGCTAATTACATTCATAGTTTTTTTAACTATAAGAAAGTCAATTTGTGATTTATTATTTTCACTTTTGAACGTGACTAAATATTCTTCTCTTTTCTTAAAAAACATATTAAGTACCTTCATCTAATCCTGCTTGAAGTTCATATACGCTAATTACATTCATAGTTTTTTTATCCACTACTGTCTTAAGAGCTATAATTCTATCCCCTTTCTAACTACTCCTACAACTTCATCCTTTAACAAACTATCTATAATAATACACACTTCATTTGTTGTTTTACTCTTTCTTGTGTACCATAACTTACAATCCGAGTTCTCTATCAGCTTTGCCTTCTCGCCTATATATTTTGTCTCTTGTATACATAAAAAACTAATTCTTCTTTTAATCATCGTATTTACTACCTCCATTACTTTACCAGTGAGGGTTTTTATATTTTATATTTTAAATCTTAAACTATTAGTTTTTCTATAATATTTATTTTTACCCAATCTATGGTGTGCAATCGGACCCTGCAATGCGAACTCTTGCATGGTTATCACTATACCCGAAATCTAGAGATGTATTGGTCCTTGCCAAGACGTTACAATTGGATCCTACAGCGTATTCTTTCCGGAAAACAACCTAACATTCATAATAGTTAAATGGATTCATTCATTGAACATTTATCTTAGTTTAACGTTGGTTAGCAACCTAATGCAACCCTCCTCCTTTATCCAAACTTGGGACCGACTATGATAAGATTAACTCATCATGGATAGAGTTGTCTAAGGGCTCATATAACAAAAAATTAAAAAACAATCAAAATTTTATCTAAAAAGGTCTATCATTATTTGAATTATTCTCAGTCTGTCTTTCTTTGATTTGTGCTTAGTAAAAGTCAGAGTCAACCATGACATGAATGAAAAAAAACTCATATATCACTACAAACCCTTACCTCCCCAATTCCATATATGACCATCTGAAGTAAGTGCCATTGTGAAAAAACCACCACAGAAAACCGCTGCAGCAGGGACAGGCAGTGCATTTACTCTAGAAGGAATGCTAAGAGAACCAGCTTCACCAGGACCTCCACCGCTTCCAAGACCTAGCCTACCTTCTCCTTCATCACGACCCCAAGTAAAAAGCTCACCTGACTCATTCATAGCAAAACAAAAATAATTATATGAAAATCCAGGAGAAGGTTTAGGAAAACTAAGATAATTAATTTTCCTAGGATTTATGTACCCCATAGTATGTTATATTGTCTCATTACACTTAATTTTGCAATCTAGCAACTTATTGTGTTCCAAAATAGTCATCTCAGTTTTCACTAGCAGCCCCTTCATTAAATCTAGAATGACACCAAAACATTCTGAAAGGCTACAAATAAGACTCACCCACATTACCATTGAAGAGACATTTGACAAATTGCATATCTGCTTGTCAAGAAATTTATTTACTCATTACATGAAAAAACAGATAAAGCAACAAACCAAGAGTGTCTAGAAAGAAACAGTAACAATTGAGTGAACCACCATCAACCGTCAAAGGATTCCATTTATGTCAAAATGTGAGAATGAAGAAATAAATATAGAAAACACATAAAGTTTGCCGTATTTTATACATTTATAATCCATCAAAGATATTGGACTCAGTATAAGGTACCGTTGCTTGAATTCCCCTAACTTCATCAAGCCCATGGGTGTCATAGCATGCTGCTTAGAGGATTCAATTAATAAGTTTCATCAGATTTCATTTTTTAGAATATTGACCTATGTCATGATATGAAAGAAAGAAACATGAAGTCATTTCAAAACCGAACAGTTCAACTGATCAACCTTGAAACCAGGAGCAAACTAGTCTAGTATGATCCAGGAGAAAACCAGGATGAACTGAATTTTGGCCTCAGTACAACAAGAAAACCAGGGAACCAGAAGAAACACTGGTTCACCTGCTGGTTCCATTTTAAAAGCACTAGTGAATGGACAAAAGAGACCAGTGACAAGAAAGACAAATGTCTGCTTATATATCAAGAGACAAGGATTAGAATCTTCAACTCCAAAAGCAAGTACAACTGCAAATGCTAGCAAGGTATTAAATTTCGACCCGTTCAGTCTGAAACACCCAAATTTTTTTCGTTCCGATGTAAAACTGGCGCCGGCACGCGGGCGAGATGCTGATAAGCAGCAACAGACATAAGACAGTGGCGATGGAAGCAACAGGGATTGGGAACGCGATCGCATTCGCGCTGCGGGAACGCGATCGCGATCCCGCGCAATCGCATTCCCGGAGCGCGATCAAGCTCCGAGAAAGCGATTGCGTTCGCAATCGCGCTTTAGGAGCGTGATTGCTTGCGGGAACGTGATCGCGTTCGCGATCGCTACAGAAAGGCACGATCGCGTTCGCTGTAGAAAGTCACGATCGCGTTCGCGATCGCTGTAGAAAGGCACGATCGATCGCGATTCGCGATAAACGCCGCATGTAAAATGAATTAATATATAAATTATAATATAATTATAATTAAATAAATTATATATATATATAAACTGTAAAATTTAATTAAATAAATTATTAATTAATTACACAATTAGAGTTCTAAATTCGAGTTTATAATTTATTTAAAATTAAATTTAAATTATTTTTTTTAAATTAATTAAACTTCTAAAAAAATTGAAATAATTTTAGAATTTTATAAGAAAATCATTTATAAAAAGAAATCAAAATATACTTTAACAATAAACACTTGAAATCAAACGAATAATAAACATTTAAAATAATTAAATATTAATATTTAAAAGATAAAAAAATATCAAAATAGTATCGAAATAGACGATACAATATCAAAACCGTATCATTCCGGTCGTATACTGAAACCTCGATACGGGTCGAAATTTTAAACTTTGAATGCTAGTGTGACAATGATAATAACAAGAACTTATTATAAGACATAAGCACAAAGTAAATCAGACGGCACTAAGTAAATGAGGGAATTAATATTGTCTTCCCTTAGAAAACACTGAAACAATCAGATGCAATCACAATAACAGGGCATTGCATTTCAAAGCTTAACAACATAACTCTAGCCTTGTCATGCAAATTGAGTTATAAAACGTATCTCCAAAAATATTTTAAATTGCATGAGATTATTTATTCCAATTTGATGTGCAATTCAACATGGATAGTTGCAAGATGACTTGCAATTCAACATGGAATAGTTGCTGAGATGACAAAAAATATTGTAACAACAACCATTTTCCAGGGTAAAACTTTTAATGAATACTGCATGGAAGGATCCTATTTTAAGAAAACTTTAACTGCAGATAGCTTCAAAAGAGAAAGTTGTAGAGTTCTTGGCTTCTTATATGCACTTAGCCATCTCCAAACCACAGGGAAGGTACAGGTCATTGAGAAAGAGAAACAAGAAAGTTAAGATAGACATTATGAAACAGCATATGCCATGACGGGAAAAAAAATGCAGGGCTTAAGCCGGTAGGAAACATGTTACATAGTGGAAGTCTGGAGGAAGAAAAAGTACAAGAATTGCATGGCTAAAAACCCTTCAAAAATGAAAGAGAGAAAAAGGCTTTTACCTGAACTAGTAATAGCAGCTGTATGGGCTCCGCTAGTAGCAAGATGAGAAATCTTCTCCATCCAAGGAGCCTTTACAAGTCTAGGAAGCAATTCATTATGATGCACTGAATGGCCAAGAGCTCCAAACCCACCATAACCCCTGAAAACTTCACCCAATTAAGCAACAGTGTCACTCTGCTAATCCAGCAGATTAATACAGTGGATTCGTGAACAGCAATCCAAATAAAAGATACCAAATACTAAAATTCCTACCTAGGACCATGACTTTTATACTATTGATGTAGGATGAAAGAGAAGAAGAATTGAAATAAAAGGAGAATGTAGAAAATGGAGGAAGAGTAATAAATTGAGAACTCAATGTAGACAGCAGAAATAATCAACTGAAAAATAAATATATTTGTTTTTCAATGAAATAACACCTACATATAGAATTCCACTAACTCATCTAGAACTTATCCAAGTGCTAAGAATTAACTTTGATCCAATAAAATGCATCCAATGATAGGGAATAGGAAAAACATAGGCCTACAAACTTGTGGAATACTATAAACTAGTGATACTTATCCATTGGTAAGAAAAAATGGAATAAACATCGATACTGACCACGTGAAGACCTCTCCAGACCGTGTAAGGGCGGCGGAATGGATCCCTCCAAGGGCAATACTCCGAACACCTTCGACGTTAGGGTTCAAGGAAGGTACGAACAGAGATATCTCATCGCCGAAGCCGAGTCTCCCACCGTCGCCCTTCCCCCAAATCCAAAACTTCCCATCAACGAGCAATGCGGAATGGAAGAGCCCACACGAGATTCCCACCTCGACGTTGGCGTCAGGGTTGGAGTTGCTCTGCGAAGGAAGGCAGCCTTGGATGGGTGCAAGGTGGAAGTTGGAAGGAAGACGGAGAGTGGCCACGGGGGACGGATAGAAGCGGATCTCCTCCTTTCCGCCTCCAAGCTGGCCGGAACTGCCGCGGCCCCACGAGAGGACCTGCACGATCGACGATGGCGCACAGGATTCTCCGTCGGTGTGGCTCCACAGGAGAGGTCCGGCGGCGGAAACGCCCTCGGCAGCCGTGGACAGGTAGCGGAAAGAGCGGAGCGAGGAGATGGACCGGAAGAGCGCCGCCATTTGGGGGCCGGCGGTCGGCTGACAGAGAGGGTTTGAGGGAGGTTTTCAACCTCTGTAGAATGTCTCGATTTTACGAAATTGCCCTCGAAATGGTCTGTTGACCAGAGCAGCCTGACATACGCTGTTATAAATTTAAAAAAAAAAAATATTTTCGATATAAAATTTAAAAAATTTATTCGATATAAAAAAAAATTATTGTTCTGACTAATAAATCAAAAGCATAACTTTTATGATTTAATTCTCTTCATTGTTATAAAAAATCGACGGTGAAAAGTGAAAACTAATAAAAACGGAAAGTAACCATCTTTTACTATGGTACTACAGAGGAGGAAAGGCTGCGGCAGTAAAATTGCAAGAGCACTTTGAAGTCGATCTCACCCGTTCGATCAAAATGCACGATCGTGAAATGTACAGTGCCTTGACGCTCGACACCTCGCCGATGCCACTGTATCATTCGAGCGCCGGACCAGGTGCGTTGGAAGCGCACCTCACCGACGGTCAGGTCGGGCTCGACTTCCGGCGGGATTTCGGCCGGAAGCCAGTGCAAATCGACCGCGATTCGATCGAATCGTGGTCGGCCGTGGAGCAATCACTGTCGACCGCGATTCGACCGGATCGCGGCCAAATCACGACCGCACACCGGTCTGGAAAGGACCGCCCAACGCGATTCGACCGGATCGCGCCCGGTTCGTTGAGCAGAGGTCGTCAGACGGTGCGACGGTGACGATGTATTTCAGTATGAGTTTCGCGTGGAACGTACAGACGTGTAATGTAAGGTACGTAATGTATCTTTTATATATATATATATGAAATCCTGAATTTCGCTAACGAAAGACGGTTTTTTCTACTATTTTCGTCTGTCGAATAAATCAGCTTGTAAAATATGATTTTCATTTATTTGTTGAATATTTCATCACTGCATTTACATTTGTACGTATAATATTTTTTGGAGTCATTTTTATTAGCAGGTTGATCGAATGCATTATCTCACAGAGAAAACAATATTAAAATTTATTATCGCAACAAATATTTGGTAAAAGATTAGAATTATTAATTTAGTAATTTCTATCAATCTATTCTACGATTATTATGAGACAAATAAATTGTAAAAGAACTTTTGACTTTGACGTAATTATATTGATCAAGATAAAAAAAAATCATATAATATCAAAGAAAAATTTAAGATCCTCTTTTAAAATTAATCCGTGCTCATTTCATAGATATTTTCTATCTCAATCAATGCATCCTATGGAGATATCATCGCAACAAACATGATAACATGTACTGTGATCTTTTTTTTTAAAACAAATTGGATGAAGAATTTCCTTATTCTATTTGAATGGGAGAAGATATTAGGAATGTTTTTAATCTGATTAAATAATTGAATATGAAAATTTTAAGATTCGAATATAAAAACTTATCTAAGTAGAATTATATTTTAAATATTCAATTATTATTATTATATAGGAATTTGATCCGTATGTTCTCTCTCATGGTGCCTACGGTTATATTTGGTAAGTCGTAATCCACCTCGTAATATAATACAGATTATATTAAAGATTAATTATTTTATATATTATCATTTTAAAATTGTACATAATACAATGTAATGTAATATGAATTACAAAGTTACTAAAGTTTTATAATCTCGATTACAAGACAAAATCTATATAATTCAATTATATTACAAGCCATAATTTGAAAAGTAAATGCGTTCACATCGCTCGTAGTATCATTCATTGATTACCGTTAAATAAGCTACCCTCGCCCGTCGATAGTCAATCGTCGTCGGTCGTCGCCTGTCGCTGTCGTCGATCGCCATCGCTGTTTGTCACTAAGTTAACTCGTCATCGTCGCTATCATCGATAGATCATTGTTGTCCTTATAATGAACATCAAATAAAAAAATATAATATCTCTTATAATTCAATATTACATATAATTTTATAATTAAATATAAAAATATAATCAAAATTATATTGTATTTCATTATAAATTTAATTATATTATCTTTTTAATTATATTACGTCCTATCAAATATATTGGGATGCCATTTGACGGCGTATGCAGTGGCTTCTTGGATCACTTCCACTCGTCGTCTCCGTGAAGTGCAAAAGTAATTTAAAATGAAAATAGAGATCAATATAATAAATAATTAGGGAGGAAGATGAAGGGTATAAAATTCATTAAAATTAAGAGTAAATCATCAAACGTCCATTGGAACAATGATGTAACGATTAAATATTCATATAGTCTTAAATAAAAATATTTTAAATAGGATGACAAATTTTAGAATATTGAATTATTAAAATATTCTTAAAATTAATCAGATTAAAAACCTCAACATCGATTGTCAAATCAAAAAAAAATAAATCATCGAATTTAACGTGGACATGACAATAGCAATTCAATCGATCCGAAGGATGCGATTCTCTCCCTTATAACGGACAATGATTTTGCACATTCGTCAATCTAATAATTCATACTATTTTATTTTTAAATTATCATAAAAAAAATAAATTACGAAAGATTTTTATCTTTTGAAACTAATAACAACAAGCATTGCATTTCGCACATTCCGCGGTCTCGCTGCACCTAACCACACTACCTGCTTTGCCAAATCGAGGTGCTCAGACTAACAAGTGCAAAATAAAGAGAGCTATTTTAAAATTATTTAAATTGAATCAAATTACTTTAAAATTATAATCATACGTCATAACAAACCACAGTAATAATTACTATAACAATATTAAAATAAAAAAATATTTTAAAAATGGAAAAAAATAATCTTTAATCAAAATAAAAAAAAAGAAGCCCCTTTTTAATTTTCATCTTATTTTTTTAATCCATCTTCAACTTTCAGCAAAAATAAATTTTATTTTATTTTATAATTTTTCTATTTAGGACTACAGAAAAATCGTATGCAGCTTGGTTCAGGACACAAAGACAAATGATCGATATAATATAAATATATAAAGAATTAATATAAATCAATCTATGATAAAATATTTGTCTGTATTAAATGTCAATATAATTATATATTAATTCTAATTTATTTTTTTTTCATGTAATTATAAAATTATATTGAGGAATATTTAGGCTAGGTTTTTAATGGAACGTAATATAATCTGCTTGTGATGTAATAGGTTCGTAACGTAAAATAATGTAATATTGATTGTATTATTATATTTTGATAAAAATTATATGTAATTTCGAATTATAAATATAATTATATTCTTTTATTTGATATGCATTATAAAGATGATAAAGATTGACCAACGACGATGACGATGATGAGCGATCGATCGATTGATCATGACGAGAGCGATCGGTCGGCGATGGCAGTGGCCGATCGGGCCAATAAGGATCGACCGACGATGATGACAATGGTGAGTGATTTATCGATCGATCGACCGCGACGAGGGCGATCGGTCGACGATGGCGGTGGTCGATCGACCGATGATAATAGATCAGTCGGGCGATGATGACCGATCGGTCGGGCGGCGATCGACCGGTCGACCGATGACGACAGCAACTGATCGACCGGCGACGGCGAGGCTCGATCGGAGGCGGTGACGATCGACCGGTTAGCCGATTGACCGACGACGGCGAGGCTCGATCGGAGGCGATGACGATCGACCGGTTAGCCGATTGACCGACGACGACGAGGCTCGATCGGAGGCGGTGACGATCGACCGGTTAGTCGATTGACCGACGACGGCGAGGCTCGATCGGAGGCGGTGACGATCGACCGGTTAGTCGATTGACCGACGACGGCGAGGCTCGATCGGAGGCGGTGACGATCGACCGGTTAGTCGATTGACCGACGACGGCGAGGCTCGATCGGAGGCGGTGACGATCGACCGGTTAGCCGATTGACCGATGACGACAGCGACAATGGTCGATCGGTCGAGCGACAACGACGACAACGACAACGGTCAACTGGTCGGGCGGCGGCGGCGGATAACGGCGACAACGATCGGTCGCGGCGGCGGCGACAACGGCCGCTTATCGATGATCGGCAGCGGCGGCGAATGATCAGTCAATCGGTCGGCGGCGGACGCGGCCGATGGTCAGCCGGTCGAGTCGCTAACGGCGGCGGCACAGCGGCCAACGATCGACCGGTCGAACAGCGGCGATCGTGCGATCGGCCAAGCCAGACAGCGGCGGCGACGGCTCGGTCGGCCGGCCAGCAACGACAACGATAGCTGATCGGCGGCCGATCGATCGACCGGCCAAACAACGGTGATCGATCGATCGACCCAATGGCAACGACGACTGCGATCGACCGACCGACCGACGACGACGGCGACTGTGGTCGGGTGATCGACCGACGGTGACGGCGATTGATTGACCGATCGATCGATCGGTCGGGCGGCGACGGCGATGACGATCGATCAATCGGCCAATCGACGATAGTCGACCGATCGACCGGTGGTGACAACGGACGATAACGATCAACTTCGATTGTTAAGTATCTCATATTTTTTATATTACGATTTAGAATATAATCAGATTATATAAATTTTATTTCATAATCTAATTTTAAAATTTTAACATCTTTTATAATCCAGATTATATTATAATTTTAAAATAATAATAAATAAAATAATCAAACTTACGTTACGAAGTAGATTACCAAACACAACCACACCATCGCCTTTTAAAAAGGGTGGTTCGGGCCGCAAACTCAAGGATTTAGGCGGCCCCTCGTGTCAACTGATTGAGCCTTTGCCGATCGTGGGATTAGTTTGGTTCGGGGCCCGCAAACTCAAGGTTCTTTTTATGCTGTCACTTTTTTTTTTAAATATATGTATATTCCATTTCTGCCCTCCAAAACTTTGGACCCGGCCCCACCCAATTAAAAAAAAAAATAAAAAAAAGAGAGACGATGTTATTATTATTTTTTATTTTTCTAAAATTGGCTCAAATATGGGCTGGTTTGGGGTCGAGCTCATGACCCGTAGTTTTGTGGTGGGCTTCTCTTCCGCTAACCTTTTTTTTTTTTTATCGTCTCGGCCTCTCTTTCTCGCTTCTCCTCCTCTTTTTTTTTTTCCCTTCCCTTTTTCGTCGCCTTCTCCCTTCGCTTCTCCTCTGCTCTCTCTCTCGCTCCTCCATGGTGAGATTTGTCATCCTTTGTTTCCCCTCGATTTAGGGTTTCCTATTTAGAAATAGCAGAAGAGTTTGATTCGATTGGGATCGGGAATTTTATTGGAGTTTTTGTTTTTTGGTCTTTGCTCGATTGCTGATCGGCAACGTTCTGAGATCCAGCTTACGGTTTTGTTTCTTACCGTAGGGATTGTTGAAGATCGGATAGATTTCTTTTGGTCGTTGGGTCTTCGTTGAAATCGCGAGCTGATGGGCGTCGGATTTGAAAGTTGAGGACGATTTGGAAGCCGGGTCTGGTCGGCGTCGACGATTTTGGTTGTCTTTTGCCGCGTTCCTGAGACACGGATTTGAGAGGAATCTTCTTCTTCGTGAGCGAGTTTTCGGTGGTTGGATGTTATATCTGGACAATCGCTGAGGGGTCCTCTATGTTGCCGTGGAGGATCCCGTTGCGGGAGGCAACTTAAATTAGCGCTGTGCTTACTTCGCGTCCTCGAAGAGACAAAAATTGAATTGTGAGAGTTGGTTGTTTTACCAAAGGCTGGAGATTGCAATATTGTATAAGAGGTGAAAGGATTCGAAGAGGGGATAGTTTACCTTGGACTAGCTGTTTGAGTGATTTGGGCAAAAATGTTTTCTCGGAGTACAGAAAATTCTCATGTGGGAGCTGGTGTTGCTGGCGGTATGCTAGCTCCTACACGGTTTGTGTGGCCTTATGGTGGGAGAAGGGTCTTCGTAACCGGCTCTTTCACGGGGTCAGTCTCACATTGCTTCCTTTTTCCCCTAGCATTTTCATTGTGAATCTATTATTCAACTGTTTATATGTTACCAACAAAGTTTAATTGTTGCACTGATAATCCATGGGTTGGTCTGCTTTATCATTTGGCTTTTGATATTTGCTAATGTTTTTAATTGAGGAACCCTTATTGTCTAGAAACTTACAGTGTTTTGAGAGATTCAGCGGTATCTGTACTAACTTTACCAGATTTTTCTTTTGAATTTGCATTTTTCAGTATTGTTTACAATGTTAATATGAAGTAAAAAACTTGAATCATTTGGTGCTTGCAACACCAGTGCTTGTACTTGGTTTGCTCATTTTAGATTATTTTTTTTTCCTCCATGGAAGTTTAAAAGTAACTTGTATTGATTAAATTAAAGAATTCTATGATTTATCAAATCCATCAGACTTTTTGCAGCCATATCCAACAATATTCATTATTTCTCAACTATTGCAGAGTTAGAACTATTCCTTTATTTTAGTAAGTTTATCTCATTGCAAAGCTACCTCAGAGATGGTTTATTAAAAATTCACCTTTGCCTTAGACTAAATGTAAATTTAATTATATGCTCTTTTACATTCATGTCAAATTACGTGGTAGCACTGCAAGCTACCACTGTTGTTCATGTGGTTGATGTAACTATCAAGATGATCTAATGTTTGTATACATGCATCAGATGGTCTGAACATGTACCCATGTCTCCCGTGGAGGGTTGTCCTACGGTGTTTCAGGTCATTTGCAGATTGTCACCAGGGGTACATCAGGTATACTTTTTTACTTTTCCCTTCCTTCTTGAATTGCTGGCTTAAATTTTTTTATTGCATACTAGGTTTTTTTTTATGTTTTATCACCTAGTTGGATATCTTCTGGCCATCCGTTCTTGGTTTTGATTTATATGCTATTAAAATATGCTTATCTTAATTTATGAGAACTTCGGCGCACATACAAATTCCTGCAATGTTTCATTCAGCTGAGGATTATTGCAAATTTCTCTATGCATATACTAATGGTGGATCATTTCTACTTGTTCTAATGATTTGGGTGCAATTGCTAGGATGGACTCACTTTTACTTTGTCATGTTAATGCAGTATAAGTTTTATGTTGATGGCGAGTGGAGGCATGATGAACACCAACCTTTTCTAACTGGAAACTATGGGCTAGTCAACACTATCTATGTTCCTGAGGCTAATCCTCTGGCTGCATTGCCAAGCCCTGGGACTCCTAACATCAGGATGGGAATGGATGTTGACAATGATACCTTTCAGCATGCTGTAAGTTTTCATATTGGAAATTTCTTTTTTTGCATGCAAGGGCTTTATCATTGCAAGGATGGGACATGTTTGACAATATTGCAGCAATCATATTCATTGTTAACCTATGAATTATAATAAAACTGCATTATGCTCATAGTTAATGCAAAATAACTAGTCCAAATTACTATCTGCCTTAATGGTCATTGGATAGTTTAATGTTATTGACACATTGGCATGAATGTGTTCTGTTCTGAGCTGGTGTACTGTGTTTGGTTATTTGCTTGTTCCTTGTAGAACTACTGTAGTGAAACTTAACTACTCTTGTTAGTTGGTTTTTGCATTTTATGCATAGCATGATGTGGACTTTTTTTCATATAAGGATCATTATGGCTCAATTGAGTATTTTGGCATCGAGCAGGAAGCATTATTGGAAGGAACCATGCAAGGTGGCGCTGCTAAGATTTCAGAGGAGGATATTAAAACATCACGCATTCGTATTTCTATGTTCTTGTCATCACATACAGCTTATGATTTACTTCCTGACTCTGGAAAGGTACAAGCAACTTGTTTCTTTATCAGCTCGAGCTTGTATTTTTATAATTCTGATGACATTTGGCATCCAACTAATATTGCACAACAATTCAGGTCATTGCACTTGATGTAAATTTGCCTGTAAAGCAGGCCTTTCACATTCTCTATGAACAGGTACTCTCATTAATGTGGATCTTTAAATTGACCTGTAGTATTTCAGACTCTGATGCTTTTCAATTTAACATGTTAGGTCAAACACCTAGAATTTCTTTGCTACATTACCTTTTAGTGTTTTTCATTTGAGGTAATCCTTCTGATGTCTGATGCCAAAATAGTCCTTGCTATTTCAAGATGGATCACGTCATCGATTAAAATTACTTTGCATAAACAATAAAGATTAATTATTGTTATTCAGCATTCCATTTGTTTTGTTTTGTTTTGTATAATCAAAATTGCTTCTGCATGTCACAGCATACCTGTCTATTCAAAATGTGGAAGGGTGTAATATGGAGAATAGATTCTCATAATAACTTGACATCAACAACTAAGGTTGAAAAATGCCCTAGACTTCTCTGTCATAATATCATTCCATTAGTTGTCTTAAAACACTAGATGCTTGCTAGTTCTAGGTTCCAAACTTTTGATATATGTATTTCTTACATATCTATATCTTTCAAGTGTTACTATGTCTTGATTGTTACTGTATATGCTTTTCATGTTTAACTTGGATAAGCTCTTAATCCAAGAAACTTCAATGGTTCAATTAATTTTTTTATTTCTAAATCTTAAATGTCAGCTGTAAGTTGTAATGTCACAACTAGTTAGAACCTTTGGGTTGATTGTATATAATTTTTTATGTAATATTGAATCCATTTTCTTAAAGACAGAGATTTAAATCTCGTGTTATTGTTAGTAACTAATGAAGGTTTTTGGTTCTCCTTACCTCTCCTCACACGGCTGACATTTTTGACTCACCATCTAATTATGTCTATAACTCTCTTTCTTTTATGTCTACATTACATATTATTTCCTCATTTTAACGTTAAATTGTCCATCTTCATACGTTAAACTTTAATCATTTACCTATGAAGCTTTTTTTGCTGTCCTTGTTATTTTAACCATGGCCTCTCTGCAATACTATCTTATTTAAGTTTCTGCCATGAATATTTAGGGAATTTCTGTAGCTCCACTCTGGGATTCCCTGAGGTGTCAATTTGTAGGAGTACTTAGTGCTCTTGATTTTATTTTAATTCTGCAAGAGGTATGTATGTGATCTCTTGCTCCTTTTTTCAGTATGAACTGATTAACAATAATTACTATGCTTAAGGTTGGTTGTTTTAAGTGGTTCTTTATCTTTAGAAATGCCTTTTGGTTGTGTTGAATATAGGGCTGCAGTTGTTGCATTTGCTTTGACTGTAATGTTTTCATTGAGCATTATTAATTTTCAAGTCAGAAAATCATGTATTAATTGAATAGATCTCCTGCAATAATTCTTCAAACTTTGTGTTAATCAACGATCAGAAATTTTTGAAGAAAAAACATAAAGTTAGAAAATTATGTATTAATTGAATAGATCTCTTGCAATAATTCTTCAAACTCTGTGTCAATCAACTCTTGAACTAAGAAAGACAAGCCATGCGACCTAAAAAAGTTATCTTCATATCACTTATATTTTTTTGCTTCATCAGTGGTTGGCTCCGCTAGTGAAACTATGAATACTTTCATAAATATTATTAGTTTATTTGTGATGAAGTACAACAACAATCAAGTCTTATCTCATTAGATGAAGTCATCTATATGGATATTTTTATGTTATTGGGTTCTATCCCTAAGTATATTATCATCTATATTTAAATAAATTTTATCTTGTTTATCGTTCCTAGCAAAGCCTTCTTTGATCTTCCTCTTTCTCATTTAATTTGTATATTTGTAATAGTTTTATATCGCCTAACTCGAGCATTTATCGATCGTCTAAATACATATTCGTACCATCTTAAATATGTCTTCCGGAGTTTTCTCTCAATAGGTGTAACTCCAATTTTCACTCTAATATGTTCATTTCTTATCTTGCCTATCCTCATATATCCACACATCTACCTTAACATCATCTCTGCAATTCACATCTTCTGCTCATATGCTTGAGTCATAGCCTAACATTCAGTTTTAACTATCATTTCGTAGAACATCCCTTTAAATTTTAAGATACTTTACGATCACAAAGAATACCCGATGCTTTCCTCTATTTCAATCATCTTGCTTGTATTTTATGGAAGACATTTTTCTCAATCTCTCTATCTTTTTACAAAAATGATCTTAAATACTTAAAACTCTTAGTTACAGACAATTCATTATCTTTTATCTTAACAGTTGTCTCATTGTGTCTAATATTGTTAAAAATTTCATATATTTCATCTTTACTCTGTTAAGTTTAAAATCTTTCACTTCCGGTGTTTTCCTCAAAAATTTAAATTTAGTATTTACTTCTTTATGTGTCTTATCTATCAAAACAATAGCATTTACTCCGTCATCACTTGTGATGAAGTAGAATCAAATTTAATTGTGTGAGTAGATAGTGGTGGTTGGTTGGTCGTACATTTTTGGTTGGAAATGTTATATAACAGATGAGTAGAGGTTGATAATTTCTAGAAAAAATGGCATTATTTTTTTTTTGTTTGTTGATGTTGTTTTGTGCCAATTAGATTACACACATTTCTCTGTAATTTCTTAAAA